>CM072524.1:29940591-30175591 GCA_036898135.1 Oncomelania hupensis
TCCCCCTCTCAGCCTCCCTCAGCCTCTCTCCCCCTCTCTCAGCCCTCAGCCTCCTTCAGGCTCTCTCCCTCTCTCAGCCTCCCTCAGCCTCCCTCAGCCTCTCTCCCTCTCTCAGCCTCCCTTCAGCCTCTCTCCCTCCTCTCCCCTCTCAGCCTCCCTCAGCCTCTCTCCCCCTCTCAGCCTCCCTCAGCCTCTCTCCCTCTCTCAGCCTCCCTCAGCCTCTTCAGCCTCTCCCCTCTCTCAGCCTCCCTCAGCCTCTCTCCCCTCTCTCAGCCTCCCTCAGCCTCTCTCCCCCCTCTCAGCCTCTCTCAGCCTCCCTCGGCCTCTCTCAGCCTCTCTCAGCCTCCCTCAGCCTCCCTCAGCCTCTCTCCCCTCTCAGCCTCCCTCAGCCTCTCTCCCCCCTCTCAGCCTCCCTCAGCCTCCTCAGCCTCTCAGCCTCTCTCAGCCTCTCTCAGCCTCCCTCAGCCTCTCTCCCCCCTCTCAGCCTCTCTCAGCCTCCCTCAGCCTCCCTCAGGCTCCCTCTCCCCCTCTCAGCCTCTCTCAGCCTCTCTCAGCCTCTCTCAGCCTCCCTCAGCCTCTCTCCCCCTCTTAGCCTCTCTCAGCCTCCCTCAGCCTCTCAGCCTCCCTCAGCCTCTCTCCCTCTCAGCCTCCTCAGCCTCCCTCAGCCTATCTCAGCCTCCTCTCAGCCTCCCTCAGCCTCTCTCCCCTCTCTCAGCCTCCCTCAGCCTCTCCCCCTCTCAGCCTCCCTCAGCCTCTCTCCCCCTCTCAGCCTCCCTCAGCCTCTCTCCCCTCTCAGCCTCCCTCAGCCTCTCAGCCTCCCTCAGCCTCTCTCCCAGACTCCCTCAGCCTCTCTCAGCCTCCCTTCCCCCTCTCAGCCTCTCTCAGCCTCCCTCAGCCTCTCTCAGCCTCTCAGCCTCCCTCAGCCTCTCTCCCCCCTCTTAGCCTCCCTCAGCCTCCCTCAGCCTCTCTCAGTCTCTCCCCCCTCTCCCCTCTCAGCCTCTCAGCCTCCCTCAGCCTCTCTCCCCCTCTCAGCCTCCCTCAGCCTCTCTCCTCTCTCAGCCTCCCTCAGCCTCCTCTCAGGCTCCCTCCCTTCTCTCAGCCTTTCTCAGCCTCCCTCAGCCTCCCTCAGCCTCTCTCCCCCCTCTCAGCCTCTCTCAGCCTCCCTCAGCCTCCTTCCCCCCTTTCAGCCTCCCTCAGCCTCTCTCAGCCTCCCTCAGCCTCCCTCAGTCTCCCTCCCTTCTCTCAGCCTCTCTCAGCCTCCCTCAGCCTCTCAGCCTCCCTCAGCCCCTCTCCCCCCTCTCAGCCTCCCTCAGCCTCCCTCAGCCTCTCTCCCCCCCTCTCAGCCTCTCTCAGCCTCCCTCAGCCTCCCTCAGCCTCTCAGCCTCCCTCAGCCTCACTCAGCCTCTCTCCCCTCTCTCCCCCCTCTCAGCCTCCCTCAGCCCCCCTCAGCCTCTCAGCCTCCCTCAGCCTCCCTCAGCCTCTCTCCCCTCTCTCCCCCCTCTCAGCCTCTCTCAGCCTCCCTCAGCCTCTCTCAGCCTCCCTCCCCCCTCTCAGCCTCTCTCAGCCTCTCTCAGCCTCCCTCAGCCTCTCTCCCCCCTTTCAGCCTCTCTCAGCCTCCCTCAGCCTCTCTCCCCCCTCTCAGCCTCCCTCAGCCTCCCTCACCCTCCCTCAGCCTCCCTCAGCCTCTCAGCCTCCCTCAGCCTCCCTCAGCCTCTCAGCCTCCCTCAGCCTCTCTCAGCCTCTCAGCCTCCCTCAGCCTCCCTCAGCCTCTCTCAGAATCTCTCCCCCCTCTCAGCCTCTTAGCCTCCCTCAGCCTCTCTCCCCCCCTCTCAGCCTCCCTCAGCCTCTCTCCCTCTCTCAGCCTCCCTCAGCCTCCCTCAGGCTCCCTCCCTTCTCTCAGCCTTTCTCAGCCTCCCACAGCCTCCCTCAGCCTCTCAGCCTCTCTCAGCCTCCCTCAGCCTCCCTCAGCCTCCCTCAGCCTCTCTCAGCCTCTCTCAGCCTCCCTCAGCCTCCCTCAGGCTCCCTCCCTCCTCTCAGCCTCTCTCAGCCTCTCTCAGCCTCCCTCAGCCTCCCTCAGCCTCTCTCCCCCCTCTCAGCCTCTCTCAGCCTCCCTCAGCCTCCCTCAGGCTCCCTCCCCCCTCTTAGCCTCTCTCAGCCTCTCTCAGCCTCCCTCAGCCTCTCTCCCCCCTCTCAGCATCTCTCAGCCTCCCTCAGCCTCTCTCCCCCCTCTTAGCCTCTCTCAGCCTCCCTGAGCCTCCCTCCCCTCTCTCAGCCTCTCTCAGCCTCCCTCAGCCTCCCTCAGCCTCCCTCAGCCTCCCTCAGACTCCCTCAGCCTCCCTCACCCTCCTTCAGCCTCCCACCCCCTCTCAGCCTCTCTCAGCCTCCCTCAGCCTGCTTCCCCATCTCAGCCTCAGCCTCTCTCAGCCTCCCTCAGCCTCTCTCCCCCCTCTCAGCCTCCCTCAGCCTCTCTCCCCCCTCTCAGCCTCCCTCAGCCTCCCTCAGCCTCTCAGCCTCTCTCAGCCTCTCTCAGCCTCCCTCAGCCTCTCTCCCCCCTCTCAGCCTCTCTCAGCCTCCCTCAGCCTCTCTCAGCCTCCCTCCCCCTCTCAGCCTCCATCAGCCTCCCTCAGCCTCCCTCAGCCTCCCTCAGACTCCATCAGCCTCCCTCACCCTCCCTCAGCCTCCCACCCCCTCTCAGCCTCCCTCAGCCTCTCTTCCCCCTCTCAGCCTCTCTCAGCCTCCCTCAGGCTCCCTCCCCCCTCTCAGTCTCCCTCAGCCTCTCTCCCTCTCTCAGCCTCCCTCAGCCTCCCTCAGGCTCCCTCCCTTCTCTCAGCCTCTCTCAGCCTCCCTCAGCCTCCCTCAGCCTCTCTCCCCCCTCTCAGCCTCTCTCAGCCTCCCTCAGCCTCCTTCCCCCCTCTCAGCCTCCCTCAGCCTCTCTCAGCCTCCCTCAGGCTCCCTCCCTTCTCTCAGCCTCTCTCAGCCTCCCTCAGCCTCTCAGCCTCCCTCAGCCCCTCTCCCCCCTCTCAGCCTCCCTCAGCCTCCCTCAGCCTCTCTCCCCCCCTCTTAGCCTCTCTCAGCCTCCCTCAGCCTCCCTCAGCCTCTCAGCCTCCCTCAGCCTCACTCAGCCTCTCTCCCCTCTCTCCCCCCTCTCAGCCTCCCTCAGCCCCCCTCAGCCTCTCAGCCTCCCTCAGCCTCCCTCAGCCTCTCTCCCCTCTCTCCCCCCTCTCAGCCTCTCTCAGCCTCCCTCAGCCTCCCTCAGCCTCTCTCAGCCTCCCTTCCCCCTCTCAGCCTCTCTCAGCCTCCCTCAGCCTCTCTCAGCCTCTCAGCCTCCCTCAGCCTCTCTCCCCCCTCTCAGCCTCCCTCAGCCTCCCTCAGCCTCTCTCAGAATCTCTCCCCCCTCTCAGCCTCTCAGCCTCCCTCAGCCTCTCTCCCCCCTCTCAGCCTCCCTCAGCCTCTCTCCTCTCTCAGCCTCCCTCAGCCTCCCTCAGGCTCCCTCCCTTCTCTCAGCCTTTCTCAGCCTCCCACAGCCTCCCTCAGCCTCTCAGCCTCTCTCAGCCTCCCTCAGCCTCCCTCAGCCTCCCTCAGCCTCTCTCAGCCTCTCTCAGCCTCCCTCAGCCTCCCTCAGGCTCCCTCCCTCCTCTCAGCCTCTCTCAGCCTCTCTCAGCCTCCCTCAGCCTCCCTCAGCCTCTCTCCCCCCTCTCAGCCTCTCTCAGCCTCCCTCAGCCTCCCTCAGGCTCCCTCCCCCCTCTTAGCCTCTCAGCCTCTCTCAACCTCCCTCAGCCTCTCTCCCCCCTCTCAGCATCTCTCAGCCTCCCTCAGCCTCTCTCCCCCCTCTTAGCCTCTCTCAGCCTCCCTCAGCCTCCCTCAGCCTCCCTCCCCTCTCTCAGCCTCTCTCAGCCTCCCTCAGCCTCCCTCAGCCTCCCTCAGCCTCCCTCAGACTCCCTCAGCCTCCCTCACCCTCCTTCAGCCTCCCACCCCCTCTCAGCCTCTCTCAGCCTCCCTCAGCCTGCTTCCCCATCTCAGCCTCAGCCTCTCTCAGCCTCCCTCAGCCTCCCTCAGCCTCTCTCCCCCCTCTCAGCCTCCCTCAGCCTCTCTCCCCCCTCTCAGCCTCCCTCAGCCTCCCTCAGCCTCTCAGCCTCTCTCAGCCTCTCTCAGCCTCCCTCAGCCTCTCTCCCCCCTCTCAGCCTCTCTCAGCCTCCCTCAGCTTCTCTCAGCCTCCCTCCCCCCTCTCAGCCTCCATCAGCCTCCCTCAGCCTCCCTCAGCCTCCCTCAGCCGCCCTCAGACTCCATCAGCCTCCCTCACCCTCCCTCAGCCTCCCACCCCCTCTCAGCCTCCCTCAGCCTCTCTTCCCCCTCTCAGCCTCTCTCAGCCTCCCTCAGGCTCCCTCCCCCCTCTTAGCCTCTCTCAGCCTCTCCCAGCCTCCCTCAGCCTCTCTCCCCCCTCTCAGCCTCTCTCAGCCTCCCTCAGCCTCTCTCCCCCCTCTTAGCCTCTCTCAGCCTCCCTCAGCCTCCCTCAGCCTCCCTCCCCTCTCTCAGCCTCTCTCAGCCTCCCTCAGCCTCCCTCAGCCTCCCTCAGACTCCCTCAGCCTCCCTCACCCTCCCTCAGCCTCCCACTCCCTCTCAGCCTCTCTCAGCCTCCCTCAGCCTGCTTCCCCATCTCAGCCTCAGCCTCTCTCAGCCTCCCTCAGCCTCCCTCAGCCTCTCTCCCCCCTCTCAGCCTCCCTCAGCCTCTCTCCCCCCCCTCAGCCTCCCTCAGCCTCCCTCAGCCTCCCCAAGCCTCTCAGCTTCTCTCAGCCTCTCTCAGCCTCCCTTAGCCTCTCTCCCCCCTCTCAGCCTCTCTCAGCCTCCCTCAGCCTCTCTCAGCCTCCCTCCCCCCTCTCAGCCTCCCACAGCCTCCCTCAGCCTCGCTCAGCCTCCCTCAGCCTCCCTCAGACTCCATCAGCCTCTTTCACCCTCCCTCAGCCTCCCTCAGACTCCATCAGCCTCCCTCACCCTCCCTCAGCCTCCCACCCCCTCTCAGCCTCCCTCAGCCTCTCTTCCCCCTCTGAGTCTCTCTCAGCCTCTCTCAGCCTCCCTCAGCCTCCCTCAGCCTCTCTCCCCCCTCTTAGCCTCCCTCAGCCTCTCTCCCCCCTCTCAGCCTCCCTCAGCCTCCCTCAGCCTCTCAGCCTCTCTCAGCCTCTCTCAGCCTCCCTCAGCCTCTCTCCCCCCTCTCAGCCTCTCTCAGCCTCCCTCAGCCTCCCTCAGGCTCCCTCCCCCCTCTCAGCCTCTCTCAGCCTCTCTCAGCCTCTCTCAGCCTCCCTCAGCCTCTCTCCCCCCTCTTAGCCTCTCTCAACCTCCCTCAGCCTCTCAGCCTCCCTCAGCCTCTCTCCCCTCTCTCTTCCCTCTCAGCCTTCCTCAGCCTCCCTCAGCCTATCTCAGCCTCTCTCAGCCTCCCTCAGCCTCCCTCAAGCTCCCTCCCTCCTCTCAGCCTCTCTCAGCCTCCCTCAGCCTCCCTCAGCCTCCCTCAGCCTCTCAGCCTCCCTCAGCCCCTCTCCCCTCTCTCAGCCTCCCTCAGCCTCCGTCAGCCTCTCTCCCCCCTCTCAGCCTCTCTCAGCCTCCCTCAGCCTCCCTCAGCCTCTCTCCCCCCTCTCAGCCTCTCCCAGCCTCCCTCAGCCTCCCTCAGCCTCTCTCCCCCCTCTCAGCCTCTCTCAGCCTCCCTCAGCCTCCTTACCCCCTCTCAGCCTCCCTCAGCCTCTCTCAGCCTCCCTCAGCGTTCTTCAGGCTCCCTCCCTTCTCTCAGCCTCTCTCAGCCTCCCTCAGCCTCCCTCAGCCTCCCACAGCCTCTCAGCCTCCCTCAGCCACTCTCCCCCCTCTCAGCCTCCCTCAGCCTCCCTCAGCCTCTCTCCCCCCTCTCAGCCTCTCTCAGCCTCCCTCAGCCTCTGTCTTCCCTCTCAGCCTCTCTCAGCCTCCCTCAGCCTCCCTCAGCCTCTCTCCCCCCTCTCAGCCTCTCTTAGCCTCCCTCAGCCTCCCTCCCCCCTCTTAGCCTCTCTCAACCTCCCTCAGCCTCCCTCAGCCTCTCAGCCTCCCTCAGCCTCTCTCCCCTCTCTCCCCCCTCTCAGCCTCCCTCAGCCTCCCTCAGCCTCTCAGCCTCCCTCAGCCTCCCTCAGCCTCTCTCCCCTCTCTCCCCCCTCTCAGCCTCTCTCAGCCTCCCTCAGCCACCCTCAGCCTCCCTCAGCCTCTCTCCCCTCTCTCCCCCCTCTCCCCCCTCTCAGCCTCCCTCAGCCTCCGTCAGCCTCTCTCCCCCCTCTCAGCCTCTCTCAGCCTCCCTCAGCCTCCCTCAGCCTCTCTCCCCCCTCTAAGGCTCTCTCAGCCTCCCTCAGCCTCCCTCAGCCTCTCTCCCCCCTCTCAGCCTCTCACAGCCTCCCTCAGCCTCCTTCCCCCCTCTCAGCCTCCCTCAGCCTCTCTCAGCCTCCCTCAGCGTCCCTCAGGCTCCCTCCCTTCTCTCAGCCTCTCTCAGCCTCCCTCAGCCTCCCTCAGCCTCCCTCAGCCTCTCAGCCTCCCTCAGCCCCTCTCCCCCCTCTCAGCCTCCCTCAGCCTCCCTCAGCCTCTCTCCCCCCTCTCAGCCTCTCTCAGCCTCCCTCAGCCTCCCTCAGCCTCTCTCCCCCCTCTCAGCCTCTCTCAGCCTCTTTCAGCCTCCCTCAGCCTCTCTCCCCCCTCTCAGCCTCTCTTAGCCTCCCTCAGCCTCCCTCCCCCCCTCTTAGCCTCTCTCAGCCTCCCTCAGCCTCTCAGCCTCCCTCAGCCTCCCTCAGCCTCTCTCCCCCCTCTCAGCCTCCCTCAGCCCCCCTCAGCCTCTCAGCCTCCCTCAGCCTCCCTCAGCCTCTCTCCCCTCTCTCCCCCCTCTCAGCCTCTCTCAGCCTCCCTTAGCCTCCCTCAGCCTCTCTCAGCCTCCCTTCCCCCTCTCAGCCTCTCTCAGCCTCTCTCAGCCTCTCAGCCTCCCTCAGCCTCTCTCCCCCCTCTCAGCCTCCCTCAGCCTCCCTCAGCCTCTCTCAGAATCTCTCCCCCCTCTCAGCCTCTCAGCCTCCCTCAGCTTCTTTCCCCCCTCTCAGCCCTCCCTCAGCCTCTCTCCCCCTCTCAGCCTCCCTCAGCCTCCCTCAGCCTCTCTCCCCCCTCTCAGCCTCTCTCAGCCTCCCTCAGCCTCCCTCAGCCTCCCTCAGCCTCTCAGCCTCCCTCAGCCTCCCTCAGCCTCTCTCAGCCTCTCTCAGCCTCCCTCAGCCTCTCTCCCCCCTCTCAGCCTCCCTCAGCCTCCCTCAGCCTCCCTCAGCCTCTCAGCCTCACTCAGCCTCCCTCAGCCTCTCTCAGCCTCTCTCAGCCTCTCTCAGCCTCCCTCAGCCTCCCTCAGCCTCCCTCAGCCTCTCAGCCTCACTCTCAGCCTCTCTCAGCCTCTCTCAGCCTCCCTCAGCCTCCCTCAGGCTCCCTCCATCCTCTCAGCCTCTCTCATCCTCCCTCAGCCTCCCTCAGCCTCTCAGCCTCCCTCAGCCTCCCTCAGCCTCTCAGCCTCCCTCAGCCTCTCTCCCCTCTCTCCCCCCTCTCAGCCTCCCTCAGCCTCCCTCAGCTTCTCTCCCCCCTCTCAGCCTCCCTCAGCCTCTCTCCCCCCTCTCAGCCTCTCTCAGCCTCTCTCCCCCCTCTCAGCCTCCCTCAGCCTCTCAGCCTCCCTCAGCCTCTCAGCCTCTCTCAGCCTCTCTCCCCCCCTCTCAGCCTCTCTCAGCCTCCCTCAGCCTCCCTCAGCCTCTCAGCCTCCCTCAGCCTCCCTCCCTTCTCTCAGCCTCTCTCAGCCTCCCTCAGCCTCTCAGCCTCCCTCAGCCCCTCTCCCCCCTCTCAGCCTCCCTCAGCCTCCCTCAGCCTCTCTCCCCCCTCTCAGCCTCTCTCAGCCTCCCTCAGCCTCCCTCAGCCTCTCTCCCCCCTCTCAGCCTCTCTCAGCCTCTCTCCCCCCTCTCAGCCTCCCTCAGCCTCTCAGCCTCCCTCAGCCTCTCAGCCTCTCTCAGCCTCTCTCCCCCCTCTCAGCCTCTCTCAGCCTCCCTCAGCCTCTCAGCCTCCCTCAGCCTCCCTCCCTTCTCTCAGCCTCTCTCAGCCTCCCTCAGCCTCTCAGCCTCCCTCAGCCCCTCTCCCCCCTCTCAGCCTCCCTCAGCCTCCCTCAGCCTCTCTCCCCCCTCTCAGCCTCTCTCAGCCTCCCTCAGCCTCCCTCAGCCTCTCTCCCCCCTCTCAGCCTCTCTTAGCCTCCCTCAGCCTCCCTCCCCCCCTCTTAGCCTCTCTCAGCCTCCCTCAGCCTCCCTCAGCCTCTCAGCCTCCCTCAGCCTCCCTCAGCCTCTCTCCCCTCTCTCCCCCCTCTCAGCCTCCCTCAGCCCCCCTCAGCCTCTCAGCCTCCCTCAGCCTCCCTCAGCCTCCCTCAGCCTCTCTCCCCTCTCTCCCCCCTCTCAGCCTCTCTCAGCCTCCCTCAGCCTCCCTCAGCCTCTCTCAGCCTCCCTTCCCCCTCTCAGCCTCTCTCAGCCTCCCTCAGCCTCTCTCAGCCTCTCAGCCTCCCTCAGCCTCTCTCCCCCCTCTCAGCCTCCCTCAGCCTCCCTCAGCCTCTCTCAGAATCTCTCCCCCCCTCTCAGCCTCTCAGCCTCCCTCAGCCTCTCTCCCCCCCTCTCAGCCTCCCTCAGCCTCTCTCCCTCTCTCAGCCTCCCTCAGCCTCCCTCAGGCTCCCTCCCTTCTCTCAGCCTCTCTCAGCCTCCCTCAGCCTCCCTCAGCCTCTCAGCCTCTCTCAGCCTCTCTCAGCCTCCCTCAGCCTCCCTCAGCCTCCCTCAGCCTCTCTCAGCCTCTCTCAGCCTCCCTCAGCCTCCCTCAGGCTCCCTCCCTCCTCTCAGCCTCTCTCAGCCTCCCTCAGCCCCCCTCAGCCTCTCTCCCCCCTCTCAGCCTCTCTCAGCCTCCCTCAGCCTCCCTCAGGCTCCCTCCCCCCTCTTAGCCTCTCTCAGCCTCTCTCAGCCTCCCTCAGCCTCTCTCCCCCCTCTCAGCCTCTCTCAGCCTCCCTCAGCCTCTCTCCCCCCTCTTAGCCTCTCTCAGCCTCCCTCAGCCTCCCTCCCCTCTCTCAGCCTCTCTCAGCCTCCCTCAGCCTCCCTCAGCCTCCCTCAGACTCCCTCAGCCTCCCTCACCCTCCTTCAGCCTCCCACCCCCTCTCAGCCTCTCTCAGCCTCCCTCAGCCTGCTTCCCCATCTCAGCCTCCCTCAGCCTGCTTCCCCATCTCAGCCTCAGCCTCTCTCAGCCTCCCTCAGCCTCCCTCAGCCTCCCTCAGCCTCTCTCCCCCCTCTCAGCCTCCCTCAGCCTCTCTCCCCCCTCTCAGCCTCCCTCAGCCTCCCTCAGCCTCTCAGCCTCTCTCAGCCTCTCTCAGCCTCCCTCAGCCTCTCTCCCCCCTCTCAGCCTCTCTCAGCCTCCCTCAGCCTCTCTCAGCCTCCCTCCCCCCTCTCAGCCTCCCTCAGCCTCCCTCAGCCTCCCTCAGCCTCCCTCAGACTCCATCAGCCTCCCTCACCCTCCCTCAGCCTCCCACCCCCTCTCAGCCTCCCTCAGCCTCTCTTCCCCCTCTCAGCCTCTCTCAGCCTCCCTCAGGCTCCCTCCCCCCTCTTAGCCTCTCTCAGCCTCTCCCAGCCTCCCTCAGCCTCTCTCCCCCCTCTCAGCCTCTCTCAGCCTCCCTCAGCCTCTCTCCCCCCTCTTAGCCTCTCTCAGCCTCCCTCAGCCTCCCTCAGCCTCCCTCCCCTCTCTCAGCCTCTCTCAGCCTCCCTCAGCCTCCCTCAGCCTCCCTCAGACTCCCTCAGCCTCCCTCACCCTCCCTCAGCCTCCCACTCCCTCTCAGCCTCTCTCAGCCTCCCTCAGCCTGCTTCCCCATCTCAGCCTCAGCCTCTCTCAGCCTCCCTCAGCCTCCCTCAGCCTCTCTCCCCCCTCTCAGCCTCCCTCAGCCTCTCTCCCCCCTCTCAGCCTCCCTCAGCCTCCCTCAGCCTCCCCCAGCCTCTCAGCTTCTCTCAGCCTCTCTCAGCCTCCCTCAGCCTCTCTCCCCCCTCTCAGCCTCTCTCAGCCTCCCTCAGCCTCTCTCAGCCTCCCTCCCCCCTCTCAGCCTCCCACAGCCTCCCTCAGCCTCCCTCAGACTCCATCAGCCTCTTTCACCCTCCCTCAGCCTCCCTCAGACTCCATCAGCCTCCCTCACCCTCCCTCAGCCTCCCACCCCCTCTCAGCCTCCCTCAGCCTCTCTTCCCCCTCTGAGTCTCTCTCAGCCTCCCTCAGCCTCCTTCCCCATCTCAGCCTCTCTCAGCCTCTCTCAGCCTCCCTCAGCCTCCCTCAGCCTCTCTCCCCCCTCTTAGCCTCCCTCAGCCTCTCTCCCCCCTCTCAGCCTCCCTCAGCCTCCCTCAGCCTCTCAGCCTCTCTCAGCCTCTCTCAGCCTCCCTCAGCCTCTCTCCCCCCTCTCAGCCTCTCTCAGCCTCCCTCAGCCTCCCTCAGGCTCCCTCCCCCCCTCTCAGCCTCTCTCAGCCTCTCTCAGCCTCCCTCAGCCTCTCTCCCCCCTCTCAGCCTCTCTCAGCCTCCCTCAGCCTCTCTCCCCCCTCTTAGCCTCTCTCAACCTCCCTCAGCCTCTCAGCCTCCCTCAGCCTGTTACACTCAGTTTGATGTTGGTATTTTCTATCAGTATCTGATTCAGCCCCGATGCTTGAATTCCTGATAGTTGTGTAACTCAGATTCGTTTATTCACACAGCCCGTCCAAACAGCATACAAGTCACAAAGTCGGCGTATGAAGTTTTCCACTTTTATTCAGCACACATCAACAACTGCATACAATTCTCAATTCAACTCAACAACTTTCACAGCAACTTTCCAAATCACTATCAACAACTTTTCTCTCTCTACAGCGACTCGGCTCACGATTAAATAACCTCTCTCTTTTCTGGAACGATTTGGTACGTGGTAGAAATGACGCACTGCCACCAATCGAACTAAAGATCGTCATCACTGACTTACGTCATTCACATTTTCTCTACTTCCGGGAACATTCACGACCTTCGATATCCATCCGGAAATTTCTATCAAGAGTAAACACGCATATCCAGAGATTCTCAACTAATACGACTAACGCTTATCAACGTTATACAAAGCCTCTCCTAACAACAATGCACTCAAATCAAAGCTCCATTATTGAATACTTTGCAAATCGAAACGATTAGATCTATCGTACACGCTTCAGCCTCTATCATTCGCGTTTCAACGTCATAACCCCCCACTCAAGAAGAAATTTACCTAATTTCTTTCAACAACGTTGCGTAATGCCGTACAGAATTAAACTTATTTCAGCCTGTCTGCACTATCAACGTTCTCAGTTCATTCCTCAATGGTTTTCATCTTCAGGTCTATCTGGATATTGTCAATGTTCACAGTCTCATCCACACAGAGTCAAAGTTTCTCATCTCAAGTCTTTCTGGATACAGTCAATGTTCTTTCATTCGCAAGGAAACGACGCCCTCGTCAGTTGCTCTCATCGGCCCAGGGTCAAAGACGACTCACGTGGGCTCCCTGGAATCAGTGCGTCCTCCGTTGTCTCCTTCTTCCATCGGATGTCCGACGCAGTCGACGTTGTCGGCTCCCAGGATGCATTCGCTGGGTCTCACTCAAGCTTCTGCGGGACGGTGGAACAGCTCCCTCAAGGTCTGCAGATGCTCCTTCCAGGTCTGGGTGTGGACTTCATGTTCGACCAAAGTCGTAGAGCCAGGGACATCGCTGAAGTTGTGGGGAAACTCGCCCATAAGGTCCTTGAGCTCCATCTTTTGACCTTCCGTCAAGCTTGGTCCTAGCTTAACGTCATCGATGCCTTCTCTGCTATGGAAGTCTCCAGTTCCAACAGTTCCTCGCTGTCGAAGCTGTCGTCGATCTCAGCTGCTGTTGCTGCTCAGTCTCTGATGCCTTTCCACGTACAGCTTAAGGAGGTTGGCGTGGTATATCTTGGAATGCTGGCCGACCTTCACCTTATAGTCGTTGATCCCCACCACGGTCTCCACTTCGTACGGGCCTTTCCACTGCATCAGCCTTATTGTGATCGGTAGGTAGCAGCACCAGCACTTTGTTGCCAGGTTTGAACTTCCTGTTCACAGCCCTCGGTCATAGTAGTGCTTTCCACAGTCCTATTTCTTCAGGTTTTCTCTGGCTATCTCGAGAGTCTGCTCCAGCTTCTCCGTAGCTCAAACACGTACTGGTAGCTGTTCTTCACCTCTGGGGTGTCTACTTCTTTCGTCCACAGTTCTTTTAGGATGTGCATCGGCCCTCGGATGGTTCTTCCATACAGCAGCTCAAACGGGAAAAGCCTCTCCTGCCTTCTCTAGGCGAACAGTAAGGCGTTGATGTCGATGCCATTGTCTGGGCTGCTCGCTGCACAGTTTCTCAGGGTGGACTTCAGCGTATCATTGAACTTTTCGACAAGCCCGTTGCGCATCGGATGGTAGGGTGTCGTAGTCAAATGCCGGATGCTCAGCAGTCTGTTGACCTCCTTCATGCAGTCAGAGACGAACTGCGTCCCGAGGTCTGTCAGAATTTCTTCAGGCACTCCAAGCCTACTGAACATGTCCACCAGTGCCTCTGCTACAGTTTCAGTGTCAATCTTCTTCAGTGCACTGCTTCTGGGTACCGAGTCGCATAGTCCACTAAAGTCAGTACCCACCGATGACCTTCTTCACTCGGAGGTCTTATTTCGCCGATTAAGTCTAAGGCCACCCTCTTGAAAGCCTCGATCAAAGGCATCCTCTGCATAGGTACTTTCGGGACCTCCTCGAGGTATGGTCTTCTGGCAAATGTCACATGATCGGCAGAAACGGCTGACGTCCGCATGAAGCCCTGGCCAGTAGAACACCGCCTGGATTCTGTCTGACGTCTCCTGATGCCTAGGTGACCTCCCATGATAGAGTCGTGAGCTACTTCCATCACTTGGCGCCTTAGAGGTAACTCCAAGACTTGACGTAGTGGTTTCCCTCCGTTGACCCTCGGGTGCTGGAAGATTCGGTACAGGTTCTTGGCCTTCACCTCAAAATAGCCGTGCCACTGCGTTTGGTCACGTGATCTTGGCGGTTCCTGTACTTGTTTAAAGTGCTATCAGCTTCCTGGAGCTGGATCAGCTTATCTCTGTCCACGATGGCAGCTTTAGAGTTGTCGGCGACCTTCAGTGGCGTAGACGTCTTGTCTCTCTTGGCCTGGGCCCTGGTTGTAACGGCACCGACGACCTCTGGTCGGCAGGGCTGAGCCAGTAACCACATTGTCCCGTAGCAGCTCTGTAAGGTCTCCATCGGGAAATGGCAATGGATCCTCCTCCACAACTTCGACGTGTTGAATTGAGGCAGGACTCCACTCTGGATCGGGGTCGTCGGGTCGTCTCGCGCCGTCGATATTCCCGATCATCAAATCGTATAGCGGCTTCTTCAGGCAAACCGCTTCGACTTCGCCTATGTAGAAAGGGGTGTTGACATGAATCTTCGCAACTGGCGCTCTCACACATTTGCTGTCGGCCATAAGTGTCCATTTTGAATCGCCAGTGAACTGTTCTTTAGCGATTAGGTCTTCTTTGACGATGACCCCACTGCAGCCAGAGTCTCTTAAAACAGTCACTTCATGATTTCCGACGCGTCCCTTGGAAACAGGCATGTTCTGTACGGTCACAGCTGCGCTGGCGACGACGGGGATGGATTTCCCGTTGGCAAGGAGAAGTTGGCCATCGGTCATGCACTCTTGCACGTCCGCAGGGGTAGCTGTGCGCTCGGTCTCACTCGGAAGAATGACGCTCCCGCCGCACACTTGATGGTCAGATCTACTGGTTTGCCGTTGATTGGAGAACCGCCTCTGCCGGTTGCCCGCCGCTGAATTGTCCGTACTGCTCCGCTGTCCGCTACTTTTGTTTTGAGGACAGTTAGCCGCTCTGTGGTCTGTAGCGTTGCAGGTGAAACAGCCCCTTGAATGCCCTTCCCTGGGAGGAGGCGTGGAGTCTGTCTGTCTCTGGCTCGTCTGGCTTCCCTGGATCTGGTTCACATGGTTTCCAGTCTTCTGAAAATGTTTCGTCGCGCTGGGTGGCCCCAGGGTTTTCCCATGAGCGATGAGATATCTTTCAGCAGCCTCAGTCACATCTTTAAGCGTCTGCAGCTTTTGTTCTTCTAAGTGGGTCGCTAGGTCCTTGTGACAGGCATTGAGAAATTGTTCCTTCACGATCAGGTCATGGAGACTGTCGTAAGACTTCGTTTCGCCTGATAACTCCACCCACTTGTGTAGATATGACGACAGGCGCTCCACAAACTGCTTTGGCGTCTCGCCTGACTTAGGCCGGCATTCACGGAAGCGTTTACGGTAGCCCTTCTCTGTAAAGTTGTAGCACTGCAATAGGGCCTCTTTCAAGACGTCGTAGTCTTTAGCGTCATCGTCCGACAATCTGGTGTAGACGTCGAGTGCTTCTCCCGTCAGAAGTGCACTTAGTCGAATCGCCCAGTCTTGAGGTTGCCAGTTAGAGCTTTTGGCAAACCTTTCAAATCTCGCCAAATAACTGTCGATCTGGTCCTTCCCGTCGACGAAAGCTGGCAATTTTGGAGCCATGTGGTCGCTGACGACTTGTGGCGCATGCTGATTGTTTTGGATACGCGCCAACTCCAGCTGGTACTGACGCTCAGCCTCTAATTGTCTCTCGTCCATCTCTCTTTCTTCTCGGCGACGCTGCGCTTCGAACTCTCTTTCTTCTCGACGTCGTTGCTCTTCTTTTTCTTGACGCCGCTCTTCTAGTTCTCTTTCTTCACGGCGACGCTGCTCTTCTAGTTCTAGACGCTTCTGTTCTAGTTCTATTTCTTTTTCTAGACGCTTCTCTTCCAATTCTCTTTCTCGTGTTCTCTCCTGAGACTTGACGTACTCCGTCAGCTGCTTGCCTTTTAGATTCAGTTCAACCCTTTCTGCAGAAGTCTCTTGATGCTTCTGGAAAGTTCTTTTCAAGAAAGTTCTTTTCTGGAAAGTTCTTCTTCTAGCCTCTTGACTGTAGAGTTCTTTTTTTTTCTTTTTCTGGAAAGTTCTTGACTGTGCTGTACCTTTCTAGACTGTTCTAGAACAGCACGCTTTCTCAGTAGCGCTGATGCTTGTCACTAGTCGCCTTCGCTGACGCAGCCCCGCTGTCCTCGTCGTATGCGACGCTGCACCACGCTGGTGTTGATGTATACGCTCCTGTGCTGAAGTAGACGCGACGTCCGCTCGACGCTCGCTGTAACACTGGCGATGTAGCTCCGAGACTGTCCCTTGACGTAGTCTTGCGGCAGCCACGTAGTCCCGCTCTGTTGTTCTCACGAAGCCTCTTCGGCGACTACACGCCCTTGCAGTCAACCCCCTATCGGATGTAGTCCCAGTATGTTGGCCCCTCTCACGCCTCGTTGGCGGCTACCCTCGATGACTGCCTCTCGTAACGTTGACTCGCTTGTTGTAGCAGTTGAACCCTTGGCTATGGCGTGAATCGCGGCTTGACCCCCAAAATGTTACACTCAGTTTGATGTTGGTATTTTCTATCAGTATCTGATCTCAGCCCCGATGCTTGAATTCCTGATAGTTGTGTAACTCAGATTCGTTTATTCACACAGCCCTCCAAACAGCATACAAGTCACAAAGTCGGCGTATGAAGTTTTCCACTTTTATTCAGCACACATCAACCTGCATACAATTCTCAATTCAACTCAACCTTTCACAGCCTTTCCAAATCCTATCAACAACTTTTCTCTCTCTCAGCCTCGGCTCACGATTAAATAACCTCTCTCTTTTCTGGAACGATTTGGTACGTGGTAGAAATGACGCACTGCCACCTCGAACTAAAGATCGTCATCACTGACTTACGTCATTCAGTCTCTACTTCCATTCACGACCTTCGATATCCTCCGGAAATTTCTATCAGAGTCACGCATATCCAGAAGATTCTCAACTAATACCGACTCGCTTATCTCAACGTTATACAAAGCCTCTCTAACAACAATGCAAACTCAAATCAGCTCCATTATTGAATACTTTGCAAATCCGATGATCTATCGTACACGCTTCAGCCTCTATCATTCGCGTCTCTCACAGCCTCCTCCCCTCTCTCCCCTCTCTCAGCCTCCCTCAGCCTCTCTCCCTCTCAGCCTCTCTCAGCCTCCCTCAGCCTCTCTCCCCCTCTCAGCCTCCCTCAGCCTCTCTCACCCTCTCAGCCTCCTTCAGCCTCTCTCAGCCTCCCTCAGCCTCTTCCCCTCTCAGCCTCCTCAGCCTCTCTCCCCTCTCTCAGCCTCCCTCAGCCTCTCTCCCCCTCTCTCAGCCTCCCTCAGCTCTCAGCCTCCCTCAGCCTCTCTCCCCCTCTCTCAGCCTCTCAGCCTCCCTCAGCCTCTCTCAGCCTCTCTCCCCCTCTCTCAGCCTCTCTCAGCCTCCTCAGCCTCTCTCCCCCTCTCTCAGCCTCTCTCAGCCTCTCTCAGCCTCTCTCAGCCTCTCAGCCTCCCTCAGCCTCTCTCCCCCTCTCAGCCTCCCTCAGCCCCCTCTCAGCCTCTCTCAGCCTCTCTCAGCCTCCCTCAGCCTCTCTCCCCTCTCAGCCTCCCTCAGCCTCTCTCTCCCCTCTCAGCCTCCCTCAGCCTCCCTCAGCCTCTCTCCCCTCTCTCAGCCTCCCTCAGCCTCTCTCCCCTCTCTCAGCCTCCCTCAGCCTCCCTCAGCCTCTCTCAGCCTCTCTCAGCCTCTCTCAGCCTCCCTCAGCCTCTCTCAGCCTCTCTCAGCCTCTCTCAGCCTCCCTCAGCCTCTCTCCCCTCTCTCAGCCTCCCTCAGCCTCTCTCAGCCTCCCTCTCCTCAGCCTCCCTCTCAGCCTCTCTCCCTCTCTCAGCCTCCCTCAGCCTCTCTCAGCCTCTCAGCCTCCTCAGCCTCTCTCTCTCCCCCCCCCCTCTCAGCCTCCCTCCCCCAGCCCCCCCCCCCTCCCTCCCTCCCCCCTCCCCCCCCCCCCCTCCCCCCTCCCCCCTCTCCCCCCCTCCTCCCCCCCCCCCCCCCCTCCCCCCCCCCCCCCCCCCTCCCCCTCCCCTCCCCCCCCCCTCCTCCACCTCCCCTCCCCCCCCTCCCCCTCTCTCCTCCCCCCTCCCCCCCCCCCCCCCTCTCCCCCCTCCCCTCCCCCCTCTCCCCCCCTCCCCCTCCCCCTCTCCCTCCCCCCCCTCTCCCCCTCCTCCCTCCCCCCCCCCTCTCACCCCTCTCTCAGCCTCCCTCTCTCACCCCCCCCTCCCCCCTCCCTCTCAGCCTCTCTCCCCCTCTCCCCTCTCACTCCCTCCCCCCCTCTCAGCCTCCCTCAGCCTCCCTCCTCTCAGCCTCTCCCTCAGCCTCCCCAGCCTCTCTCCCCCCTCTCAGCCTCCTCAGCCTCTCTCCCTCTCAGCCTCCTCAGCCTCCCTCCCTCTCTCAGCCTCCCTCAGCCTCTCTCCTCTCCCCCCCCCTCTCAGCCTCCTCAGCCTCCCTCAGCCTCCCCCCTCCTCAGCCTCCCTCCACCTCTCTCAGCCTCCCTCCCTCGCCTCTCTCTCCCCCCCTCCCCCCCCTCTCTCAGCCTCTCTCCCTCCCTCAGCCTCTCTCCTCCCCCCCTCTCAGCCTCCCTCAGCCCCTCTCAGCCTCCCTCCAGCCTCTCCCCTCTCCTCCCCCTCAGCCCTCCCTCAGCCTCTCTCATCTCTCCTCTCCCCTCTCCCCCCCCCTCTCAGCCTCCCTCAGCCTCCCCTCAGCCTCTCAGCCTCCTCAGCCCCTCCCTCAGCCTCTCTCCCCTCTCTCCTCCCCCTCTCTCCCCCTCTCAGCCTCCCTCAGCCCTCCTCTCCCCCCTCTCCCTCTCAGCCCTCCCCCCTCCCCTCTCCCTCCTCCCCCTCTCCCTCTCTCCCTCCCTCCCTCCTCTCTCAGCCTCCCCTCAGCTCCTCCTCAGCCTCTCTCTCAGCCCCTCCTCCCCCTCTCCCCCCTCTCTCAGCCCCCTCAGCCTCTCAGCCTCCTCCCTCCTCTCCCTCCCTCTCCTCTCAGCCTCTCAGCCCCCCCCTCCCTCTCCCCCAGCCTCTCCTCTCAGCCTCTCCCCCCCTCAGCCCTCAGCCTCTCTCTCCTCCTCCCTCTCCCCCCTCTCAGCCCTCTCAGCCCCTCCCCTCTCTCCCCCCCCCCCCTCACCTCCCTCTCCCTCCCTCTCTCCCTCCCCCCCCCCTCTCAGCCCCCTCAGCCTCTCTCCCCCTCTCAGCCCCTCAGCCTCTCTCAGCCCCTCTCTCAGCCTCCTCTCAGCCTCTCCCCCTCTCAGCCTCCCTCCCCTCCCCTCTCAGCTCCTCCCCCTCTCCCCAGCCCCTCAGCCTCCTCCTCTCTCACTCCCTCAGCCTCTCTCTCCCCCCCTCTCAGCCCTCAGCCTCTCTCCCCCCCCCAGCCTCCCCCTCTCTCCCCTCAGCCTCTCTCAGCCTCCCTCAGCCCTCCCTCCTCAGCCCCCTCTCTCCCCCTCCCCTCCTCTCTCCCCCCTCTCAGCCTCTCTCCCCTCCCAGCCCTCCCTCAGCCTCCCCTCCCTCCCTCAGCCTCTCCCCCTCTCAGCCCCCCTCCTCCCTCCCTCATCCTCCCCCCCTCAGCCCCTCTCAGCCTCTCTCCCCCTCTCAGCCTCTCAGCCTCCCTCAGCCTCCCTCTCTCTCTCTCTCCTCTCTCCCTCCCCTCAGCCTCCCAGCCTCCCTCTCCCCTCCCCTCAGCCTCCCTCCTCTCCCCTCCCCTCCTCCCCCCCCTCCCCCCTCCCTCCCCCCTCCCCCCTCAGCCTCCCTCAGCCTCTCCCCCTCTCCCAGCCTCTCTCCCCTCAGCCTCCCCTCAGCCTCCTCTCAGCCTCCCCCTCCCTCCTCAGCCTCCCAGCCTCCCTCTCTCAGCCTCCCTCAGCCTCCCCTCCCCCCTCTCCTCTCTCCCTCCTCTCCTCCCCCCCCCCTCTCCCCTCAGCCTCTCTCTCAGCCTCTCTCAGCCTCCCTCAGCCTCTCTCCCCCCTTTCAGCCTCTCTCAGCCTCCCTCAGCCTCCCTCAGCCTCCCTCCCCTCTCTCAGCCTCTCTCAGCCTCCCTCAGCCTCCCTCAGCCTCCCTCAGACTCCCTCAGCCTCCCACACCCTCCCTCAGCCTCCCACCCCCTCTCAGCCTCTCTCAACCTCCCTCAGCCTGCTTCCCCATCTCAGCCTCAGCCTCTCTCAGCCTCCCTCAGCCTCCCTCAGCCTCCCTCAGCCTCTCTCCCCCCTCTCAGCCTTTCTCAGCCTCTCTCCCCCCTCTCAGCCTCCCTCAGCCTCCCTCAGCCTCCCTCAGCCTCTCTCAGACTCTCTCAGCCTCCCTCAGCCTCTCTCCCCCCTCTCAGCCTCTCTCAGCCTCCCTCAGCCTCTCTCAGCCTCCCTCCCCCCTCTCAGCCTCCCACAGCCTCCCTCAGCCTCCCTCAGCCTCCCTCAGACTCCATCAGCCTCCCTCACCCTCCCTCAGCCTCCCACCCCCTCTCAGCCTCCCTCAGCCTCTCTTCCCCCTCTCAGCCTCTCTCAGCCTCCCTCAGCCTCCTTCCCCATCTCAGCCTCTCTCAGCCTCTCTCAGCATCCCTCAGCCTTCCGCAGCCTCTCTCCCCCTCTCAGCCTCCTCAGCCTCTCTCCTTCCTCTCAGCCTCCCTCAGCCTCCCTCAGCCTCCCTCAGCCTCTCAGCCTCTCTCAGCCTCTCTCAGCCTCCCTCAGCCTCTCTCCCCCCTCTCAGCCTCTCTCAGCCTCCCTCAGCCTCCCTCAGGCTCCCTCCCCCCTCTCAGCCTCTTTCAGCCTCTCTCAGCCTCCCTCAGCCTCTCTCCCCCCTCTCAGCCTCTCTCAGCCTCCCTCAGCCTCTCTCCCCCCTCTTAGCCTCTCTCAACCTCCCTCAGCCTCCCTCCCCCCTCTCAGCCTCTCTCAGCCTCCCTCAGCCTCCCTCAGCCTCCCTCAGCCTTCCTCACCATCCCTCAGCCTCCCACCCCCTCTCAGCCTCCCTCAGCCTCTCTCCCCCGTCTCAGCCTCTCTCAGCCTCCCTCAGCCTCCTTCCACATCTCAGCCTCTCTCAGCCTCTCTCAGCCTCCCTCAGCCTCTCTCAGCCACCCTCAGCCTCTCTCCCCCCTCTCAGCCTCTCTCAGCCTCTATCAGCCTGCCTTAGCCTCCCTGAGCCTCCCTGAGCCTACCTCAGCCTCCCTCACCCTCCCTCAGCCTCCCACCCCCTCTCAGCCTCCCTCAGCCTCTCTCCCCCCTCTCAGCCTCTCTCAGCCTCTCTCCCCCCTCTCAGCCTCCCTCAGCCTCTCAGCCTCCCTCAGCCTCTCTCCCCCCTCTCAGCCTCTCTCAGCCTCCCTCAGCCTCCCTCAGCCTCTCAGCCTCCCTCAGCCTCTCTCCCCTCTCTCAGCCTCTCTCAGCCTCCCTCAGCCTCCCTCAGCCTCCCTCAGCCTCCCTCGCCCTCCCTCAGCCTCCCACCCCCTCTCAGCCTCCCTCAGCCTCTCTCCCCCCTCTCAGCCTCTCTCAGCCTCTCTCCCCCCTCTCAGCCTCCCTCAGCCTCTCAGCCTCCCTCAGCCTCTCTCCCCCCTCTCAGACTCCCTCAGCCTCCCTCAGCCTCTCAGCCTCCCTCAGCCTCTCTCCTCCCTCTCAGCCTCTCTCAGCCTCCGTCAGCCTCCCTCAGCCTCTCAGCCTCCCTCAGCCTCTCTCCCCCCTCTCAGCCTCTCTCAGCCTCCCTCAGCCTCCCTCAGCCTCTCAGCCTCCCTCAGCCTCTCTCCCACCTCCCAGCCTCTCTCAGCCTTTTTTGGCCTCCCTCAGCCTCCCTCAGCATCTCTCAGCCTCCCTCAGCCTCTCTCCCCCCTCTCAGCCTCTCTCAGCCTCCCTCAGGCTCCCCCCCCCCCTCTCAGCCTCCCTCAGCCTCCCTCAGCCTCTCTCAGCCTCCCTCAGCCTCCCTCAGCCTCTCTCAGCCTCTCTCAGCCTCCCTCAGCCTCCCTCAGGCTCCCTCCCTCCTCTTAGCCTCTCTCAGCCTCTCTCAGCCTCCCTCAGCCTCTCTCCCCCCTCTCAGCCTCCCTCAGCCTCCCTCAGCCTCCCTCAGGCTCCCTCCCCCCTCTTAGCCTCTCTCAGCCTCCCTCAGCCTCTCTCCCCCCTCTCAGCCTCTCTCAGCCTCCCTCAGCCTCTCTCCCCCCTCTTAGCCTCTCTCAGCCTCCCTCAGCCTCCCTCAGCCTCCCTCCCCTCTCTCAGCCTCTCTCAGCCTCCCTCAGCCTCCCTCAGCCTCCCTCAGACTCCCTCACCCTCCCTCACCCTCCCTCAGCCTCCCACCCCCTCTCAGCCTCTCTCAGCCTCCCTCAGCCTGCTTCCCCATCTCAGCCTCAGCCTCTCTTAGCCTCCCTCAGCCTCTCTCCCCCCTCTCAGCCTCCCTCAGCCTCTCTCCCCCCTCTCAGCCTCCCTCAGCCTCTCAGCCTCTCTCAGCCTCCCTCAGCCTCTCTCCCCCCTCTCAGCCTCTCTCAGCCTCCCTCAGCCTCTCTCAGCCTCCCTCCCCCCTCTCAGCCTCCCACAGCCTCCCTCAAGCCTCCCTCAGACTCCATCAGCCTCCCTCACCCTCCCTCAGCCTCCCACCCCCTCTCAGCCTCCCTCAGCCTCTCTTCCCCCTCTCAGCCTCTCTCAGCCTCCCTCAGCCTCCTTCCCCATCTCAGCCTCTCTCAGCCTCCTTCAGCCTCCCTCAGCCTCTCTCCCCCCTCTCAGCCTCCCTCAGCCTCTCTCCCCCCTCTCAGCCTCCCTCAGCCTCTCAGCCTCTCTCAGCCTCCCTCAGCCTCTCTCCCCCCTCTCAGCCTCTCTCAGCCTCCCTCAGCCTCCCTCAGGCTCCCTCCCCCCTCTCAGCCTCTCTCAGCCTCTCTCAGCCTCCCTCAGCCTCTCTCCCCCCTCTCAGCCTCTCTCTGCCTCCCTCAGCCTCTCTCCCCCCTCTTAGCCTCTCTCAACCTCCCTCAGCCTCCCTCCCCCCTCTCAGCCTCTCTCAGCCTCCCTCAGCCTCCCTCAGACTCCCTCAGCCTTCCTCACCATCCCTCAGCCTCCCACCCCCTCTAAGCCTCCCTCAGCCTCTCTCCCCCGTCTCAGCCTCTCTCAGCCTCCCTCAGCCTCCTTCCCCATCTCAGCCTCTCTCAGCCTCTCTCAGCCTCCCTCAGCCTCTCTCAGCCTCCCTCAACCTCTCTCCCCCCTCTCAGCCTCTCTCAGCGTCCCTCAGCCTGCCTTAGCCTCCCTGAGCCTACCTCAGCCTCCCTCACCCTCCCTCAGCCTCCCACCCCCTCTCAGCCTCCCTCAGCCTCTCTCCCCCCTCTCAGCCTCTCTCAGCCTCTCTCCCCCCTCTCAGCCTCCCTCAGCCTCTCAGCCTCCCTCAGCCTCTCTCCCCCCTCTCAGCCTCTCTCAGCCTCACTCAGCCTCTCAGCCTCCCTCAGCCTCTCTCCCCTCTCTCAGCCTCTCTCAGCCTCCCTCAGCCTCCCTCAGCCTCCCTCGCCCTCCCTCAGCCTCCCACCCCCTCTCAGCCTCCCTCAGCCTCTCTCCCCCCTCTCAGCCTCTCTCAGCCTCTCTCCCCCCTCTCAGCCTCTCTCAGCCTCTCAGCCTCCCTCAGCCTCTCTCCCCCCTCTCAGCCTCCCTCAGCCTCCCTCAGCCTCTCAGCCTCCCTCAGCCTCCCTCAGCCTCTCAGCCTCCCTCAGCCTCTCTCCCCCCTCTCAGCCTCTCTCAGCCTCCCTCAGCCTCCCTCAGCCTCTCAGCCTCCCTCAGCCTCTCTCCCACCTCTCAGCCTCTCTCAGCCTTTTTCAGCCTCCCTCAGCCTCCCTCAGCCTCTCTCAGCCTCCATCAGCCTCTCTCCCTCCTCTCAGCCTCTCTCAGCCTCCCTCAGGCTCCCCCCCCCCTCTCAGCCTCTCTCAGCCTCTTTCAGCCTCCCTCAGCCTCTCTCCCCCCTCTCAGCCTCTCTCAGCCTCCCTCAGCCTCTCTCCCCCCTCTCAGCCTCCCTCAGCCTCGGATTGTGTATATAGAGAAGATGCGGTAGTAGTGTATAAAAGTAAACCCGCAGGAAGTTTGCTTATATATTTTATTACTAATGTGTAAGGCTAATTGTATAGATGGTATTATTTTGTGCATATTTTTGATTCTTTATACATTTATTGAATTATTAAATGGTTGGTTAATTAATCAGATTTATTATTTGCTGATTTTGTTTATTAATTTTAGTGTAATTAGCAGGTTGTGTTGGTGTTGTTGTTGGTTTTTTGAAGGTGATTTACTAGACTGTGCGGTTTATCTTACGGCAGTTTTATAACATTATTTTAGACTATTTATTAATTAGATTTATATATTTTTATGAAATTTTTTGTTGTTGTAAAATCCTATAGTAAACATGGAGGAAATTTTTTATTTTTTATTTTTATTTTTTTTAATTTTACTTTTATTTGTTTTTATATGTAAAGCTTTATGGTATGTTTTACGTTTTATTGTAATCCCATCTCCCATTGCAATGAACTTTGTTTACGCAATAAAAAATGTCTTACGTCTGTCTTACGTCCCCCCTCTCAGCCTCTCTCAGCCTCTCTCCCCCCTCTCAGCCTCCCTCAGCCTCTCAGCCTCCCTCAGCCTCTCTCCCCCCTCTCAGCCTCTCTCAGCCTCCCTCAGCCTCTCAGCCTTCCTCAGCCTCTCTCCCCTCTCTCAGCCTCCCTCAGCCTCCCTCAGCCTCCCTCGCCCTCCCTCAGCCTCCCACCCCCTCTCAGCCTCCCTCAGCCTCTCTCCCCCCTCTCAGCCTCTCTCAGCCTCTCTCCCCCCTCTCAGCCTCCCTCAGCCTCTCAGCCTCCCTCAGCCTCTCTCCCCCCTCTCAGCCTCCCTCAGCCTCCCTCAGCCTCCCTCAGCCTCTCAGCCTCCCTCAGCCTCTCTCCTCCCTCTCAGCCTCTCTCAGCCTCCCTCAGCCTCCCTCAGCCTCTCAGCCTCCCTCAGCCTCTCTCCCCCCTCTCAGCCTCTCTCAGCCTTTTTCAGCCTCCCTCAGCCTCCCTCAGCCTCCCTCAGCCTCTCTCAGCCTCCCTCAGCCTCTCTCCCCCCTCTCAGCCTCTCTCAGCCTCCCTCAGGCTCCCCCCCCTCTCAGCCTCTCTCAGCCTCTTTCAGCCTACCTCAGCCTCTCTCCCCCCTCTCAGCCTCTCTCAGCCTCCCTCAGCCTCTCTCCCCCCTCTCAGCCTCCCTCAGCCTCTCTCAGCCTCCCTCAGCCTCTCAGCCTTCCTCAGCCTCCCTCAGCCTCTTTCCCCTTCCTCCCCCCTCTCAGCCTCCCTCAGCTTCCCTCAGCCTCCCTCAGCCTCCCTCAGCCTCTCTCCCCTCTCTCCCCCCTCTCAGCCTCCCTCAGCCTCTCTCCCCCCTCTCAGCCTCTCTCAGCCTCCCTCAGCCTTCCTCAGCCTCCCTCAGCCTCCCTCAGCCTCTCATCCTCCCTCAGCCTCTCTCCTCCCTCTCAGCCTCTCTCAGCCTCCCTCAGCCTCCCTCAGCCTCTCAGCCTCCCTCAGCCTCTCTCCCCCCTCTCAGCCTCTCTCAGCCTCCCTCAGCCTCCCTCAGCCTCTCAGCCTCCCTCAGCCTCTCTCCCCCCTCTCAGCCTCTTTCATCCTCCCTCAGCCTCCCTCAGCCTCCCTCAGCCTCTCTCAGCCTCCCTCAGCCTCTCTCCCCTCTCTTAGCCTCCCTCAGCCTCTCTCAGCCTCTCTCAGCCTCCCTCAGCCTCTCTCCCCCCTCTCAGCCTCTCTCAGCCTTCCTCAGCCTCTCTCCCCCCTCTCAGCCTCCCTCAGCCTCTCAGCCTCTCTCCCCTCTCTCCCCCCTATCAGCCTCCCTCAGCCTCTCTCCCCCCTTTTAACCTCTCTCAGCCTCCCTCAGCCTCTCAGCCTCCCTCAGCCTTCCTCCCCCCTCTCAGCCTCTCTCAGCCTCCCTCAGCCTCTCAGCCTCCCTCAGCCTCTCTCCCCCCTCTCAGCCTCTCTCAGCCTCCCTCAGCCTCTCTCCCCCCTCTCAGCCTCTCTCAGCCTCCCTCAGCCTCCCTCAGGCTCCCTCCCTCCTCTCAGCCTCTCTCAGCCTCCCTCAGCCTCTCTCCCCCCTCTCAGCCTCTCTCAGCCTCCCTCAGCCTCTCTCCCCCCCTCTCAGCCTCCCTCAGCCTCTCTCAGCCTCTCAGCCTTCCTCAGCCTCCCTCAGCCTCTCTCCCCTCTCTCCCCCCTCTCAGCCTCCCTCAGCCTCCCTCAGCCTCTCAGCCTCCCTCAGCCTCTCTCCCCTCTCTCCCCCCTATCAGCCTCCCTCAGCCTCTCTCCCCCCTTTTAACCTCTCTCAGCCTCCCTCAGCCTCAGCCTCCCTCAGCCTCCCTCCCCCCTCTCAGCCTCTCTCAGCCTCCCTCAGCCTCTCTCCCCCCTCTCAGCCTCTCTCAGCCTCTCTCCCCCCTCTCAGCCTTCCTCAGCCTCTCAGCCTCCCTCAGCCTCTCAGCCTCCCTCAGCCTCCCTCCCCCCTCTCAGCCTCTCTCAGCCTCCCTCAGCCTCCCTCAGCCTATCTCCCCCCTCAGCCTCTCTCAGCCTCCCTCAGCCTCCCTCAGCGTCCCTCCCCTTCTCAGCCTCTCTCAGCCTCCCTTAGCCTCCCTCAGCCTCTCAGCCTCCCTCAGCCTTATGCATGTGAAGTGTATTGTATATGATGTTGTTCCCTTGTATGCTTTTGCGATTACGGTTGGTGTGAATGCTTGCATACTTTGTTTTTATTGTTCATATGTCTGTTCTGATTGGTGTACTATCTTATCTAATATATATCCTTTGTTAAAAGCGGTGAGCCCAGCTCTGAGCGAGGGTACCGCGCTATACAAACCTACTTACTATTAATAGTAGTAGTAGTAGTAGTAGTAGTAGTAGTAGTAGTAGTAGTAGTAGTAGTAGTAGTAGTAAATAATGCACTGTCTGCTTGTAGGGATGATCTATGTAGTGATTTTCGGAAAGCGATCTTGTATGCAGTTGTTGATATTTGCTGAATAAAGTTGGAAAACTTTATACGACGACTCCTGCCTTGTGAGTGAACAGGTAGTGTGGATACACGAATTCGAGTTACACATACAGTACTCCTCGTTTAAGGTGACCCCCCACGGGACCAAATTTTTGTTTGATCTTATCCGAGGGGCACCCTAAACAGTCCTCTGATAAGATCAACTACCAGTAAAAAAAACTTGATCTTATACGAGGTGCTACATTTCTTTGTCGTGTGACAGTGTGTGTGTGTGCGTGTACATGTGTGCACGTTGGTGCGCGCGTATGCATGTATGCATTACTGTATATGTATTTTTGGTGCGTGTGTATGATGCATAAGCACACACTCAAACACTCAAACGAACGGATGCAAACATGCATACACACACACACACACACACACAAACACATTGACGCGCATGCATGCAAATGAGAATAAAAAATAAAAAGTATGCACCAAGACAGTTACTGGGTGTATTTGCAGAAAACCTTACACAAGTTTAACGAATTGTTCATTTTGTCTACGCCACGGCACATACTTTATCGCTAGTGAATGAAGTCAATTCAGGGTAAGGTCCACTGTGGCAATACGTTAGGAGGGGACATAGCAGATCACAGTTACACCTGTCTACACCACCCATGGGTCGCACTCTGTCAAAGTGGTGCCCGTGTGTATTGCAGAGTGTCGCATAACGCGGATGCTGGCTGGACGTGACAGGTGTTCTGTGATGGAATTCCATCTCAAAACAGGAAGTGACCTCATAAATGACGTCATCTGTGACATCAATTTCTCTTAAGCAGTAGTCTCCTCCATTTGGGAACCAAAACGGGGTTGACGTTATCCGAGGTTTTCCCTTATGCAAGGTGACGCTAAGCGAGGAATTCTAAATGGTACAAAGAAGGTGTTCGGCCGGGACCAACAACCTGATTGATCTTATCCGCCTTGTGACCTTAAACGGTAGTGACGTTAAAAGAGGAGTACTGTATCAAGATTGAAGCATCGAGACTGAATCAACCCTTGACAAATACCGTGTAACAGATTCGAACCTCAAAAGAAAAAGGCCCAGCACTTAAATTAGCAATGATAGTAGTAGTAGTAGTAGTAGTAGTAGTAGTAGTAGTAGTAGTAGTAGTAGTAGTATTAGTAGTAGTAAGTAGCTGATATTTTAAAGGGAGACAACATGTACTCTGACTCAAAAATAGAGCACTAACATGATTGCTTCCCCTAGTTGTCAAGGTCTGCGAGTTCCTCATAAAACAAGTTCGCTACCCTTCATGTATACACACATTTTTTTTAACGTCACCATCACTGTAATCATCATCACCATCATCTTTGTAATAATAATAATAATAATAATAATAATAATAATAATAATAATAGTAATAATAATAATATTAATAATAGTAATAATAATAATAATAATAATAATAATAATAATAATAATAATAATAATAATAATAATAATAATTATTATTATTATTATTATTATCATCGTCATCATCATCACAGACATCATCGTCATCGTCATCATCATCATCATCATATGCCGCAGCAGCTGTACCAGAAGCCAGGTGTGAAGGGGAGGGGAGGGGTAGAAAGGAAGGAAAAAATATGTGAAGAACACAATTAATGATAAAGCTGTCTCATAAAAAGAAACGGGACTGGAGTTTATTGATAGCATCATGGGAAATAATCTGTTTTAAATCCTCTCCGTGGAAAGAGGCTATCATGGGAAATAATCTGTTTTAAATCCTCTCCATGGAAAGAGGCTATCATGGGAAATAATCTGTTTTAAATCCTCTCCGTGGAAAGAGGCTATCATAGGAAATAATATGTTTTAAATCCTCTCCGTGGAAAGAGGCTATCATAGGAAATAATCTGTTTTAAATCCTCTCCGTGGAAAGAGGCTATCGTAGGAAATAATCTGTTTTAAATCCTCTCCGTGGAAAGAGCCTATCATAGGAAATAATCTGTTTTAAATCCTCTCCGTGGAAAGAGGCTATCATAGGAAATAATATGTTTTAAATCCTCTCCGTGGAAAGAGGCTATCATAGGAAATAATCTGTTTTAAATCCTCTCCGTGGAAAGAGCCTATCATAGGACATAATCTGTTTTAAATCCTCTACGTGCAAAGAGGCTATTATAGGAAATAATCTGTTTTAAATCCTCTCCGTGGAAAGAGGCTATCATAGGAAATAATCTGTTTTAAATCCTCTCCGTGGAAAGAGGCTATCATAGGAAATAATCTGTTTTAAATCCTCTCCGTGGAAAGAGGCTATCATAGGAAATAATCTGTTTTAAATCCTCTCCGTGGAAAGAGCCTATCATAGGAAATAATCTGTTTTAAATCCTCTCCGTGGAAAGAGCCTATCATAGGACAGCTCTATTTCTCATTCTGTGCTGACAATGGTTGACACGTTTGCATGGGTGGATGTGTGCTACAGATGTGTGCTACAGATGTGTAGTGCTACAGATGTGTGCTACAAATGTGTGCTACAGATGTGTGCTACAGATGTGTGCTACAGATTTGTAGTGCTACAGATTTGTAGTGCTACAGATGTGTGCTACAGATGCAAATGGCCATCTCGTTGTGTTCTTAGCGCGTCAGTGTAACGGCTGGGCTTAATCAAAGAACAAGGGACTGGTTCTCCAAGGTATGAGAAGACAACTGACAGAAGTATGAAGGGAAAACATCTTCATGCGAAAAAAGGTATAATTTGGCTGGTTGGCAAGGAAATTCGAAGGAACCTTATGTCATTGGCAAAAATTGTTTTAAGACCTAAGGTTTGCAGTGTTAGTTTTGAAGAGGGTTATGGTTAGAACGTGACTGCTGGCCAGTTGAACAAGGGAGACAGTTTGTGTAGATTAGGCTACTAGTGTGCCTGAAGCATCAGCAGCAGTAGCAATAGTAATGGTGGTGGTGATGGTGGTACTAGTAGTGGTGGTGATGGTGGTGGTGATGGTACTACTAATACTAGTAGTAGTAGTGGTGGTGGCGATTGTTGTAGCAGTGGTAGTAGCAGTGGTAGTAGTATAAAAGAGTGGTGCGTGTGAGTTTTTATTTATTTATTTATTGTTTATGGGATCCTATCAACAGCTTAGGTAGGTTATATCAGGACCACTACAAGATTAACAATCGAAGTAAGCGAAGTTTCAATTTTTAAATACAAGGTATAAAATGCATGTACAATATAAAATCAACAATATAGATGAATAATACAGATTTAAAAAAACCACACCAAATTATTCAAATAGCACGGTCAGATTTTTTAGATAAAACCAACAATCCTTAAGAATTCCAAAATATTGAAAAAAGAAACAGTTTCAAATAATTCTTTTAATGATAAAACTTTGTAGAACATTCTTCTGTACCTACTCAACGCAGGACAGTCTAATAATAAGTGTTTAACAGACAAAAGGCAATCACATGAATCACACCAAGGTGGATCAGTTTTGTTTAATAGAAAAGAATGCGAAAAACAGTATGTCCAATGCGCAATCTTGTTTGAAGTGTGTCCACCTTTCTATTACTAGTTAAACAAGGCAACCGTTTCGACAAGTCTGGGACTATATGGAAAAGCTTGTTGTTTATCTGGTTTGACCAGTCCTTAGTCCACAGATCTTTAACATAATCATTAATTTTCTTTTTAAAATCAGTAAAAGGTATGAAAATATTTGTAGAAACAGGAAGTTTCAGAGCTTCTGTGGCAGCCATATCAACTACCTCCATTACCTTTGATTCCCATATGGCTAGGAATCCAAGCTAAAATAATCTTTTTATTTTGATTCTTAATTAAGGAATTGTACAGCTCGAGGATATCTGCTATTACTGGATGAGAAATTTTGTGTGTATTCAAGGTTTGTAAAACTGATAAGGAATCGGAAAAAATAATAAACTGTTTTTCTGTAGAGCTGACTATTTGTTTTAAGGCCAAAAGAATTGCATACAGTTCTGCTGTAAATATAGAGCAGTCATCTGGGAGACGTTTACAGGTTTGATTTGAAATTTAGGGCCAGAAGCAGTAGCAGCCGCTACTCTGTTATTTTGTAAGGAACCATCTGTAAATAATTTAAAATAGCCAGGGTATTTACTGCACAGTTCATTTAAATAAATATTTAAAAACTGTCGGAGAGGTTGTCTCCTTTCCATGTGAGGTTAGGGAAAAGTCTATAACTGGAATGTCTACATTCCACGGTGGTAAAGTGGTATATAGAGGGTCATCAGAGATATTCTTCGTTTCAATATTGGCTGAAGTCAGGTGAGGAAGAATACGTAAACCAAACGAAGGTATTGCAGATGGCTTGTCTAAGAATTTAACTTTGAACTCTGGCTTTATTACAAAATCATAGGCAGGATTATCAGGGTTTGCTCGAAGCTTAATATAATAGTTTAAAGCTAATTTTATTCTTCAGAGCTCTAGTGAGGGTAAAAATAGAAAGCTCACAGACACTCAGGGGAGGGTTCTTGTTCATGAAGAAGCAAAGTCAATAATAGTCCAAGTTCAAACGATGATTTTAATATGGTTTCATTAACATCGTCTTCCTCATCATCATCTTTACCCACCTCTTCATTGCCATCAGAACAAACGAGGGCCTTCGAGTATAATGGTGATAATAATGAATGACGCTATAGAAAGTGAACCAAGTGAATGTGACTTGAGCCAAAAGAAAATTACAAACTACTCTACTGGTCAAACATGGCTGCCTGTCTATAAGAACTTTATATTAAAGTTACACCAAAAAGATATAAAAGTTAGGCCAACTAAGATGCTGCTGATGCCTCAGATTTCAGGGAAGGAATTACAACATATGCGGGTGATGCATAATTTATATACTTCGTCAAACAGTTCACTAATTGAAATTCCTTTATGAACAATAGTGTCCAAGCAGCGGTTAATTCTTATTAACTTAAATTCACACTATAGGTAATGGAAAATAACCAAGTCAGCCAGTTCATGGTGATTATCAAAACAGAAAATAATAATGACTAACAACTATATAGTTATATGCTTGCTGTGCTTTTCTGCAACCTGTGAGGTGCAGTTCAAAATCTAATATTATGAGTGGTTTTGATTGATTGATTGATTGTTGCTTTAGGTCCAGCGGACTCTTCCGAGCCAAATCAGGACCGGTATGAGTGGTTGCACCTGATACTTATTCAGATTACACTAACGTAACGGGAAACAATAAACGATTTATGTAAAACATTACTAAATGAAGTAGGTTAATAACACAAGCATTATTCAGACAATTGTCTCTCTACTACAGTAGTAGTAGTAGTAGTAGTAGTAGTAGTAGTAGTAGTAGTAGTAGTAGTGACCTGGTTTTTGGGCAGTACATTGCCCCTAGCTTAGTGGAGTTTCGGCTGAGGGAGGGAGAGAGAGACAGACAGAGAGACAGGCAATCAGACAGAGGCAGGCAGAAAAAAGCATTCCGATCTTCCGTTTTTTATACCCTCCTACTTTTCCGACTATCTCTACATGGCAACATCTTTAAATGGCCTGTCTATAAACAAAACCTTGCTTGCTCGTCTTTTGCTTCACGCGCGTGCCTCAGTCACGTCCATTAGACACGAACCGGAAATGACGTCATTTGAAGTCGGCGCCTGCGCAAACAGGAAGAAACTCGGCGTCATATGAATAGAGCAGGCGGAAGCCATTATCGTCAGCAAGAAATCATGAGACAAAACGTGACATTACCCGAAAAGCCTCAATCTTGCCATTACTGTGACTATCGCACCAGGAAAAGTGGATACTGAATTGGATCTTTTTGTTTATATATCCCGTATACGGTATTATTATTTTACATCTTGTATTAAAAGTTAGAACTATTTTTACAAACAACAAGAGGAAAAACATATAATATTTCCAGAAAAGTGAATGCGTTATGCTGATTAATTTAAGCAATGACGTTCTTCATGACCGTAGTAAGTGACAAAAAGAAATGAAACTGAAATAGAATCAGTAAAATAGTAAATACTAAACAAGACATAATCACTGATATAGTAAATACTATATTTTTATAAAATAATTAGTCAGATCATGCTGCAAAATTAGGTGCTTTAAATATTATTTCTCCCTCAGTTAAAATAAATCTGTCTTCCAAAGAAATTCAAAACAATATTGGAAAACAATATTGTACAGAAAACTATGTTCAATACAAACTATAAACATTGTCATGGAATACTGGAATTAGTTTCATCTATGGCAAACATAATAATCTTAAATTCGATTAAAACCAAATATTGTAAAAATGTTAAATGTATATGTGTGACGAATTTTTACTTCTATGGATTCACATGCATCCCCTTTTGCCCCTGTGGTAAATACTATAACATCAGTTAAACACATTAGAAAGAAAGAGATTTCTCTTATATAGCGCACTTACAGGCTCAGAGAACTTCTCAAGGCGCTGGCCCGTAATATCCAGCAATCACAAAATAGTTTGCTAAAGTCAGGATTCGAACCCACGTCGCCCAAGACGAACTCACACAAGTCGTGCGCTCTGACCACTGAGCTATCCCTGCTGCCGTTAACAGTGATCATAATCAATGATTTAAGCGTGGGATTGGCAAAAGCTTTCATCAATTCTCCAGTCGCTCGTTTCATTTAACTGACATTGTTACCTACGTTTTAATGTGGTGTTTTCAATTATGTTTGTATGCATGCGTGAGAAAAAGGGCGCTGGAGCGATGTGTGTGTACATGTGTGCCTGTTCAAATGCGTAAGTGTAAATGTGTGAGTACATGTGTGCCTGTTCAAATGCGTCAGTGTCAATGTGTGAGTATTGTCTTTATTATTTTGGTGAAAAATGTTAATAAAACAACCAACCAGTAAATAATAAACGGTGCAGAATCACAATAGGAAATACTAAACAGTGCAGAATCACAATAGTAAATACTTAACAGTGCAGAATCACAACAGTAAATACTAAACAGTACAGAATCACAATAGTAAATACTAAACAGGACAGAATCACAATAGTAAATACTAAACAGTACATAATCACAATAGTAAATACTAAACTGAACAGAATCACAATAGTAAATACTAAACAGTACAGAATCACAATAGTAAATACTTAACAGTACAGAATCACAATAGTAAATACTAAACAGTACAAAATCACAATAGTAAATACTAAACAGTACAGAATCACAATAGTAAATATTAAACAGGACAGAATCACAATAGTAAATACTAAACAGGACAGAATCACAATAGTAAATACTTAACAGTACAGAATTTTTGATTTTTCGTTAGGCATCACCTCACTGTGAGGCGTCCGATGTGTCTAAAAGTTCAGGTGTGATCCATGGCTTCTTTGGCCGGTGCTTGCCAAAGATCTCAGTGGCGGCATCTGTCACAGCTGAATTGAAGGTGGTGGTCATGGTGTTGACATCTGCTTCACTAGCTCCAAAAATGAGCAGTGGTGCAAATCTCTCTCCTATTGTGGCTTGAAATATTTCTGCTACCTCCGAGTCTTGCAGTTTGTCCAGGTCGAACTTCAGTTTAGTGCTGTGTTTACTCTCTTCAAGTGGAGTTGGAAAGACACCATCACAAGATCGTGGTCACTTCCAGTGTCTGCTCCTGGAAAAGTGCGTGTCCTGCCAATGTTGAAGTTTTATCTGAAGCGTTTCTTGACCATGATGTAGTCGATCTAGTTGGGATGCTCCCCGACGGGACTGTAACATGTCCATCGTCTGGATTTTTTGTGGAGACCAAGCGTGTTTGCCAGTATCAGATTGTTGTATTTGGCAAACTCCAAGAATCTCAGACCTCTGTCATTTGTCTCGTTGTTGCAGTGGGGTCGACATGTGTCTCCCCAGTTGTGGTGCGCATCTTGGCCAACCTTGGCATTGCAGTCGCCTTGCACTATGATTATGTCCTTCTTTGGCACATGGTCAAGTGCCATTAAAATACATATCATAAAATACATATAACAAATTTACTGTATTAGTTAAATAGAATAATAATAGTTAAATAAATATTTGCTTTGGTGCTTGCAATAAAAATTTCACTGTTTTTGAGACCATTATAAAGTTGAAGGGACATCAACGTGTCCATAGAGTTTTAAAACTTTGTCATGGTTTTATTGTTGAAATAGATGTGAAATATCGTTGTATGTGTGCATTATGTGTTATATTTTTTAACTCTTTATTACTAATTGTGTCAGTATATTAATCATCATATAATAATAATAATAATAATAATAATAATAATAATAATAATAATAATAATAATAATAATAATAATAATAATAATTAAAAAAAAAAAAAAAAAATAATAATAATAATAACTGCTTCAAAATGCGAATCTGGACTAGACTTACAGCCTGAAGCTGTGCAGATCGAACAGAATTAGATCTAGAAGCAGCGGCGGCTATTTTTATGCAAGAATGTTTCACTGTAGTCCTGCAAGCATTCGTTCATAAAATATCGGTTTGCTTCGCTCGACTCGGAGAGCTGTGTTTGACTTCGGTAATTGCCTTTTTCGGCGTATGACTGGAACTATACTACTCAAAATAATTGAAGGGCCACTCTCATATTTCATTTAGTTTAATTATTTTTTGCTGCTATCAATAATATCGCTTATATTGCTTATTTTAAAACATCATGTACAGTAACATTCAAGACAATCTTATTCTGACAAGTAATCACATGTGTGAGTTTTGAACTTTCTGCACTGAGTTGAAAAACAAACCCAATTTTTACCCAAAAAATGACCCTAATTTACTGTTGTCTTGCTATTAAAGCAAAATTTTCAACATTAAAAAGTGATTTGCACTCGAAGGGCTTGCATTTTCTGAGTTCAGTTCAACAATTTGCGCTTTTTTCTGGGTATAAATGGCAGCGCTTTTGCTGCTTTTCTAACCATGCCCCTAAGGCGACGATTGGCTGATGCGGATAGAGGCAGAGCTATTGCATGGCTTCAGGAACGGGTGGGGGTGAGAGAAGTTGGCAGGCGGCTGGGAGTGTCCCACTCCGTTGTCCAAAGGCTGCGTGAGTGCTTTAACAACACTGGAAGCGTCCAAGAACCCAGAAGGTCCGGACGCCCCCGCGTTACCACTGCAAGACAAGACCATTTCATCACCTGAGGATGAGGTCCGCTACAGCAAACACCATCAGAAGACAGCTTCACGCAGCCAGCAATGTTAACGTCAGCGGCCAGACAATTCGCAACCGTCTACACGAGGCAAACCTGTGATCAAGACGACCAGCAGTACGGCCTTTGCTCACCCCAGCTCACCGTGCAGCGCGTTTGACCTGGGCTCGGCGTCATTTGGTGTGGACTAGGCAACATTGGTCAAGGGTGCTCTTTACAGACGAGTCTCGGTTCTCCTTGTCTTTCAACGACCGTCGAGTGAATGTTTGGAGGCGTCCACGGGAGCGTTTTGCTGATGCGACGGTGCGCGAGCATGACCGCATTGGTGGTGGATCTGTCATGATGTGGGGTGGCTTCGCATTAAACTTCAGAACACCCCTGCTCCAAATTCATGGCAACTTAAACGGTATTGGCTACAGGGATGACGTCTTACAACCTAGGGTTCTCCCGCTCGTGCCATACTACAGGACGATAATGCCAGACCCCAACGAGCGCGTATCGTCAATGACTTCCTGCAGCAACGTCATAAGGTGGATTGGCCGGCTCGATCACTCGATTTGAACCCCATAGAACATCTGTGGGATGTCTTGGGTCGACAGACACGGGCAAACCTCCCTCCAGGAGCTAACCTTGAAGTTCTGGCCCATGTTCTCCAGCAAGAGTGATTGGCCATCCTCCATAACCTGATACGGTCCATGAGACAACGATGCCAAGACTGCATTGATGCAAACGGTGGCCACACCCGATACTGACTCTATAGATTTTTTGTTTTTTAAAGTTTTGATTTTGTAAATTAGAGGTATGTCCAGTTAAATTGAATTTACTCGAAATTTAAGCGACTGATGTCTAAAATCTTTTTTGTTATTGATGCATAAATGATTGCAATAAACTATGATGAACTAATAAATTGAATTCGTGTTTCTGATTTAAAGAGAGACCCATATGTCCAAGTGCCCCTTGTATTATTTTGAGTAGTATAGTTTGGAAAAAACTAGTTCGCCTCCAGAAATGTAAAGATTCGAATATAATGGGAAATGCTATTATTAGCCTACTGCTGAAAACTAACAAAAGTAAACAAGGGACGCTAGTATTAAATATGGTCGATAATAATTATGCTCATCTTAACAAAGTATACAGTTGTGAAATGCTAATCTCTGTAAATCGAACAGAATTAGAAGCAACAGCGATCATTTTTAATGTTTAACTAGTCATAGTCATGCAAGCATCACCTTGTAACACATCGGAGAGCTTCGTTCGACTTCGGTGATTGATTGTTTCGGCGAATGACTGGAACTAGTTTGGAAAAAACAAGTTCGCCATCGGGACGGATTCCAAGGCAAACAACGTTCTGATTCGTTGCAGGCATTAGTCTTGCTGAGTTAGTGCCCCTGTCTGCTACTTCTCTTCCCATAGGCGGAACGGATAGAACTTTTACTTTCCTTTGCGCGCGTCCCTTGCAACGAATTAAATCCCTTGCAGCACCTTGCTGTCCAATTATAAACACTTCATTGTCTACAAGGTTTGTTCCTCGGGCGTGTCGTTGTTAAACATTTAATTGTTTTTGTATGATTTGCGCATGTCTATGACACAAAGTGCTTTCTCTAAGACACGCTGCCAGAAAGCATTCTCGATGCATACATGTACAATGTACAACACCAAATTATCCCTTGATATACCACGATAAACCGATCGTCATGACCTATGTTATTTCGTGGTTTGTCCATAAAGTATTCACATGAACAAGTGAACTTTAACTTTACAGCGGAATTTATAAAGACAGATTAACGTCAATTTTGCAGCTACCATGTGGGTAACGCTCTCTTAACCATTTTGACAAGTTGCAAACTTGAAGAAATACATCATTAATTGTTTAAGAGAATAGTGTCGCTTGCTTATCCTGTCCTATCCTGTCACGTAACTCGGAAGAAGTTGGGGAACCACAGATGATCGCTTAACCAGCGTACTCTATCTTTCTCTGTCCTCAGCAACCCTCATGGCATCGCGCTCAGTGTCAAACCAGTCCATTCTCGAATGTGGTCCTCCCACCTCTTTTTTTGCCTCCCTCTCCTTCGGCCTTCTTGCCCCATGCCTTGCAGGATGGTCTTTGCAAGGCCTGATGCTCTGTTGACGTGGCTATACCAACGGAGTTTCCGTTTTTTCACCACTGTTAGCATGCCATCGTGTTGTCCAATGGCTTGTGTGATGGTCTTTCGGACGTCGTCGTTGGGGATGTGTTGGATATAGGAAATGCCCAGAAGTCTTCTGTAGCACCTCATCTCCATGCTTTGTATTCGTCGTTGTAGGTCTGCTGTGAGGGTCCATGTTTTGCAAACGCAATTAGGAAGATGGAGATGACAAGGGAGCGCAGAAGGCTTACCTTGGAATGTGGACTGATGGTCCTGTCTTTCCAAATGGGCTTCATCCCTGTCAAGGCAGCAGTATTTAGTGCGATCCTGGAGAGGACTTCCTGTCGGGACCCATTGTCTTATACAATGGCTACTAAATATTTAGTTATGCACCATGTTGAGCGATTGGCAATGTGCTTGTATTTTCGTGTTGATGCCATTGGTGCTATTGGTCATCATTTTGGTCTTCTCTGTACATATTTCCATTCCAAAGGCTCTGAAAGTGGTGTCAAGCCTCTGTACCAGCTGGTCAAGTTCTTGTTCTTCTCCAGCCAATCCATCAATGTCAGGTTGGAGATTGTTGAAAGGGGCTGCTCTCAGGTGGATGGTAATGAGCTCGAGTCTACTGGAGACTGGGCAGCAACCCATGACGTGACAGTGGCTAGAATGTCTTCGTGGACCAAGAGTCCAACGACGTGTTTGTGCCTGTCATATCTCCAGGTGAAATAAAGCTTGTGGCCTTAGTCAGTGGTTGTTTTACCTACGTCTTTCCAGCGCAGTTCGCTGATACCTAAAATGTTCCATCGATAGTGGGTGGTCCAGTTCGTGGGCCAGTTCTCCTAATTTTCCCTCGCAGTTAGGGTCATGACATTCCAGGTTCGATGTCGATGTTGGCACTCGTGCGGATCTTGCTAAGTTGTCCATCAGTAAAGCATTTATCACCTCTGTCCTAGTGGCCAACGGAAGCCGAAATCCACGAGTACAGTGTGGCTTGCCTTAGCCATGAGCACGTTGTCTTTAAATTTATAGTAACGTGAGGTTCCTCTGTCCTGGCTGGTGACTTCCGTGTAAAAGACCTTCGTCCAGTGATGCCGTGCTGACATCACCCCTGTTAGTCGCCTCTTACGACACGCGGGGAAACGTTGGGTCTATCTATTCAGTGCTCGAACCCACCTCTAAAAATGCATTTCTTCCGTGATTAATTTACCTGAGTACACAGCACATCAACAACCTCGCTACAAAATGACCCGTTAAAGAGAAATTATTGCATCTCACAACTTCACCAAAATTACCTTTTATGACAATGTTCATTTGCAGCCATGCTTGTGTGTCCGTAAATACATTTGAATGGCTTGCAATCTGGTTTAATATTTGTCTCTCCTTCTCTTCTTTCCTGTTATTACTATCACTTGTCTCGCTTCTTTTTTCTTTACATTTATTAATTTATAGGTAACGAAATACTGAATGATCCTTGAGTGTGCGTTGATACTTTATTGCGCATAAAAACATCTCGTACACATGAGAGCCCAAGTGAAGCAACAATCCTCCCCCCTCACTCCACCCTACCCCTCCCTCCACCTCTCCTTTACCACCCCACCCCTGACTCCACAGCCCACCCCCATAAGATTAAAAAAGTGCACTTCCTATCCTTGATTTCTGGGCCGCGCTCTTTTTCAAGATGATATTCTGTTGTCCCGCCACTGCGTTGCCATGTAGAGGGTCGTCAGGGTGATGGATGCGATGGCAAGGCCAAAGCTTAAGAGGGGTCACAAGGGTCACGTGGGTCAGAAATGATGCTGAAACTCCATTTGCCCAATCAATCGTCAACAACAATTTGCTCTCTCTCTCTCTCTCTCTCTCTCTCTCTCTCTCTCTCTCTCTCTCTCTCTCTCTCTTACTTACTTTTTTTGTTCTTAATTGTTTATTAAGTACTAGCGGTAAGATAGATCCATAGGACCTAATGCTATGCCCGATCAATCGTCAAAAACAATTTGCTCTCTCTCTCTCTCTCTCTCTCTCTCTCTCTCTCTCTCTCTCTCTCTCTCTCTCTCTCTCTCTCTTACTTCTTTTGTTCTTTTGTAATTGTTTATTAAGGACTAGCGGTAAGGCAGATCGATAGAACCTAATGCTATTATCCTATTCAGGGTGGGGAACAACTCATTGAGAAAAACTCTGAAAAGGCCGGGGTCCTAGGCCCCGGCGGGGTCAAGGGGCAGGGCCCTTGTAGGGGGTCCAGGGGGGCAAAGCCCCCCGTAAAATGTGCACGTTTTTAAGCCATACCAAGAGTGGCATAGTATAATAAGTGTGTTCTACAAATCATTATGCTTCTTTTAACCTACTTCAATTAGCCCTTCCCCTCCCAATCTTATCCTTCTTCCGATCTATGTAATCCCATTTTAAAACAGGGAAGTCGTTCTATGCCTGCTAGATCTAGAAGTCCTATAATAGGCCTATTCTACTAACCTACTACCTCCCCTTGACCCTTCCACTGCCAATCGTTTCTTACTCCCATCAACATCCCGTGCATAATAAATTATTCAACAACCGTAAGGAAAAAGGTATGTGTATAAATTAAAAATAAAAGCCTACCTGGAAGTCGGCCCTGCTGTTTTGTGGCTTTCATTGCGTGTTGATGCATTTTGGTCAGCATGTGCTCGACCAGTGTCGTCAAGCCACGATTTGCGTAGCTCAGCTCCTTGTTGCAAAAGATGCATCGAGCTGTGCCACTCCTATCTATTTTCCGAAAGCAGTCACCGATTCGCTGGTCCTCGTCCTCAATTTTTGTTGTTTTGTTAATCCACTCCCACTTCCATTTATTGGCAATGATCCCCTCTTCAAAAATATCCCCGCGCTGAACTATTCTGGACACACACGCCATGATAACAGCCGAAAACGCGTTCAACACCATTTCGCCCGCTCTAAGCAAGTTGCGTTTATGTGGTCGTAAGAATCAACAAGAGCGGGCGGGGAGATGTTGCACGCATTCAGTTCTTGCGGGCCCGTTCTAGCAATGAGAAAGTAAAAGGTGGACACGGATGGGTACTTGTAATAATAGGTCTACTGGATTCGGAAACGGACAATTTTTTTTTCCTCTGAACTCTTTTTTTTTTCCTCTGAAATGGCTGCCGATTTCCTCTGAAATCAGCGGATCCGAGGAGAGTTCCCCACCCTGCCTATTAAAGGTTTCGACTTCGACTTCTCTCTCTCTCTCTCTCTCTCTCTCTCTCTCTCTCTCTCTCTCTCTCTCTCTCTCTCTCTCTCTCTTTCTCTCTCTCTCTCTCTCTCTCTCTCTCTCTCTCTCTCTCTCTCTCTCTCTCTCTCTCTTAATAGCAGAAAATGCCTTCGCATAATCTTGCTTTTCACTCATCGTGTGGCCAATTTGTAATTGCCTTTTGGGGCTTCATAAAAAAAAAAACGTGCAAACAACATGATTAAAGTGAAATCCATATTGCAGTGTTCACAGTTTATATTTGTGGCTACATATTTTCTCTGCTGCGATGATGTTAAGTCAATCCTGGACCAGACCAAGAAACCCCCAAGAGCAGTGACAGCACTCCGTCTGGCAACATACAAATGGCCACAGAGTCAAGTATATTAGAAGAAATCAAGCAGCAAAGCATCAAGTTTGAGTCGTTCCAGGACAACATAAACAAGAACATCAATATAATGAGCAGTGACCTCGGTGAAATAAAACTGGACTTAGGTCAGGTGAAACAAAAGTGTGAAGACATTGAGAAAAGATGCCAGCGACTGGAAAACAAAAATCAAGGATTGATTCAGACTACAGAAGAAGCAAAGAAAGACGTCGGAAAGCAGTTTGAGGCCTCTGGAATCAACGAAGAAGACATTGAAATTCTGATATCCAACATCAAGTAGATGAGAGAAGATATCCGGACTTTGAAAGGCGAGTGTGAAACACTTGAAGAATTATCACGCCGCGACAGCCTGCGCATGTACAGCATTCCGTAGAGCGTCCACCATGAAGATCACGACACCTGCGCCAGGCTTGTTGCTGACGTTTTGAATAGCTCAGAGGGCAGACAAAAGTGGAGCAAAGAAGACGTGTCAAGAGCGCACAGGGTGGGCAGAGGCAGAAAAGGGGAACCGAAGCCAATGATAGTCAAGTTCAGCAGTTGGAAAGACAAGATGGCGATCATCATAGACAAAGACCCCAGAGTTTAGAAGAGAAAGGAGTCCTGGTGGCGAGCGATTTCACGAACAATCAGGCCAGAATGGCAGCGCAAGCAAGGAAAGAGTAGAATAAGGACAAGCTGATGGTGGAACCACAACATCTACATAAAGACGACACACTCCGAGTAGACAGCGGTGAGCCTGCAGGAGAAAATGAACGTGATGACAGTCCTAAGGCGTCGACGGCCGCACGGGACAAGGACCATGGGCGGCATGGTCAGGAACGGCAGCCTGAACATCAGAACAACACACTACATTCATATAACTCAAACACGCAATGCTAAAATAATTTAAACAAACCCTATACAAACCATAACAGCTACCTCGGCAGAGGACGGGGCACTCGTGGCAGCCATGGAGAGGGCAGACCATCATAACTACCACCCTTCAACAACAGCACGGGCAACGATCCTCCAAGACGATCAGAGCGCAGCAGCGGTAGGACAGAAATGACCATCCCGATAAGTTGACTTTTGTGACATACAATGTTAAAAATCTTAACGGCAAACCTAATGATAACGATTTCATGAATTATGTATCAACTTTTGATTTTGACTGCCTAACAGAAACTAACAGCAGATCTACAACGAAGAATACAAAGCATGGAGATGAGGTGCTACAGAAGACTTCTGGGCATTTCCTATACCCAGCACATCACCAACAACGAAGTCCAACAGATCATCACACAAGCCATTGGACAACACGATGACATGCTCACAGTGGTGAAGAAACGGAAACTCCGATGGTATGGCCACATCACCAGAGCATCAGGCCTTACAAAGATCATCCTGCAAGGCAAGGTGCAAGGAGTGTGAAAACTACCGCACCTTCAGCCTCATCAGCCATCCCAGCAAGGTCCTTCTTAAACTAATACTCAACAGGTTGAAACCCCAAGTTGAACAAATCATAGCTGAAGAACAAGCAGGATTCAGGGTAGGGCGAAGTACCACTGAACAGATTTTCAAAGTCAGAATAATCTGCGAGAAATACCTACAGCATCAACAATATCTATATCATGTATTTGTAGACTTAGGATTAGGGTTAGCGTTTGAGCGAGCCTGGCATGCAGCTCTGTGGGCAGCCATGAGAGTGTACAGCATCAGCCCGAAGATTATTGAAGTCATCAAAAGCCTGTATGACAAAGTTACCAGTGCAGTCCTCCACACCAGCGCCATTGTGAACTGGTTCAGAACAACAATCGGTGTTCGTCAAGGAAACCTACTCTCTCCAACATCTTCCTATAGCGGCTCATGTCAGATGCTCTTGTAGATCACAGAGGTACTGTCAGCATAGGGGGTAGAGCAATCTTCAACCTCCGTTTTACGGATGAAATTGATGGATTGGCTGAAGAAGAACAAGAACTTGAACAGTTGGTACAGAGGCTTGACACCATCTCCAGAGCCAGAGCTTTAACATCTTCCTAGAGCGCATCATGTCAGGTGCCCTTGCAGATCACTAAGGCACACTCAGCATAGGGGGTAGAGCAATCCCCAACTTCTGTTTTGCGGATGATACTGATGGAGTTTTGGGATAGGATAGGAAACATAGCAATATTTCATCCTAAATCATTAAACTGTAAACTTTGTCCTTTTATTAAACAGACAAGCGATAAAACAGGAAATATCAAGTTAGGCTCTTAGCCCAAGGGTGGGAGAGGGAAAGGACCGTATAGCCAGACAAGGGGGGAAAATGAGGGGATGAGGATACACAATATATACACAAGAACGGCAAGAACGGCACTATATTGCAAGACACAGCAGCCTCTAGCTGGAAACAATAACATATACACTGAATGATTCAGATTCAGATTCAAATTCAGATTCAATATTTTATTACAAGAAGAAAATGATTTTAGCATTAATTTACTAATCTTACAATCAGTCCTTCTTTCAATTACTCACACTTTTAGTTTAATCATACATTCGCATTCATGCAAAGACAAACATTGATTTAAAAATAAAGGAATAAGCAAGCTAACTTCGTAACAAGGAAATTAACAATAGGCTTACTTAATATAAAACATGTAACTGGAACCATTTAATTTAATAAAGAGAGAGAGGCTTGATGGACTGAGTGGGAGGAGAGGGGGGGGGGGTTAAAGAGGAAAATCAATTGATGCATGCTATACTGTATATTTTTTTTTAAATTATTAAGAAATATGTTGCAAATCTTGTACTTTAATCTGTTTAACAATGTGCTTTTTTTTAGTCCTAAAGAAAGAGTGTTCCATAACAGGGGGTCTTTAAAAGAGAAGCAAGATTTTAAAATGTCAATTTGTGCTTTTGGAAGTCTGTAGTTTTCAGAATGATATTGTACAGGAAATGACATTAATTGATCATGTAAGTAAGAAGGCGATATATTATTTTTTTTACTTTAAACATCTGTATGGCTAAATTATACTTAAACTGTGTTTGTAAAGGCAGAATTTTAAGATCTGTTAATTTTTCATTGGTTGTTAATTCTCGATTATCTGAGATTAATCTAACCCCACGTCTATGTAGATGATTTAGCCTTTTTAGTTGGTTTGCTGAAGCATTAGACCATACAACGGAGGCCTAGTTGATATGTGATAGGCAATGGGCTTGGAAAAAATTTCTCCTGGCAGAGGATTCAATGTAAGGTTTTAGTTTAGCAAGAAGAAATAGATTTTTTGGATAACTTCTTACATATATTATTTATATGGGAATTCCATGTAAAATCTTGATCAATAATTATACCTAATACTTTGTGCTCTGAAACTTGTTCAATATGTGAACCATTAATAATAAGATTTAAATTTAAAGGTTCCTGCTGTCGCTTTTGCCGTGATGTGATGACCATGCTTTTAGATTTTTGTGGATGAAGAATCATACGATTATGGCTGCACCAATCCATTATTTCTTGTATACTCTTCTGTAAAGATGTTTGTATTTTATTTACAGATTTACCAGAGCAGTGCAAAGAGCCATCATTGGCAAAAAGGTTACAACTTGTATCTTTGCTAGTTATATGGAGTTGTAGACCATTTATATAAATGCAAAATAGTAAAGGACCTAAAACTGAGCCTTGTGGTACACCACATGAAATGGTACCTGGAGAAGAATATTTTCCATTGACATATACACGTTGGATTCTTTGTGATAGGTATGATTGGAAAAGATTGACGACATTGGGATTTTTAAGGTAGGCAGAATGTTTTTGCAAGAGAATGGAATGATTGACTAGATCAAAAGCTTTTTTTAGGTCCATAAATATGGCTCCTGTAATATTACCATAATTCATCGCATTGAGCCACTTATCACATAGCCTGATCAAAGCAGTTCGGCAGAAATGATGGGTGCGAGAACCTGACTGATACCTATGAAGGTATTGTGGTCATTTGCTGCTAAACATATTTTGCTGTTTATGGATCTGAACACAGGTTTTGTTTATTTTTGGTATACAGGTATTTCAACTAATGGCCAGGAATTCAGTTGTCGGCCAGCCACTCCGAATTTGACTTCTTTGTTCAAGAATGATTGTACAGACTTTAATAATTTTTGCTATGCTGATACTTTAACCATCACTTAGCCATTTGTGTCATTGACCGTTCCAAATTGTGAGTTAAAGACGCCACTGATCCTAAACCCAATCACTGTCAGTAGCTCATTACATTTTTTAATGACTTTACGTCCTTAATGACCTTAAGCGAGTGTTGTGGCCGAGTGTTCTAAGGCAGGACTCACTTGCCTTGCCCATTGGCCAGAAACCAATGGCGCCTGACAGGTGTGGGATCGATCCAGCATCTGGGCGTTATGTTTCTCCGAATATTATTTACTTTCGACTCGGGCAACGTCTCGGGGGTTTTCCCCGGATACTCCGGTTTGCTCCCCCAGCAAAATTTAAAAAACACACCTAATATTAGGTAGGTTGGGTTTGTGCGCGCCACTGGGGTTGCGACAACGCACCCTCCCCCCTAACCACCTTTCCCCCAGGGGAGGCGCCCAGAATTTCCCAATAAAAAGGAACAATAAATTGTCAAAAATCAAAAACAAATTACAATGTTGTGCCAGGAGTTCAGTACAATTCTAATGGCCTTACAGTTTTGTGCCACATGAGCAGATTACAACTGTAATGGCTTTGCAGTGTTGTGCCACAGGAGCTCAGTACAATTGTAATAACTTTACAGTGTTGTGCCACAGGAGCTCAGTACAATTATAATGACTTTACAGTGTTGTGCCACAGGAGCTCAGTACAATTGTAATGACTTTACAGTGTTGTGCCACAGGAGCTCAGTACAGTTGTAATGACTTTACAGTGTTGTGCCACAGGAGCTCAGTACAATTGTAATGACTTTACAGTGTTGTGCCACAGGAGCATGGTATAATGTCGATAGCCTTACAGTGTTGTGGCACAGGAGCTCAGTATAGCGTTACAATTTTGTGCCACAGGAGCTCAGTATAGCCTTACAGTTTTGTGCCACTGGAGCTCAGTATAGCGTTACAATGTTGTGCCACAGGAGCTCGGTATAGCCGCACAGTGGTGTGCCACGTGAGCTCAGAACAACTGTAATGGCCTTACAATGTTGTGCCACTGGGAGATCGGTATAATGTCTATAGCCTTACAATGTTGTGCCACTGTAGAACGGTATCTTGTCTATAGCCTTACAGTGTTTCGCCACAATATTCACAAACAAGACCAATACATCTCGTTGGCTGTTGTGTGTCCAACAGGCGCCCAGGAACCGGGAAGTGATTGGCCACGGTCCATTCAGCTGTTATTGCCACCGGGAACGGATGGGGTTAGGGCTGAGAACAAAAACGTAAAGCGCCAACGTGGACAATAAACAGCAAAACAAATCACATAAGCCGTCCAGCAAATCAAATAAACTAAGAATATATCACATAAATATTATAAACCTATCACATTAATTATAAACGTTATTACCTAAATTACAAATGTATCACATACACTGGAAACGGATCACATAAACTATAAATCTATCACATAAACTATAAACCTATCATATAAAATATAAACGAAACAAAAAAACTGAAAACATGCCACATAAACTGGAAATGTATTGCAGAAACTAAAAACGTACCACATAAACTGGTAACCCATCACGTAAACTAGAAATGTACCACAAAAACTAGAAATGCATCACAAATTTTGGACGGTATCACATTACCTAAGAATGTGTCTCATAAACTAGCGATGGATCACATAACCTAAAAATTATTACGCAACACAGCAGCGAATGGCATAACGCTAACGTTGTAGAACACTTATTTCACACTCCCGTAGGGGTGCCGGGGGTTTCAGTACAAACAGTATCCCCACTTTCTGGAAATTTCGTGCGTTAAATTCCCTCTGTCGCTAGCTTTCTCCTTTGTACTTTCTCATTCCTACTCTGTTCTATCAATCTACTATACTATCTTCTTCTTTGCTAGACCCGTCACCTACATTTGTTCTTAAAAACTCTTCTGGGACAAAACTCCTCATTTGTGTGTGAGGTCTGTTGGATCAACTTGAAAATATTGGACGCTTTCTGCCAGGTGGTCACTGGGGCTTCCTGTGATGTTATTATTTGGCAATGTAGGCATTTTATATGTATGTGTTTTGTTGATATTTTATAATGATGTTTATATTCCATTTTGTTTTTGTAAACGGTAGTTTAATAAATTAGAGTATAGCCTCAGCCTTCCCTGCGTGGGATGTCTTTATTGTAAAGTGACAGGCTGGTTGAGTGCCTTTAGTGTTGCCACTTGGGTTGTTTCGGCAGATCTTTTATGCGGATCAGGGGCGGGTCCTCTTTTAGCGAAGTTTTTGTCTTGATTTTGTGGTCCTGATTCGGCTATACTGGTCCTGATCTGGCTCTAAAGCAATAATCAAGCAATGTAATGTAATGTACGTAGTTCACAAGGTTGTATGACGCTAGGTCTATATAACGTTATTGATTAATGCTAGGTCTATATAACGTTATTGATTAATGCTAGGCCTATATAACGTTATTGATTAGCGCTAGGTCTCAATTCAATTCAATTCAATACAACTTTATTTATCCACATAGGGCAATTACAAGATTTAGAAGCAGCTTATATTATTAAAATAAATAAATACATAAAGAAGTTTAAAAAAACTTTGAAATTTAAAAGTGTATCACACGATTTCATAAGCACATGTCCTACTATTAAAAACATAAACCAAACACACACGCACACACACCACGCACATCATGAACACTCACAGCTGACAGTCAAACAGTTAAATCAAATAAAAACATGAAGGTAAGAAACTATATAACGTTATTGATTAACGCTAGGCCCATATAACGTTATTGATTAACGCTAGGTCTATATAACGTTATTGATTAATGCTAGATCAATTTCACATCATTGCAAAACGCTATGATGTCTATTTAAAGTGATTGAATAACGCTAGGTCTACTTCACATGACTGTATAACACTATGTCTATTTAACATGATTGCATAAAACTAGGTCTATTTCACGTGGTTGTATAAAGCTACGCCTGTTTAAAGTGGCTGCATACAGCTAGGTCTATTTCACACAGTTGCATAACGATAGGTATATTTAACATGAGTGCATAACACTAGGTCTATTTCACATGATTGCATAACACTATGTCTATTTCACACGGTTGCATAACGATAGGTATATTTAACATGATTACATAACGTTACCTAGATCTCACATCATCGCATAACATTTAGGTCTATTCAACATGGTTGCATAACGTCAAGTCTATTTCACATGATTGCATTCCGTTATGTATATTTCACATGATCGCATAACGTTACTATAATTTCACATGATCTCATAACATTACTATAATTTCACATGATCGCATTACGTTACATATATTTCACATGATCGCATAACTCAAGTCCATTTCACACAAAGCTTAATGTCAAGATTAGCGTATAATTATTACTTGGGACTTTCTGGACTTGAAAAGGTTAATAGGGCGAATGAATGATTGAACATTGAGGTTTAACGTCCACATCCAACATTGATGATGTGGCAGACGGGAATAACCATCTAGGAATCAAGAGGTAGGCCTAAATCAACACTGAACCAACAGAGCTGCCATACTGCTAAAATGGACGTGAAAATGGCCACTTTTTTATTTCGTCCACCACGGGATTCGAACCTGGGTCATCAGTGCGCCAAGGCGAACGTTCTACTATTTGAGCTATGGCGGTGGGTATACAGGACTTGACCTTGACCCAGTGATAGGTCCTTGACATTGACTTCATATTATCTTGGCCTTGACTTAGTGCACTGTTTGACCTTGGTTTAATATTAACTCATTTAAAAACATAAGACATACGAAATCTAACTTGACCTTGGTTTCTTACTAATTAAGAGAACCTTGAATCGACCTTCATACACAATTCACCCTGATTTAATACCGAACTATTTCGTGTGTAAACTGTGTTTATTCCCTGATACTATATTGACATTGGCTTAATAATATCTTGAAATGGGCTTAATACTCACATGACGCCTAATTCTTGCAAAATCAACTTTAATTAACACTCTCTAGTTACTAACTTGACTTGACCTTTAATATATTGACCTTAATTTGACACTGACGTCACTTTGAACTCGATACTGAACAAACTAATCAATGGTGGAGGACCTTAAAGCCTAATAAGGGCTGTGAACTCTACCTTGGGGTGATAAACTTTATTTCTGGATGATAGATCGCTGGACTAATTTCTGATGATAAACTGTATTTTTGTTTTATAAATTGTATTTCCATTTTATAAACTGTATTTCAGGATTATAAATTATATTTATGCATAAAAAACTGTAATTTTGGAGGATAAACTGTATTTCTGATTTATAAAATGTAATACTTGATTATAAACAGTATTCCAAACAGTTATCTTGGATTATAAACAGTATTTCTGCATTATAAATTGTATTTCTGAATGGATAAACGTCAATTTTGATTTATAAACTGCACTTCTGGATGATTAACTATATTTCTATAAACTGTATTTTTGAATAATAAACTGTATTTAGGGATTATAAACTGTATTAGAAACGGCATTCCTGGATTACAAACCGTATTTATGGTTAATATACTGTATTTCGGGATTATTAAGTGTTATAAACTATATTTCTGGATTATAAAGGATACTTCAGGATTCTAAACCATATTTCTAGATTATAAACTGTATTCCTGGATTATACATGGTATTTCTTAAACTATTTTTCTGGAATATTAACTGTATTTCTGGATTTTAAACTGTATTTCTTGATGACAATCGTGGCTTGCATACTGCTTGTTTATGAGGTCTCGCTCGCACAGTTTATTGTATCTGTCAAACTTTGTGAACTTGGCCCGTAACTGTCTCGCTTTCAACTCTTTATCCATCCCTGTCTGTCTGTCTTTCTGTCTCCGTGTGTTTGCCTATCTGTCTATTTTTGTCTAACTGTCTGCACCGCTCTCTCCCCAAATTCCCCTTTCTGCTACCCCAACCCCTGCCCTCTCCACCTCATCTCTCTCTCTAGCTTTTTCCATACACTCCGCTTGTTCCATTTGACCACACCATCACCACTACCTTCCATCCAAACAACTGTGTTGTTGGCAACAACATGTCGTAACACTTATCGCGAAATACAAGGGGTTCACCCTCTACCCCACGCTCACCTTTAGCTCTCTCTCCACTCAACGTTTTCCACAATAACGTAGATTTACTCCACGTGATTCACTTAAACGCCTCCCCATTGCCACCTCTCTCTTCCAACATGTCAGAGGCTTTCAGCATTACAAGAGGTCCATCTCAGGACGCTGGGCAACGGTTTCAATAAGCGGCGAAATGACGGTTAGGAGAGATGAATGGTGCTGGGTTCAGAGGAGGCCGCGAGTGATGAAGGGGATAGGAAATGTCAAAGTATTTTACTTGAATGATCAACTTATACGCCTGATAAGTCGTTTCATCCTGGCACAGTATGATGCAGCACAGAGTTAAAAAAACAACAACATATAAGCTCTAATACATACAACACAGAGGAGGCAGAAGAAGAAGGAGACAGAAAAAGAAATGGGAGGACAACATTGGAGAATGGACTGGTTTGACACTGAGGCGAAGTCATGAGGGTTGCTGATAACGGAGAAAGATGGAGAACGCTGGTTAAACAATCATCTGTGGCGCCCCAACGACCTTCGAGTTTTGGGATAGGATAGTATAGGCTTGAATTTTGGTATATGTTACTCGAATTAGTTTATCCACGCAGCCTGTTCACTCAGCAACAAGGCAGGAGTCGTCGTATAAAGTTTTCCTAATTTATTCAGAAAATATCAACTGGATACAAAATTGCTTTCCAAAAATCCTTATTCGTAAGCAGACAGTGCATTATATTACTTATATAGGTGCTCTGAAATCCAGTAAGGCTTAGAACATTTTACAATGAGGCAATAACACACAATTAAAATAAAACTCGTCACCGGAAATACGCAATGTCTTACGTCATAAACATTCCTCAGTTTAGAAGATTTGCCTAACTTTTACCAAATAGATCTGGAACTTTTGATCAATAATAAACAAGTAATTGCAGAAAATTCTCAACAATATCGATTGACAAAAACTGTCAACCTTGTAAAAAGCTTTTTTCTGGCAAGGTAAATCCTTGCTATTGTTGCATGCTTAGCAAAACAAAAAGTTAGGAACTTTCGTGCGCATCTCAGTTGTAACATTACCCCCTACACACGATACAATTTATTTAATTTCTGTCAGACAACATTGAGGCGCAATGCAAAGTCCATAAACTTATTTCAGTCTGTGCACTGTCAGTATTCATTCACCAGCACGGAACCGATGCCCTCGTCGATAACGGTTGTCATCGGCCCTGGGTCAACGATAGTAATCTCGTAGACTTTCCTCTATGCACCTTCTGTTGCTTCCTTCTTTCATCAAATGACCGATGAAATCGACATTGTCAGTTCCCAGAATGCACTTGCTGGGTGTCACGGTCAAGTTGGCTTCTGTTACACAGTGAAACAGCTCTCTCAAGGTTATCAGGTGCTCCTTCCAGATCTGGATGTGGACTAGCAGGTCGTCCCAATAACACACGACGTTGTATATCTCTTGCAGCATCTTCCTCATTGATCTCCTCAGGGTAGCACCGCTGTTGGCTTTGCCGAACCGCATTATCAGGCACTCGAACATCCAATCAGGAGTCATAAAAGCAGTTTTGGTATGTCCTGTTGACATAAGAAACTTGCAAATAACCTTTGCTAAGTTCAATCACTTTGAGAAGAATTTGCTGTCAGATAATTGACGGAACAGGTGTTCTGCAGAAGGCATTGGTTCAGGGTCGAAGACGGCGATCTTGTTAACCTTCCTGTAGTCGATGCATACTCTGTTGCAACCGTCCTTTTCTTCGACAGAGGACGCGTAGGGAGAACTGGACTCCCTGATGATGTCCATCTTCAGTATCTCATCGTGGTCTTTTTTCAAGGATTCGCGGGCCTTGAAAGGGATCAAGAAGGGTTTGGATCGAATGGGAATATCTGAAATAAGGTGGATTTCATGTTCGACTAAAGTCGTAGAGCCTGGGACATCACTGAATCAATGGGGAAATTCGCCCATAAGGTCCTTGATCTCCATCTTATGACACTCCGTCAGGCTTGGTCCTAGCTTGCCGCCATCGATGCCGTCTTTGCTGTAAATGCTACCAAGTTCCAACAATTCTTCGCTGTCAAAGCTGTCGTCAATCTCAGCTGTTTTTCCTGCGTGTACAATCTCTGGTGGCCTTTGTACGTACATCTTAAGGAGGGTGGCGTGGCATATTTTGGAATGATGATCTTTTTGGGGTTCCATCTCATTCTGGATTGTACTGGAATGAACAGTCAGACAAACTTGCAAAAAGAGGAGCTACAAAGGTCAAATCAACAAACAATTCTAACATTAAATTATCTAGTCACGAACTCATTTCATTAGTGGAAAGATATGTTCAAAAATTAGTAAATAAGCAAAATATTATGTCCTGCTCATGAAATATTTCAAGAGTTATATAAAAAAAATGCGCGTGGATTGGTGGATTACAAAATATGTAAAAGGCATTACTTGTATATGCCAGCAACCAATTAATATAAATCATATATTATTTGAGTGTTCATCATTGTTGCCATTATACACTGAAAAAGAAGTAATGCTAAACAACACTGATGAAATTAATATCTTGTACAACAAGATAATGATAGAAAAAATAGCCAGCATTATTCTGAGTACTGATTTAAGAACCATTTTTTAACATTTATTTGTGCATATGTGTATGTGTTTATATATGTATATATATATATATATATATATATATATATATATATATATATATATATATATATATATATATATATATATATATATATGTATATATATATATATGTGTGTGTGTGTGTGTGTGTGTGCGTGTGTGTGTGTGTTTGTGTGTGTGCGAGTTTGCTTTTGATTACGTGTTTGTAATTTTGTGAATGTCTAAAATCATTAAACAAATGAATAGACTTTCAATAAAAGAACTGAACTAGCACTTCGTTGCCAAGTTTGAACTTCCTGTTTATAGCTCTGCGATCGTAGTAGTGCTTTCCACAGTCCTGGGACTTCTTCAGATTTTGTTGTGGCTACCTCGAGAGTCGCCCAGTCTTGAAATTGTTAGTTAACGCTTTCTACGAATCTTTCGAATCTCGCCAGATAACTGTCGATTGAGTCCTTTCTCGTCGACGAACGCTGGCAATTGTTTAGTCTTGTGGTCGCTGAAAACGTGTTGGATGCGCGCCATTTATAGCTGGAACTGATGCTCCGCTTTCCTGTCTTCACACCTGCGCTGATCTTTTCTTTCTTGAGGCTGCTCGATCTTCTCTTGAGGCTGCTCTTCTCTTTCTTGAGGCTGCTCTTCTCTTTCTTGAGGCTGCTGTTAAATTTATCTTTTTTTCACGCAGATGTCGCTCTTCTTTTTCTTTTGCCGCTGCGCTTCTATTTCTCTTTCTTCACGCGGAGGTTGCTCTTCGGGTGCTCTTTCTTGTATTCTCTCCTGAGGCTTGACGTACTCCGTCAGCTGCTTGCCTTTTAGTTTCAGTTCAAGACCTTTATGCCAGAAGTTGCCATCTTGTAATTTTCTGTAAAATTATTGATTGTGCTGCTCCTTTCTAGACTGTTCTAGAACAGCACGCTGTCTGCAGTAGCGCTGATCTTGTCACTAGTCGCTTTCGTTGAGAGCAGGCCCCGCTGTCCTCGTCCTATGCGAAGCTGCACCACGCTGATGTTGATGTATAGTCTCTTGTGCTGATGTAGACGCGACTTCCGTTCGTCGCTCTCTGTAATACTGGCGACATAGCTCCGATACTGTCCATCGACGTAGTCTTATGGCAGCCACGTAGTCCCGGTCTGTTGTTCGCTTACGAAGCAGCTCTTCGGCGATTACATGTCCTTGCATTCAACACGAATCTTTCGGGGAATGTAATCCCAGTACCCTCCCGACGCAACTGGTTGGCGGCTACCCTCGATGACTGCCTCTGGTAACGTTGACTTGCTTGTTGTCGCAGTTGAACCCTTGACCCCCAAAATGCTACACGCTTTATCAATTGTCGATTCAGCCCCGATGCTTGAATCTTGATATGTGTAACTTGAATTCGTTTATCCATGCAGCCTGTTCAGTCAGCAACAAGGCAGGAGCCGTCGTATAAAGTGTTCCTACTTTATTTAGCAAACACCAATAACTGCATATAAAATCGCTTTCCGAAAAAAATCCCTACTCGCAAGACCACAATGCATTACTTATATAGCATCTCTGCAATCCAGTAAAGCTTAGAACATACCAGAAAGACGGAATGACACCCAATCAAATTAAAACTCGCCACCGGAACTACGCGCTGTCTTACGTCATAGAACATTCTTCAGTTTAGAACATTTACCTAGCTATTACCAGATAGGCAGCAGGGATAGCTCAGTGGTCAGAGCGCACGACTTGTGTGAGTGCGTCTATGGCTACGTTGGTTCGAATCCTGACTTCAGCAAACTATCGCTGGTTGTCCCAAGTATCTTCTGAGCAAACTTCTTCGGGTCCAAAATTCTGCAGCTCGTCTTGTTTACAAATCTAGAAAATCTTATCTAGCCTCTCCTTCGCTCCCTTCATTGGTTACCGGTTGATTCTCCAGTATAAGACTGCCTGAGCTTGTTTCAACGTGCTTTCAAACAATGCTTTTCAGTACCTGTCTGATCTCCTCCATCTTTATACAACATCCGGGCTTCTAGGTTCAGCCACATATTCAAATATCTTCAGAATTCCTTCGGTCAGAACAAAAACGTATGGCCAACGCTCCTTGTGCTATCAAGGTCATTGGTCTGGAATGATCTTCCTGTTAATGTAGGTCACTGTGATTCTGCTTGCTCCTTTAGCACTGTGGCGGTGGGATCTATTGTTGCTGGGCTCTGCACAATGGAATGCTATTACCCACTCGTATTTCGTCTGCGGGGATTGGCTAGTTAGATTGGCCTATGACTAATCTTAATACATTTATATGTTTGGCCCAGTCTGTGTGAGGATATGGTTACAGAGATAGAAAGGTGTAAAAGATTCACTGACACACTAGCTCTCGCACGGCTATGAAACATAGGTAGTCCAGCCACTTTGTGACACTCATTGTTGGTTTTTATCAGTAGGCCTAGTTGATTCAGCCCCGATGCTTGAATCCTGATAAGTGTAAACCGTATTCGTTTATCCACGCAACCTATTCACTCAGCAACAAGGCAGGAGTCGTCGTGTGAAGTTTTCCAACTTTATTCCGCGTACATCAACAACTGCATACAATCGTGTTTTTTTTCATTTTTTCCCCTCAACTGAAACAGTGCGGTACATATATCTATACTCGAGAGAACGTTCGAATGTTCCAGCGTGACGCAATTGCAACCAATCAAAATAAACTTAGTCATCACTGTCTTACGTCATACAACTTTCTTCATCATAAGAGAATCTCTCTGCTTCTAGTGGACCTATCTAGATGCTTCGATCGATAGTAAACAAGCAACCCTAGAGAATTCTCCAATAATATCGACCGACGAAAATTTTCAACATTATACAAAGCTTCTTCTAACAACAACGCAAAATCAAATCAAAGGTAAATACACTCTGTTGTTGAATGCTTTGCAAAACAAAACGATCGGATCTATCGTGCGTGTCTCTCACGTACTATCGTGCGCGTCGCAAATGTAACACACTTCCTATCCTATCCTATCCTATCCCGTAACTCGGAGGTCGTAGGGGCACCACAGATGATCGTTTAACCTGCGTACTCCATCTTTCCTTGTCCTCAGCAATCCTGATTGTTTCGCTCAGTGTCAAACCAGTCCATTCTCGAATGTTGTCCTCCCACCTCTTTTTCGGTCTCTCTCCTCTTCTACCTCCTTGCACTGTGCTTTGCAGGATGGTCTTTGCAAGACCTGATGATCTGGTGACGTGGCCATACCATCGGAGTTTCCGTTTCTTCACCACTGTGAGCAGGACATCGTGTTGTCCAATGGCTTGTGTGATGGTCTTTCGGACTTCGTCGTTGGTGATGTGCTGGGTATAGGAAATGCCCAGACGTCTTCTGTAGTCCAGCCACTTGTTAACAGTAAATATCACACATTTATTTCCTCTACTCAATATCTAATTCTAATCTCTACATTAACTTAAAAGTCCAAAACGTAAGATAACTAGGATTAACTTAACAGGCCAAACGTCACTTCGAGTGGTTCGGAGAATGGGTAGCTCTTCGATGGATCTATTCTGCTACTGTCCTCGATATTTGCTACTGAGTCATCCTTGTGCTTTGTTCTGGTTTTGCCTAATGTTTTTTTTTCAGGAAGAGTGGACTACCGCACAATCCCTATAGATCAGCGTTCGTGCACGTGTTTTATGGACTTAGCTTCGAGGAGCGGGGCTGTTGTCTCCTCGTCTTGTTTGTTGACTACTGAGCTATTGGAGCTCAGTGCTCTCCGCTCACTTGTGCAGGTCGAGTGTCTGGGATGACTCTCTGTGGGATCTATCTCCTGCCGCGGACCAAGCCTGCTCGTCTGCAAAACATAAGACGAGTTTCTGCAACTCCTTGTTTACAAAGGGTGTGCAGAGCGTCTTACTGTTGGCAGAAACATCCCTCATTGAGATCATCTCCACTTATACAGATACGAGACAAACAATCTTTTAAGTCCGTGGTCCAATGGAATCTCCAACATACTTCCTAAATATATACATATATCTTGGCTAAAATAGACACAGGGAGAAGTAATTAATAATATACACATTCTCCAGTACAGCCACTGGTCTGCAATAATACAAATAGGAGAAACAACAGTTGGTCAGTGGGGCTACCTCGTGGTCTCGAAAACCGGTCGCGTAGGTCAGCCACGTGGTCAAGCAAAGTTTTACTAACATTCACAATTATAAAACATGGCAAGACTTCACAAGCATAATCCAATAATAATATCAATAAATCGCATTATTATAATACCGGTCGCGTAGGTCAGCCACGTGGTCAAGCAAAGTTTTACTAACATTCACAATTATAAAACATGACAAGACTTCACAAGCATAATCCAATAATAATATCAATAAATCGCATTCTGGTATGATGTTCTTAAAGCGTATGAAATTCTGGGAGATAAAATTAGACTTGACTGTGCTGAGGAAATTTTGTCGGAGCCATTATTTTGTAATAATAATATTTTAGTTGAAGATAAAACAATTTACTTTCCAGACTGGATTGAAAAAGGTGCATATATAATTGGAAGTTTGTTAAATAACAATGGCAATTTTTTAAGTTTTCAAGGGTTTGTTAATAAATATAATATTACTACTAACTTTTTAGTGTATTATGGCTGTGTAGAGGCTGTTAAGAGATATGTTCGCCGGTGTGGACTGCAACTAGCTAACGCCGATGTTGCTGATTATAAACATAGTAAATTGTTGAGACTTATTGGTACATCTCCGAGAGGTGCGAGGATATTATATGATACATTAGTCAAAGATGATGTAAAACCTAACTGTTGTAAAAACTGGGACGGGAGAATAGTGCGTACAGTTGAATGGAAAATAATATTTAAGAAAGCACAGGAAATAAGGGAAATCAAATTGAAGTGGCTGCAAATTAGAATAATTCATAGAATAATAGGAACCAATATAGTATTATCTAACATTGGAGTTGAACAGAGTATTAATTGTACTTTTTGTGAACATGAAAGGGAAAATATACAACACCTTTTCTTTAGGTGTCCTTTCGTTCAAACGTTTTGGACTGACTTTGAGAGAGCCCTAAATTCTAAGTGTTATAATGCTATTGCTTTCCACTTCAGCGAACATCTCGTAATATTTGGCTGCGAAATAAATATAAGAACGGACACAATATTAGATTTGTTAATTTTATTATCAAAATCATTCATTTATAAATGCAAAATAGAAAAAAACACCACTTTACAGGTCCTTTACAGCTGTGCTAAAAAGCCGATATGAAGTAGAAAAATATATGGCCCTTTTACAAATGAGGTATCAAAAATGTGTACAAGAATGGCACCCGTACTTACCACTGTTTGACGATATATAAGCGCTTATAGTTTAAATGTATATGTATTTTTCACTGCGTGCTAATCTTGGTTTTGTACATTTTGTGAAATGATAATGACCCATGGTGTTCTCTCTTTCTAACTCAATCTCTTTCTCTCTCTTTTTCTCTCTCACTTCTCTCTTCCTTCTCCCCACCTTACTTTCTTTTGTAATTTCTCTAAAATACCAAATATGTATGTAGATATTATTGTGAAAGAAATAGAAATCCAAAGAGTATGGCTTTATACATTTGACATAAAGAACTAATAATTCTTCTTTTTATGTTATAACATTTTCTTCTTATATGTCCATCCTCATTAGCATTTGAAAATGGAAAATATATTATCTGCATGCATGTTTTGGAGAATTAAAAAGATTTAAAAAAAATCAATAAATCGCGGTGAAAAAAAGATCAATCATTTACCTTTTTGACAATGTCAGGCTATGGCAATACTGCGATGAATTGGATTTCACCCGTCACCTGCGTAGTCTTCTGAGAGAGATCTTTCAGCGTGTGCGTCCATCTCGGGTGAGATTCTAACAAAGACTGACGTATCTTAACGTTGTGGTCCGCTAAAGCACGCGATTTCCCAAGATCCTTTGCGTCCTCGTGCGGGGATTGACGGATATAGGTCAGTGGGATTATGCCATGGCCTATCTAGTAAAGATTTAGCCTACATATGCTTAGAACAATTCTAACTTTTGTCGTCTCCTAGGCAGTGACTTTAAGTTACAAAGACCAAAGACGGATGAATGTTTAAGGCGAGAAGCCTTAGTGCTGGGTTCAAACTCGTCTCTCGTGACAAGCACCTCTCTGAAGACTTATCTGTTCCAAAAATACTTAAATTGATCCCAGCAATCTTGTATTTTCCCTAGCATCTGATTATGGTCTGTTTGTGGGATGTGTTTTGGATCTCTGTGTGTGTGTAGGTGTGTGTGTGTAATAGGGCTGGAATTACGGGGAGGTGTTGTGTGTTTTTAGCGGTGCACGCGTACCTGAGTCATGAGCCTAGAGCTTGATTAAATTAGAGGTCTGGCGCCAAATAAATCCACTTATTATTATTATTATTATTATTATTATTATTATTATTATTATTATTATTATTATTATTATTATTAGTATTAGTATTAGTATTAGTATTATTATTTAGATTATTATTGTTATTATTATTATTTAGATTATTATTTAGATTGACTGCATCCAAATCATTATTAAAGGTGGGAAAAAACTGGGTAAAACCCGCGTTGTCCTAAAAAACCTGGTACCTAAGTTATTATTATTATTATTATTATTATTATTATTATTATTATTATTATTATTATTATTATTATTATTTGTGGCGGACTGGGAGGCGACTGATGCAAGCTTGGCAGAGAGGTTGTCTACCTTCTTTTTTTATATTAAACTAGCCTTGGGTGGCTCCTGCTGTGCAGAATCCTTTGGAGTGGCCATTGGGTTATGCAGGACAAGGCGACACGACATTTGTTCTCCCCGGCTGACCATTCATCTTCTGCTTTTGGTGATAAGCAGGACTACATTGTCGGCAGGCATTTTAGGCAAGTCAGTGGCAGTGACTTTGTCGGGAGTGTCGTGGCACTAGCAGCCGGCAAACCGGTTCACTAGTAACACGCTTCACCGCCTTGCATGGCAAATATTTTTATGTCCCTCTTATGAGGGATACATAAAAAAAACAGCTCGGGTTTGACCAAGTTCTCAAGGTGGTGGTCGAGAGACGGGAGTCAAATACTCCACTCGGCTACATATTACTACTACTACTACTACTACTACTACTACTACTACTACTACTACTACTACTACTACTACTACTACTACTACTACTACTACTGCATTGAAGACTTTGGCATTATAGTACTTGAGTGACTGACTGAGTGAGTTAGATGTTTGATTTTGTTATTTAATTTGTGACTGATTAAACTATGCAGAGAAGGAGAAGTTTCACTTGACACGTAATAAGGTCTATGCTTGCTGAAGAAAAAAAACACGCCCTTAAAGCAATGAGTGAAACGCCATTCGATACACCGAGAGCTGAAGCGTGGGGATGAGGTCACGGGGTCAATTTCAGGCTAGGAGATTTATCATGAGGCTGTCTCGTCTTTCTTTCCCTTACGATGCCAGACACCTTCTTGAGCATCACGCCTTGTAGATTTCTGTACGTCGTACATCAATCACCTCCACCACACCACAAAAAGCAAAATCACTAGTAGCAACAAAAACCAATAACAACAACCACCACCAACGCCACCAACACAACAACAACAACAACAACAACAAGAGTCCTATTTTTGGTTTGTCCCTTTCCAACTTTTGCTCTGCCTTCTCGATCACAACAATACTTTTTTAAAAACTATGTAAACAGTAACCTCCCCTTCCAGTCCAAACCTTTGTCAAAATCAATTTTCAAAGCCAATATTCAATCTATCTAGCTCGCCTATATGATCATCACAATACTGTTTTTTTGTGTTTTTTTGTTTTAAATGAATGATTAATAATCTAACTACAAATGAATGGGCAGTGTTTTGAGCCCTGCCTTCCTGATCAGCACAACACTGCGTTTATCTGTGATGTTAATCTCATTACAAATGAATGCATAGTTTACTTTTAGTAATAAACTTTCCACAAAAACTCCAGACGATGGACATGTCACAGTCCCGGCGGGAAGCATCACAACCAGATAGACTACATCATGGTCAAGAAACGCTTCAGATCAAGCATCAACATTGGCAGGACACGCACTTTTCCAGGAGCAGACATCGGAAGTCACCACGATCTCGTGATGATGTCTTCCCGGCTTCACTTGAAGAGAGTAAATACAGCAAAGCGCACTAGACTGAAGTTCGACCTGGACAAAATGCAAGACCCGTAGGTGGCAGAACTATTTCAGGCCACAATTGGAGGGAAATTTGCACCACTGCTCTGGGGGCTGGTGAAGTAGATGTCAACACCATGACCACCACCTTCAACTCAGCTGTGACAGATGCCGCCACTGAGATCCTTGGCAAGCACCGACCAAAAAAGAAGCCGTGGATCACACCTGAACGTTTGGATCTGTGTGATAAACGAAGAGAGATAAAAAAAAAAAGGAAAAGAACACCTCACAGGGAGCTGATGACTACCGAAAAATCAACAATGACATCCGAAAAGGCATGCGCACAGCAAAGGAGAACTGGATAGAAGATCAATGTAAGGAAATAGAGAACAGTCTGAACAAGAACAACAGCAAAAAGGCCTACCAGACTGTGAAGCGGCTGACAAGTGCTAAACAGCCCAAAGTCTTTACGATCCATGATTGATTGATTGATTGATTGTTGCTTTAGGTCCTTTACGATCCAAAGCAAGTCTGGCATATGCCTTACAGAAGAACAAGAGGTCTTGGACAGATGGACAGAGTACTGCTCTGAACTTTACAACCACACACCAAATGGAGACCCATCAGTTTTAGCATGTCCCGAGAACAGAGAAGCAGAAGAAATCCTCCCAATTCTCTGGCAAGAAGTTGAGGCAGCAGTTCAATCGCTGAAGAAAGGGAAGTCAGCGGTAGCGGACAACATTCCCGCGGAACTGCTACAGTACAAGCAGGAGGAGAAGCGATGATTGATGCCCTCACCATTATCTGTAACAATATCTGGCAGAGTGGAGAGTGGCCTACACCATGGACCCATCACTCTTACAAAAAAAGTAACCTTCAGGAGTGTGAAAATTACCGCACCATCAGAGCCTCATCAGCCATCCCAGCATGGTCCTCCTGAAAAGAATACTCAACAGGTTGAAACCCCAAGCTGAACAAATCGTAGCTGAAGAAAAAGCAAGATTCAGGGCAGGGCGAAGCAATACTGAACAGATTTTCAACCTTAGAATAATCTGCGAGAAATACCTACAGCACCAACAACATCTATATCATGTGTTCATAGACTTCAAGAAGGCGTTTGACCGAGTCTGGCATGCAGCTCTATGGGCAACAATGAAAGTGTACAACATCAGCCCTAAAAATTATTGAAGTCATCAAAAGTCTGTATGACAAGGCTACCAGTGCAGTCCTCCACAACAGCGCCATCGGAAACTGGTTCAGAACAACAATCGGTGTGCGTCATGGATGCCTACTCTCTCCAACACTCTTCAACATCTTCCTAGAGCGCATCATGTCAGATGCCCCTGCAGACAACGAAGGCACAGTCAGCATAGGGGAAAGAGCAATCTCCAACCTCCGTTTTGCGGATGATATTTATGGATTGGCTGGAGAGGAACAAGAACTTCAACAGCTGGTACAGAGGCTTGACACCAATTCCAGAGCTCATGGAATGGAAATAAGTGCAGAGAAGACCAAAATGTTGACCAACAACACCAATGGCATCAACACAGACATCAAAGTCCAAGGCCCATCACTCAACACAGTGTATAGCTTCAAATATTTAGGAGCCATTGTATTAGACAATGGGTCCCGACAGGAAGTCCTCTCCAGGATCGCACAAACAACTGCTGCCCTGACAAGGTTGAAGCCCATTTGGAAAGACAGGACCCTCAGTCTATATTCCAAAATAAGACTGCTGCGCTCCCTTGTCATCTCCATTTTCCTATATGCTTGCGAAGCATGGACCCTCACAGCAGATCTCCAACGAAGAATACAAAGCATGGAGATGAGGTGCTACAGAAGACTTCTGGGCATTTCCTATACCCAACACATCACCAACGACGAAGTCCGACAGACCATCACACAAGTTATTGGACAACACGATGACCTGCTCACAGTGGTGAAGAGTTCGCAAATGACCCCGTCATCAGAGCGCCAAAGATGTTGACTTATCGCTTCGCCAGTTCTACAGTGTCAGATCTGAACTCAGCATCTACAACGGCATGCTTGTCAAGGGGTCCCAAATCGTCATCCCTCAGTCCCTGAGAGGCGACATTCTCAGCACTATCCACGAAGGTCATTTAGGCATCACAAAATTTCTAGAGAGCGCTCGACAAACAGTGTGGTGGCCAGGAATCAGCACAGACATTCACAGACTTGTCTGCTCGTGCCGTCACTGTGAACAAAACCTGACTTTTCAAGCAAAAGAGCCACTCATGTCAACACCGCTTCCAGATCGATCCTTCCAAAGAGTAGATGCTGACATTTGCGACTTCAATGATCAGCATTACCTCGTCCTTTTGGATTACTACTTACAAGCAGCAGGTAAAATTTCTCGGAGTTTACCTAACACCTAAGCTGAACTGGAAGTTACATATTGAACATTTAATAACCAAAGCAAGAAAAACCTTGAATTTATTTAAAATTAATATGCAAATATGGGGTCAAAACACTAAATCCCTATTACATTTAGCCATATCACTAGTTCGATCAAAGCTTATTTATGGTCAAGAAGCATACATTTCAGCAAATAATTCATTACTAAATAAATTACAAAGTATTAACAGTAGGGCTATTAAAATTGCATTAGGAGTTCCAGTTCATGCTAACACTCTACAAATATACCAAGAAGCTGGCATATTATCATTAAATCAACAACGTCAACTGGCTACTTCCAAATATGTGTTAAGATGTTTATCTGTTCCAAATTCGGTGTATGATGAAATATATATTGACGCTCAACAAGATTATCCAAAACGAACAAAGACTATGAAGTACTTGCAGCCAATTAAAAACTATACAAATAACCTTTTTGAAAAGTGCACCATTGATATCACATCAGTTTCAGTTCTTCCATTAACACCATTGATTCCACCATGGGAGCATACATGTGCACATATTGATATTGACTATAGCCAAACTAAAAAAAAAGATAATCCTAATATATTAGTTACTGATGTAAAAAAGCATATTGAAAGTAATTACAAAAACCATATGCAGATTTTTACTGATGGATCAGTTTTAGATTCTTCGGATAGTGAATCAGCATATATTATTCCTGAAATAAATATCAGAAGGTCATATTATTTAGGAAATGGATTTTCTATATTTACAGCTGAGCTTTATGCTATTTTAATGGCTTTAAATTTCATCATGACGTCACCTTTAGAATTATTTGGTATATTATTTTGCGTTGATTCAAAAGCGGTTCTGTATGCATTAAAACAGTGGAACTGTAAAGATAGACGGGAGCTTATCTATGAAATTAAACATATGATACACTGTGTGATTTCTAGAGGAATAAATATTGATTTCTGTTGGGTTCCATCACGTTGCGGAATTCATTGGAATGAGGTATGTGACAGATTAGCTAAGGAGGGAGCACAAAGGTCATCAGATTCTATAACTATAACAAATTCGAATATGTGTAATCTTGAAATGTTTTCTATACTAGAAATAGCAGTTTATCATGAAAATAATATTAAAAATGTATCTATACTGAACTGTTCAAGACCACTTTCTAAATTAATATATAAATTAAGAATGAATGCTTGGAGCACTAAATACTCAGTAGATGTTAAATGTATATGTAATACAAGTCTATCAGTAAATCACCTTCTCTTTGAATGCTCAGTTTTAATAGATATATTTAAAGTAAATGGACATAGCATAACTGAATAATATGGACATTCTGTAGACATGGTTCTATATCATCCAAATGTTACAGACATTGTGAAAGTTAGTGCTAAATCTCCTGTTGGTAGACTTTTATAGGTTGTTTTGAAATTATGTTTTTAAATAGTTAAAGTGTTTTAAAAGTTACATTTTCAATGTCTAATATCACCTAAATGTGTGAACAGGCATTAAATTAAAGATTGATTGATTGGATTACTATTCTCGCTTACTGGAGATCATGCATCTGCCCCGAATGACCTCCTAGGTCATCATTGCCAAGATTAAATCAGTCTTCGCTCGACATGGCATCCCAGAAACTGTTGTCACCGACAATGGTCGCCAGTTCATCTCTGCCGAGTTTCAACAGTTCGCCCTTGCTTGGCACTTCACGCATGTCACCAGTTCCCCATATTGTCCGCAGAGTAATGGAGCAGCAGAGCGTGAAGGTAAGAAAATTCTTGCCCAACCTGACCCAATGCTTGCCCTGTTGATCTATCGGTCCATTCCAACAACCCATACTAGCTACAGGGATAATAAACTCCAGCAAAAAAAAAAAAAAGTGAGGGTACTATACTGGTGGCCAGTGACACATGTTGTCTTCCCACTGTAAAACTTCCCATTGTACAACTTATGTTAATCTGATGAATAAAAATTGATGCAACAACAACAACAACAACAACACTGTAAACTTGACTCTGTCACAACTGGGACTTCAAATCCATCAGGCTTTCTCTGCAAAACTTTCTTTTTATGCTCCCACCAACGCTTTCTCATGTGATTCGACATATTCATGAATATTTGGAAATAACTCACTAAAACACTCGGATAAACAATACGCGGAGAAAGAAACCGGAAGTATGTTTCACATGAGGGGATTCCCGTTGGTGCATAGGATAGCAGAAAAGTGTGAATAGTGGATGCGTGAATGCTATTAAAAAGTATGTTCGCTGGGGTGGACTGCAAGTACAAAGTGGCCCTTCCTTTTGACTAGGACAGTAGTAAAGTATTAAAAGTCAGCTGTAAGAGTTCTAGACTCGCACAGTTACTTTATGATTCCTTAATAAAAGATGACACAAAGCTGGGCAGTCCGCCTATATATGAATTTTACTTGTTTGTTCAAAACACATGTTTTGCTCTATCTCAAAAATGACAGAACGGATTTCGGGTATTTTAAGCTATACAGAAACTTTAACCACTACTCAATCTTTTGTGTCCATGACCTTTGAGAAAGACCAAAGGTCATGGCCGCTGAGGTCAATTATATTATTATAACGTTTCGTGTTTTATCTCAAAATTGAATTAACCGATTTTGGTAATGGTTTTGCTTGCATATAGTTCAAATAGTGTCCCATCATTCTATGCTTAACTGTGTTCCTTTTAGCCAATTCACAACATCACCACGATTAATTAGTACATTTGAAAATGCCGATTTCAGCTATGTGTAAGTGTTTGAAAAAAAGCACATTTAAATGTCTTGCCATTTTGATTGTTTTATAATTTCTTCGCTCTGAAAACTTATTCTATATTCTTCCATGGCTCAGAAACTAGGCTAATTAATGTTTAAGTAAGCCTAGAATTGTGTGAATTTGATTTAGTACAATTATAAGTGTTTCTTAATTTTGTTCAAGAACAAACCTGATTATTTACTCCATTGACCCGGAAACTAGCATTATTAATGTCTGAATAGGCCCAGAACTAGCATTATTAATATTGTTATTTCGTTCAGTGGCTCAGGAACTAGCATTATTCTTAGCTGACTTTCACATTAATTACAAGAAGACGGCGATTGGTTGTCTGGTGATCCGGTTACTAACGATCTGCGCGTGCAGAACGCCAAACTAATCACACCCACCAACGTCAGTGTAAACCCACCCACCAACAGTCTTTGGACATTTCTTTCTTTTCTGTCACAGACCTAGATATGCTAAATCCACAACTGACTTTCTGGGAAGGCAATTTTTCACTTGTTCGTCTTCAGTTAGTTGTGTCATCTGCCTTTCCCCAGTGTGACCTAAAAACGCATTGCGCATCCATCCCTAGTCAACCCTGTTTGGCTTACGCAGATTGCAATACTACAGCTAACTGGAACTTTAAATTGCAAAGGACAAAACTTCAGACACTGAGCTGATGATCCAGCATTTATTCCAGTGCTCTCTATCTCTCACTCACTCACACAAACACACACGGCACACACTCACACACATTTCAACACACACCCAAACACACACTACACACGCTCACCTACACATTTCAATACACAAACACACACATTAGAACGCCAACACACGCACAAACACATTACTTACTGTGCAAGGCTTCCCAGTGATTAGAGGAAGAACTGACCAGCAACCCATGTCCAGTCTGCTGTCTTATTAGTGGTCAAGGTGTCAGTCATGCGCCTTGTTACTGCCCCTTGTTTCCGTCCTCTGATTGGTCAACAACTTGGTACAAACGGCCAGTTGTTCTTCCTCCAGTTACGACTTCAGTGAATGGTTAATAACTTGCTACAGTTCTCAAATAATCATCTTCTATTGACTATTTTATTATTTGGTAATGAACAGTGGATTTATCTCAATTTTAACATGTCGTGCTTCTTTCCTTGCAACGTGAATGAGGTTTGTGTGTAATTGTTGTATAAGGCAAATAAACAGATTATTTGACCTCATATTTAAACCGATTAAGTGAAGTCAAAAGCACATTATTATTATTATGTAATGTCAAATGTATCGATTAAGTGACGAGATAAGGGAAACAGTCTTTTGCTTTGCAACTGGACGAAACAAATCATGGAAACCGCATTCAGCCAGTTCAGTTTGCCCTGTTGACCTATCTAGTACTTGGAATGTGTCAATATAAACGTTTCTTACTATTACCAAATTCCTCTCCTTGAACAAGAAGACAAAAAGTAATTCAGACTGACAGAAAGACAGAGAGAAAGACAGACAGAAAGACAGAGAGAGACAGAAAGACGGAGAGAGACAGAAAGACAGAGAGAGAGGAACAGACAGAAAGACAGAGGCAGACAGAAAGACAGAGAGAGACAGACAGAAAGACACAGAGAGAGAGACAGACAGAAAGACAGAGAGAGACAGACAGAAAGACAGAGAGAAAGACAGAGACAGACAGACAGAAAGACAGAATGACAGAGAGGCAGACAGACAGACAGAAAGACAGACAGAAAGACAGAGAGAGAGACTCTTTAATACATTCATATTCATTTTGAGCACAAATAAGTCAAACTTCTGATTTGCTGTAAGAGTAGAAATGGCTTCTGGATGTAAAGGACTGAGAAATATGCATTGCATGGAGTACTGGAACTGTGTTTATCAATAACAAATGTGTAACCTATAGGATGTTCAAACATGGTTTTGCTTTGAAAAATTATATTAATACTAATTTATTTCGTTAGGCGTACATATCAGACAACATATCTGCTCAAAGCGCATAAAACATCGACACACATGCACAAAAACGCAAAAGACTACATAATAGTAATAATGAACGAGATAAGAATAGAACACTTGACACAGGTAAAAATAAAATAAAAATGAAAATAAGTAAAATAACAATTTTAAAATGTAACTAAAAAGTTGTTACATCTAACAATAATTAATTAATACAATAATCGGATAAAAATTACAAGACCCGCCTCATCCATGTTATAGAAATAAAGTATTATCAGTTTAAAAAAAATTAATTTTTAAAAATATATAATTTTTTACTGATAATATTACCGCACCATCAGCCTTAACAGCCATTCCAGCAAGGTCCTCCTGAAAATAATACTCAACAGGTTGAAACCCCAAGCTGAACAAATCATAGCTGAAGAACAAGCAGGATTCAGGGCAGGGCGAAGTACCACTGAACAGATTTTCAACCTCAGAAAAATTTGTGAGAAATACATACAGCACCAACAACATCTATATCAAGTGTTCATAGACTTCAAGAAGGCGTTTGACCGAGTCTGGCATGCAGCTCTATGGGCAACAATGAAAGTGTACAACATCAGCCCTAAAATTATTGAAGTCATCAAAAGCCTGTATGACAAGGCTACCAGTGCAGTCCTCCACAACAGCGCCATCAGAAACTGGTTCAGAACAACAATCGGTGTGCGTCAAGGATGCCTACTCTCTCCAACACTCTTCAACATCTTCCTAGAGCGCATCATGTCAGATGCTCTTGCAGATCATGAAGGCACAGTCAGCATAGGGGGTAGAGCAATCTCCAATCTTCGTTTTGCGGATGACATTGATGGATTGGCTGGAGAGGAACACGAACTTGAACAGCTGGTACAGAGGCTTGACACCACCTCCAGAGCTTATGGAATGGAAATAGGTGGAGAGAAGACCAAAATGATGACCAACAACACCAATGGCATCAACACGGACATCAAAGTCCAAGGCCAATCCCTCAACACAGTGCATAGCTTCAAACATTTAGGAGCCATTGTATCAGACAATGGGTCCCGACAGGAAGTCCTCTCCAGGATCGCACAAACAACTGCTGCCCTGACAAGGTTGAAGCCAATTTGGAAAGACAGGACCATCAGTCTACATTCCAAAGTAAGACTGCTGCGCTCCCTTGTCATCTCCATCTTCCTATATGCTTGCGAAGCATGGACCCTCACAGCAGATCTCCAACGAAGAATACAAAGCATGGAGATGAGATGCTACAGAAGACTTCTGGGCATTTCCTATACCCAACACATCACCAACGACGAAGTCCGACAGACCCTCACACAAGCCATTGGACAACACGATGACCTGATCACAGTGGGGAAGAAACGGAAACTCCGATGGTATGGCCACGTCACCAGATCATCAGGCCTTGCAAAGACTGTTCTGCAAGGCACAGTGCAATGAGGTAGAAGAAGAGGGAGACCGAAAAAGAGGTGGGAGGACAACATTGGAGAATGGACTGGTTTGACACTGAGCGAAGCCATCAGGGCTGCTGAGGACAGAAAAAGATGGAGTATGCTGGTTAAACGATCATCTGTGGTGCCCCTACGACCTCCGGGTTACGGGACAGGATAAGATATGATAGGATCAGTAAAATCATATAGAAACTAATGCAAAATAATTATGTAAAAATAATTAGATACAAAAATAGCCCCCTCTCCCCCTCTCAGATATAAATGTACAGATTATTTACATGTCAAGCCATGGACGGCACACAGACGGCATCCGTCATCGGTCCGGAGGGTGAGAGTCAATCAGGATAGTACAGTTTGAAGAGATGGGTCTTGATTGCGTTTTTGAAGGCCTGGGTGGTCGGTATGTTGCGGATGTGTGATGGGAGAGAATTCCATTGTTTGGGAGCGCAGAAGGAGAAAGATCGTTCACCAAAGGTCTTAGTGCATGTCTTGGGAACAGAAAGAATGCGCGCATCTGCAGAGGAGCGAAGCTGTCGAGAGGGTGAGTAGACACCTAGAAGATCAGTAAGATAGAAGGAGCAGGAGTCAGAGAAGAAGCTGTGGCTGAGTGGACAGTTTGTAGTCGATGCGGGCTTGGACAGGGAGCCAGTGAAGTGAGTGGAGAAGTTTAGTGATGTGATCGTGCTTTTTTGCCTTGAGAACTAACCTAGCCGCAGAGTTTTGGACCCTTTGAAGTTTATCGATGAAGTATTTAGGTGAACCTAACAAATGAAAGTTGAAATAGTCTAGACCAGAGAGAACGATGGCACAGACTAATGTTTTTGTAGCACTAATAGTGAGGTAATGGCGGATGAAGCTGATCTGACGGATGGCGGTGTAAGCAGAGAGACAAATGTGAGAGATGTGATTGTTGAGAGACATGTCATCGGAGAGAATGTAGCCAAGATTCCTAGCAGAGAGAGAGAACTGTATGTCAGAGTAACCTACGTGAAGAGAGTGGGGAGAGACGAGGCAAAGGATGATTTGTGATTGTGGATAAGGAGTGCTTCTGTCTTGTCGTCATTCAACCTCAGCCTACTGAAGGTCATTTTATGACTTGACCTCACGGTCTGGACAAGTGGACAAGTTAACAAGAGAATGATGGGTGGGTTTGCACAGCTGCGTCTCATCGGCAAACGACTGGCTCTCAAAAGCATGCTTTTTGAGCAAGATGAGCAGTGGCTTGGTGTACATTATGAACAAAACAGGGCCTAAAACGGACCCCTTTGGAACCCCGCACACCAAGTCAGCTCTGCTGGAGAAACAGCCATCCACAGCAACCGCCTGAGTTCTATCGGAAAGGTAAGATCGAAACCAAGCCAAAACTGATCCAGAAATACCAAAGTAATCCCGCAGGGTCTTGAATAGAGTGTGATGGTCAACAGTATCAAAGGCCGCACTAAGATCTAAGAGGGTTAGGATGGAGACATTACCGCTGTCCAGAGCGAGCAAGAGGTCATTGGTGACTTTCAGGAGAGTTGTCTCTGTGCAGTGAAAAGGTCTATAAGATGACTGGTTTGGACTAAGAAGGGAGTTATCATTCAGGTAAGCAAAAAGTTGTTTCAAGACTAGCTTTTCAATGACTTTAGACAAAAATGACAGATTTGTTTTAATTTTTTTAAAGTAAAAAATCTGTCATTTTTGTCACAGGGAAGCTGGTGTTGGCTTCATAGACTTGGACCCACGGCATTGTCTCGGACAACGGAGAAAGGGCGACTCGAGGAACAGCGGCGATCGGCCGTGCATCTTGGACCTGACCAAGACGCGTTTGCTACCTCAGACAGACAGGGCAGGCGTGCGCCCGTCTGCCTGTTTACAACTTCACTGCTCGTTCAACTTCCTATCTACAACATCACTGTTCATCTAACTACTTGTCTACGAGACTCTGTAGCCTTTGTGTACACCAGCCTCCTACGATTATAGAGTTAACACGTTCTTTATGTGTTTATTTTGGCTCAGGACATGAGAATGCCGGCCGTGGGAGCTTTGTAGTTATTCAGACTGGACAGTGGTGTGTGAGAGACTAGTGTAAAAATATTAGTATAAAAATATTTATGTGAAAAGGATCGGTGTGAAAGATTGCTGTGACATAGTGTGTTTATTTATATAAAGTATTGAGAGCGTGGAGCTTATATATTGGTGTTGGTGTTTGTCGCGAAACGAAACGCTCGCGAGAATTTTTATTTTCCAAGTGCAAATTGTTTTATAGAGTGCCTGTGCTAGATTTAAAAATATGACGTCAATTTTGCTGCGTGTCAATCGCCATTTTTTTTATTCCTGGAAAAGAATAAAATGGACGATTTTTATCGATGATTCTTTTGTGTGAAAGTTTGTGATTAATGCCAATAATAAAATTTGAGGAAAAGCAAAGAGGTTGTGAGCTATTAATTTTACAAAATATAATATTTGAGGTGATAGGTCATTTGTTTGCGTTGGGAAATTTTCATTGGTTGTTTTAATGATAAAAGTATGGTAACCTTAGTAAAATGAAACAGAGGCGAAATCGGTTAGGAAAACTGTCAATCAGTTGGGAAAGAGATCTAGACTGGACAGGGAGGATTCTACCCAAGCTCCGAGGCAACTTATTCTGTGGGGTGCCAACGACAGTTTAGCTGGAGGCTGAATGATGTCAGATGTGGTTGGGCCAGGAAGATAGTTGTTCCTCGACGTTTGATCAGCTTTAGCTGAAATTCTGGCACCGTAGGGTAAATATTTAGATTTTTCTTCATTCAAGATGATTTCCCAAGAAGATTGATACGTGTGATGATTTGTTCATTGAATATATGTATTTTCAGAGGAGAAAAATAGTTTGTTCATTGAATGCATTTGTTTTTCAGAGTAGTGAGATAGTTTGTTCATTGAATGCATTTGTTTTCCAGAGGAGAAAAATAGTTTGTTTGTTTGAATGCATTTCTTTTCCAGAGAAAAATAGTTGGTTCGTCTGAATGCAGTTGGTTTTCAGGGGACTGATGTGTTGATTAATCGTAACATGTTTTTCCAAGCAGAGCCGGACCTGAAGGAGTTTAAGTTTGTATGGAAATAATTTTCATGCAAATATCTAAGACTAGTTTTGTTCGGCAGGTGTTTTTATTCTGTGGTATGAATCATCTTGGATCTACGTGACGATGTCATCTTTGAGACTGGCACTGGAATCTTCACTGACGTCTTGCTTACGATCGGAGTGACTAATTCTTCGATGGAACTGTACGTTAACGAGGGCTACAGAAGTCACTGGTGGGTCATGGACAGCCTTTAGATCTAACGGCGACATCGACGTCAAGTTCCAGCTCCTATTAACTTTTCCACAACTCATCTAAAGACTGGTTTCTTCATTCATCAACGATTCAACGAGGACGAAGTTTTGAGCTAAGTAAAAAAAATTGAAAGCAAGAACATTTTCGGTAACCACGACGAAAAGTATCGCCAAATTATCGTTCCGATTTCGAAGAAAAGTGAACGGAATATAATAAAATAATCAAACTTGGAAAAACGTGTTATGTGTTTGTGAAGTGTTGGAAGTAAATGGTGTACCTTAGGTTTTTTTATTGAAATAAAACCATGTTCTGGGGTAAGTCATGAAAGTCAAGGGAGTCCTTCATCAGTAGTGATCACCCAGTAACACCCAGGTTTGCGACATTCTGGGTTCATCGTCCGGGATTAGAATTTCTGGAGAATTCTAGGGGGTAACGAGCCATTCATTTTTTTTAATGTCAGAGGTGCACCATTAATCCAATACTTTACAAATTCAACACTTCAGCGAGTTTTCATAATTTTTTCCATAATAATAAGTTTTTGCTTCAAGTTGTGGTTACCTTGATGTAATTGGTGCACGTCTGCATGAGCATGATTAGAGAGCAGTATAGGTAAGATATTGTTTTATGTTGTTGCTAGTCATTGCTTACATAAAATGTGCATTATATCTGCTAACATGTTAGTGCATCAGTGGTTTCATATTGTATGAGAGCCCAGCTGTGCAAGTATCTTCAGGGAAATCATCTCGTTTGAAATTATTTATTTTGGCGGTTGAGCAGTGAAGACCGGTATTATCCGTAGTAGGATTAAAGATATTTTGGGTATAAGTTTTACTTTTCCAAAATTTCGAACCTTGATTGCAGAGTTTGCAATAGCTATTGTACGTAGGTACTAGTGTTTTGGTCGAAGGTATACTTAGACTGAACAGTTTCTGCAACCTATGACGTTTATTATCCTGATGGAGTATGTAGGGTAAAGGATCGGTCATAGTTTGAAAGTAAGTTTTCCAGCTTAAACTTTAAGTAAGTTGGATGTTCCGAAAACATTGTGTAGTTTCAGTGTTGTTCGAAGACAGGCTAGAGGTTAGGTATTGATCGGTGAGGGGTCAACCTAATTAGCTCTGTGTTGCTTAGTCTGGTCAAACCTCTAACCAAGAATTATTTCTAGTTGAGGGTCTGAAAGTCAGATTCGGTAGTGTCCGATTGACAGTTTAACCAATTGTGGTAATTGGTAGTGCTGGTTAGTAAATGTGGGTCTAGTTAGACGTTTTACTTAACCAGGAGACTAAGTGTGGATGATAATCTGGAAGGCGGTGGATTATCGTCGGTGATCGTGTTGTTAGTGTATAAGCGTTCACGTAAGGATAGCTGTGATAGAATAGCCGTTTGGGGCTAGAGCGCAGGCGTATCCGTTGTAGTACTTTAACCTTTGGAAAGGCGAGTACGTTAGAGGCCTAAATAGTTCGTGGTTTTATCTACCAGGGTTACGTGTAGTAAAACAGGATTAGTTTAGGGAAAGTTTGGCTAGGAGGATGCCGAGGCAGCAACCAGTTCAGATGGAGACTGAGTCTCCGCTGCTAGCCTACAAGCAGGATGGGATTATCCTGGGTCTGACAGATAAGGATCTGGCAGAGTATGTGGAAAATAGAAGGAAGGAAGAAAAAGCGGAGAGGATCCGGAAGGAAAAGGAAGAGGAAGAAAAAACGGAGAGGATCCGAAAGGAAGAGGAAGAAAAAGCGGAGAGGATCCGAAAGGAAGAGGAAGAGAAAGCGGAGAGAATAAGAGAGGAAGAGAAAGCAGAAAGGATACGGCAGGAGCAACGGGAGGACCAGCTCCGACGGGAAGAACGAGAAGAGCGCATTATGAGGGAAGAAAGAGAGGCCAAGGCAAAATTGGAGCAAATGGCCATGCAGAACGAGTTTGAGTTGAGAAAGGCGCAAGAGTGGACTGTAGATGATGGGGACCAAAATCAAAATTTTTATCCCGAGCCGAGGGCAGCGAGGAGCTGTCTGAATGTGAATGTACCTTATTTGGATGATAAGGACGATGTAGAGGTCTACCTGAAACAGTTTGAGCGTATCGCTACCTTGTCAGGTTGGAACAAGGATGAGTGGGCGATAAGACTGTCTGGTCAATTACGAGGCCAAGCGCGGCAGGTCTACACTGAGATGTCTGATGAGGAGATTATGGATTACGACATGGTCAAGGCAGCGATCATGAGGCGCTTCCAACTGACCGCTGAAACATATCGAAAAAGGTTCAAGGAATTCAAGCGGGGCAGTCATGAAGGCATCAGGGAGTGTAGGAACAGGATGGGGATGTATTTGGACAGATGGGTGGATTTGTCTGAGAAAGAAGGAAAATCAGGTGAGCTAAAAGATTTAATTCTCATGGACAAAATGTTGGAGATAGTGTCTCAAGAGGAGGCAAGATTTATTAGGGAGAGAGACCCTACGTGTGTGGACGAAGTGGTGGCCCATGCTCAAACGTATGAAGATGCGCAGAATGCTGGAGGTCCGATAGCAACGAGGCGGCCCATTGGACCCAGTGCTAGAATGGATAACCGTCCCAGGGTTAACCAGCTAACGCAGAATTCGAACATGGGACAACGACGCAGTGGAGGGGTGAGTGGTCAAGCGACAGGTCCTGGCAACGCGGGTGCGTCAGGAATAAACAAGTCTCAGCAAAACTTCAAGGGATGTTTTCGATGCGGAGGCCCACATTTGATGAGGGATTGCCAAAAGGCAAACGTGAATAGAAACAGACCAAACTCAAACCTAGCGTCAGCTGTTGTGAATGCGGTCAGCGTGACCCAGGAACAAAAACCATGTAATCGATGTAGTGAAGACGGCTATGAACCGAACTGTGAATTGAAAGTGGATGGAGTAAAGGCTCAAGGTATTAGGGATACAGGGGCCAGTAGCATATTGGTGGATTCAAGTTTAGTTTCCCCAAGCAAGTATACGGGTGAATACCAGAACGTGACACTTGCAGATTCATCCAAGCGAAAGAAAGTGCCAATTGCTGTGGTGCATTTGGAAACTCCGTTTTTCGCTGGAGAAACGCGTGTTTTGGTTTTGAAGACATTGGTACATCAAGTTCTGATAGGAAATAGCAGAAAGATGACAGACGGGACTGAGGTCAAAGTTCCATTGTTTCCGTTGGTAGAGCAACCGGAGGAACAAGTTGTAGCACCGGTACAAACCAGGTTGCAGGAGAAGCAACAAGCACAAGCCAAGCCGTGGATTCCTAAGCAGATTGACTTAGGGCAAATACGTCCTGAAGATCTATCTAAGGAACAGAAGGCAGACCCGACTTTAGGAAAGATTCGGGAAAGGGCAGAGCTAGGGCTCAAGCAAGAAACCCACTACGAGTGGAAGAAAGACATTTTGTACAGAGTTTACATGAGTGAAGGTAAACCATGTAGACAAGTGGTAGTACCAGAACGGTACCGATCAGATGTGCTCAAATTAGCTCATGATACACCGATGGCGGGACATCAAGGAGTACGCCGAACTCGCGACCGGATATGGCGTGATTTTTATTGGCCGGGTATCTGTGGTGACGTCAAACGTTATTGTGCGTCATGTGACGTGTGTCAGAGAAGCACGAGGAAGGGAGCAACAAGGAAGGTTCCGATGAAAAGCATGCCGCTTATCAGCACACCTTTCGAGCGAGTTGGGGTAGATATCATTGGTCCGATACTACCAGCGTCCAGCAGGGGTCATCGATACATATTGACCATGGTTGACTATGCCACGCGGTATGTGGAAGCGACACCTCTGAAAGATATTAGGGCAGAGACAGTGAGCGAGGCGTTGTGGATCTATTGGACCAGGATGGGAATTCCTAAGGAAGTGATCACAGATAGGGGTACCCAATTCACCAGCGAGATCATGGAGAGAGTGAACAAGCTTCTCAACATAAAGGGGATCCACACTACACCCTTTCACCCGCAAACAAATGGTTTGACAGAGAAGTTTAATGCCACACTCAAGGACATGATGAAGAGACTTTGTCAAGAACAGCCCAAGGACTGGGACAAGTTTTTGCCAGCGTTATTATTTGCTTACAGGGAGGTACCGCAAGAAAGCTTGCAATTTTCGCCTTTTGAATTGTTGTATGGGCGTGAAGTACGAGGGCCTATGCAGGTTTTACGTCAGGTGTGGACAAACGAGGATGCAGGAGAGGAAGTGCGATCCACGATTAGTCATATCACGGATCTCACGAACAAAATCGAGAAAACTTGTGAGATTGCCAAGAACAACCTCAGCAAGGCAGCGCTCAGGTACACAAGGGCGTACGACAAGAAAGCCAAAGACAGAAAATTTGTGGTCGGGGACAAAGTTTTGCTTTTGTTGCCAGCAAAACACAACAAGCTGCAGCTAACGTGGAAAGGTCCTTATCCAGTTGTGGAGAAAGTGGGCAGCTGCAACTACAGAATCAAGATAAGGGGACATGAAAAACTGCTGCATGCGAATTTGCTGAAATTGTACGTCGAACGTGACGGAAAGCAAACAGGAACGGATGAAGCACAGCCAAACGCGGTGGTTATGGAGACAGATGAGGAGGAAGTGTGCGTTGTGGTTGACGATGTGTGCGATGAAGAGATGGGAGCACTAGGCATAGATCGTTTTCCCATGCTTACATTGCGTGCAAAAGAAGGTCCCAGAGACGTGAAGATCAACCCTGAGTTGGACGAGCACAAACAGGCTGAAATTTTGGCTATTTGCGACAGGAGAGAAAATGTGCTTAAAGATATACCAGGGAAATGCAAAATCGAAGAATGTGAATTCAAACTTACGTCAAAAGAGCCAGTACATGTGAGGCAATACCCGCTACCATTTGCGCAGGTAGAAACAGTGAAGAAAGAGGTCATTGACATGTTGGAGTTGGGGGTCATAGAACCAACAGTGTCGCCTTACAATAGTCCGATTGTGTTGGCGAAGAAGAAGGATGGTGAAATACGTTTCTGTATTGACTATAGAAGCCTCAACAAGCAGGTAGAGTTCGATTCGGAACCTATTCCTGATGTGCCACAAATCTTTGCAAAATTGCAGAAAGCACGCTATTTGTCAAAGATAGACTTGACGAAAGGGTATTGGCAGATACCAGTCAAAGAAGAAGATAAACCGAAAACGGCGTTTAGTACACCCATGGGACAGTACTGTTTCGCTTATCTGCCATTCGGAATCAAGACTGCGAGTTCTATTTTCACTCGAATGATGCGCAAGTTACTTGAACCTCTGAAGCGTGATGATATTGAACATTTCATTGATGACATCATCATTGCCACTGAAACATGGGAACAGCATGTAGAGGCCATTGATGCTGTGTTGAAAAGGTTGGAGGAGGCAGGTCTTACAGCGAAACCCTCTAAGTGCTACTTTGGTTTCGGGGAGTTAGACTATTTGGGTCATCATGTGGGTGGAGGCACAGTCATGCCTGATGATGACAAAACAGAGAAAATCAGGTCAGCCAGCAGACCGATCACAAAGAAGGAAGTCAGAGCATTCCTAGGACTAGTGGGGTTCTACAGGAAATACATCAGCAACTATGCGGAAATCAGCGCTCCGTTGACTGATTTGACAAAGAAAGGTCTACCAGAAAAAATGGCCTGGGATGAAAAATGTGAAGCAGCATTCGTTAAACTCAAAAATTGCTTGGTAAGCAAACCAGTGTTATTGCTACCTGACGTCAGCAAACCATTTACTCTGAGGAGTGACGCATCAGATGTTGCAGTGGGAGCAGTTTTACTGCAAGATCAAGGGCAAGGGTTACAGCCAGTAGCCTATGCAAGTAAGAAGCTTAACCGTGCAGAGAAAAACTACTCGACCATCGAAAAGGAATGTTTGGGAGTGGTATGGGCTGTCAAGAAGTTTGAACAGTACCTGTATTCAACACATTTCACTTTGGAGACAGACCACCAACCACTCACATATTTGCAGAAAACCAAGACTGAGAATGGTCGGCTAATGAGGTGGGCTCTCCAGCTGCAACAGTATTCTTTCACAGTCAAAATTATCAAAGGGAAAGACAATGTTGGCGCAGACTATTTGAGTCGCTTGCACTTGTAAAAGAATAGCTTAAACATGGATGTTTCAGCTCAAGAGGAGGGGCGTAATGTCGCGAAACGAAACGCTCGCGAGAATTTTTATTTTCCAAGTGCAAATTGTTTTATAGAGTGCCTGTGCTAGATTTAAAAATATGACGTCAATTTTGCTGCGTGTCAATCGCCATTTTTTTTATTCCTGGAAAAGAATAAAATGGACGATTTTTATCGATGATTCTTTTGTGTGAAAGTTTGTGATTAATGCCAATAATAAAATTTGAGGAAAAGCAAAGAGGTTGTGAGCTATTAATTTTACAAAATATAATATTTGAGGTGATAGGTCATTTGTTTGCGTTGGGAAATTTTCATTGGTTGTTTTAATGATAAAAGTATGGTAACCTTAGTAAAATGAAACAGAGGCGAAATCGGTTAGGAAAACTGTCAATCAGTTGGGAAAGAGATCTAGACTGGACAGGGAGGATTCTACCCAAGCTCCGAGGCAACTTATTCTGTGGGGTGCCAACGACAGTTTAGCTGGAGGCTGAATGATGTCAGATGTGGTTGGGCCAGGAAGATAGTTGTTCCTCGACGTTTGATCAGCTTTAGCTGAAATTCTGGCACCGTAGGGTAAATATTTAGATTTTTCTTCATTCAAGATGATTTCCCAAGAAGATTGATACGTGTGATGATTTGTTCATTGAATATATGTATTTTCAGAGGAGAAAAATAGTTTGTTCATTGAATGCATTTGTTTTTCAGAGTAGTGAGATAGTTTGTTCATTGAATGCATTTGTTTTCCAGAGGAGAAAAATAGTTTGTTTGTTTGAATGCATTTCTTTTCCAGAGAAAAATAGTTGGTTCGTCTGAATGCAGTTGGTTTTCAGGGGACTGATGTGTTGATTAATCGTAACATGTTTTTCCAAGCAGAGCCGGACCTGAAGGAGTTTAAGTTTGTATGGAAATAATTTTCATGCAAATATCTAAGACTAGTTTTGTTCGGCAGGTGTTTTTATTCTGTGGTATGAATCATCTTGGATCTACGTGACGATGTCATCTTTGAGACTGGCACTGGAATCTTCACTGACGTCTTGCTTACGATCGGAGTGACTAATTCTTCGATGGAACTGTACGTTAACGAGGGCTACAGAAGTCACTGGTGGGTCATGGACAGCCTTTAGATCTAACGGCGACATCGACGTCAAGTTCCAGCTCCTATTAACTTTTCCACAACTCATCTAAAGACTGGTTTCTTCATTCATCAACGATTCAACGAGGACGAAGTTTTGAGCTAAGTAAAAAAAATTGAAAGCAAGAACATTTTCGGTAACCACGACGAAAAGTATCGCCAAATTATCGTTCCGATTTCGAAGAAAAGTGAACGGAATATAATAAAATAATCGAACTTGGAAAAACGTGTTATGTGTTTGTGAAGTGTTGGAAGTAAATGGTGTACCTTAGGTTTTTTTATTGAAATAAAACCATGTTCTGGGGTAAGTCATGAAAGTCAAGGGAGTCCTTCATCAGTAGTGATCACCCAGTAACACCCAGGTTTGCGACAGTGTTTGCCTCTGTTAGTGAGCATCTGTGAATTTGCGGGTGCGATAGTAAACAGTGAGACTTGCACGCATAATTTGTTTTGATCTAGGGAACTGTTATTTCCTGTGTTTTTGTGAATCCATGTTGTGTTTCCTTCTTCGTTTGTTTACTGAGATGCATGTTCTTGTTTATTGTGTACTTTTGTTTGCGTTTTACGTCCTAAGTACTTGATTCAATCATTCGTTTTCATCGACCCTTGACCTCATTAGACTGTGACCCTGACTTGACCTATTTGTTTGTTGTCTATTTGAATCCCATTGTGGTGTGTAACATGATACATGATTGATTTACCTGTCTGATATTGTGTTCTTGTAGGCAGATATACACGTTGATTGTTGGCTAAGTATACAATGTGTGTACGATGGCAGTGTTACATAAATGATTTTATTTTTAAATGTATTTTACATGTTATCTGCTCGTTGGAACAAAATCCATGTGCAAACCAGGTTAATAAATGATCTGATCTTATTTGTCAATGTATGTGGATAATTTATATGATTAGGATACATGTAGTTGGGTAAGTATACAATGTTTGTATTATGGCAGTGTTACATAAATGATTTTAATTTGAAATGTATTTTACATGTTATCTGCTCGTCGGAACAATTTCCTTGTGCAAACTCTATTAATAAATGATCTGATCTGATCTCATTTGTCATTGTAGGTGCATATTTGTAAGATATCTCCTTCAACTCATACTTTGTACCTCATCACACTTACATACATGTCCTAGATCAAATAGTGTCAAAGTTATTCCAAGTCTCTACAGGGTATAACCAACATTGGGCGTAGGTTAAAGGGGCCAAGGTTGCGCCAGGGTACAACCGACATTGGGCCTAGGTTGGAGGCCAAGGGTTGCTATAGTAGGTACAATCAAGGTGCCAAGGTTGTGCCAGGGTACAACCGACATTGGGCTTAGGTTGGATGCCAAGCATGTCCCAAGCCTGGGCCAATGACCTGAACAAGTCTTTGGCAAGCAATGAATCAAGTGTGCCATGCACAAGCTTGTGACACTGCCCATTGGAAATGCACTTTGAGCCTTGGTGTAGTGAAACAAAGCGTCTGAAAATTTGTCCTGCCGTAAGACAAATAGTAACGACATTGTCAAACGGAGTAACTAGAGCTCCTTTGCTTTTCTCATTAATTAAAGAATGTACAGATCTCTTCAGCGTGTGTACCTTAGTTAACGCACCAACACACCTTGTGTATCTAATGTTTCTACTTGCCTGTGTATTTAATGTTTCTACTTGCCTGTGTATCTAATGTTTCTACTTGCCTGTGTATCTAATGTTTCTACTTGCCTGGGTATCTAATGTGTCTTCCTGCGTATGTATCTAATGTTTCTACTTGCCTGTGTACCTAATGTGTCTTCCTGCCTGTGTACCAAACGTTTCTACTTGCCTGTGTATCTAACGTGTCTTCCTGCCTGTGTATCTAATGTTTCTACTTGCCTATGTATCTAATGTTTCTACTTGCCTGTGCATCTATTGTTTCTACTTGCCTGTGTATCTAATGTTTCTACTTGCCTATGTATCTAATGTGTCTTCCTGTCTATGTACCTAATGTTTCTACTTGCCTATGTATCTAATGTGTCTTCTTGCCTATGTACCTTATGTGTCTTGTTTATGTATCTAATTTGTCTTCATGCCTATGTATCTAATGTGTCTAATTACCTATGTGTCTAATATATTTACTTGTCAATGTGTCCACAAGTCAATGTGTTTACTTGCTTATGCGTCTACTTTTTATGTTTCAATATCAATATCTCTGCGTAACGCATTACTTCCGCTACTGTTCCACGACTTCATACTTCTGTTCTACGACTTCATACTTCTGTTCTACGACTTCATACTTCTGTTCTACGACTTCATACTTCTGTTCTTCATACTTTTGTTCTACGACTTCATACTTCTGTTCTACGACTTCATACTTCTGTTCTACGACTTCGTTCTTCGATCTTCATACTTCCTTCTGCGTACTTCGTGCTGCTTATTCCGTTCCACCACTGTTTCCACCTGCAAGAGGAGGCAAGACGACGTGCTTGAGGACCACTTCTACTTGGGTCTCAGTGCTCAGGGCTTTACATTACACCCTCAATCATACGTACATACACGCAATTAGACATTTATAAACAGTGACTTTCTACAGTCCGCATTATGTTGATCGAGCTGGTGAATCTTCTTTCCATCTGACGTGTTACTCTCTCTCTTCCCCCCTCTCTCTCTCACTCTCTCTCTCACTCTCTCTCTCTCTCACCTGTACCTCTTTGTCTCGTTGCTCCTGCCTCTCCTCCCCAACTCCCATAACTTTCCCTGTGTGTGCACTCCCTCACAACTCCCATAACTTTCTCTGTGTGCACTCCCTCACAACTCCCATAACTTTCCCTGTGTGTGCACTCCCTCACAACTCCCATAACTTTCTCTCTGTGTGCACTCCCTCACAACTCCCATAACTTTCCCTGTGTGTGCACTCCCTCACAACTCCCATAACTTTCTCTGTGTGTGCACTCCCTCACAACTCCCATAACTTTCTCTGTGTGTGCACTCCCTCACAACTCCCATAACTTTCCCTGTGTGTGCACTCCCTCACAACTCCCATAACTTTCTCTGTGTGTGCACTCCCTCACAACTCCCATAACGTTCCCTCTGTGTGCACTCCCTCACAACTCCAATAACTTTCCCTGTGTGTGCACTCCCCCACAACTCCCATAACTTTCTCTGTGCGTGCACTCCCTCACAACTCCAAACAAATTTCCCTGTGCGGTCTCAGCCTCTCGGTGTTGTCGGCTGCTAAAACCATTGACGCAGCAGTGGCCGTTTGTCATGCGGCACCTGTTTCGCCTCCCACGGGGATTCTTGATTGTCGGAGCCGCAAAGCTTCGAGTTTTCAAACCAATCGATTCCTAACTGGCTCAGTCCTTGATCGGTTGGGCCCCAGAATGGTGCGAGTCCTAAACTCCTTGATCAGCTAGAAGCGGTGATTGGCGTGATTCTTAATTCACGATTGCCTCTGTTTGAAAATTGTTTCCCAGGAAACAGCGCGACTTCCGGCTTCATTTCCGGTGGGAGTGGAAGCGAGGCTGTAAACAGTTTATCTTCTTTCTCTTATTTCTTCAGTGCTCGTAAATTTTGTCTTTTGTGTGAAAGCTGCAAGCCGACATCCAGACTGGAAAACAATCACACCGCCGTCTCAGCATTGCCAGCTTGGCTGTGAAGGACGGGAACAAGCACGATCCTTCCCCAGGGAAAGAAAATAATGACACACAAGGGGGAAGCCAGGACTTTCGAAAATTCAGCACACTGTCCTTTCTTTTTTGTGTAGAGTCCTCCTCTGTCCTATTCTCCTGTTTTAATCGCTATGTCCTCCTCTGTCCTATTCTCCTGTTTTAATCGCTATGTCCTCCTCTGTCCTATTCTCCTGTTTTAATCGCTACGTCTTCCTCTGTCCTATTCTCCTGTTTTAATCGCTATGTCTTTCTCTGTCCTATTCTCCTGTTTTAATCGCTATGTCTTCCTCTGTCCTATTCTGTTTTAATCGCTACGTCTTCCTCTGTCCTACTCTCCTGTTTTAATCGCTATGTCCTCCTCTGTCCTATTCTCCTGTTTTAATCGCTTTGTCCTCCTCTGTCATATTCTCCTGTTTTAATCGCTATGTCCTCCTCTGTCCTATTCTCCTGTTTTAATCGCCACGTCCTCTGTCCTATTCTCCTGTTTCAATCGCTACATCCTCCTCTGTCCTATTCTCCTGTTTTAATCGCTATGTCCTCCTCTGTCCTATTCTCCTGTTTTAATCGCTACGTCTTCCTCTGTCCTATTCTCCTGTTCTAATCGCCACGTCCTCTGTCCTATTCTCCTGTTTTAATCGCTACGTCTTCCTCTGTCCTATTCTCCTGTTTTAATCGCTATGTCTTCCTCTGTCCTATTCTCCTGTTTTAATCGCTACGTCTTCCTCTGTCCTATTCTCCTGTTTTAATTGCTACGTCCTCTGTCCTATTCTCCTGTTTTAATCGCTATGTCTTCCTCTGTCCTATTCTCCTGTTTCAATCGCTACGTCCTCCTCTGTCCTATTCTCCTGTTTTAATCGCTATGTCTTCCTCTGTCCTATTCTCCTGTTTTAATCGCTATGTCCTCCTCTGTCCTATTCTCCTGTTTTAATCGCTATGTCCTCCTCTGTCTTATTCTCCTGTTTTAATCGCTATGTCTTCCTCTGTCCTATTCTTCTTGTGTTAACCATTACGTCTTCCTCTCTCCTGTTCTTCTTGTGTTAACCATTAAGTCTTCCTCTCTCCTATTCTTGTGTTAACCATTAAGTCTTCCTCTCTCCTATTCTTCTTGTGCTAACCTTTAAGTCTTCCTCTCTCCTATTCTTCTTGTGTTAACCAGGGGAGGTGCAAGTGCGTTAGATTTGAAGAGTGTTATGTGGGCATGCATTTTTACATTTTATATTTTATATTTTCAAGTCTTAATGTCTTATTTATTCCAGCAATGTTTAAAGCCTGTCATAATTCCTTGTAAAGAGATCATAAAGATTGGTTGAATTGAATTGAATCGAACTGAATTCTCCTTGTGTTAACCATTACGACTTTTTTTTCTCCTATTCTCCCAATTACGTCTTCATCTTCCTCTCTCTTTCTTCCTCTCTCTTTCTCTCCCTTTGTTATCCAGTTCGTATTCTTCTCTCCTATTCTAACCATTATTTCATCTTTTTCCTCTCTCCTATTCTCCCTGTGTTAAACACTACCTCTTCGTCTCTCCAGTTCTCCCTATGTTAACAATTACGTCTGTCTGTCTCCTATTATCTCTGTGTTAAACACTGCGTTTTCCTCTGTTAACCATTACTTCTTCATCTCTCCTATTCTCTCTTAATTAACTCTTTCGTCTTCATTTCTTCTATTCCCTGTGTTAACAATTACGTCTCTTTTCTTATTCTTTCCATGGGATAGCCACCTCCATAACCTTAACCATTCCATTGGGAGCTAAGGATAGAGTGAGGTTTAGAGGGAGAGGGAGAGAGAGGGAGAGAGAGATTTGTTGCGAAGATGTAAGTGTTGATAAAAACATTGTCCAAATCTCGACAAGGGATTTTTTGGGTCTCCTTTAAGAAAGTTATTATCAGCACTGTTTGAACTCACTGACGAAATATTTCAATAACATTCAAGTCCTTAACAACGATTCTCTCTCTCTCTCTCTCTCTCTCTCTCTCTCTCTCTCTCTCTCTCTCTCTCTCTCTCTCTCCCTCTCTCTCTCTCACACACGCACACACACTCCATTCCATCAATCACAATGAACCTGTTGTGTTGAAGTAAGATTTCCCAGACTCATAACAGCAAGAGCGACCAGTCTTATATCGTGTTCCCCCAGTTCCTACATGAAAATGTTATAATAGGAATGGAGCCATACAGCAAATGAACGAGCTTTGGAACAATACAAAGATAGAGGGATTTTCTTTGTAGGACTGGAAGAAAGCATGCGCCGCGGACCTGCCTTCGGACGTCAAATTTGTTATGGGTTGTAAAAATTGCCCTTCATTCATTCGTACAAAGTACGTCTGAGGTCGATATTAACAATGCGCAAATACCTATAAATTTGTAATTCACGCTAAGAGAAGGTTATTTATATATTTATATTTTTTTTGTCTAATGTTTGTTTATATATTTAAACGTTTGTGTCTAATATTTCCTAATCTATTTATATCCTTTGTCTAGTATATTGTTTATATTTATTCCTATGTTGTCCAATATTTCCTTATATATATATAGTCTATATATATATATATATAGTCTATATATATATATATATATATATATATATATATATATATATATATATATATATATATATATATATATATATATATATATATATATATATATATATATATATATATATATTCTTTTATGGCTAAATATTTGATTATATATTTATAATGTCAAAACTAGGATGCATGCGTGATTGCAAGTTTTTTAAGTTGTATAACGACGGCTCTGTCTTGTTCCTGACTGAATGGGATCCGTATATATGAACTGAACAGTAACATACATTTAAGCATTGGGGATTCATGTACATTTGGCGTGTAGCAGTTTTTGATGGTGTTACAGCATTTGCCAACCAACATCTCCCCACCAGCCTGTACAATTTATAACTTTCCTCACACTTTGTGACTTTTGACTTGTGAACTCCTGTAGTCGTGTTTGAGACACTTTGCCACAGTGCTTGAAATCACTGTGATGCTATCTAACACCAACATTTGAACAAGAACAAAAATACATGAAAAATAACAAAACACATAGAAATATTAATGTTTTCGGCGTTGTCATCATCATCATCATCATCATCATCATCATCATCATCATCATCATCATCATCATCATCATCATCATCATCATCAACATCATTATCATCATTGTGGTCGTCGCCGTCGTCAGCATCGTCTATTTTGTCATCGATGTCTTCATCATTAGCGTCCTTATCATTACCACCAAATAGAAAACCTACAACAACATCGTCATTGATAACATACAAGGGACCTTTCTCAAATAACTGTATGCAGCTTATTGATATTGTACGCAAATTAAATTCACCACCACCACCACGACCACTATCATAACATCCTTCATTACAACGTCCACCCTGTTATACTGTTGTTGATTTTTTTATCAGTTGTTGATTCAGCCCCGATGCTTGAATCATGATAAATGTAGCTCAGATTTGTTTATCCACGCAACCTGTTCACTCAGCAACAAGGCAGGAGTCGTCATCAGAACTATGCACTGTCTTACGTCATATAACCTTACTTAGGTTAGAAGCATCTCGCAGCTACCACTAGATTTATCTACACACTTCGATCGATAGTAAACAAGCAACCTAGAAAATTCTCCTATAATATTGACAAACGAAAATTATCAACATTATACAAAGCTTCTTCTAACCACAACGCAAAATTCAGAGGTAAATACACTCTGTTATTGCATGCTTTGCAAAACAAAACGATCGGATCTATCGTGCCCGTCTCAAATGTAACACACCCTGATCACAACAACAACACTCACACCAAAACTCCTTCAGCAACAACACCAACAACAGACCAGCAACAACATATATAATGTCTTTGTTCCTTTCCATCTGATAAACATCGTCGGTGTCGTCATCACCGTGGTCATGATCAACATCAGCAGCATGTGACCTAGGCACAAGATACCTTGCCGGTTATGGATGGTACACAGCGCGATGAGGCTGCCAGCAAATCAAATAGAAGTGGAAATAAACTACCCCATAACATGAGCAGCCGCATCCAATCTACCTACCATTCCACCCTCCCCCTCCCTCCGTCTATTCTACATGATACTCCTCTCCTCCCTCTTGTTCCTTCTCCACCCTACCCTCTATTTCAAACTCTCCCTCCACCGCCCTCCCCCTTCTCCTCTTCCTCCTCTTCTTTTTCTTTCTTCCTCCACTCTTTTTGCCGCATCCAACCATAACTCATTGGGCCATCGGGATATGGGGCCAACAGAATCAAAAGAATGACCTCTTTCAACGATCCTGCACTACTGTTTCCTCTCTTCTTCGTCTTTAATTTGAGTCATTGGTTATTGCCAGTATTTTATCATTGTGTTATTTAATTTGACTCATTGGTTATTGCCAGTATTTTATCATTGTGTTATTTAATTTGACTCATTGGTTATTGCCAGCATTTTATCATTGTGTTATTTAATTTGACTCATTGGTTATTGCCAGTATTTTATCATTGTGTTATTTAATTTGACTCATTGGTTATTGCCAGTATTTTATCATTGTGTTATTTAATTTGACTCATTGGTTATTGCCAGTATTTTATCATTGTGTTATTTAATTTCACTCATTGGTTATTGCCAGTATTTTATCATTGTGTTATTTAATTTGACTCATTGGTTATTGCCAGTATTTTATCATTGTGTTATTTAATTTGACACATTGGTTATTGCCAGTATTTTATCATTGCGTTATTTAATTTGACTCATTGGTTATGGCCAGTATTTTATCATTGTGTTATTTAATTTGACACATTGGTTATTGCCAGTATTTTATCATTGTGTTATTTAATTTGACTCATTGGTTATTGCCAGTATTTTATCATTGTGTTATTTAATTTGACTCATTGGTTATTGCCAGTCTTTTATTATTGTGTTATTTAATTTGACACATTGGTTATTGCCAGTATTTTATCATTGTGTTATTTAATTTGACTCATTGGTTATTGCCAGTATTTTATCATTGTGTTATTTAATTTGACACATTGGTTATTGCCAGTATTTTATCATTGTGTTATTTAATTTGACACATTGGTTATTGCCAGTATTTTATCATTGTGTTATTTAATTTGACACATTGGTTATTGCCAGTATTTTATCATTGTGTTATTTAATTTGACACATTGGTTATTGCCAGTATTTTATCATTGTGGTATTTAATTTGACTCATTGGTTATTGCCAGTATTTTATCATTGTGTTATTTAATTTGACTCATTGATTATTGCCAGTATTTTATCATTGTGTTATTTAATTTGACTCATTGGTTATTGCCAGTATTTTACCATTCTGTTATTTTTATATAAGGTGTTGTCAAACCATTGTGTACAGATAGTTTTTAATCGGTTATTGTAATGCATGGCTTTGTTTTTGTGTTATTGTTGTTGCTGTTGATTGTTGTTGTTGTTGCTGTGTACAGCATTTTATAAGTCAGGACCATTGTCAGTAGCTGTTTCTTACCAAAGTGCGCGCTGACTGTCTCATATAAATGTTTGACGGTTCAATTTGGCCTTAACGTTGATGTAGCAACACGTTGTTTGATAATTCAATTGGTCCAGCAGCAACTTTTCTGATATAAATTGTTTGACAATTCAATTGGAGTTTAACGTTGATGCAGCAGCACCTTGTCTGATATTTTCAATGTTCAATTTAATGTTGGCTTAACGTTGATGCAGCATCACGTTGTCTGATATGTTGGTCCTTAACGTTGATGCAGCAGCACGTTGTCTGATATGTTGGTCCTTAACGTTGATGCAACATCACGTTGTCTGATATGTTGGTCCTTAACGTTGATGCAACATCACGTTGTCTGATATGTTGGTTCTTAACGTTGATGCAGCAGCACGTAGTTTGATATAAATGTTTAATAATTCAATTGGTCCCTAACGTTGATGCAGCAGCGCGCTAACTCGTCTGCAGTCACAGCATTATTTTGCTGAAGACGGTCACGTGGTCAGGCCAACACTGCAAGCTACATTAGTTACTGAACAGCTCGAAGTTACGCTGAGATTCACATGTCCCTCTCCACTGTTGTCCGTCCTATCAAAGAAATCTCGCTAGCCACAGTTCACTGCCACCATCACAATGGAAATCAGACACACTGACTCTCATGTTCCTATGTCCCAATCCATTAGACTGTGACAACATCGCCAGACTGACAGACAGACGTATTGTACAAGACGTAGAAGAAAAAACACAGTTATTGTAATTGAACTCTTTGCAGTTCGTGAGGCACGTGACTTGATGACTAGTGACGTCTGTGTGTCTGTACTGAATGACATCAATATGTCTGGACTGTATGATGTTTGGATTGTATAAAGTCAGTATATTTGGACTGTATGACGTCAGTATTTCTGGACTGTGTGACGTCTATAGTGTATAACATCAATATCTCTTACCTGTATGACGTCAGTATGTCTGGACTGCATAACGTCTGAACATAAGACGTCAGTGTGTCTTGGTTGTATGACATCAGTGTATCTGGGCTGCATGACCTCAATATATCTGGACGTCTGGACCGTACGACGTCAGTGTGCTTGGACTGCATAACGTCTGGGCTTATGACGTCAGTGTGTCTGGACTGTACGACCTCAGTATGTCTGGACTGTATAATGTCAGTATATCTGGACAGCATGACGTCTAGACTGTACGACGTCAGTGTGTTTGGACTGTACATGTATTACGTCAATGTGTTTGGATTTTATGACGTCAGTGTGTATGGACTGTATGACGTCAGTTTGTCTGGACTGTATGGTCAGGGCGCCCACTTCTTATGTCACATTCTGAGTGGATTTTGCTGTGGATGCTTTTAAAATTGGTTTTATTAACGCTGTTTGTTAAGTCGACGGAAGGCGAGAGAGATGGATAGAGAGATAGAAACATGGAGAGAGAGAGAGAGAGAGAGAGAGAGAGAGAGAGACAGATAAAGGGCGAGAGAGAGAGGGAGAGAGAGGGAAAGAGATACATAGAGAGAGAGAGGGACAAAGAGGAAGAGATAGTGAGGGAGAGACAAAGAGAGAGGGAGAGCGAGAGACAGACAGAGAGAGAAAGTGGTGCAACAACCCTTGTCAGTGTTGAAGCTCTGTGAGAAATAGTCTAGCGCTTTACCAGTAGACCCATCCTGTCTCATTATCATATTGGCTCTGAAGCCCTGACAAACAACAAAGAAAAGAGGACAAGAATAGAAAAACAAAGAGGAGGAACGAAAAAGGATTCTAAACCGTACATCAAACTGCTGGACTGCTGCCAAGCTGTGTCGAAGCGGACAGCGGCATAACACGTTCTTAACAATCGGAACAGAGATAGAGGTTAGAGGTATGTACAGTGTAAATGAGAGAGGTATGTACAATGTAAAGGGTTAGGTGTGGGTACAATCTAAAAGGTTAGGTGTAGGTACAATGTACAGGGTTAGATGTAGGTACAGTGTAAAGGGTTAGGTGTATGTACAGTGTAAATGGTTAGGTGTAGGTACAGTATAAATGGTTAGGCGTAGGTATAGTGTAAATGGTTAGATGTAGGTAGAATGTAAAGGGTTAGGTGTAATTACAGTATAAAGGGTTAGGTGTAGGTACAGTGTAAAGGGTTAGATGTAGGTACAGTGTAAAGAGTTAGGTGTAGGTACAGTGTAAAGGGTTAGATGTATGTACAGTGTAAAGGTTTAGGTGTAGATACAGTGTAAAGGTTTAAGGTAGGTACAGTGTAAAGGGTTAGGTGTAATTACAGTGTAAAGGTAGGTACAGTGTAAAGGGTTAGATGTAGGTACAGTGTAAAGTGTTAGATGTATGTACAGTGTAAAGGGTTAGGTGTGGGTACAGTGTAAAGGGTTAAGGTAGGTACAGTGTAAAGGGTTAGGTGTAATTACAGTGTAAAGGTAGGTACAGTGTAAAGGGTTAGGTGGAGGTACAGTGTAAAAGGTTAGGTGGAGGTACAGTGTAAAGTGGAGTTTGACTAACATATGAGGGTGTGTGCTGGTCAATTCTCTCTCTCTACGTCTCTCTCTCTCTTCATCTCTGTCTCTCTACGTCTCTCTCCATCTCTCTCTCTCTCTTTCCCTCTCTCTACGTCTCTCTCTCCATCTCTCTCTCTTTCCCTCCCTCTCCATCTCTGTCTCTCTACCTCTCTCTCTCCATCTCTCTCTTTACCTCTCTCTCTCCATCTCTCTCTCTACCTCTCTCTCTCTCTACCTCTCTCTACGTCTCTCTCTCTCTCTTTCCCTCTCTCTCTACGTCTCTCTCTCTATCTCTCTCTCTACCTCTCTATCTCTCCATCTCTCTCTCTCTCTACGTCTCTCTCTCTCTCCATCTCTGTCTCTCTACGTCTCTCTCTCCATCTCTCTCTCTTTCCCTCTCTCTCCATCTCTCTCTGTCTACGTCTCTCTCTCTCCATCTCTGTCTCTCTACGTCTCTCTCTCCATCTCTCTCTTTCCATCTCTCTACGTCTCTCTCTCTCCCTCTCTCTCTCTCTTTTCCTCTCTCTACGTCTCTCTCTCCATCTCTCTCTCTTTCCCTCTCTCTCCATCTCTATCTCTACGTCTCTCTCTCTCTACTTCTCTCTCTATACCCCTCTCTCTCCATCTCTGTCTCTCTACGTCTCTCTCTCCATCTCTCTCTCTTTCCCTCTCCCTACGTCTCTCTCTCCATCTCTCTCTCTCTCTCTCTCTCTCTCTCTCTCTCTCTCTCTCTCTCTACGTTTCTTTGCCCATCTCTCTCTCTTCCCCTCTCTCTCACCCCCCCCCCCCTCTCTCTCAGCCCCCGTCTCACAAGTTGCTATTAATTCCATATTATTCTACTCAGGATGCAGCTTTTTTCCCTTCCTGTGCGTTGTTTTGTCATCAGCAAAGCCGCGTTTCATCTCCTGCTGGCATTCATCAAGCCGCCTTCCTTTTTGTCATCAACTCTGTATGTAAATGGCACTAATCATAAATCTTGTATCCCTCTGCACACGGTCCCTCCCTCTGCGTCATAGTCTGAATACGTTACGTAGAAACATTGACTTGCAGAAACATAAAAAGTAGACACATAAGCAAGAAAACCCATTGACTTGTTGGCACATAGACAATTAGACATATTAGACACATAGATAATTAGACACATTAGATACATAGGCATGAAGACACATCAGATACATAGACAAGAAGTCACATTAGGTACATAGGCAAGAAGACACATTAGATACATAAGCAAGAAGAAACATTAGATACATAGGCAGGAAGACACATTAGATACATAGGCAAGCAGAAACATTAGATACACAGGTAAGTAGAAACATTAGATACATAGGCAAGTAGAAACATTAGATACATAGGAAAGTAGAAACATTAGATACACAGGCAAGTAGAAACATTAGATACACAGGCAAGTAGAAACATTAGAGACATAGGTAAGTAGACACATTAGAGACATAGGCAAGAAGACACGTAATATACATAAAAAATAGACACATTAGACACATAGGCACGTATACACATTAGAGACATAGGCCAGTAAAGACATTAGGCATGGGCAAGTAGACAAATTAGAGACATAGGTAAGTAGACACATTATATACATCACATTAGATATGCATGTGGACATATTTATTTATTTTATTTATTTATTTAATCGTTTTTATATAGCGCTTTTCCAGCTCAAGAGCTGCTCAAGGCGCTGGCCGATGCAGGATCTAACTCAAGCCGCCCGAGACGCCAACTTGCAGCCTTTGGGCGCATCGTAATAACGCTCCAGACAACTGAGTACAATCCTGGGCCGCCAGGGATGGGGGAGAAGGACCTAAGTGCATGCTGGGTGTGTTCTTGTCGCCGGCACTCACCCGTCTAGGACATGAGCGTCAGGATCTTTAAAGTCCGTTAGGATGGAATGTATGCGACACAGACTAGACCTCGGTTTATACTCTCATCCGAAGGAGTAGGAAACGGGAGTAAAGTGTCTTTCCCAAGGACACAACACAATGCCCCGGCCCCATGAAAAGTTGTTGCCACATGAAAAGTATGTTGCCACATGAAAAGTGTTTTGTGAAATAAAGGTACGTCGCCACATGAACCTGACAGCTAAACCAATTTAGATATTAGCTGTTGATCAGAACAAAGCGGAAAAGAGAAGATTAATTTGCTGGAAGCTTTTCAGAACGCGGCCATTGACTCGATGTTTCCACACAACGCAACAACCATGGTCATTGTTTAACGCTGCACAGGCCGAGAGTATTCCAGTGATCATCTCTCTCTCTCTCTCTCTCTCTCTCTCTCTCTCTCTCTCTCTCTCGCTCGCTCGCTCGCTCGGGAAATGACTTTAAAAATCACATCTCTATCCATGCCGCCCAAACACCAAAAACACAGGAAATTCAAAGATTAATGTGAACCTGAGGACTGTTCTATACAACACTGGCGCCAAGTCTTCAGACCTTAAGATCACAGTGTGGTATACCTATGGCACTGTGACATGGCCAGACTAAAGATATCTACTCATGCCAAGACTTTTGTGACCTGTACCTTTATTAAAGCTCTGTGCCCTTAGGACTTAGTTTATACTTAGTTTATACCTAGACATGGGGAGTGTTTATTAAATCTCTGTGCAGACGGGTCAGTGGAGGAATATATAATGTCACGCGTTTAAGGTCCACGTTCTTCTTCTCCTTCTCTTTCTCCTCCTTCTTCTTGTTCTTGTTCGTCTTCTTCTTCTTCTTCTTCTTCTTCTTCTTCTTCTTCTTCTTCCATCTCATCAATCTTATATAGAGCTTTTCCAGCTCAAGAGATGTTGAAGGCTGTGGTTGAAAAGGATATAACTTGAGTGAGACAGATTGTTACTTGGTTTGACAGGTTGTAACTTGGGTGAGATAGATTGTTACTTGAGTTAAACAGGTTGTTACTTGAGTGAAAAACGTTATTTGAGTGAGGCAGGTTGTAACTTGGGTGAAAAACGTTGTTATTTGAGTAAGACGGGTTCTTACTTGAGTAAGACAAATTTGTTCTTTGAGTGAGACAGGTTGTTATTTGAGTGAGACAGGTTGTTACTTGAGTGAGACAGGTTGTTATTTGAGTGAGACAAGTTGTTACTTGAGTGAGACAGGTTGTTATTTGAGTGAGACAAATTGTTACTTGAGTGAGACAAAGATGTTATTTGAGTGAGACAGTTTGTTACTTGAGTGAGACAGGTTGTTATTTGAGTGAGACAGGTTGTTATTTGAGTAAGACAGGTTGTTATTTGAGTGAGACAATTTTGTTACTTGAGTGAGATGAGACAGGTTGTTATTTGAGTGAGGCAGGTTGTTATTTGAGTGAGACAGGTTGTTATTTGAGTGAGACAGGTTGTTATTTGAATGAGACAGGTTGCAACTTGAGTGAGACAGGTTGTGACTTGAGGGAGACCGGTTGTAACTTGAGTGAGACAACGTTGTTATTTGAGTGAGACAGGTTGTTACTTAAGAAAGACAGGTTGTTACTTAAGTGAGACAGGTTGTGACTTCAGTGAGACAGGTTGTGACTTAAGTGAGACAGGCTGTGACGTGAGTGAGACCGGTTGTGACTTAAGTGAGACAGGTTGTAACTTAAGTGAGACAGGTTGTTACTTAAATGAGACAGGCTGTGACGTGAGTGAGACATGTTGTTACTTAAGTGAGACAGGCTGTGACGTGAGAGAGACAGGCTGTTACGTGAGAGAGACAGGTTGTTACTTAAGTGAGACAGGTTGTGACTTAAGTAAGACAGGTTGTAACTTAAGTGAGACAGGTTGTGACTTAAGTGAGACAGGTTGTGACTTGAGTGAGACAAGTTGTGACTTGAGTGAGACAGGTTTTACCTTGAGTGAGACAGGTTTTACCTTGAGTGAGACAGGTTGTGACTTGAGTGAGACAGGTTGTGACTTGAAGGAGACAGGATGTGACTTGAATGAGACAGGTTGTGACTTGAGTGAGACAGGCTGTGATTTGAGTGAGACAGAGTGTGACTTAAGTGAGACAGGTTGTTACTTGAGTGAGACAGGTTGCGACTTGAGTGAGACAGGTTGTGACTTGAGTGAGACAGGTTGTGACTTCAGTAAGACAGGTTGGGACTTAAGTGAGGTTGTGACTTGAGTGAGACAGGTTGTTACTTGAGTGCGACAGGTTTTTACTTGGGTAAGATAGGTCTTTATTTGTTTGGCACAATCGAACGGGTAAAGAAACGAAACATCGCACACCAAATCTTCTCAGGCCCGTACTTCTTCATGCTGTGTATTGCCTGAGATCTGCTAACACAGAAAATTAATTGTTACACGTACGCATATTTAATGTTCACATACTAAGTTGTTGAATCTTATATTTATATTCGCTTGAACTAACTCTCCTCTCACACTTTTTGAGGTCATGAATTTGCATGTCAAGACTTGTGATGACATGTGTGTACTGAATACTGGGCGCAAGTAAAGACCTGTGATGACATGTGTGTACACGATACTGGGCGCAAGAAAAGACTTGTGATGACATGAGTGTACAGGATACTGGGTGCATGTAAAGACTTGTGATGACATGAGTGTACAGGATACTGGGTGCATGTAAAAACTTGTGATGACATGAGTGTACAGGATACTGGGTGCATGTAAAAACTTGTGATGACATGAGTGTACAGGATACTGGGCGCAAGAAAAGACTTGTGATGACATGTATGTACAGGATACTGGGTGCATGTAAAAACTTGTGATGACATGAGTGTACAGGATACTGGGTGCATGTAAAAACTTGTGATGACATGAGTGTACAGGATACTGGGCGCAAGAAAAGACTTGTGATGACATGTATGTACACGATACTGGGTGCATGTAAAAACTTGTGATGACATGAGTGTACAGGATACTGGGTGCATGTAAAAACTTGTGATGACATGAGTGTACAGGATACTGGGTGCATGTAAAAACTTGTGATGACATGAGTGTACACGATACTGGGTGCATGTAAAAACTTGTGATGACATGAGTGTACAGGATACTGGGTGCATGTAAAAACTTGTGATGACATAAGTGTACAGGATACTTGGCGCAAGTAAAGACTTATGATGACATGTGTGTACGCAATACTGGGTGTATGTAAAGATTTGTGATGACATTGGGAAGCACGGTGGCCTAATGGTAGAGCTTTGGCTTGCGGATCTGAAGGTCCAGGGTTCGAGCCCAGGCCGGGACATTGTGTTGTGTCCTTGGGAAAGACACTTTACTCCCGTTTCCTACTCCTTCGGACGAGAGTATAAACCGAGGTCTAGGCTGTGTCGCATACATTCCATCATAACGGACTTTAAAGATCCTGACGCTCATGGCCTAGGCGGGTGAGCGCCGGTCTTTCCGGCGACAAGAACACACCAGCATGCACCTAGGTCCTTCTCCCCCATCCCTGGCTGACCAGGATCGTGCTCAGTTGTCTGGAGCGTTATTACGATGCGCCCAAAGTCTGCAAGTTGGCGCCTCGGGCCAGCGCTTGAGTCGCCAAGTACGGTGAAATATGTGCACTAGACAAATCCTCAATAATAAATAAAATAATAACATGTGCATGTACATAATACTGGGTGCATGTAAAGATTTGTGATTACATGTGTATACATGATACTGGGTGTATGTAAAGATTTGTGTTGACATGTTTGTACACGGTACTGGGTGTATGTAAAGATTTGTGTTGACATTCGTGTATACGACACTGGGTGTATGTAAAGATTTGTGATGACATTTGTGTATACGACACTGGGTGTATGTAAAGATTCGTGATGACATGTATGTACACGGTACTGGGTTATGTGATGAATTTTTTTTTGCTGCAGTTTATTATCCCTTTTTATCGGGAAACTCTGGCCAGTGGCGCGCCCAAACCCTACCTACCTAACATTATTTGTGATTTTGTTTGAAATTTTTGCTGAGGGAGCAAACCGGAGTACCCGGAGAAAACCCCCGAAACGTTGCCCGAGTCGAAAGTAAATAATATTTGTGTACACGACACTGTGTGTATGTAAAGATTTGTGATGACATTTGTGTATATGACACTGAGTGTATGTAAAGATTTGTGATAACATTTGGCTATATGACACTGGGTGTATGTAAAGATTTGTGATGACATTTGTGTAGACAATATTGGGTGTATGCAAAGACTTGTGATGACATGTTTGTAGTCTACACGGTTGTCACAAGAGGATATTCAGACCCGGCACCAAGGCTTCTCGCCTTAAATAGTTCAGCCTGCTTTGGCCTGGGTAACGTAAAGTCACTGCCTAGCAGACGACACAAGTCAGTTGTGTGCTAAGCATGTGTAAGCTAACGCTCGCCAGGTAGGCAGTGACCTTATCCCGCTGACGTATAGCCACCACCCCCCGATAGACGGCGCTCAGATCTCACGTGATTTTCGCGGGCTTTGGCTGACCACAAGACTAGGGAGTCAATCTTTGGCTAACGCTCACCCGAGACGGACACGTGGTCCGAGGCAGGGATAGACCACTAAGAGTCAACCCTGACATTCGTCCTGCAGTGGAGCATCTAGCATTGAGCTACAATAGCCCGATAATCAACAACCAAGGAGGAGACACCATCACCACACTTCAACCCATCAGCTAAGTGCAAGAAGAATTGCACTAACACTGATCTAGAAGGACTGTGCGGTAGTCCACTCTCCTGAAAACAAACATAACAGATAACAGAACTTTATTTCGCCAGGTGACAAGCACGAGGAATACACTTTGATGTTGGCACACATATTTATACTAAACACAATAACAAAGCCAACCACACCTTCGCGCAACCATCCACTTGCGGACACACTCCTAAAAGACTATGAATAATACTGACCGGAATTTAGTAGAAACAGAATGATAAAATCAAATAGACACATCCACACACGCGTACGCGCTCTTCTCCGTTATCTCTCGCTCTCTCAATTCTCTTCTCTTATCTTACACAAGCACTGTACATAGGCAAACCAGAACAAATAGCCCAATGATGAGGCAGTAGCAAATATCAAGAACAGTAGCAGCATAGACCCACCAAGGAGCGAACTAGTCGAAGTGAATTTGGACATTTAAGTTAATAGAGTGTTTGGAGAAGTATGTATAGAGTAGAGGAAATAAATGTTTGATATTTACAGTTAACAAGTGGCTGGACTACCTACGTTTCATAGCCGTGTGAAAGCTAGCGTGCCAGTGAATCTTTTACCATTTTCTCCCTATCTCTATAACCCTATCCGCACACAGACCGGGCTAAACATACAAATGTATTAAGATTAATCATAGGTGATTACACTAGCCGATCTCCGCAGACGATAGACGAGTGGGTAATAGCATTACATTGTGCAGAGCCAAGCAAAAATAGACCCACCGTCACAACGGTACTTGATGTATGTAAAGATTTGTGATGTCATTTGTGTACACGGTACTAGGTGTATGTAAAGACTTGTGATTATAGTTGTGTAAAAGTGAACCAAAACCTTTGTCGGACTTTAGCTGTACACGACATCAGAATTGATACAATCCCCACCACCGTCTGTGAGAGCAGTAAAGGCTGAAACAGTGGCTGACAGAACGTGTCACAGTAAGCAGGATTACTTTACTCTTTGATCCACTCCACTGACGGCTTTTCCCCTAAAACCTAAACTCTCTGGATTCATTGTGATCTAGTGGGGTCGCGAGGGTGACCCCCTTGTTTTTATCCATCACTATCAAAGAAAGACAATCGCAGTTGCGTCCCTGGATTCCGAGTTCTACAGTTGTCTGCCCCTGAATGTCAATGTGGAATTGTGGGTCTTGTATCCCGGATGCCGGCGTTTTACTGTCGACTGTGTGACGCATGTGGATACTGGATTGGTAGTTTAATTGATTGATTAAAGTGAAGAGACGACGCTAATAACTTAGTGTTTCCAGTCAACGTAACCCTAACGTCCACGTTGACGTTATCGCACTGCTTTATACTTTGGAGGTATTTGAATAATGCCAGGGGGGGCTGGATTGTGGTTTATGCCACGTGTCATAGTGAGCGAGCACATTGTTCATAAACCTAGCACATTACTCATAAACTTAGCACATTGTTCATAATCCTAGCACATAAATCTAGCACGTTGTTCATAAACCTATCACATTGTTCATAAACCTAGCATATTGTTCATAAACCCAGCACATTGTTCATAAACCTAGCACGTTGTTTGTATACCTAGTACGTTAATAAACCCAGCACATTGTTCGTAAACCAATCGCATTGTTCAAAAACTTAGCACGTTGTTCATAAACCTAGTAGGTTGTTCATAAACCTATCACGTTGTTCATAAACCTAGCACGTTGTTCATAAACATAGCACCATGAAGCCTCCCTTGTTTTAGGGGAGCATGCTTATCAAGGAAGAAGCGCATGAAAAAGTTCAGATGCTCACAAGTAGGAAAGGGACATGTTGTAAAGAATTCGCATAAATCAGCTTTAAATTTCGCAAAGTCAATATTCGTAAGTTGGGGACTTGAATGTATTGTGGGACATGTTAAGGGAACACAGGACGGTGGAATTGTCAGAAGCCAGCACATGAGTCTACACGTTTTGTTATTTTTATCAATTGTTGATTCAGGCCCGATGCTTGAATCTTGATAAGTGTAACTCAGATTCGTTTATCCACGCAACCTGTTCACTCAGCAACAAGGCAGGAGTCGTCGTATGAAGTTTTCCAACTTTATTAAGCATACATCAACAACTGCATACAAGATCGCTCAATCGCTTTTTCCACTCTTTTAAGATGAAATAGTGCACCGCTAATATAGTCCGTCTATAATCGAGAGAAAGTTTGAACATTCCAACGTGACGCAATAACAGCCAATCACAATTAAACTTGTCACCGGAACTATGCACTGTCTTACGACATATAACTTTATTTAGGTTTTGTGATAAGAGGATAAGTATTACACAGCACTGTAGCTTCTCGCCTTACATAGTCAGCCTGTAACCGTTGTAAATTAACGTTGCTGTACAGCAGACAACGCAAGTCAACTGTGGGCTACACATATGTACGCTAACGCTGGCTCAGTTAGGCAGTGACCTCATTCAGCTTACGTATAGCCGGTACCACCCCCACCCACGCCAGAGTAAGCCTCTGTGGTTTAGACTTCCCGGGCTTCCGGCTGACCACAGGGATAGATAGTCATTCTTTGTTCGAACTGCATAGAGGAAGGAGCTGAAAGGTCTCTCTACTTGAAGACTAAAAGCAGGGACTGGTGAAATTCTATTCAACCTAGCTAGCCACAGCCTGACATTGTCAAAAAGTAAATGAACTATCTTTTGTTTCATCACGATGTATTGATATTATTGCTGTATTATGTTTGTGACGTTTGCCATGTTTAGAATTGTGAATGTTAGTCAAACTTTGCGTGACCACGTGGCGGGCACACGACCGGTTTCGACGCCATGAAGTACCACCTACGGACCAACTGTTGTTTAGCCTATGTGTATTATTGCAGACCCTTGGCTGTACCGGAGAATGTGTATAATATTAATTACTTCCGTATGTATAGTAGTTTAGCCATTATATATATCTATATATGTATAGGAATTAGAGTGAAGATTCCAGTGGACCACGGACTTTGCATAATGTTCGTTGTATATATATATATATATATATATATATATATATATATATATATATATATATATATATATATATATATATATATATATATATATATATATAATTATATATATATATATATATATATATATATATATATATATATATATATATATATATATATATATATATATATATATATATATATATATATATATATATATATGGAGCTATCACAGAGGGCTATTGCTGCCCTAAGTAAGACGCTCTGCACACCCTTAATGAACCGGTGGTGATGACGGTGCGTGTTGTGCTGCTTTTGTAATGAGTAATGAGAGTCTATTTCTGGGTTTGAAATGAGTAATGAGAGTCTATTTCTGGGTTTGTAATGAGTAATGAGAGTCTATTTCTGGGTTTGTAATGAGTAATGAGAGTCTATTTCTGGGTTTGTAATGAGTAATGAGAGTCTATTTCTGGGTTTGTGAAGGGTTGAGATGTATTTTAAGCAAGATAAGACCAAACAGGACAAGAAAATATCATATAAGACTAGCCCAGACAAGACCATGAAAGACCAGAAAATACAAGACTATAGAACACAAGACCAAAGGAGAACAACTAGATAAGATAAGATCAGACAAGACCATAGAAGATAAGAGGATTAGAGAGGACAAGACCATATAAGTCGAGGCAAGGCAATGTCATATTTGACAATATCGCACAGGACTGTATTAGACAAGACCATATAAGACAAGACCAGACAAGACTATTATAAGGCACGATGGCATCAAATAGCATAACGTCCTATCACGTCACAATGTATCAAATAGAAAGCATATAAATGTTTATTAATGATGATAATGATAAAGATGAGGAGGAGGAGGATAGGGATGATGAGGAGGATGAGGATTATGCACTTCCATGCAGAAATCATATTATAGCTAAAAGTAGACAGTGAAGAGTCCTTGAGTGGAAGGATCAGTTGAGTGGTCAGCGCTGACCCAGCCAGACTATCAAAGACTCATAGAGACATGCCACGCCTTGGTCGCCCGTTTTTCTATCTGTCTACGTATTTTTCCTTTGTATCTGTCTACGTATTTGTCTTTCTTTCTATCTATCTACGTATTTTTCCTTTGTATTTGTCTACGTATTTGTCTTCCTTTCTATCTATCTACGTATTTTTCTTTGTATCTGTCTACGTATTTTTCTTTGTATCTGTCTACGTACTTGTCTTTGTATCTGTCTACGTGATTGTCTTGGTATCTGTCTACGTACTTGTCTTTGTATCTGGCTACGTATTTGTCTTTCTATCTGTCTACGTATTTGTCTTTGTATCTGTCTACGTATTTGTCTTTGTATCTGTCTTTGTATTTGTCTTTGTATCTGCCTACGTATTTGACATTCTGTCTACGTATTTTTCTCTTATATCTGTTAACGTTTTGGTCTTTGTATCTGCCTACGTATTTTTCTTTGTATCTGTCTACATATTTGTCTTGGTATCTGTCTACGTATATGTCTTTCTATCTGTCTACGTATTTTTCTTCCTTTATATCTGTCTACGCATCTGTCTTTCTTTGTATCTGTCTACGTATTTTTCTTTCTTTCTGTCTACATATTTGTCTTTCTTTATATCTGTCTACGTCTCGGTCTTTCTGTCTTTCTTTCTGTCTAGTATCTGTCTTTCTTTTTGTCTAGTATCTGTCTTTGTTTCTGTCTAGTATCTGTCTTTCTGTTTGTCTGATTACGTATTTGACTTCTTTCCGTCTAAGTACCTGTCTTTCTTTCTATCTTTCAACTTATTTGTCTTTCTGTCTGTCACTCTACGTACCTTTATTTCTATCTGTCTACGTATCTGTCTTTCTGTCTGTCTACGTACATGTCATTCTTTTTATCTGTCTACGTATCTGTCTTTTTTTTTTTCATATTATTGCGTATATTTAAAACAAATATTTACCTTCACATGAATGTAAGACGAGGATGATAATGTGGTTGGATGACGTGATGTGTTTTAATGTTTATAGAGTGTGGTGATGTTCATGACGTGTGTGGTTTATGTTCATGACATGTGGTGATGTTCATGACGTGTGATGATCTTCATGACGTAGTCATGACGTGTGGCAATGTTCATTACGCGTGATGTTAATGACGTGTAATGTTCATAACTCTGACCATCGTGGGATGTGTCTAGTATCAGCATGAACTCTGACATCGTGGGTTATGTCAATATCATCATGAACTCTTACCATCTTATGCTCAGTCCAGTATCAACTTCAATTCTAACCATCTTGGGCTGTGCCCAATATCGATTCTGTAACGTCTTTGTCTTCACCGTCTTTTGTTCATCAGTTAGTGCCAGACTTAACTCGGAACATGTTGGAACAGAAAATAAGCGAAGGCCTGTGAAATAACGTTGGTGCGTTTGTCTATGTTGCATATATATATATAAAAACAAATGATCAAAGATGCTACTTTCAACCAAATGGGGAAGTGAAACAAGCAAATGAGGAAGTGAAACAAGCAAATGAGGAAGTGAAACAAGCAAATGAGGAAGTGAAACAAGCAAATGGGGAAGTGAAACAAGCAAATGAGGAAGTGAAACAAGCAAATGGGGAAGTGAAACAAGCAAATGGGGAAGTGAAACAAGCAAATGAGGAAGTGAAACAAGCAAATGAGGAAGTGAAACAAGCAAATGGGGAAGTGAAACAAGCAAATGAGAAAGTGAAACAAGCAAATGAGGAAGTGAAACAAGCAAATGGGGAAGTGAAACAAGCAAATGAGGAAGTGAAACAAGCAAATGGGGAAGTGAAACAAGCAAATGGGGAAGTGAAACAAGCAAATGAGGAAGTGAAACAAGCAAATGAGGAAGTGAAACAAGCAAATGGGGAAGTGAAACAAGCAAATGGGGAAGTGAAACAACCAAATGGGGAAGTTAAACAAGCAAATGAGGAAGTGACACAAGGAAATGGAGAAGTGAAACAAGCAATTGAGGAAGTGAAACAAGCAAATGGGGAAGTGAAACAAGCAAATGGGGAAGTGAAACAAGCAAATGAGGAAGCAAAAAACATCAAGGGTCAGAACTCTCAGAACGAAAAACAGTTTTATTCCAAAGGCTGTCTCATTACTTAATAAATGACACGTTTGTGTGTGTGTGTGTGTGTGTGTGTGTGTGTGTGTGTGTGTGTGCGTGCGTGTGTGTGTGAGTTTGTTTGTTTGCCCAACATAATTTCATTTAACATTTGCTGTCGTTCAATGTTAGCATGCATAAGTGTAATTATATTCATATGTGACTGTGCATTTTTATCCTCATTGTCATTATCATTGTTGTTATTATTATTGTGATGTTTATTCCTTGTTGATTGTAATTGTACACCACAATGTAATTTCTTCTAAAAGATAATAAAGTTATCTTATCTTATCTTATCTTATCTTATCTTATCTTATCTTATCTTAAACAAGCAAATGGAGAAGCGAAACAACAAAATGAGGAAGTGAAACAACCAAATGGGGAAGTGAAACAACCAAATGAGGAAGTGATACAACCAAATGGGGAAGTGAAACAACCAAAATGGGGAAGTGAAACAACCAAATGGGGAAGTGAAACAAGCAAAACAATAATAATAACACGTGGCGTTGTATCAATGGGACCTTGACAACTTTTCTAACATTGTATCAGTGTGACGTGACATTACATCAGTGAGGTGATATTGCATCAGAGTGATCTTGACAACTCACGTGACATTATATTAATGTGACATTGTACCAGTGTAATCTTAACAATTCTTGTTGTCTGACACCTTCCAGGCTGACTGACAGTTGTCACATACTCAATCGGGTGATGGTAGTCTTTAAGTAACATGAAACATATTTGAAATGAAGAAAGACTACTGTTATGTATTCAATCAACAGAAATCTATACCAAGAAGGATACAACAATACATTCACTCTCAATCAGCCAGTGCGACGTTGTCGGTTTTATGCCAGACAATAATACCACCCCAACATCAACACCCCCTCCACCCAACCACCCCTCAACAACAAAACAAACAAAACAAATAGGAAAATATGTACATACAATGTTAAAAGTAAAAGAAATAAACAAATAAATAAATAAATAAATAACTGATATGAAAATTAACTTCCCGGACTTGTTTGAAAAATGTTCATATAGCTAAGGGTCTTGTTTTTTGCCACTCAAGGGAAAGAAATCATTCTCGGTGCTAGCAGTGATTTCCCCTGTCCAGCTTGTCTCCCTTGTAAGGGGATGGAACTAGTGTAAGACTAGAAGTCTGCTGACGTCCCTTGGCCTGACGTTAAAGCAAGTACGGCTTCTTCTTCGTCGTCCTCTTTTTCTTCTTCTTCGAAAAAAGCTATCAATGTTTATTGTCTTTCTATTATCACACCTTCATGATTGTGTTACTTAATTATACTTTCTTTCCGTCCATTTATTTCTGTTCATTTATTTTCTTTCTTTCTTTCTTTCTTTCTTTCTTTCTTTCTTTCTTTCTTTCTTTCTTTCTTTCTTTCTTTCTTTTTGTCTTTCTTTCTTTTTGTTGCCAATTATATCCCGACCATCCTAGACAGTAATTATAGCACTAGTTATAACAATAATTTTTTTAAATGTGATTGTTTTCTAGCTAATTATTAATATTTTTAATTGCTAGGCCAGATGGATTTGGAAAGTTAATTGTTGTGATGTTCTCTCTCTCTCTCTCTCTCTCTCTCTCTCTCTCTCTCTCTCTCTCTCTCTCTCTCTCTCTCTCTCTGTAATATTTTAATGTGTAAACGTTTATCAAATTTTAATTTGATTTTATTATTAATTTATTTAACTTATCATTATTACTTATTTATAACTGTGTTGTCTTTTATTCAGGGGTATTCTATTATCATCATCTACGATTAATAAATCACAAGCGAATGTTTTGTTATCAGTCCAACGTTTTACTTGAAACACGTCTTAATAAATAAAAAAACATCATAGCTATTGCTTAATACAGGTGCTGTTTTAATATTTTCTTTCTTTCCTTTCTTCGTTTTCTTCTCCTTTTTTAGTTCTCTTTCCAAAGATGACAGCAAACGATGTAGAAACAAACCTAGTTTTCATTGAGATTTGACTGTAGTGTTGTGTCCTTCCTATGGATCTACCCAACAATTAGACTGCAAGGCTTCCTGATCAAATACGCATGCGTCATTCCCTGTTCATTTAATTACTTCCTTTTTTAGCTGTCATTGTGACATTAGAAACCATTGAACTGAAGAAGGACGTTTGATATTTGGTGTTCTTGTTCTGTTTCTGGTTCTTCTCACTGTTGTTCTTCTTCTTGTCATCAATGTATTATGGAGATTTCTGCCATCCAATTTGCTTGTGCATGTTCTACACTATTATGGTTCTATCATGGTTCTGTTATGTTTTATCATGCACTATCACGGTTCTGTTATGTTCTAACATGTTCTATCATGTTATGTCGTGTTCTATCATGTTCTATCATGCACTGTCATAATTATGGTTCTATCATGTTCTATCGTGTTCTATCATGGTTACATCATGGTTCTATCCTGGTTCTATCGTGTTCTATCATGCAATATCACGGTTCCTTGAATGCGTTAAGAAATGAGTGAAGACACAATTAATATTGAATTAACCAATTAAAACGTTTACCTGTGATAGTGTAGATTGGAGAAATTAAATTGATTGAAAAATGGAATCAATTTTCACTCCACTTTTTGCCCTAAATATTCCTAAACATCAATGTACACTTTATTTTCTTTGGCTTAAATCTCCATAAACATCAACTTTGGCTTCACTTTCTTTTGACCTAAATCTCCATAAACATCACCTTTAGCTCCATCTTCTTTGGCCTAAATCTCCATAAACATCACCTTTAGCTCCATCTTCTTTGACCTAAATCTCCATAAACATCACCTTTAGCTCCATCTTCTTTGGCCTAAATCTCCATAAACATCAACTGTAGCTCCATCTTCTTTGGCCTAAATCTCCATAAACATCAACTGTAGCTCCATCTTCTTTGGCCTAAATCTCCATAAACATCACCTTTAGCTCCACCTTCTTTGACCTAAATCTCCATAAACATCAACTGTAGCTCCACCTTCTTTGACCTAAATCTCCATAAACATCACCTTTAGCTCCATCTTCTTTGACCTAAATCTCCATAAACATCACCTTTAGCTCCATCTTCTTTGGCCTAAATCTCCATAAACATCAACTTTAGCTCCACTGTGAGGATTATAATATTACATGCGAGAGTTAGGATTGTGATGTATAATGGAACATGACTGTGTGAGTGATAATTATAACAGTGCATGGCTGTGAAAGCGAGAATAATAATAATATATGTAAGAGTGAGGATTATAATGGCATGTGTGAGAGTGAGGATTGTAAAAGTACATTACTGTGAGAGTGAGGATTGGAATGGTATATGACAGTGAGAGTGAGGATTATAATGGTATATGTGAGAGTGAGGATTATAGTGGTGCATGACTGTGAGAGTGAGGATTAAAATAATACATGATATGAGGGTGATGATTATAATAGTACATGAGTGTAAGAGTGAGAATTATAAGGGTACATGTGAGAGTGAGTCTAATAACGGTACATGGCTTTGCGATTGAGGATGGTAATAGCAAATGACTGTGAGTGTGAAAATTATAATGATTTATGACTGTGAGAGTAAGGATCATATTGGTAAATGACTGTTAGAGTGAGGATTATAAGGGTACATGACTGTAAGAGTGAAGTTTATAATGGTACATGACTGTGAGAGTGAAGTTTATAATGGTACATGACTGTGAGAATGAAGTTTATAATGGTACACGACTGTTAAAGTGAGGATTAAAAGGGTACATGACTGTGAGAGTGAAGTTTATAATGGTACATGACTGTGAGAGTGAAGTTTATAATGGTACATGACTGTGAGAGTGAAGTTTATAAGGGTACATGACTGTGAGAGTGATGATTATAAGGGTACATGACTGTGAGAGTGAAGTTTGCAATGGTACGTGACTGTGAGAGTGAGGATTATAAAGGTACGTGATGGTGAGAGTGATGATTATAAGGGTACATGACTGTGAGAGTGAGGTTTATAAGGGTACATGACTGTGAGAGTGAGGTTTATAAGGGTACATGACTGTAAGAGTGAGGTTTATAAGGGTACATGACTGTGAGAGTGAGGTTTATAAGGGTACATGACTGTGAGAGTGAGGATTATAAGGGTACATGACTGTGAGAATGAGGTTTATAATGGGACATCGCGCTTTTCAGTTTACAACGCTCCAGATCCAACCTGAGCCTATCGTGGGTTAGACCTAATTTTAATGTTTGTGTGTGTGTGGATGTGTGGATGTGTGTGTGTTTGTTTGTTTGTGTGAGAAAGAGAGAGACAATCTGGTGACAGTAGGCAAAGATATGAACGTGAAGAAAATCTTTACTTGACGGTGCTTTTTTCCAGCGTTTTAAAATTATCTGAACTATTGTAGCTCATTGACTGATCTGAATAAAAACGCAATTAATTACCTCCCTTTCATGTCGGCTTAGCCTGTGCGTGTGCTCTGTTGGTTCGGGCACTGAATAAAATAGACCCAATGTTTCCCGGCGTGTCGTAAGAGGCGACTAACAGGGGTGATGCCAGCATGGCATCATTGGGCGAAAGTCTTCTACACAGAAGTCACCGGTCAGGACGGAGGAACCTCATTTTATTGCAGGGTCAATTACCACGTGCTCAGGACCAAGGCGATCCACACTGTACTCGTGGATTTCGGCTGTGGCCAACAGCTGGAGAGAATTGGGCCCTGCCAGGTCTTTCTTGCATGCACACTGCATGATGAAAATAACCACTCACTCCATACCGGATCGGTCGTCGCCCGGGTCACCAAAAACCGCGCCTTCCGTTGGCCACCCGGACCGAGGTGATAAGTGTGCTACAGGTGGACAACTTAACAGAATCCGCAAGAGAGACAACATTGTAATAGGAACCTAGAATGTAGACCCTAACTGCGAAGGGAAAATTAGAAGAACTTGCTTATGAGCTGGACCACTATCGATGGAACATCTTAGGTATCTTAGAACTGCGCTGGAAAGGCCTAGGTGAAACAACAACCGACAAAGGCCACAAGCTTTATTTCACCGGTGCAGATGACAGGCACGAACACGGCGTAGGATTCTTGGTCCACAAAGACATTCTATCAACTGTCATGGGTTGCCGCCAGTCTCCAAAAGACTCATTACCATCCGCCTGAGAGCAGCCCCTTTCAACATCACCATCATCCAGGTCTAAGCCCCCACATCAGACTATGACGACAGTGAAGCCGCGGATTTCTATTAACATCTACAGGCTGTTCTTGAATTAGTGCCAAAGAAGGACATAGTCATAATGGAAGGCGACTGGAATCTCAAGGATGCTCAAGATGCGCACCACAGCTGGAGAGACACCTGTGGACCCCACTGCAACAACCAGACAAATGACAGAGGTCTGAGACTCTTGGAATTTACCAGATACAACAATCTGATACTGGCAAACACGCTTGGTCTCCACAACAAATCCAGACGATGGACATGGCACAGTCCCAGCGCGGAACATCACAACCAGATTGACTACATCATGGTCAAGACACGCTTCAGATCGAGCATCAACAATGGCAGGACACGCACTTTCCCAGGAGCAGACATCGGAAGTGACCACGATCTCGTGATGATGTCTTTCCGGTGCCACTTGAAGAGAGTAAACACAGCAAAGTGCACCAGACTGAAGTTCGACCTGGACAAACTGCAAGACCCGGTGGTGGCAGAAATATTCCAAGCCACAAATTGGAGGAAAATTTGCACCATTGCTCATTTTGGGAGCTGGTGAAGTAGATGTTAGCACCATGACCACCACCTTCAACTCAGCTGTGACAGATGCCGCCATGGAGATCTTTGGCAAGGACCGCCCAAAGAAGATACCCTGAATCACACCTGAATTGTTGGACATGTGTGATAAATGAAGAGAGATGGAAAATAAAAAGAACACCTCACAGGGAGCTGATGCCTACCGAAAAATCAAAAATGACATACGAAACGGCATGCGCACAGCAAAAGAGAACTGGATAGAAGATCAATGCCAGGAAATAGAGAACAGTCTGAACAAGAACAACAGCGAGAAGGCCTACTTAACTGTGAAACTGCTGACAAGTTCTAAACAGCCCAAGGTCTCTACGATCCAAAGCAAGTCTGGCATATGCATTACAGAAGAACAAGAAGTCTTGGATAGATAAACAGAGTACTGCTCTGACCTTTACAGCCACACACTAAACGGAGACCCATCAGTTCTAGCATGAAGAGCAAGAAATCCTCCCCAATTCTCCGCGAAGAAGCTGAGGCAGCAGTGCAATCATTAAAAAAGGAGAAATCAGAGGGAGTGGACAACATACCCGCGGAACTGCTGCAAGCCGGAGAGGAAGCGATGATAGCTGCCCTCACCATTAGCTCTAACAAGGTCTGGCAGAGTGGGGGGTGGCCTACTTTATGGACCCAGTCGCTTGTCACCACTCTTCCCACAAAGGGTAAACTTCAGGAGTGAGATTATCCTGAAAATAATACTAAAAACCCCAAGCTAAACAAACTATAGCTGAAGAACAAGCAGGATTCAGGGCAGGGCGAAGTACCATTGAACAGATTTTCAACCTCAGAATAACCTCCGAGAAATACATACAGCACCAATAACATCTATATCATGTGTTGTAGACTTCAAGAAAGCGTTTGACCGAGTCTGGAATGCAACTCCGTGGGCAACCACGAGAGTTTACGATATCAGCCCTGCAATTATTAAAGTCATCAAAAGCTATTTCAAGGCTAGGAGTGCAGTCCTCCACAACAGCGCCATCGGGAACTGGTTCAGAGCAACAATCGTTGTGCGCCAAGGATGCATACTCTCTCTAATACTCTTTAACATCTTCCTAGAGCGTATCATGTCAGATGTCCTTGCAGATCACGAAGGCACAGTCAGCATACGGGGATAGAGCAATTTTAAACCTCCGTTTTGGGGATGACATTGATGGATTGGCTGGAGAGTAACAAGAACTTGAACAGCTTTTACAGAGACTTGACACCCTCCAGAGCCTATGGAATGGAAATAAATGCAGAAAAGACAAAAATGATGACCAACTACACCTATGGCATCAATATAGATATCAAAGTCCAAGGCCAATCCCTCAACACAGTGCATAATTTCAAATATTTAGGAGCCATTGTATCAGACAATGGGTCCCGACAGGAAGTCACACAAGCCATTGGACAACATGATGACCTGCTCACAGTGGTGAAGAAACGGAAACGCTGATGGTATGGCACCGTCACCAGAGCATCAGGCCTTGCAAAAACCATCACGCAAGGCACGGTGCAAGGAGGCAGAAGAAGAGGGAGACCTAAAAAGAGGTGGGAGGACAACATTCGAGAATGGACTGGTTTGACACTGAACAAAGCCATGAGGATTGCTGAGGATAGAGGAAAATGGAGCACGCTGGTTAAATGATCATTTGTGGTGCCCGAAAGACCTTTGAGTTACGGGATAGGATAGGATAGGATAGGATAGTATTAGTCTATGTGGGAAAGGACGGATTAGGCTCCCCTTTTATGAACACGAAATCATGATGAGGTTTTATTGTACAATTGAGTGGAGAGAGAGACAGAGAGAGAGAGACAGAGAGACAGAGACAGACAGACAGACAGACAAACAGTCAGACAAATAGATACAGAGAGAGACATAAATACAGACAGATACAGAGACAGAGAGATAGAGAGAGACGAGGAGAGCGAGATGCACAGCAAGAATGTATTGATATTGATTTCCATTTCTTAGGGGTGTGAGGGTAGTGTTAGGGGTGTAAGGGTAGTGTTAGGGGTGTAAGGGTAGGGGAAAGAGAAGAGTAAGGAAAGCAGGTTTATGAACAATTGTGGTAAAATGGCGGTTTGACTCCATAGCATTTAAATTTGCTACTGCAGGGCTGGAGTCAGTGATCAGTTTGAAAATGATATTTGACTCAACGATGTCGCTAGAAGGAATGTGTTTCAGGGCCCAGGATTTGGATTTAATGACGATTGTGATGATGGTAAAGTCATAAGTCATAAGTCATAATCTTTAATAATCCATAAAATGGAAATTACAATGTCGTCAAGGAAATCTTTCACTCAGCACAATTATAAATATGATAAAGACATACATGTAATATGATAAAAACATACATGTAATATGCAACATTAAAGACGTCATGCTAACAATCAGGCAAAAAAGAAACACCACATACACTTATCTTTAGGCATGCATTATACTTTTTTTTTTTTTATAGCAATGGGAGTCAAAAAGTATATAACACATAGTGAGCAAAAGTGAACTACAATCATAAAAAAGGGTATAAAAGACTATTATTAAGAATTTATACACATGAAAACATAAAAATGTAGTTTAGCATTAAAAAGAGCATACTGCACGTTAATTCTATAGTGCGGTAGTGAGTCCCTCCCAGGTGGGAATGCAGCTAGTCAGTATATTAGTTAGTCGTGTGTTTTGTGTTTGCCCTATCTAATTGCTCGTTGTACATCTGAATGGCTGTCGGAATAAATGAATGTTTGTGCCTCGTCGTTTTCGTCTTTACTGCCCTATATCTACCACTTCTCTCTATCAACCTACTGGCAAATTCCATGTACAGAGGATGATCTCTGTCGGCCAGAATTGCTGTCGTTTTCTTCACTACCTGTGACAGTCTCTTGTGAATCGTCTGTATGTCGTTTTGCTTACTCCCGACCACCCCACCTGCTTTCTTGATGATTTTGTCCAGTCTGTCTTTGTCTCTCTTTGTCACATAGGAATGTTTTAGACGTGACACATTTAGATGTTAATAATATAACTAAGGAAGTAGTAGCTGTTCTGTTGTCAGCCGCTAGCGATGCTAATATGTTGAAGCATACTAATAGCAACAACAGAGCAGAGAGGACGAAGAAGAAGAAGAAGAGAATGCCGTGGTTTGATAATGAATGTAGACAGAAAAGAAAAATATTTCGTAACACCAAACGTAACCACGCGCGTGTGCGCGACCAGAAGTCAAGAGAAATTAATAAACAGGCGTACAAAGAGTATAAAAGTACGATTAGAAAGAAGTTTGGTCTATATAGAAAAAATATGCATACCTATTTACGTGGATTAAAATGTAAGGACTCCAAAGCGTATTGGAAGTTTTTAAATAATAGTTCAAGTAATATGCCGTGTAATGGAAATATACCTACCCATGATGATTTTGTTAATTATTTTGAAAACCTTGGTAACATTCCTGAGGAAGACATCCTCCATCCTACTGACCCTCTTGATCCTGAAGCTAACTTTATAGATAATTCTAGTCTGAATTCCGACATAACACGTGACGAGGTAATGAAAGCTGTTGGTAAACTAAAGAATAATAAAACCTGCGGTTTTGATTGTATTTTGAATGAATTTTTGAAAGCATCTTTTCCTAAGTTGTTAGATACTATTACTATGTTATTTAATCTTGTTCTAAGCAGTGGCAAAATTCCTGAAGACTGGTCAGTTGGCATAGTTTGCCCACTATATAAAGGGAAAGGAGACACGCTAAATGTAGATAATTACAGAGGTATAACTCTTCTTAGCTGTTTGGGTAAACTTTTTACAAGCATTATTAATAATAGAATTAATTTATTTCTAGAGTCCAATAATTTATTAGGTAATGAACAAGCAGGTTTTAGAAAAGGTAACTCAACCACTGATCATGTCTTTGCACTGCACTGTCTAATTGATATTTACTTACAACATAAGAAAAGATTGTTTAATACATTTGTAGATTATAAAAAGGCATTTGATAATGTACAGCGTAATATGCTTTGGGAAAAATTAATCAACAATGGTATTTCTGGAAGAGTTTTGATAGTGATCAAAGATATGTATAAAAAAAGCTAAATCTTATGTTAAAAGCCCTAATGGTATATCGCCTACTTTTTTTTTACATGTAATGCTGGAGTGCGGCAAGGTGAGAATTTATCACCTATTCTATTTTCATTGTTTCTGAATGATTTAAGGTCTTTCCTTGCCGAACATATTGATGGTTTATCGTTGCCACGGAATATTGGTAATGGGTTCAATTTCTCAGATGTTGACCAGTATTTTAATTTGTTTCTGTTATTATATGCTGATGACACAGTCATTTTATCAGAGTCAGCTGAAGACATGCAGAAAGCTCTAGATATTCTTAATTTATATTGTGCGAAGTTTGGTCTGTGTATAAATATTGCAAAAACGAAAGTTATGATTTTCTCCCGCGGTAAAATCAGAAAGTTGCCTGTCTTCAAGTTTAATGATGTAATCCTTCAAATAGTTTGGGAATATAAATATTTAGGCACCCTTTTTCATTATAACAATAAATTTCAAAAGAACTTGAAAGCCCAGAGCGTGTCAGCTGAACGTGCGATGTATGCACTTTTAAGGAAGTGTAGAAAGTTAGATTTGCCGCTTGATGTCCAGTTAGATCTCTTTGATAAATGTATCAAACCGATTCTATTGTATAACTGCGAGGTATGGGCTCACGAAAAATTGGAAATATGTGATAGGCTGCAACTAAAATTTTTGAAAATGATCCTTAACGTAAAAACTTGCACGCCGACTTGCATGGTTTTGGGTGAGGTTGGCTGTTTTCCTGTCTCTTTGGATGCCAAATGCAGGTTACTTTGTTTTTGGTATAAATTGTGTATCGACTGTTGTACCGATTCCACAAAAATGTCGGTGCTTATGTTTCGTCTGTGCTCTTATTTGTTTTTTAATAGTGAGTATAAATTATCTTGGTTAAATACTGTTCGTTCTCTTCTGGACGATCTCGGTTTGTCTTTCATATGGTTGCGTGGCTGTAGTTATTCTTTGAATTATTTTAAGAATCTAGTCAAACAACGCCTAAAAGACCAATTTTTGCAAATCTGGCATCAGAATATAAATGAGCATAATAGCTGTATTACTTACAGAATTTTTAAGGAAAAGTTTTGTTTTGAGGATTATTTAGTTAATTTGTCACCATTTTTTAGAATAAATCTGTTAAAATTTAGACTCGGTTGCCACAAACTTCCGATTCAAACTCAAAGATATATAAATATTCCCAGAGAAGAAAGATTGTGTCCTTTGTGTGATTTAAATGAAATAGGTGATGAATTCCATTATTTGTTTAATTGTACTAATCCCCTTCTAAAAGACAACAGATTTTCCCTATTGACACGGTATTTTAGGAATCACCCAAATGTCTTCAAATTAAATCAGCTAATAAACTCGAAATCAAAAAGCACACTGAAAAATTTAAGTCGTCTTATTGGAATAATACTTTCACTTTTTAAGTAGTACAGCATTGGTTATTTATTTATTTATTTTATTTATTTATTTACTTTTTTTTTCCTCCAATATTTGAGTACTGTTTGGTGGTCATGCATGTGTCCTTCACTGTTCTGGCATTTTTTCCCTTGTTCTTTCTTTTCTCTGATGACTGTTGTTTTTGTTTTATCTTGTATCTTTATGCGATTGTTCTTTTGAGTGCATATCAATTTATTTTTATTATTTTTATATATTATATATTTTTTTCCAGTATTTTTCTTTTTTTTAAAGAGGTGTCACAAATGTTTGAACATTGTTGTTGCTTTTCATTTAGTGCATATGTTATTGTGTGTAGTTAGAGGCTGCTATGTCTGTAATATATGATGCCGTTCTTGTAATCACTATGTATATATTGTGTATCCCTATCCCCCCATCTTCCCCCCTTGTCTGGCTATACGGCCCCCCTGGGCTAGGAGCCTAATTTGATATTTGCTGTTTTATCATTTGTTTGTTTAATAAAAGGACAAAGTTCCAAAGTTCCATTCCCACCCCAGCAAGACAGGCCAAAGGTCATGACACTGCTGACAACAGATGTGAAAAACATTGGCAGTATTTTATGTGATATTTCGAAAGATCTTAATTTGCGCAGGCAATAGATACGGCTGTGTGTTTTGTTGACAATATGATCTAAGTTGTCGTTCCATGTCAATTTTTCATCTAAAACTATTCCTAAGTGTTACGTTGAAACGCGAATGGAAGTACGTCGGAAACGTGTACGATAGATCTAATCGTTTCGTTTTGCAAAGTATTCAATAATAGAGTTTATTTACCTTTGATTTGAGTTTGCATTGTTGTTAGGAGAGGCTTTGTATAACGTTGATAATTTCCGTTAGTCGATATTGTTGTAGAATCTTCTGGATCGGCTTGTTTACTATCGATCGAAGATTCGGGATAATTGTAGAAATTTGAAGGAACGATCCGGAAGGAGAAGAAATGTGTAATCACGTAAGTCAGTGATGACGATCTTTTATTCGATTGGTGGCAGTGCGTCATTTCTACATTGTTCGAAATTCTTCCGGAAGAGAGAGAGGTTATTTAATCGTGTGCCGAGATTGTTGTTAAGAGAGAGTAAAGTTGTTGATAGTGATTTGGAGAGTTGCTGTGAAAGTTGTTGAGTTGAATCACAGACTATACCGGACAGACAGGAAACTCATGCCTTTTTTGCAAGTCAAAGTGCAGAGTTGCGTCCCTTGGCCTAGGTATGTTACTTGTAGCAGACGCTCTTAGCTGTACACAGAAAAGCACTGCAGTTACACTATGATCGCACGATGTTTAACAATAACTGCTCATCTGTTTTAACTATAGGTGACTTTATAGTTGTTTCTTAACAAATTATATTGTTTGTTGTGATGCATTTATGAAGCTTTTCAACATCATTATTATTTGTTTCACAGTTAGTAGTTTGAAAGATTAGTATCATAAGTATGACTATAGAGTGAAGTATTTTCTACAAGAATACTGAATTAACCTCTGTTGCTATAACAGTTTGTTTTCTTTAAACCAAAATATAATATTATAAAATGGGTGTATTTTACTGTTCGTTTTTTAAATTAAATTTCTATCAATAATTCTAATTAAGTTTTATTAATAATCAAGTCTGTATTGCTGTTTTCTTTTAACTCCTAGATTCGGATGTCAGTGTGTGTGTTTGATCGCACAGTTTTTAACCATAACTGCTCATCTTTGTTTTAACTATAGGTGACTGTAGTTAATTGTTTCTTAATAAATGATTGTGTTTATTGTGATGTGTTTATGAAGCTTTTCAACATCACTATTATTATTTTCACAGTTATGACTATAGACAAGTGTTTTCCACAAGAATACTGAATTAATTTCTGTTGCTATAACAGTTTGTTTTCTTTAAACTAGAACATGATATTATATAAATCTGTGTTTTTGCTGTTTGTTTTTTTTATCTATAAATGTATATTTAAATTATTTTTTATTAATATTATCAAGTCTATTTTGCAGTTATCTGTTGACTCCTGGTTTTGGGATGTTATTGTTTGTGTGTGTATGTCTATATATATAATAAAAAATTAAAACACAAACAAAAAGTGACAAGAGAGAGAGAAGAGAGCATCTATAACACAGCGTTCAACATGCATATATAAAAATGTGAAAACAATGATCAATTACATACGACAAGAGAAAGTTTATTGTCCCAACATACAGAAGACATTGTCCTAGCGTGAGAAAAAAATTGACTTACATGCCTTTTTAAAACAGAACTGACTAAACAAAATATTGATTTTGCCTTTTTAAAACAGAACTGACTAAACAAAATATTGATTTCCCCACACACACATAATTCAATTATTTTATTTTAGGTCTCTTCACTTATTTGAGTGATTTTAGACCAAACATTCGCTCGTACAGACATACAAACACAAAATGTTCCCCATCCCCCCCCCCAACCCCAAATCTACAAAAGTCTGTTGATTGATGATTCACTTATTAATTTAGCAATGTCAAAATAGAGTGATGATGTAAAAAATTGTCCAATGGTTCACTTTTGTCAATGACTACTTGCTTTTAATTATTATTAATAAGTGAATCATCAATCAACAGACTTTTGTAGATTTGGGGTTGGGGGTGGGGAACATTTTGTGTTTGTATGTCTGTACGAGCGAATGTTTGGTCTAAAATCACTCAAATAAGTGAAGAGACCTAAAATAAAATAATTGAATTATGTGTGTGTGGGGAAATCAATATTTTGTTTAGTCAGTTCTGTTTTAAAAAGGCAAAATCAATATTTTGTTTAGTCAGTTCTGTTTTAAAAAGGCATGTAAGTCAATTTTTTTCTCACGCTAGGACAATGTCTTCTGTATGTTGGGACAATAAACTTTCTCTTGTCGTATGTAATTGATCATTGTTTTCACATTTTTATATATGCATGTTGAACGCTGTGTTATAGATGCTCTCTTCTCTCTCTCTTGTCACTTTTTGTTTGTGTTTTAATTTTTTATTATATATATAGACATACACACACAAACAATAACATCCCAAAACCAGGAGTCAACAGATAACTGCAAAATAGACTAGATAATATTAATAAAAAATAATTTAAATATACATTTATAGATAAAAAAAAAAAACAGCAAAACACAGATTTATATAATATCATGTTCTAGTTTAAAGAAAACAAACTGTTATAGCAACAGAAATTTATTCAGTATTCTTGTGGAAAACACTTGTCTATAGTCATAACTGTGAAAATAATAATAGTGATGTTGAAAAGCTTCATAAACACATCACAATAAACACAATCATTTATTAAGAAACAACTACAGTCACCTATAGTTAAAACAAAGATGAGCAGTTATGGTTAAAAACTGTGCGATCAAACACACACACTGACATCCGAATCTAGGAGTTAAAAGAAAACAGCAATACAGACTTGATTATTAATAAAACTTAATTAGAATTATTGATAGAAATTTAATTTTAAAAAACGAACAGTAAAATACACCCATTTTATAATATTATATTTTGGTTTAAAGAAAACAAACTGTTATAGCAACAGAGGTTAATTCAGTATTCTTGTAGAAAATACTTCACTCTATAGTCATACTTATGATACTAATCTTTCAAACTACTAACTGTGAAACAAATAATAATGATGTTGAAAAGCTTCATAAATGCATCACAACAAACAATATAATTTGTTAAGAAACAACTATAAAGTCACCTATAGTTAAAACAGATGAGCAGTTATGGTTAACATCGTGCGATCATAGTGTAACTGCAGTGCTTTTCTGTGTACAGCTAAGAGCGTCTGCTACAAGTAACATACCTAGGCCAAGGGAAGTAACCCGCAAAAGTGGCTTGTAACTGTTATATAGAAGTTTCCGGTCTGGGTATAGTCTGTGGTTGAATTGAGAATTGTATGCAGTGGTTGATGTGTGCTGAATAAAAGTGGAAAACTTCATACGTGGACTTTGTGACTTGTATGCTGTTTGGACGGGCTGTGTGAATAAACGAATCTGAGTTACACAACTATCAGGAATTCAAGCATCGGGGCTGAATCAGATACTGATAGAAAACACCAACATCAAACAGAGTGTAACATTTTGGGGGCCAAGCCGGGATTCACGCCATAGCCAAGGGTTCAACTGCTACAACAAGCGAGTCAACGTTACGAGAGGCAGTCATCGAGGGTAGCCGCCAACGAGTTGCGTCGAGAGGGGCCAACATACTGGGACTACATCACCGATAGGTTCGGGTTGACTGCAAGGGCGTGTAGTCGCCGAAGAGTTGCTTCGTGAGCGAACAACAGAGCGGGACTACGTAGCTGCCGCAGGACTACGTCGAGGGACAGTCTCGGAGCTACATCGTCAGTGTTACAGAGAGCGGCGAGCGGACGTCGCGTATACTTCAGCACAGGAGCGTATACATCAACACCAGCGTGGTGCAGCGTCGCATACGACGAGGACAGCGGGGCCTGCGTCAGCGAAGGCGACTAGTGACAAGCATCAGCGCTACTGCAGAAAGCGTGCTGTTCTAGAACAGTCTAGAAAGGTACAGCACAGTCAAGAACTTTCCAGAAAAAGAACTCTACAGTCAAGAACTTTCTAGAAAAAGAACTTTCCAGAAAAGAACCTTCTAGAAAAGAACTTTCCAGAAGCATCAAGATGGCTGACTTCTGGCAGAGAGGGGTTGAACTAAATCTAAAAGGCAAACAGCTGACGGAGTACGTCAAGTCTCAAGAGAGAATATGGCGCGAAGAAAAAGAAATAGAATTAGAACAGAAGTGTCTAGAAATTGAACAGCAGCGGCAAGAAAAAGACAGAGAATTCGAGCTGAAGCGTCTTGAGTTCCAGCTAGAAATGGCGCGTATCCAGCAACAGCAGAATGCGCCACAAGTTATCAGTGACAACACGGCTCCAAAATTGCCAGCTTTCGTCGACGGGAAGGACCAGATCGACAGCTATCTGGCGAGATTCGAAAGGTTCGCCGAAAGCTCCAATTGGCAACCTCGAGACTGGGCGATTCGACTGAGTGCACTTCTGACGGGGCAAGCCCTCGAAGTTTACACCAGACTGTCGAACGATGACGCCAAAAACTACGACGTCTTGAAAGAGGCCCTGTTGCAGTGCTACAACTTTACAGAGAAGGGCTACCGTAAACGCTTCCGTGAATGCCGACCTAAGTCAGACGAGACGCCAAAGCAGTTTGTGGAGCGCCTGTCGTCATATCTACACAAGTGGGTGGAGTTATCAGGCGAAATGAAGTCTTACGACAGTCTCCATGACCTGATTGTGAAAGAACAATTTCTCAATGCCTGTCACAAGGACCTAGCGACCTACTTAGAAGAACAAAAGCTGCAGACGCTTAAAGATGTGACTGAGGCTGCTGAAAGATATCTCATCGCTCATGGGAAAACCCTGGGGCTACCCAGCGCGACGAAACATTTTCAGAAGACTGCAAACCATGGGAACCAGGTCCAAGGGAGCCAGACGAGCCAGAGACAGACGGACTCCACGCCTCCTCCCAGGGAAGGGCACTCAAGAGGCTGTTTTATCTGCAACGCTACAGACCACAGAGCTGCCAGCTGCCCTCAAAGCAGAAATAGCGGACAGCGGAGCAGTACGGACAATGCAGCGGCGGGCTACCGGCAGAGGCGGTTCTCCAATCAACGGCAAAACAGTAGATCTGACCATCAAGTGTGCGGCGGGAGCGTCATTCTTCCGAGTGAGACCAAGCGCACAGCTACCCCTGCGGACGTGCAAGAGTGCATGACTGATGGCCAACTTCTCCTTGCCAACGGAAAATCCATCCCCGTCGTCGCCAGCGCAGCTGTGACCGTCCAGAACATGCCTGTTTCCAAGGGACGCGTCGGAAATCATGAAGTGACTGTTCTAAGAGACTCTGGCTGCAGTGGGGTCATCGTCAGAGAAGACCTAATCGCTAAAGAACAGTTCACTGGCGATTCTAAATGGACACTCATGGCCGACAGCAAATGTGTGAAAGCGCCAGTTGCAAAAATTCATGTCAACACCCCTTTCTACATAGGCGAAGTAGAAGCGGTTTGCCTGAAGAAGCCGCTATACGATTTGATGATCGGGAATATCGACGGCGCGAGACGACCCGACGACCCCGATCCAGAGTGGAGTCCTGCCTCAACCCAACGCGTCGAAGTTGTGGAGGAGGATCCATTGCCGTTTCCCGATGGAGACCTTACAGAGCTGCTACGGGACAATGTGGTTACTCCGGCTCAGCCCTGCCGACCAGAGATCGTCGGTGCTGTTACTACCAGGGCCCAGGCCAAGAGAGACAAGACGTCTACGCCACTGAAGGTCGCCGACAACTCTAAAGCTGCCATCGTGGACAGAGATAAGCTGATCCAGCTCCAGGAAGCTGATAGCACTTTAAACAAGTACAGGAACCGCCAAGACCACGTGACCAAAGGCAGTGGTACGGTCTATTTTGAGGTGAAGGCCAAGATCCTGTACCGAATCTTCCAGCACCCGAGGGTCAACGGAGGGAAACCACTACGTCAAGTCTTGGTACCGTTACCCCTAAGGCGCCAGGTGATGGAAGTAGCGCATGACTCAATCATGGGAGGTCACCTAGGCATCAAGAAGACGTCAGACAGAATCCAGGCGGTATTCTACTGGCCAGGACTTCATGCGGACGTCAGCCGTTTCTGCCGATCATGTGACATTTGCCAGAAGACCATACCTCGAGGAAGGGTCCCGAAAGTGCCTATGCAGAGGATGCCTCTGATCGACCGACCTTTCAAGAGGGTGGCCTTAGACTTAATCGGCGAAATAAGACCTCCGAGTGAAGAAGGTCATCGATGGGTACTGACTTTAGTGGACTATGCGACTCGGTACCCAGAAGCAGTGCCACTGAAGAAGATTGACACTGAAACTGTAGCAGAGGCACTGGTGGACATGTTCAGTAGGCTTGGAGTGCCTGAAGAAATTCTGACAGACCTCGGGACGCAGTTCGTCTCTGACTGCATGAAGGAGGTCAACCGACTGCTGAGCATCCGGCATTTGACTACGACACCCTACCATCCAATGTGCAACGGGCTCGTCGAGAAGTTCAATGCTACGCTGAAGTCCACCTTGAAGAAACTGTGCAGCGAGCAGCCCAGACAATGGCATCGCTACATCAACGCCCTACTTTTCGCCTAAAGAGAAGTACCGCAGGAGTCCACCGGCTTTTCTCCGTTCGAGCTGCTGTACGGAAGAACTATCAGAGGGCCGATGCACATCCTGAAAGAACTGTGGACGAAAGAAGTAGACACCCCAGAGGTGAAGAACAGCTACCAGTACGTGTTTGAGCTACGGGAGAAGCTGGAGCAGACTCTCGAGATAGCCAGAGAAAACCTGAAGAAGTCCCAGGACTGTGGAAAGCACTACTATGATCGTAGGGCTGTGAACAGGAAGTTTAAACCTGGCAACAAAGTGCTGGTGCTGCTACCTACTGATCATAATAAGTTGCTGATGCAGTGGAAAGGCCCGTACGAAGTGGAGACCGTGGTGGGGATCAACGACTACAAGGTGAAGGTCGGTCAGCATTCCAAGATATACCACGCCAACCTCCTTAAGCTGTACGGGGAAAGGCCATCAGAGACTGTGCACGCAGCCACAGCAACTGTGACCGACAACAGCTTTGACAGCGAAGAACTGTTGGAACTGGGAGACTTCCACAGCAAAGAAGGCATCGATGATGTTAAGCTAGGACCATGCTTGACGGAAGGTCAAAAGTTGGAGCTCAAGGACCTTATGGGCGAATTTCCCCACAACTTCAGCGATGTCCCTGGCTCTACGACTTTGGTCGAACATGAAGTCCACACCCAGACCTGGAAGGAGCATCTGCAGACCTTGAGGGAGCTATTCCACCGTCCCGCAGAAGCCAACCTGACCGTGAGACCCAGCGAATGCATTCTGGGAGATGACAACGTCGACTGCGACGGACATCCGACGGAAGAAGGAGACAACGGAGGACGCACTGATTCCAGGGAAGCCCACGTGATCATCGTCTTTGACCCTGGGCCGATGACGACCGCAACTGACGAGGGCGTCGTTTCCTTGCGGTTGAAAGAACATTGACTGTGTGGAGAACATTGGCAATATCTAAACAGACTTGCACATGAGAAACATTGACCTTGTGTGAATGAACTGTGAACATTGACAGTATCCAGAAAGACTTGCGGATGAAAAACATGGACTCTGTGTATATAAACTGAGAACATTGACAGTAAATGAGACAGTCTGAAGTAAGTTTTAATTCTGAATTTTGTTTTGTGCATTACGTTTCAACGTTGTTGAAAGAAATTGGGTAAATTTCTTCTTGAGTGGGGGGTTATGTTACGTTGAAACGCGAATGGAAGTACGTCGGAAACGTGTACGATAGATCTAATCGTTTCGTTTTGCAAAGTATTCAATAATAGAGTTTATTTACCTTTGATTTGAGTTTGCATTGTTGTTAGGAGAGGCTTTGTATAACGTTGATAATTTCCGTTAGTCGATATTGTTGTAGAATCTTCTGGATCGGCTTGTTTACTATCGATCGAAGATTCGGGATAATTGTAGAAATTTGAAGGAACGATCCGGAAGGAGAAGAAATGTGTAATGACGTAAGTCAGTGATGACGATCTTTTATTCGATTGGTGGCAGTGCGTCATTTCTACATTGTTCGAAATTCTTCCGGAAGAGAGAGAGGTTATTTAATCGTGTGCCGAGATTGTTGTTAAGAGAGAGTAAAGTTGTTGATAGTGATTTGGAGAGTTGCTGTGAAAGTTGTTGAGTTGAATTGAGAATTGTATGCAGTGGTTGATGTGTGCTGAATAAAAGTGGAAAACTTCATACGTGGACTTTGTGACTTGTATGCTGTTTGGACGGGCTGTGTGAATAAACGAATCTGAGTTACACAACTATCAGGAATTCAAGCATCGGGGCTGAATCAGATACTGATAGAAAACACCAACATCAAACAGAGTGTAACACTAAGTATTTGTAACTTTTAACCCTTTCTACTGGTTGACCTTTAATTAAAATTTCATCAAAAACAACATTCTTGCGCTTAAAGTCAATTATAATTTCTTTGGTTTTTCCGACATTTAATTCAAAAAAATTTTTATCACAGAAAGAAACAAAACTGTCAATCTCTTATCTGTATGTCGTGTCGTCGTCATCCGTAATCAGTCCTGTCATGCCAGTGTCGTCTGCAAATTTCACAATGGGGCATGTCGCCTGAGTATGCCTACAATCAGAAGTATATAGACTAAAAAGAAAAGGTGATAATACTGTTCCTTGGGGAGCGCCTGTGTTTGTAGAGAGAACACTAGAATATTTTGCACGAGAAAAAGAAGTTCTATTACATACAGAGGCAAGGCGCACAAATTGTGGTCTGTTAGTTAAATAATCTAAAATCCAAGAAGCAGTATGGAAATCAACGTTCATTCTAATCAATTTCTCTAAAAGTAGATGACATTGCATGGTGTTAAAAGCAGAGCTAAAATTAAAAAAAAACATCAATCGTATGCAAGTATTAGCATTGTCTAGGTGTGCATATATTTTATTCAACACATACAAGACTGCATCTTCCACATTTCTTTTTCTTCTATAAGCGAACTGCAAGGGATCTAAAAATGGATCAACTAAAATTTCTAGGCGCTTTAGGACAATTCTTTCGAAAACCTTTATCACAGACGAAGTCAGAGCAACTGGGCGGAGGTCATTTAAGCATGAAACAGGTTTCTTTTTTGGTATCGGCACAATACATGAAGTTTTCCAAATAGACGGAACTGTACATTGAGAAAACGACAAATTAAACTGAACTGTGAAAATGCCAGCTAATTGATCAGCGCAGGTTTTTAAAATCTTTGGTTTGATTTGGTCCGGCCCAGCTGCTTTTTTAGGGTGCACACGTCTGAATTCAGTGCGCACCTCTTCCTCTGTGACTACAGGTGTACCTTCTCCCTCCCTTCCCTTCTTCAACCTTTCCCGCAACCCCTCTCTCTCCTGTGTGAAATCATGTTGGTCATGAAGATGATGATGATGATGATGATGATGCTAGTGGTGGTGATGATGATGCTAATGATGATGACGAAGATGATGATGATAATGATGATAATGATGATGACGAAGATGATGATAACGATGATGATGATGATGATGATGATGATGATGATGATGATGATGATGATGATGATGATGATGATGGTTCTATTTGCAAGCATGAGATGAGGGTGCAGAAATGATACTAAATTCGTTATTACCCATGCGTTCATATTCTGCATTTAAGCCACTTGGAGCTAGATATGCACGCCTTATCTAGGGGGGAGGAGCAGATAATGGAGTACAATCCGAACGGTATGTGTATAAGTGCGTGAATATATGAATACTCAACAGGTTGAAACCCCAAGCTGAAAAAATCATAGCTGAAGAACAAGAAGGATTCATGGCAGGGCAAAGTACCACTGAGCAGATTTTCAACAGAATAATCTGCGAGAAATACCTACAGCACCAAAAACATCTATATCACGTGTTTGTAGACTTCAAGAAAGCGTTTGACCGAGTCTGGCATGCAACTCTGTAGGCAACCATGAGAGAGTACAACATCAGCTCTTACATTATTGAAGTCCTCATAAGCCTGTATGACAAGGCTACCGATGCAGTCCTCCACAACAGCGCCATCGGTAACTCGTTCAGAACAACAATCGGCGTGTGTCAAGGATGCCTACTCACTCCAACACTCTTTAACGTCTTCCTGAAGGACATGTCAGATGTCCTTGCAGATCACGAAGGCACAGTCAGCATAAGGGATAGAGCAATCTCCAACCTCCATTTTGCAGATGACATTGTTGGGTTGGGTGGAGAAGAACAAGAACTTGAACAGCTGGTACAGAGGCTTGATACCATCTCCAGAGCCTATGGAATGGAAATAAGTGCAGAGAAGACCAAAATGACAATAACACCAATGGTCTTAACATGGAAATCAAAGTCCAAGGCCAAACCATTGTATCAGAAAATGCGTCCCGATAGAAAGTCCTCTGAAGGATTGCGCAAACAACTGCTTGCCTGACAAGATTGAAGGAGGCAGAAGAAGAGGGATATATAAAAAGAGGTGGGAGGACAACATTCGAGAATGGATTGGCTTGACATTGAGTGAAGCTATGAGGTTTGCTGAGGACAGAGGAAGATCGAGTCCCTATCCTATCCTATCCCGTAACTCGAAGGTCGTAGGGGCACCACAGATGATCGTTTAACTAGCGTACTCCATCTTTCTCTGTCCTCAGCAACCCTGATTGTTTCGCTCAGTGTCACACCAGTCCATTCTCGAATGTTGTCCTCCCACCTCTTTTTCGGTCTCCCTCTTCTTCAACCTCCTTGCACTGTGCCTTGCATGGTGGTCTTTGCAAGACCCGATGATCTGGTGACGTGGCCATACCCTTGGAGTTTCCGTTTTTTTCACCACTGTGAGCAGGTCATCGTGTTGTCCAATGGCTTGTGTAATGGTCTGTCGGACGTCGTCGTTGGTGATGTGCTAAGTATATGAAATGCCCAGAAGTCTTCTGTAGCAACTCATCTCCATGTTTTGTACTCTTCGTTGGAGATCTGCTGTGAGGGTCCATGTTTGGCAAGCATATAGGAAGATGGAGATGACAAGGGATCGCAGCAGCCTTACCTTGGAATGTAGACTGATGGTCCTGTCTTTCCAAATTGGCTTCAACCTCGCCAGCGCAGCAGTTGTTTGTGCGACCCTGGAGAGGACTTCCTGTCGGGACCCATTGTCTGATACAATGGCTCCTAAATATTTGAAGCTATGCACTGTGTTGAGGGATTGGCCATGGACTTTGACATCCGTGTTGATACCATTGGTGTTGTTGGTCATCATTTTGGTGTTCTCTGCACTTATTTCCATTCCATAGGCTCTGGAGGTGGTGTCAAGCCTCTGTACCAGCTGTTCAAGTTCTGGTTCCTCTCCAGCCAATCCATCAACGTCATCCGCAAAACGAAGGTTGGAGATTGCTCTTTCCTCTATGCTGACTGTGCCTTCGTGATCTGCAAGAACGTCTGACATGATGCGCTCTAGGAAGCTGTTGAAGAGTGTTGGAGAGAGTAGGCATCCATGACGCACACCGGCTGTTGTCCCGAACCAGTTTCCGATGGCGCCGCACCGGCAGCCCTGTCATACAGGTCCTTGATGACCTCAATAATTTTAGGGCTGATGCTGTACACTCTCATGGTTGCCCACAGAGCCGCATGCCAGACTCGGTCAAACGCCTGTTTGAAGTCTACGAACACATGATATAGATGCTGTTGGTGCTGTGGGCATCTCCCACAGATTACTCAGATGTTGAAAATCTGTTCAGTGGTACCTCGCCCCGCCCTTAATCCCGCCTGCGCTTCAGCCATGATTTGCTCAGCTTGGGATTTAAACCTTTTGAGTATTATTTTCAGGAGGACCTTGCGGGTATGTTGTCCACTCCCGCTGACTTCCCCCTCCTCAGCGACTGCACTGCTGCATCAACTTCTTTTCGGAGAATTGGGAGGATTTCTTCTTCTTTTGTGTTCTCTGGACATGCTAGAACTGATGGGTCTCCATTTGGTGTGTGGTTGTAAAGGTCAGAGCAGTACTCTGTCCATCTGTCTAAGACTTCTTGTTCTTCTGTAAGGCATATGCCAGACTTGCTTTGGGTCGTGGAGACCTTGGGGTGTTTAACACTTGTAAGCCGCTTCACAGTCTGATAAGCCTTCTTGCTATTGTTCTTGTTCAGACTGTTCTCTATTTCCTGGCATTGATCCTCTATCCAGTTCTCCTTTGCTGTGCGCATGCCTTTTTGGATGTCATTTTTTATTTTTCGGTAGGTATCAGCTCCCTGTGAGGTTTTCTTTTTCATCTCTCTTGTTTATCACACTGGTCCAAAAGTTCAGGTAAACACAGGAAAGTGCATTAGACTGAAGTTCTACCTGGACAAACTGCAGGACCCGGAGGTGGCAAAAATATTTCAGGCCACAATTGGAGGGAAATTTACACCACTGATCAATTTGGGAGCTGGTGAAGCAGATGTCAACACCATGACCACCACTTTCAACTTAGCTGTGACAGATGCCGCCACAGAGATCCTTGGAAAGCACCGGCCAAAGAAGAAGCTGTTGATCACACCTGAAGATCGAGTACGCTGGTTAAACGGTGATCTGTGGTGCCCCAAAGAATTGCGAGTTACGGGATAGGATAGGATAATATAGGATAGGATAGGATATAAGCCCATGTGTGCATTTGTGTGTATGCCTTTGTGCGTGTGCGTGCATGTATGTGCCTTTGTGTGTGTATATTTGTGTGTGTGTGTGCTTGTGGGGGTGCGTGTGTGTGTGTGCCTGTCCGTAGGCCAGGAGTCGTCTGTATCTCAGACCTGCTTAATGGTCTATTGAACGACAGGAATAATCCTAACCACTCCCTGCAACAAATATACAGAGAGAGAGAGAAAGAGAGAGAGAGAGAGAGAGAGAGAGAGAGAGAGAGAGAGAGAGAGAGAGAGAGAGAGAGAGAGAGAGAGAGAGAGAGACAAACAGAGAGACAGAGACACAGAGAAGTAGAACAAGAATAGAAAGAAAAAGTTAAGGACGAAGTCAAAAACAATAGTGTCCGATTGATAAAGAATGAACAAGTTGAAGAAATAATGGAGGAGGAGAAGGAGGCAAGGGAGGAGGAGAAGGAGGCGAAGGCGGAAGAAGAGGAGGATGAGGATAAAGAGTTCTGGTGGGGATAGGGTAGGAGTAGGGGCCGGGTAGCTCAGTTGGTAAGAGCGTCTTGCTAGTAACCGAAAGGTCGCTGGTTCGAATCCCGGATTGGTCAACGTGTGATCATATTATTTTCCCCTTTACCAACAACTGGCCCGCTGGTGTCAGTATAAATCGGTCCAGTAGTCACCTATATGCGATAGTGTCGTGTGACTATAATCTACAAACAACAGGGTAGGAGTGATGATTCGAGCTGTTCCTCTGCACGTGCCGACAGACACCCATCCAAGTGGTTACCTTTTACGTGGCACTAGTTTTATGAGCCAGAAGGCGGGCTGCAGATCAATCGTGAAAGAGTTGAGCAATCGTCAAATCTATCCCGCCCGCTGCCGTTAGGTGTGTGCAAAGCTCAGGCCCCTACACAAGAACTAGATGCTTACATTACGGATAGATAGAGTTATCTGTTACACTCGTTTGATGTTGGTGTTTTTCTATCAGTAGTTGATTCAGCCCCAATGCTGAAGTCCTGATAAAGTGTAACTCGGATTCGTTTATCCACGCAACCCGTTCAGTCAGCAACAAGGCACAGAGTCGTCGTATGAAGTTTTCAAACTTTATTCAGTGTACATCAACAACTGCATTCAATCGTTCAATCACTTTTTTTTCCTCTCACTTTACACAGAGCATCGAATATATAGTTTTTCTCTTCTCCAGAACACTTTGAACGATCGAGCATGACGCAATTATAACCAATCACAAATAAATTCGTCATCACTGTCCCACGTCATACAACATTCTTTTCGTCCAAGAATGTTCTCAAATATCTACACCTATCAAGAAACCTCGATCGACAGTAAACAAGCAACTCTAGAGAATTCTCCAATAATATCGACTAACGAAAATTATCAACGTTATACAAAGCTTCTCCTAACAACAATGCAAACTCAAATCAAAGGTAAATACACTCTATTATTGAATACTTCGCAAAACAAAACGATTAGATCTATCGTGCGCGTTTCAGACGTACTATCCTTCACGTTTCAACGTAACATAACCCCCCACTCAAGAAGAAATTTACCCAATTTCTTTCTACAACGTTGAAACATAATGCACAAAGTCCATAATTAAAACTTATTTCAGTCTGTCTGAATACTGTCAATGTGCTCAGTTTATATACAATGGATTTCATCTTCAGGTCTGTCTGGATATTCACATAGTCAATGTTCTTTACTCACACACTCTGCTGAGAAAGTCCGCACCAACATTGTCTGATCCTTTAATAGATTCTACTCGCATGTTAAAGTTCTGCAAGTACATAGCCCATCTCATGATGCGACTGTTCACAAACTTGGCAGAGTTCAAGTAGGTTAGCGGCTTGTAGTCTGTAGCACGAACTTCACTCCTTGAAGGTACAGTTCGAACTTCCGGATTCCCCATATGATGGCGAGGCACTCTTTCTCCATGGTCGAATAATTCTTCTCGGCCCTCGACAGATTTTTGCTGGCGTAACTGACCGGAAATAGTTTCCCTTCGTGTTCTTGCATCAGTATGGCGCCGATGCCTTCGTCCGCTGCGTCTGTTCTTAAGACGAATTCCTTGGAAGTATCTGGCAGTCGTAGCACCGGATCCTTCGAAAGGAGGTCGCGCACAGTCTGGTATGCCTTCTCCTGAGACGGTCCCCACTGCACTTGGTTCGGACAGCCTTTCCGTACCAGGTCCGACAAAGGTGCTGTGATGGCTGAGTAGTTCGGTACGAACTCCCTATAATACCCAGCCAATCCCAGAAAAGACCGCACTTGCTTCTTCGTTTGGGGACGTGGAGCGCTCAGAATCTTGGTGACATTTTCTAGCAGAAGCCCCTTTTATCCTTCTTTCAGGGAATGGCCGATAAAGTAGACGTTGTCAGTCCCCAGAATGCACTTACTGGGTCTCACGGTCAGGTTAGCTTCTGTTAGACAGTGAAACAGCTCCCTCAGGGTCTGCAGATGCTCTTCCCAGGTGTGGGTGTGGACTAGCAGGTCGTCCCAGTACCACACGACGTTGTCCATCCCTTTGAGCATCTTCCTCATTCCTCTCTTCAGGGTAGCTCCGCTGTTGACCATGCCAAAGGGCATCCTTAGGCACTCGTATGTCCCATCAGGAGTTACAAAAGCAGTCTTTGGTATGTCCTGTTGACGCACGGGGACTTGCCAGAAACCCTTGCTAAGGTCAATCTTTGAGAAGATTTTACTTCGCGATAATTGGCGGATGAGGTCTGCTGCGGTAGGCATCGGCTCAGGGCCGAAGACGGTGATCTTATTAACCTTCCTGTAGTCGATGTATACTCTGTTGCTCCCGTCCTTCTTCTTCACGACCACGACAGTGGACGCGTAGGGGGAACTGGACTCCCTGATGATGCCCATCTTCAGCATTTCATCGATGTCTTCCTTCAAGGATTCACGGGCCTTGAAAGGGATCGGGAAGGGTTTGGATCGAACGGGAATATTTGAAGTGAGGTGGACTTCATGTTCGACCAAAGTCGTAGAGCCTGGGACATCGCTGAAGCCATGGGGAAACTCGCCCATAAGGTCCTTGAGCTCAATCTTTTGACCTTCCGTCAAACCTGGTCCTAGCTTAACATCATCGATGCCTTCGTTGCTGTGGAAGTCTCCCAGTTCCAACAGTTCCTCGCTGTCAAAGCTGTCGTCGATCACAGCTTCTGTGGCTGCGTGCAGTCTCTGGTGGCCTTTCCACATACAGTTTAAGGAGGTTGGCGTGGTATATCTTGGAATGCTGGCCGACCTTCACCTTGTAGTCGTTGATCCCCACCACGGTCTCCACTTTGTACGGGCCTTTCCACTGCATCAGCAACTTATTGTGGTCGGTAGGTAGCAGTATCAGTACTTTGTTGCCAGGTTTGAACTTCTGTTCACAGCCCTACAATCATACTAGTGCTTTCCACAGTCTTGGGACTTCTTCAGGTTTTCTCTGGCTATCTCGAGAGTCTGCTCCAGCTTCTCCCTTAGCTCAAACACGTACTGGTAGCTGTTCTTCACCTCTGGGGTGTCTACTTCTTTCGTCCACAGATCTTTCAGGATGTGCATCGGCCCTCGGATAGTTCTTCCGTACAACAGCTCGAACGGAGAAAAGCCGGTGGACTCCTGCGGTACTTCTCTGTAGGCGAAAAGTAATGCGTTGATGTAGCGATGCCATTGTCTGGGCTGCTCGCTGCATAGTTTCTTCAGGGTGGACTTCAGCGTAGCATTGAACTTTTCGACAAGCCCTTTGCACATCGGGTGGTAGGGTGTCGTAGTCAAATGCCGAATGCTCAGCAGTCTATTGACCTCCTTCATGCAGTCAGAGACGAACTGCGTCCCGAGGTCTGTCAGAATTTCTTCAGGCACTCCAAGTCTACTGAACATGCCCACCAGTGCCTCTGCCACAGTTTCAGTGTCAATCTTCTTCAGTGGCACTGCTTCTGGGTACCGAGTCGCATAGTCCACTAAAGCAGAGAGAAAGGAAGAAGAGAGAAATCACTTCGCGATATCGCCTCTATGAGAAGTGATGTACGGTGGAGGAGTTACGTCCCTTCAACGTCACATGGGCTTGCTTTCGGTTCTTAGTCTCTTGTCTATATATGGGGGTTTTTAATTATATTTTAAAAAAATGTTTTAGACCGCGATTTTCACCTTTTGCTGTTGAAAATGTTTGAAATAAGGCTTTCCAAATTTGAGAATTTTTTTTTATGCACATCTGTTTATTTTTTCATGACTTGCTGCCTCTTGACCGTAAGGGTGTTATGCGCGCTTCCTAAACAGTAACCCGTGATATAGGTGGCTTTTGCATTGTTTTGTTGCTTGAAATAAACAGTATGTATAAGATAAATTGAGTTAAAATAAAAATAATAATAATAATTTTAAAAAAACCAACACTAGTCTAGAATGTGTCATACATGCGTAATTTATTTTTTGTACCGTATGGGGTCACACAGCATACGGATTGATTGGCAGTTTTAGTGTGTATAATTTGTGCGCGTGTGTGTGTGTGTCACGAATTGGCTAGTTTAAACTCTGCCTATCGACTATTTAGCATTGTGTAGCCTTTGTAACAGTAGAGAGTTAGTATAGTACACAGCAGCAATTAAATTACAGCACACTGCGAGCCTGAGCCACACACACAGCGCAGTGACGTCAGCACTTGAGTTTTGAATCGGACCGTTGGAACCAATGGGAGAGCTTAGGCAAAGTGGTTGGAGCCAGTTTGACTAGGTCCAAACCCCGCACATTTTTGGGTCAGTTGGGAGGAATACACCGAAGTGTTAACAGCTAGAAAGCTGGCAGAGAAATCTCTCTACACTTAGACCAGGAAGCAGGACTTAGGAATCGTAGAATTCTATCAAGTCAACACGGGCCTGAACTTGTCAAACAGGTAAATGAACACCCTTCTGTTTCATCGTGATATATTTATATTATTGTTGAAATTATGTTTGTGGAATTTGCTATGCATAAATGTGAATTGTTAATCCGAATTTGTGTGACCATGTGGAAACGCCGAACACGTGGCGAAACACGACCGGTTGCGCCGCCATGTTGCATACCGTACGGAACCACTGCTGTTTAACTTATATGTATGTTTGCAGACCAGTGGCTGTACCACTGAATGTTTATAATAGTATTAATTCTGTATGTGTATAGTTAGACACGATTTATATTTATGTATGTATAGGAATTTAGAGTGAGATTCCAGTGGAACCCGGAAGTAGCAGAATGTTCGTCGCTTATGTATAGAGATGTGGAGCTATCACTGAGGGCTACTTGGCTTTCAGTGAGACGCTCTGCACAAACCGATTATTCAGGGTTGTGCAGAATTTCGTCTCTTATATTACAGACGAGCAGGCGAGCTATCCCGAGCTATCCCGAGCTATCCTGTGAACCCCACTCCACCGAAACAAGTTGGTTGAGGAGACTCTACCGCACAAGTCGGAAGGAGCTGCCTTGAAAAACACCCTATCAGACCCCACAGCGTGGCAAGGGAACCCAACTACACAACGACACAGGTGGACCAGAAGCTACCTCACAGAAGGACTTCGACCGCACCACCCGCCAGTTAAGTGTGTTATCCCAAGTGCACTTAAACTGATCTTAACAGGACCACAGTAGTCCAACTCTTCAGAAACTCTAAAACGGACCACAGTAGTCCAAATCTACATGAAATATAAGAGCAAGTGCCCGAGGAAGAAAAACAGCTGCATAGACTATCAGCGATCGAACTATTAGCATTGAAAGAGACTTTTTAAGTTAGATTAGTACTTAGAGAATCTTGTATAGAGTAGAAGAAATAAATGTGTGATTTTAACTGTTATCAAGAGGCTGGTCTACATATGATTCATAGCCGTGTGAAAGCTAGTGTGACAGTAATCTTTTACCATTTTTCTATCTATTTCTGTACCCCAACCTTAACACAGAACGAGCTAAACAAATAAATTTATTAAAGTAATTCATAGGGTGACTTAACTAGCAGTTCCCACCGAATAAACGTGAGGGTCCATAATTCCATTGTGCAGAGCCCATAAACCCCACGTGACAGTGTGTGTGATATAGAAAGAGATGGAGATCGAAATATAAATAAAGATATTGACTAATTCGAAACGTAAATCTAGTTGTGCACACGGAAATTCATTTATTTACAAAAATATGCTTCGATTGATTTCAACATAATAATTAGGGTACGTAATAATAAAACATAACATTAATCACGTTTATACCAAGACTTTGCAGTGCACCAGAATCGTTTTAAATCTAGATCTAGACAGAGGATGACATATGACAGCAAACGGCCAGAGGGCACCCCTTTTTAGTTCTACTGTGGCTTAATTGACACCATACAATGACAGTAGTGAGTAGGCGTACTTTTTTTTGATACTGAACTAAGTTCAAGTTAATTATCACTAAGTACAAACCCTACACACAACCTTTATTAATTCCTTGGGCTAATCCAAACCGTTTCTTACACGAAACATCACCTTAGTTCCAATCCGTCTTGTATCATTGACAACCATTCATTGACCGGTCTTGGTCATCATAATTCTTTTATATCACGATTCTTGTCTGTCAGAATAGATCTACAATTTCTTCAAGAACCTACCGTTCTTCTTCCTTTGAGAAACCAAAAAAAAACTCTTCCCCTTGCATGCAGCCTTTAATCGTGCGTTTGTGCAGTTCAAAGCTGCACAGTGGTCACCGTAACTCTTCCTGCGATTTATTTTCCCCCTCTCCATCAGATCTTCGCTCTGTGACGCAGCCATTTTCACACATGTTACAATCAAGTCGCATAACTCTTAGCGCGTCATCACACCAAAGGCGTCACTGCGCGGTCTAAGGATTCCTGGTCTATGACTAAAGTCAGTACCCACCGATGACCTTCTTCACTCGGAGGTTTTATTTCGCCGATTAAATCCAAGGCCACCCTCTTGAAAGGTCGGTCGATCAAAGGCATCCTCTGCATAGGCACATTCGGGACCATTCCTCGAAGTATGGTCTTCTGGCAAATGTCACATGATCGGCAGAAACGGCTGACGCCCGCATGAAGTCCTGGCCAGTAGAACTCCGCCTGGATTCTGTCCGACGTCTTCTTGATGCCTAGGTGACCCCCCATGATAGAGTCGTGAGCTACTTCCATCACTTGGCGCCTTAGGGGTAACGGTACCAAGACTTCACGTAGTGGTTTTCCTCCGTTGACCCTCAGGTGCTGGAAGATTCTAAACGGGATCTTGGCCTTCACCTCGAAATAGACCGTGCCACTGCCCTTGGTCACGTGGTCTTGGCGGTTCCTGTACTTGTTTAAAATGCTATCAGCTTCCTGGAGCTGGATCAGCTTATCTCTGTCCACGATGGCGGCTTTGGAGCTGTCGGCGACCTTCAGTGGCGTAGACGTCTTGTCTCTCTTGGCCCGGGCCCTGGTAGTAACGGCACCGACGATCTCTGGTCGCCAGGGCTGAGCCGGAGTAGCCACATTGTTCCGTACCAGCTCTGTAAGGTCTCCATCTGGAAACGGCAATGGATCCTCCTCCACAACTTCGACACGTTTGGTTGAGGCAGGATTCCATTCTGAATCGGGGTCGTCGGGTCGTCTCGCGCCGTCGATATTCCCGATCATCAAGTCGTATACCGGCTTACTCAGACAAACCGCTTCTACTTCGCCTATGTAGAAAGGGGTGCTGACTTGAATCTTTGCAACTGGCGCTTTCACACATTTTCTGTCGGCCATGAGTGTCCATTTAGAATCGCCAGTGAACTGTTCTTTAGCGATTAGGTCTTCTCTTACGATGACCCCACTGCAGCCAGAGTCTCTTAGAACAGTCACTTCATGATTTCCGATGCGTCCCTTGGAAACAGGCATGTTCTGGACGGTCACAGCTGCGCTGGCGACGACGGGGATAGATTTCCCGTTGGCAAGGAGAAGTTGGCCATCAGTCATGCACTCTTGCACGTCCGCAGGAGTAGCTGTGCGCTCGGTCTCGCTCGGAAGAATGACGCTCCCGCCGCATACTTGATGGTCAGATCTACTGGTTTGTGGTTGATTGGAGAACTGTCTCTGCCGGTTGCCCGCCGCTGCGTTGTCCGTACTGCTCCGCTGTCCGCTACTTTTGTTTTGAGGACAGTTAGCAGCTCTGTGGTCCGTAGCGTTGCAGGTGAAACAGCCTCTTGAATGCCCTTCCCTGGAAGGTGGCGTGGAGTCGTCTGTCTCTGGCTCGTCTGACTTCCCTGGATCTAGTTCCCATGGTTTCCAGTCTTCTGAAAATGTTTCGTCGCCTTGGGTGGCCCCAGCGTCTTCCCGTGAGCGATAAGGTATCTTTCAGCAACCTCAGTCACATCTTTAAGCGTCTGCAGCTTTTGTAATTCTAAATGGGTTGTAAGGTCCTTGTGACAGGCATTGAGAAATTGTTCCTTCACGATCAGGTCATGGAGACTGTCGTAAGACTTCCTTTCGCCTGATAACTCCACAAACTTGTGTAGATATGATGACAGGCGCTCCACAAACTGCTTTGGCGTCTCGTCTGACAAAGGCCGGCATTCACGAAAGCGTTTACGGTAGCCCTTCTCTGTGAAGCTGTAGCAATGCAGTAGGGCCTCTTTCAAGACGTCGTAGTTTCTGGCGTCATCGTTCGACAGTCTGGTGTAAACGTCGAGTGCTTGCCCCGTTAGAAGTGCACTGATTCGAATTGCCCAGTCTTGAGGATGCCAGTTAGAGCTTTTAGCGAACCTTTCAAATCTCGCCAGATAACAGTCGATCTGGTCCTTCCCGTCGACGAACGCTGGCAATTTTGGAGCCTTGTTGTCGCTGATAACTTGTGGCGCGTTCTGCTGTTGCTGGATGCGCGCCAACTCCAGCTGGTACTGACGCTCGCCTTCAAGACGCTTCAGCTCGAACTCTCTTTCTTCTCGCCGGCGCAGTTCTTCTTTTTCTTGCCGCTGTTCTTCTATTTCTAGACGCTTACGTTCTACATGTAATTCTATTTCTTCTCGGTGACGCTGCTGTTCAATTTCTCTTTCTTGTATTCTCTCCTGAGACTTGACGTACTCCGTCAGCTGCTTGCCTTTTAGATTCATTTCAATCCCATTCTGCCAGAAATCAGCCATCTTGATGCTTTTCTGGAAAGTTCTTGACTGTTCTGTACCTTTCTAGATTGTTCTAGAACAGCACGCTTTCTGCAGTAGCGCTGATGCTTGTCACTTGTCGCCTTCGCTGATGCAGGCCCCGCTGTCCTCGTCGTATGCGACGCTGCACCACGCTGGTGTTGATGTATTCGCTCCTGTGCTGAAGTAGACGCGACGTCCGCTCGTCGCTCTCTGTAATGCTGGCGATGTAGCTCCGAGACTGTCTCTCGACATAGTCTTGCGGCAGCCACGTAGTCCCGGTCTGTTGTTCGCTCACGAAGCAACTCTTCGGCGACTACACGCCCTTACAGTCAACCCGAACACGGCAGTTTTAAAGCGGTACGGTCAGACAGTGGTTAAAAACAATCCTTGTTCTGCCTCTTATGTTCCCTCCACGCAGGCTGAACCGCCCGTAACCAGGTCAGAGACTCCCGCTGGCCTTGGTGTAGCCTAGCCTACTGGCACTTGCCTTTAGTACTTTGTGGAGCTTATAATTATTTTAACCAAGCCAATTGCTGTATATAGCCAGACCTTAACGCACTGCCGGCGCGCGCCCTCTCTTACGATTTTGTTATACATTTTAGAAATACATGACAGTTGTCCCTCACGCTATTAAAAACTACTTTTGCTCGCTATGCATAAGTATTTTATGCCTAACAAAAATTCCTGCTGAAACTGAATGTATTTTAAAAACTCATCCACTCTTTACTAAACACAAGCAAGCCCAAACAAACGAGAATACATTTAAAACCTCATCCAAAACAGCACAATTTACAAGACATGAGGCAATGCAAACAAAACCTTTTTTTAGAGAGGGAGAGAAAGAGAGAGATATATATATATATTAAATATTTAATATATTTGAACAATGGGAAAAATGTATTGTACTCACCTATAACAGGTAATCTTATGGCCCATCCTGAATAAATCACCACTATAACTTTCATTGTCACACAACACACACACTGATCAAGCGATTCAGAAAGAAAAAACAAGACAATCAAAGCATATACACGGTGGTAACGAATTGCAGTACACGGTAACATCACACAGTAAAGATCTGTACTGTATAGGGGGCCTGTTGCTTGCCACCGCCGCCATAGCTAGACTTTTGTAAATTCGCTGTAATTACAGAGGCCAGCAACCAAACACAAGAAGAGCATTAATAGTGTCAACCACATCACCAGAAAGTTCAAACTTTGTACTAAGTGACTTCAAATGGTGAACATTGTAAGAAGGATTCAAATGTGTAATTACAATGTACACGTATACACACTCGAAAACGTAAAACCGGTCCACTGCTAGTAAGCTTACAGTGCAGGATCGGACAGCTAGTGCCGTCAAATCGACTTAAATATAACACAAACCAAATCGATTTCGTGGTTCTATATTATGCTAAAACAAAACACAGATATGGAAGTAACTAAATGCAAACCATTATCACAATACAAAGGATATTCCACATAAAACGATCACTTTTAGTACACAAAAATAGGATGATGAGCCATACGTTTCCACGCGTACTCGTCATAGCTGTGTACTGCAGTGCTACTGGCACATGGCTTCTGCATGTGGATCTGCTTGCGCTGGGCTCCAAGCTTCGCTAAAAATAGCTTGCACATGCTGGCAGAGAGTCAAGTTTAACACAGGCCCCGGTCAGCCGTGCGAATCTATCGGTGTTGTAGTCCCAGTATGTTGGCCCCTCCCGACGCAACTCTTTGGCGGCTACCCTCGATGACTGCCTCTCGTAACGTTGACTCGCTTGTTGTAGCAGTTGAACCCTTGCCTATGACGTGGATATCGGCTTGGCCCACCCAAAATGTTACACTCGTTTGATGTTGGTGTTTTTCTATCAGTAGTTGATTCAGCCCCAATGCTGAAGTCCTGATAAAGTGTAACTCCGATTCGTTTATCCACGCAACCCGTTCAATCAGCAACAAGGCACAAAGTCGTCTATGAAGTTTTCAAACTTTATTCAGCATACATCAACAACTGCATTCAATCGCTCAATCACTTTTTTTCCTCTCACTTTACGCAGAGCATCGAATATATAGTTTTTCTCTTCTCCAGAACACTTTGGAACGATCGAGCATGACGCAATTATAACCAATCACAAATAAATTCGTCATCACTGACTTACGTCATACAACATTCTTTTCGGTCCAAGAATGTTCTCAAATATCTACACCTATCAAGAAGCTTCGATCGACAGTAAACAAGCAAATCTAGAGAATTCTCCAATAATATCAACTAACGAAATTTATCAACGTTATACAAAGCTTCTAACAACAATGCAAACTCAAATCAAAGATAAATACACTCTATTATTAAATACTTTGCAAAGCGAAACGATTAGATCTATCGTGCGCGTTTCAGACATACTATCCTTCACGTTTCAACGTAACATTATCACAGTGCTGTATTGAGATAGATAGAGTTATCACTGTGTTGTATTGAGATAGTTATCACTGTGCTGTATTTAGATAGAAATAGCACATAGCTATATTGGGATAGATACAGTTGGCAGTATCGTATTGAGATAGATAAGTTAGCACGGTCCTTTATTGGGATACATACAGTTAGCACAGTTAGCACAGTGCTGTGTCTCTGTATTGCAATAGATACAGTTAGCACAGTTAGCACAGTGCTGTGTCTCTGTATTGCAATAGATACAGTTAGCACAGTTAGCACAGTGCTGTGTCTCTGTATTGCAATAGATACAGTTAGCACAGTGCTGTGTCTCTGTATTGCAATAGATACAGTTAGCACAGTTAGCACAGTGCTGTGTCTCTGTATTGCAATAGATACAGTTAGCACAGTGCTGTGTCTCTGTATTGCAATAGATACAGTTAGCACAGCGCTGAATCCCTATACTTGGATATAGTTAGTACAGTGACTTATTGAGATAGATACAGTTAGTACAGTGTTGTATTGAGATACAGTGAACACAGTGCTATTTATCTGTATTGAGATAAATACAGTTAGCACAGTGTTGTATTGAGATACAGTGAACACAGTGTTATATATCTGTATTGAGATAAATACAGTTAGCACAGTGTTGTATTGAGATACAGTGAACACAGTGCTATAAATCTGTATTGAGATAGATACAGTTAGCACAGTGCAGTAATGAGTAAATACAGTTAGATTCTTCGCCTCGATGTTAGATCTATCGTGGGCAATCATTTTTAAAAAAAAATCTGCTCAATAGTCTGAATCAATACACACACATAACAAATTTAATTAGTTTAATTTTAACATGAATACTGAATCCTAATAAATGAAATAACCCCTAGACTATTTCATAGTGATTGTGCATTTAGGCACGCGACACCTGTATTGGGATATAGTTCGAACAGTAATGTATTGAGATAGATACTGTTAGCACTGTGCTGTGTTGGGATAGATACAGTTAGCACAGTGATGTATTAGGGTAGATACAGTTAGAGCAGTGCTATACCCTGTAGTGGGATATTGTTAGCACAGTGATGTATTGGGATACAATGCAGTTAACACAGTGATGTATATCTGTATTGGGATAGATACAGTTACTCAGTTGGCACAGTGATGTATTGAGGTATTTACAGTTAACACAGTGCTGTATCTCTGTGATACAGTTTGCACAGTGATGTATTGAGATAGTTAGAACTGCCTTATATTGGTATAATTGAGATAGACCTGCCTTATATTGGTATAAATACTGTGTGGTTCTACCTATGCACAGGAAAGATTTTCCGCATTACTACTAAAAAGGACATTTGTGCTATAGCATGACTCATGGAGCGACCTGATACCGAGTCCACGGTAGACTGATGAAAACTTGTCCTAATTGAGAGATCTATTTCGCCGAGAACGAGCTAAATGATACACTTAAATAATCATACATTTTCTATTCATTTTGTACATCGATTAAAAGACATAATAAACATGCCCAGCCATCAACTAAATTTTGTATCAATTTTTTTTAAAATCTGCTCAATAGTCTGAATCAATACACACACATAACAAATTTAATTAGTTTAATTTTAACATGAATACTGAATCCTAATAAATGAAATAACCCCTAGACTATTTCATAGTGATTGTGCATTTAGGCACGCGACACCTGTATTGGGATATAGTTCGAACAGTAATGTATTGAGATAGATACTGTTAGCACTGTGCTGTGTTGGGATAGATACAGTTAGCACAGTGATGTATTAGGGTAGATACAGTTAGAGCAGTGCTATACCCTGTATTGGGATATTGTTAGCACAGTGATGTATTGGGATACAATGCAGTTAACACAGTGATGTATATCTGTATTGGGATAGATACAGTTACTCAGTTGGCACAGTGATGTATTGAGGTATTTACAGTTAACACAGTGCTGTATCTCTGTATTGGGGTAAATACAGTAAGCTCATTGATGTATTGAGATAGGATTAGTTAGCACATTGATGTCTTGAGATTGATACAGTTTGCACAGTGATGTATTGAGATAGTTAGAACTGCCTTATATTGGTATAAATACAGTTAGCTCAGTGATGTATTGAGACAGATACAGTTTAAACACTGATGTATTGAGATATAATTAGTTAAGTGATATATTGAGATAGATACAGTTAGCACAGTGCTGTACTGAGATAGGATTAGTTAGCACAATGATGTATTGAGATACAGTTTGCACAGTGATGTATTGTGATGTAATTAGTACAGTGATATGTTGAGATAGTTACAGTTAGCACAGTGTTGTATTGAGATAGAATTAGCACAGTGATGTATTGAGATAGATGCAGTTTACACAGTGATGTATTGATGATATTGAGATAAGTAAAGTTTGCACAGTGCTGTATTTTTTTTATAGATACAGTTAGCATAGTGCTGTATTGGGATGGATACCGTTAGCATAGTGCTGTATTGGGATAGATACGGTTAGCATAGTGCTGTATTGGGATAGATACAGTTAGCATAGTGCTGTATTGAGATAGATACGGTTAGCATAGTGCTGTATTGGGATAGATACAGTTAGCAAAATGCTGTGTATCGTTCGTTCTATGCATGGCGGGTCAGGAAAGCTAATTGGATCATGTTTGCACGGTGGTCGACAACGCCTGAATTTAAATATCGGAGTTTGACACCCCGGGGAATTGTCTCAACAGTAATCTGCTTTGAGTAATAATTCTTTTGACAGTGTTTCTCCAACTCAATCATCCCTGTCGCTACAGCGATATGTTAAAGTAGGCAGCCATCAGCCCATAGGCCCAGCACACACACAAGACACGGTAGATCGGATTGGATCAGTGGTTCAGGACGTCAGACAGTGCTTGAGGCAGCAAATTACGTCTACGGTGGCGTAAACCCCATCTAGCACCTTAAGCAGCTCTTTGGGTTGGAAAGCGTACTGTTATAAATAGTTATTTTACTGTAGTGGTCTTTAATTAGGACCCTACCTCCAACCGCTGGGATGTTACAGATGGTGAAGTGCCGAGATGGTGGTGTCCATTCAACATTCATTGCATGTTTACAGCTTGTCCTAACAAATCAAACATGGCAAAGCTGCAGCTGGCACAGGGCCTTATAGGCAAATTAAAATAAATTTATTTATTTATTTATTTATTTAATTTTAAAAAAGGTTCATTCATAATTTGTATTGCCGAGATCTTGCCAATATTGCGTATAATCAACTCTCTCTCTCTCTCTCTCTCTCTCTCTCTCTCTCTCTCTCTCCCTCTCCTTCTCTCTCCCTCACCTCTTTCTTTCTCTCTGTCTCTCTCCATCACCTCTATTTCCCCACCTCTCTCTCTCTCTCTCTCTCTCTCTTTCTCTCTCTCTCTCTCTCTCTCTCTCTCTCTCTCTCTCTCTCTCTCTCTCTCTTTCTTTCTCGCTGGCTGCTGATGTAGATAGGCGGCTACTGCGAGCAGCGACAACGACTAGGACATGGGCAGACTTTCAGTAACGGCCAGTTAGTGTTAGCGTGCGTGTGGCTGGCTGACTGTAGGAAAGGTGTGTGATCCGTACTGGAACCCGTTTCTAATTTCTATCTCTCTCTCAAACTCAACCTGTTCTCCGGCCCGTGGCTGTAATTAACTTTGTGAGGCAGAGACAAACGTTTTAGTGATAAGCAGAGTCAGACTTCGTTTCTGTACGTGCAAAGTATGGTGCTGACGTCATGATCTGTGATACAGTCATCAACTTTCCTTCTTTGAGTATAAAGTTGCACGTAACACATGATCTTGTGCCATCAACAGTCCATACTTGAGTATACAGTTGTACGTAAAACACGACATTTACTGTCATCAATTGTCTATACTTGAGTATAAAGTTGCACGTAAAACATAATCTTTACAGCCATCAATTGTCCAAACTTGAGTATAAAGTTGTACGTAAAACATAATCTTTACAGTCATCAACAGTCCATAATTGAGTATAAAGTTGGACATAAAACACTATATTTACTGTCATCAACTGTCCCTACTTGAGTATAAAGTTGCACGTTAAATACGATCTTAACAGTCATCAACTCTAACTATTTGAGTATACATTTGCACGTGAAACATAATCTCTGTTACATAAAAACGGATAAGTGAAAACAAAGATACCGTAAGTGCTTTTATGGCTTTCAGTGCTCGCTTAACTTCAAACATCAGTATTGATAAACTGCGGTTGTTATGCACATCCCAGATACCGATGTACGTAGACCTGTTTTGTGTGTTCACTTTCTGAACTTTCAGGCCTGTGTGCGTGACTGGCTGATCCTAGACAAGAAATGAATTAAATTGCTCAAAAACAGAAACAAGCATCTTTTGTGATTGGTCGTGAACGAGAACGATTACAAAGGTAAAGGTGTTCCATAACCTTTCCGTTGTAGAGGAGAGTGATTACAGACCGTTTTATAGGGTAAATCTTTTCTAGTCTTTTGGTAAATAGGTCTTATCTAGTATTTTGGTAAATAGGTCTTATCTAGTCTTTTGGTAAATAGGTCTTATCTAGTCTTTTGGTAAATAGGTCTAATCTAGTCTTTTGTAAAAAATGTCTTATCTAGTCTGTGGTACATATGTCTTATCTAGACTTTTGGTAAATAGGTCTTATAGACTTTGGTTATCTAGCCTGTGGCAAATTGGTCTAATCTAATATTTTGGTAAATAGGTCTTATCTAGTCTTCTGGTATATATGTCTTATCTAGTCTTTTGGAAAATAGGTCTTATATAGTCTTTTGTTAAATAGCTCTTATCCCCTTGGTAAATATGTTTTATCTAGTTTTGGTAAATAAGTCTTTTCTAGCTTTGTGTAAATAAATCGTTGTTGTTTAATATAAATATGAAGCGAAATGGGACGAAGAGGGAAGCATATATAAAAACAAACTAAGCACGCTTAACAACTAGTTTAACATTTTATTTCATTCCATCAAATTGTTTGAAGTTTGGAAAAGTTAATTTAAAGGAATAAAGAGAAGGCGGGAGAGGAGTTGAGGGAAGGGGAACAAGGACAAACAACAAAACAGATAAAGCAAAAAATATAAAGAAACTATAAAATAGCAATAATAATAATAATAATAATAATAATAATAATAATAATAATAATAATAATAATAATAATAATAATGAAAATGATACTACTACTACTACTATTACTACTACTACTACTACTACTACTACTACTACTACTACTACTACTACTACTACTAACTAGAATAATGATGATGATGATGGTGATGATGATGATGATGATGATGATGATGATGATGATGATAATAATAATAATAATAATGATGGTGATGATGATGATGATGATGATGATGATGATGATGATGATGATGATGATGATGATGATGATGATAATAATAATAATAATAATAATAATAATAATAATAATAATAATAATAATAATAATAATAATCGTATAAATCACAAAGTAATGCCAATTTAGCCATATGTTGTTTTAGAAAATAGTTATTGGAGAACATTTTGTACGCTAGAATCTTTAATTTTAATTTTGCTATTTTGTTATAGGTTTTAATGTGTAATGTTTAATGTCCAATGACAAGTTTCAGTATAGTGGCGTATTTTGTAAAAGCACTGTTTTTATACTTTTGATTCTGTTTATAGTTTGATTTTGTGACTCATATTTAGGCCTACAGTCAATTATGTTTTAGTTTGTGTGATGTATATATTGTATTGTAACCACTATACCTATTTTTTCTGAACTATTTTGAATCGCTGTCTCGTCGTTTCTTTTATGATACATATTATCTCCCCCTCCACTTCCCTCTGTTTATAATGGGTGTTTTAAGATTATGATGTTAACATGCCAGTGTGTACGTGTACATGTGTGTGAGTGCTTTGAGCACAAAGTTGTCGGAAGTTGCGCTTTATATAATAAAATAAAAATGTATATTATTTTTATTATAAACATTGTAGCACAAGGTACAAACAAGACTTCAATTTCAGCAAAAATCAAAATAGAAACAAAAAACAAAAACGGAAAGTCAGAAAAAACAATTAACAAAATAAAAAAGATCTAAAATGAAAAAAGAGACTTGCAGCCTAGAAAGAAAGAAAAAATCAAACAAAAAGAAGAAAAAATTTTACTAAGAAAAGAAGAGAAAATGTTACTAACAATAGAAGATAAAATGTTACTAACAATAGAAGATAAAATGTTACTAACAATAGAAGTTAAAAGGTTACTAACCTTGAAAATGTTACTAACAAAAGAAAATAAAATGTTATTAACAAAAGAAGATACAATTTTACTAACAAAAGAAGATAAAATGTAACTAACAATGAAAATATTACTAACAAAAGAAGATAAAATGTTACTAAGAAAATAAAAAAACTGTTGCTAACAACAAAAGATAAAACGTTATTAACACAAGAAGATAAAATGTTACTAACGAAAAGAAGACAAAATGTTAACAACCAAAAGATAAAATGTTAAATACAAAAAGAAGATAAAATGTTACTAACAAAAGAAGATAAAATGTTACTAATAAAAAGAAGACAAAATGTTACTAACAAAAAGAAGTTAAAATGTTACCAACAAAAAGAAGATAAAATATTACTAAGAAAAGAAGATAAAATGTTACTAACAAAAAGAAGATAAAATGTTACTAACAAAAGAAGATAAAATGTTACTAACAAATGAAGATAAAATGTTAGTAACATAAAGAAGATAAAATGTTACTAACATAAATAAGATAAAATGTTAATAACCAAAAGAAGATAAAATGTTATAGAAAAAAGATAAAATGTTAATAAGCACTAACAAAAAGGAGAAAAAATGTTTCTAACAAAAAGTAGATAAAATAGTACTAAGAAAAAGAAGTAAATGTTATTTACCTCGTGGCGCAGTGGATAAGTCGCCGGTATCCTATGCCGATGGTCGCGGGTTCGATTCCCACAAGGGGCGAACGTATGTGACTTAGGTACGAGACTATTGAGGTCACCGAGGGATTTCTCCGGGCACTCCGGTTTCCTCCCTCCCTTCAATAATGGTACAGGATGCAGTCAATATAAAATTTTCAAAAATAAAAATTCGATTTTCTTCCGTCTTCTAATAGCGATCTCCCTGCCTTTACACCACCTTTTTGAGTGATGTATGTGTATTTGGTGTGTGTGAGGGTAAATGAGACAGGGGAGCGTGTATGTTGGTATAGATCGACGCGCTTTGAGCCTTGGGGAAAGGCGCGTACATAGCATCCTGTATTATTATTATTATTATTATTATTATTATTATTATTATTATTATTATTATTATTATTATTAACAAAAGAAGATAAAATGTTACTAACAAAGAAGATTAAATGTTAAATATAAAAAGAAGATAAAATGTTACTAACTAAAGAAGATACAATGTTACTAACAAAAAGAAGATACAATTTTACTAACAAAAAGAGGATAAAATGTTACTAACAAAGAAGATAAAAGGTTACTAACAAAAGAAGATAAAAATATTAATAAGAAAAGAAGATTTTAAAAAACTCCCAGGAAACATAGTATAAAAAACACCCAGGAAACATAGTATAAAAAACTCCCAGGAAACATAGTAAAAAAAACTCCCAGGAAACATAGACTAGTATAAAAAAAACTCCCAGGAAACATAGTAAAAAAACAAACTCCCAGGAAACATAGTATAAAAAACTCCCAGGAAACATAGTAAAAAAACAAACTCCCAGGAAACATAGTATAAAAAACTCCCAGGAAACATAGTATAAAAAACTCCCAGGAAACATAGTATAAAAAACTCCCAGGAAACATAGTATAAAAAAGACATGAAGGAAAAAAAGGAAAATAAAAAAAGACGATCCCTTCTTCTCCTTTTCCCCCTACCCAAAAAAATTTTTAAGCTGAAAAAAGAGAAGTGCTGAAAGAAAGAAAACACCATGCACACACACACCCACACACACACACACACACACACACACACTCACACCAACATATATTAAAACGCAGCATATTAATTCCATTAACAACAACATATTTTGCACAGTGTTTTTTTTAATTGTGGGGTGTTTTTTTTTTCAGATTAAGTAAAATTAGCATCAAGCAAATGATGATGATGATGATGATGATGATGATGATGATGATGATGACGACGACGACGTAGTCTCCTAAAGTGCAATTTGTATTTTTAACTTTGTATCAATCAACAACTGGTTTTGAAATCTTTTCAGGCCAAAAGAAACGAGATGGCAAGCCGTTCAAAACTCTTGGCAGTTTTGTGACTCCGCTTTGTCCAATGGAATCAAAAGGAACAAAATAGTATGATAGGCCACTATTTCAGCTATACGCAAGCACAATAGTATGATAGGCCACTAGTTCAACTATACGCAAGCTAAATTTTATTAAAATCGGATCGCAAAACGTGTTTACAAAAAGGTGAAGGACGATGACCTTGACCTTTGAGAAAATACAAATACGAACGATCAAACATGCTCACCAGTAGTGAAAATAGCCGCAAACGTAAAAATGATGAATTTGGGTGGTTACTCTAGAGACCAAAACAGTGTTTTGAAGAAACACATGAAATTGGGAGCGACGTACCGACATACTGACCGACTACGGACTGCTGATAAACAATGGCCCATGAAGTGGACTGCTAATAAAGCATGGTTTATTAAGTGGACTGCTAATAAAGCATGGCCTATGAAGTGGACTGCTAATAAATTATGGTTTATGAAGTGGACTGCTAATAAAGCATGGTTTATGAAGTGGACTGCTAATAAAGCATGGCCCATGAAGTGGACTGCTACTAAAGCATGGCCCATGAAGTGGACTGCTAATAAAGCATGGCCCATGAAGTGGACTGCTAATAAAGCATGGCCCATGAAGTGGACTGCTACTAAAGCATGGCCCATGAAGTGGACTGCTACTAAAGCATGGCCCATGAAGTGGACTGCTACTAAAGCATGGCCCATGAAGTGGACTGCTAATAAAGCATGGCCCATGAAGTGGACTGCTAATAAAGCATGGCCCATGAAGTGGACCTGTTGTTATACCACAACTCAACACAATCGCTTGAGCCGTTTTTGAGACTTTGAGCAAAACGTGTTTAGAAACAAAGTGGCCTTTACCTTTGCCATGGAGCCAATTTGGTAGCATATGAGACGTACCACTAACCTAGGTCATATTTATATAAAGTTTGATCAATTCAATTCAATTCAATTCAATATTTTAATTTAACGTCTTTTCACAACAATGTGATTTTAGACAACCATAACAAACAAAGAAACAAACAAACAAATAGAAATTGTTAATTATAGTAACTTAAATAAATCTGTGCCGACAATGATACGCGCGATGTCCTGTTACATCGAACTATATGAGATGACTCTAATATCATCTTGTGCACATAAAATAATTCAATTTTCTTTGTACAGTGCTGTTAAAACAGTACAATCAAATAATATATGTTGTAAGGAAATAGTTCCAGCACATATACAAGTAACATTTTTCAAATATTTTGTACACCATGAATTCAAGCGTAGCAATAGTTCCGAAACAACTAACAATATTTACTTTCGGTATTATATTAGTAAAGTGTTGTTCTAATAACGAATAATATTCAAATTGAGCTAATTTCACATTAGAATTAAAGACTGTATGCTCACATTTCATTGCACCTTTTTTGATCAAAGTTTGATCAAAGTCCTTCAGTTGTTCTTGAAATATGGCGTCAACGGAACGCCAGACCGACATTTGGATAGTTCTGAGTCCCCATTCAATAACGCCCCCCCCCCCCACCTTCCATCCTTTCCCCAACTAACCACCCTCCCCACTCTCCGCTCTTCCTACCTCCCCTACCGTAATTCAAAACTGTAAACCACACATTGTATTACAGTTACTTTTAAACAGCTGTTTTTACATGTGATCGTTGTTGCTTCCCCAGTATTGACTGATATTGTGGCATGCATGGACGCATGCCAAAAGCCAATTTCTGGTCTTTGTCGGACAATAAAGTTGTATTGTATTGTATCGCATTTGTTTTTTTTTCTGTCTTTGATCGAAAGATTATATATATTGTGTCTTTTGCTATGAAAAGAAAGAAATCACGATTGTCTAAAATTTTTAGACAAAATTAACTAGGCATTTCAAGGAAATTCATTTTAAAGACAGAGAGGAAACATCGCCTTTCCTTGAATATTTTAATGAATATTTTCAAAGGTTTATTCAAAAGTTTACTCAGGTTCTCAGCCCAAGCGGAATGGAAGGAGTGGGAAGACACAACACACACAAATTGATTTGAACTCAATACACAATAAACAATTTATGTAACCCCGTGTCAAACCTTAAAGGCAAACCATTTAGTAGACTTCTAGCACTATAAGCTGAGTAATCGCTCACTTTTCTTAGGTACTATAAATGCGTTTTTAATTGATATCAGTCACTGCTGTAGCTGTCTAGTAGTTGCGTAAAATCAACACAGCAAAAATACTGTCCCACCCTCTCTTCTCCTTGTGAATGGGACAAGGGTGACAGAATCCTTAAATTGTTGTGTACCAGTTTATTGCCATCGGTTCAACACTTGGGATGAAATAGTTCTTAGTAGAATACAAGCTGAAAACGAATGAAAAAATCATTGGCTTAAAGGGTGACAAAAACGTTTCTGCACAACACAAGTGATAAAAGTGCCTCGTCTTAATTGTTGAGACTGGGGTTTATTGAGAGCATCTTCTATAAAATTTTTATTAGCTACTGTCCTCAATGTACTACTATAAAATTCTTATTAGCTACTATCCTCAATGTACTACTATAAAATTCTTATTAGCTACTGTCCTCAATGTACTACTATAAAATTCTTATTAGCTACTGTCCTCAATGTACTACTATAAAATTCTTATTAGCTACTATCCTCAATGTACTACTATACAATTCTTATTAGCTACTGTCCTCAATGTACTACTATACAATTCTTATTAGCTACTATCCTCAATGTACTACTATACAATTCTTATTAGCTACTGTCCTCAATGTACTACTATACAATTCTTATTAGCTACTGTCCTCAATGTACTACTATAAAATTCTTATTAGCTCCTATCCTCAATGTACAACTATAAAATTCTTATTAGCTACTATCCTCAATGTACCACTATAAAATTCTTATTAGCTACTGTCCTCAATGTACTTGTATAAAATTCTTATTAGCTACTATCCTCTATGTACTACTATAAAATTCTTATTATCTACTATCCTCAATGTAATGACAAAATGATAGTAAAGATCTATCTGCACTGGTCGGCTGCCAATGTGTCACGAAGTGAATTAGTTAGTTCTATTAATTACTTACATGGTCCTGCGAATTACAAAGAGCCGAATCAGGACCGCAAAATCAAGACCACAACTTGGCTAAAAGAAGGCTTGCCCCTGATCCGCATAAATGATCTGCTGAAACAACCCCAGTGGTAACACTGAAGGCACTCCACCAGCCGGTCACTATACAATAAAGGCGTCCCATGCATGGGACGCTGAGGCTCTAATCTATCGATCCCCCGTTTACACACACAAAATAGAATACAAGCATCATTATACAATCATACATATAAAATGACTACACTGCTAAATAGTAATATCATAGAAAGCCCTAGTGACCATTTGGCAGAATCATATCCTATACCGTAACTCGAAGGTCGTTGGGGCACCACAGATTATCGTTTAACCAGCGTGCTCCATCTTTCTCTGTCCTCGGCAACCTTCATGGCTTCGCTCAGTGTCAAGCCAGTCCATTCTCGAATGTTGTCCTCCCACGTCTTTTTCTGATTCCCTTTTCTTTTGCCTCCTTGCACCGTGCCTAGCGAGGATGGTCTTTGCAAGGCCAGATGATCTGGTAACGTGGCCAAATAATCGGAATTTCCGTTTCTTCACCACTGTGAGCATGTCATCGTGTTGTCAAATGGCTTATGTAATGGTCTTTCGGACTTCGTCGTTGATGATATGCGGGGTATAGAAAATGCCCAGAAAAGCCTGCTATAGCACCTCATCTCCAAGCTTTGTATTCCGCTGTAATGGTCCGTGTTTCGCCAGCGTATAGGAAGATAAAAATGACAAGGGAGCGCAGCAGCCTTACCTTGGAATGTAGACTGGTGGTCCTGTCTTTCCAAATGGGCTTCAACCTTGTCAGCGTAGCAGTTGTTTGTGCGATCCTGGAGAGGACTTTCTGTCGGGACCCATTGTCTGATAAATGACTCCAAAATATTTGAAGCTATGCACTGTGTTGAGGGATTATGATGTCCGTTTTGATGCCATTGGTATTGTTGGTCATCATTTTGGTCTTCTCTGCATTTATTTTCATTCCATAGACTCTGAAGGTGGTGTCAAGCCTCTGTACCAGCTGTTCAAGTTATTGTTCCTCTCCAGCCAATCCAAGCCATCAGTGTCATCCGCAAAACGGAGGTTGGAGAATGCTCTTCCTCCCATGCTGACTGTACCTTCGTGATCGGCAAGAGCATCTGACATGATGCGCTCTAGGAAGATGTTTAAGAGTATTGGAGAGAGTAGGCATTCTTGACGCGCACCGATTGTTGTTCTGAACCAGTTCCCGATGGCGCTGTTGTGGAGGACTGCTCTGGTATCCTTGTCATACAGGCTTTAGATTACTTCAATAATTTTAGGGCTGATGTTGTACACTCTCATAGTTGCCCACAGTGCTGCATGCCAGACTCGGTCAAACGCTCCCTTGAAGTCTACAAACACATGAAGTAGATGTCATTGATGCTGTAGGTATTTCTCGCAGATTATTCTGAGGTTGAAAATCTGTTCAGTAGTATTTCGCCCTGCCCTGAATCCTGCTTGTTGGTTTAAGCAAATGTTTTATTCAAGGAAAAAAAATATAATTACAAACAATGATTTAAAAGATAGGCAACAAGCGAGCTTATATAATCCTGAAAATATTACTCAACAGGTTGAAACCCCGAGCTGAACATATCAGTACCTGTTGAGTAATATTTTCAGGAGGATCTTGCTGGGATGGTTGATGAGGCTGATGGCGCGGTAATTTTTACACTCCTGAACTAACCCTTTTTGCGAATATTGATGACAAGCGAATGGGTCTATGGTGTAGCCAAAACCCCACTCTGCCAAATCTTGTTACAGATAATGGTGAGGGCATCAATCTTTGTTTTCCTCCTCCTTGTAAAAATTATACGGGTATGTTGTCCACTCCCGCTTCAGCGATTGTACTGCTCCCTAAACTTCGTCTCGGAGAATTGGGAGGATTTCTTCTTCTTCTCTGTTCTGTGGACATGCTAGAACTGATGGGTTAGTGTGTGGTTGTAAAGGTCAGAGCAGTACTCTGTCTATCTATCCAGGACTTCTTGTTCTTCTGCAAGGCATATGCCCGACTTGCTTTGGATCGTGGAAACCTTGGGCTGTTTACCACCTGTCAGCCGCTTCACAGTCTGGTAGGCTTTCTTGCTGTTGTTCTTGTTCAGACTGTTCTCCATTTCCTGGCATTGATCTTCTATCCAGTCCTCCTTTGCTGTGCTCATACCTTTTCGGATGTCATTGTTGATTTTTCGGTAGTCATCGGCGCCCCGTGAGTTGTTCTTTTAATTTTTCATCTCTTTTTGTTTGCCACACATGTCAAAACGTTCAGGTGTGATCCACGGTTTTTTCTTTTGGCGGTGCTTGCCAAGAATCTCGGTGGCGGCATCTGTCACAGCTGAGTTGAAGGTGGTGGTCATGGTGGTGACATCTACATCACCAGCTCCCAAAATGAGCAGTAGGGCAAATTTCCCTGCAATTGTGGCTTGGAATATTTCTGCGACCTCCGGTTCTTGCAGTTTGTTCAGGTCGAATTTCAGTCTGGTGCACTTTCCTTTGTTTATTCTCTTCAAGTGGAACCGGAAAGACATCATCACGAGATCGTGGTCACTTCCGATGTCTGCTCCTGGAAAAGTGCGTGTCCTCCCACTGTTGACTCTTGATCTAAAGCGTTTCTTGACCATGATGTAGTCAATTTGATTGTGATGCTTCCCCTGAGACTGTCCCAGGTCCATCGTCTGGATTTTTTGTGGGGATCAAGCGTGTTTGCCAGTATCAGATTGTTGTATATGGCAAACTCCAAGAGCTTCAGATCTCTGTCATTTGTCTCGTTGTTGCAGTGGGGTCCATATGTGTCTCCCCAGTTGTGGTACGCATCTTGGCCAACCTTGGCATCCCAGTCGCCTTGCACAATCACTTTGTCCTGCTTCAAGGACAGCCTGGAGATGTTCATAAACATTCTCAACTTCGCTGTCGTCAAAGTCTGATGTTGGGGCATAGGCCTGGATGATGGTAATGTTGAAAGGGGCTGCTCTCAGACAGATTGTAATAAGTCTACTGGAGACTGGACGGCAACCTGTAACAGTGGCTAGAATGTCTTTGTGGACCAAGAATCCACGCCGTGTTCGTGCCTGTCATCTTTCCCGCTGAAATAAAGCTTGTGCCCTTTGTCGGTCGTTGAGTCATCTAGACCTTTCGAGGGCAGTTCGCCGATACCTAAAATGTTCCATCGGTTGTGGTCCCGCTCGTGGGCCAGTTCTTCAAATTTTCCCTCCGCAGCTAGGGTTCTGACATTCCAGGTTCCTATGACGATGTTGTCTCTCGTGCGATTTTGCCAAGTTGTCCATCAGCATCACACTTATCACCTCCCTCCTGGTGGCCAACGGAAGGCGCGGTCAATGATAACCCAGGCGACTACCGATCCGGTATGGAGTGAGTGAGTCTTGGGCAAGAAAGACCTGGCGGGGCCCAATCCTCTAAATGGCTGTTGGCCACAGCCAAAATCCACGAGTACAGTGTGACTCGACCTTGGTCCCAAACACGTGGTCGTTGAACCTGTAGTAACGTGAGGTTCCTCCGTCCTGGCCGGTGACTTCTGTGTAGAAGACTTTTGCCCAGTGACGCCGTGCTGATATCACCCTGTTAATCGCCTCTTACGACACGCCGGAAAACGTGGGCTCTATTCTATTCAGTGCCCTAACCCACAGAATGAAATAATAGTTTTATGTAAACATTCAATCTGCGTAAAGTCAATTTGAATCAAATATTTTGTAAATGTGCCTATCGATTTAAAGGTGTGCACTTTTTGAGATTTTTTAGGAAAATCCAGTTCAGATCGTATGAAAGTTCTTCGTCAGTACTGTTGTTTACTGCATTTTCTCTTACTGTACTATGTATTTGGCACATGATACCTTTTGCCGTTCATCAAGAGGAATAATTCCTGCAAGTTTATAAGTCTCTGTGGTTTTTGTATGAATTGGGACCCATTGTGCTAATTTTATTGCTTTACTGTCTAAGCTTTGCAACTTTTTAAAGATAACATTTTAGGGCTGAACAATACGCTTCCTGTCATGTTAATTTGGATCTAACTAAAGCACAGGCTATATCAATCAGTGTTTTTACCTCAGGTCCCCAAGCTTGTTTGTTAATAATTTTCATTAAATTATAGCTTTTGACACTTTGTGTATTATATATTCTATATGTCATTTCCAATGCAGTTTATATGTTTATGCAATCTGCATGTTGAACAAGTTATACTTTATTACACAACACCTTCGGTAAATCATAAATTAATATTTTAAATAAAATTGGTGGAAATTTAGATCCTTGCGGAATTCCCATATTAGTTTTATAGCTAGACGAATATGAATTCCCCACTTTTACCTTTCTATTTCTATCTCTTAAAAAAGTACCAATGTAATTAAACATACTACCTGACAAACAAATTTATTTTATGTCATTTTATTTTATTTTGTACATTAATCTTGCATGCCAAACTCTGTCGTATGCTTTGGTAACGTCATTTTTGTGTAACTGGACCTAAGAACAATGTTTTAAATATTTTTATTTTCCGTTCAGTTGCCTCTCCCATCTGTATTCATATCTAGGCTTACAATAAGCAATCGTGTTAACTGTTTAGATTAGTTCTTTCACTTTCGTCATGGTCGTCATCATCAACATATGAATAAAATTACTTAGGTCGAAAGGCACTGTAGAATCCTCCCTTGCTTTGCTTTCTTGGATTACAACTCAGTTATACAGTCCTTGAATGCATTATTCATTTATTTTTATGTTGTTGTTCTCTCTGCTTGCAGGGAAGTGCTCAGTGCTAGTACATCATGGTTCTATGACCTGTTTGTTACAGATTAGCGTCACGAAGGGATATATTACTGAAACGGCCTTCGCTCCCAACGATTCGAGGTGACCGTTCTACTGGTTAGTAATGAAATTTTATGTTTTCTTTCTGTGTTTTTCTTTTCTTTCTTTTCTTTTTCTTTCGTTCTTTCAATGTCTTTGCTTCTTTCTTGTTCATTGCTGCACCTTTTTCAGATGTATGTAAAAATAAGGAACGGGGATTCAGAACGGAACATGTCAACGAAGAGAACAGTTTTGTCTGCAATGTGTAGCTGGAGTTATTCCCAGCTCGGAGAGGCAGGCATGGTGCAGCGGGAAGAGGAAGAGCTGCGGTAGAGGTTGTTTAACGATAAATACCCTAACCCTAATAATCAATCAAATACACATAGCGTTATTATACTTTTGATGCTTCCCTTAGTGCCAACAGATTTTATTGTCTGAGGGGTTGTTTAGACAAGTAATCGAGTGTTTTAGACCTTGCTTGCTACATCGCTAAAGTGTGTGTGTTGTGTGTGAACATGAAAGGTTTCATATTTGATGTCCTAATGGACTTGTATTTATCTGTAGACTGTAGGCCTTGTTTATCTTCAAATCCTTTCTCCGATACACAGCGGTGCTCGCAGGGTGATGGTTTCGCGGTTAGGGTTAAGGCCCTAACCCTAACCTTAACCCTATTCCTAACCTTAACATGAAAGGTTTCATATTTGATGTCCTAATGGACTTGTGTTTATCTGTAGACTGCAGACCTTGTTTATCTTCAAATCCTTTCTCCGATACACAGCTGTTTTAGACCTTGCTTGCTACATCGCTAAAGTGTGTGTTGTGTGTGAACATGAAAAGTTTCATATTTGATGTCCTAATGGAATTGTATTTATCTGTAGACTGTAGGCCTTGTTTATTTACAAATCATTTCTCCGATACACAGCAGTGCTTGCAAGGTGATGGTGCCGCGGCTAGCCACGGTTTTTTTTGTCTTCTTCTTCTTCTTCTTCTTCTTCTTCTTCTTCTTCTTCTTCTTCTTCTTCTTCTTCTTCTTCTTCTTCTTCTTCTTCTAATTCTCTGCATCAGCTTTCTTCTTCCTCTCGTCTTTCTTCTTTTCCTTCTTCTTCCTCTCTTTCTTCTTTTCCTTCGTCTTTAGTTCTCTTCTTCTTCCTCTTTTGCTTTTGTTCTTCTTCCTCTGCTTTCTTATTCTCACGTTGTTGTATTGTTGTTCTTCTTCATCTCCTGTTTGCGATTCTACTAAGCAGCGATTAAATACTTGAAGCAGGATTTTTCTGGTTGATTAAAAACAACTAGCGTAGCCCTCCATAGACCTCTATGGGTCACTATTTCCCTCCATAACCAGTGATAGTTCCCTCATGGATTGTAATTATCCCTTATTTAAGAGTTGTTTTTTTTTAAAAACTAATATGCCTAGTAATTTAAGTCAGAGTAATTTAAAATATAGATTAGACAACGAAAGGAACGAACAGTATGAAGACCCAGTTCCAGATGAAAATGTATATATTATTAGTACTATCACTTTTGATGAAATAATAAAAGCGTTGAATTCATTTTAAAATAATAATTTAGCAGTTGGAATTTACGGAATCTCTTATCAGATGTTAAGTCACTTACCCTTAAATTGGAAGAAGTTATTGCACTCACTTATCCAAAAATGTTGGAAACATGTAACTGTATCAGTAGTCTGGAAGCAGTATGTAACCATTCCTATCCTCAAATAGGGTAAACCCTCTACATCTATTAACAGGTATAGGCATATTGCTTTAACTTTCTTATCCTATCCTATCCTGTCCCGTAACCCGGAGGTCGTAGGGGCACCACAGATGATCGTTTAACCAGCATACTCCATCTTTCTCTGTCCTCAGCAGCCCTGATGGCTTCGCTCAGTGTCAAATCAGTCCATTCTCGAATGTTGTCCTCCCACCTCTTTTTCGGTCTCCCTCTTCTCCTACCTCCTTGCACTGTGCCTTGCAGAATAGTCTTTGCAAGGCCTGATGATCTGGTGATGTGGCCATACCATCGGAGTTTCCGTTTTTTCACCACTGTGAGCAGGTCATCGTGTTGTCCAATGGCTTGTGTGATGGTCTGTCGGACTCAGTTGTTATAGACAATTATTCTTTTTTAAATGCACATAATAATTCTGCCGTGAACTGACAAAACCGAGCAAGTCCACAAAACCTACTTTCGAGAAAATCGACGTTTTGTGTTGCGCTATATTACGCGATCGTTTCTGGAAGTTTAAGGGCATATTATAATGCAATTCCTCGATTTAAGAGTGCATACCTTGAATGTTACAGAAATGTTTGATAGATTTGATGTTTTAAGACTATTTGTGGACTTGCTTTGTTTTGTCAGATTATTCTTGAGATAGGTCTTTGTTGAGAACATGACAAAACCAAGCAAGTCACCCGCTTGGTTTTGTCAGTTTATTATTGAATTAAATCCTTGTTAAAAAAATTCACAAAACCAAGTAAGTCAAATCCGCTTGGTTTTGTCAGTTTATTATTAAGTAAATCCTTGTTTTCAAAATTCGCCAAACCAAGTAAGTCCCATAGGCCGTTTCGTTTCTTTGTTAAAAAGTCTGACGAGATGAGTAACATAAGTTGGGTTTTGTAAGATATGGGTGCGGCAGTTACAGTGGGTGTATATGTGTGTCTGTTTATTGTTTTTAGCCATTCTTCACTTAATATTCCTGGGTTGGTATGCAGGAGTCATGGTCTTTTTTGCTCTCCCTTCAAAATAATATTAGATGCAGCCAATTTAATTTTAAAAATACAAAACTATTTTCCTTTCAGTTTCCTATTGTAGCGATCTTCCTGCCTTTACACCACGTGTATGTCTTGTATTTTGTTGCCCTTGTTGTGTGTCTGTAATATATTTGTTGCTGTTTGTTTGTGGGTTCGGGCACTGAATAATAATACAGGATGCTATACGCGCCTTTCCCCAAATCATCATTCAGGCTCAAAGCGCGGCGATCTATACCAACATACACGCTCACCTGTCTCATGCACCCTCACACACACCAAATACACATCCTTCACTCAAACAGGTGGTGTAAAGGCAGGGAGATCGCTATTAGAAGACGGAAAGAAAATCTAATTTTTAATTTTGAAATTTTTATATTGACTGCGTCCTGTACCATTATTGAAGAATAGGCCCAAACGTTTCCCGGCGTGTCGTAAGAGGTGACTAACAGGGGTAATGTTAGCACGGCATCCCTGGGCGAAAGTCTTCTACACAGAAGTCACCGGCCAGGGCGATAAACCTCACGTTGATACAGGTTCAACGACCACGTGCTCGGGGCCAAGGCGAGCCACACTGTATTCGTGGATTTCGGCTTTGGCCAACAGCCTGGAGAGGATTGGGCACCGCCAGGTCCTTTTTTGCCAAGACACACTACATGCATGATGACACTATCCACTAATTCCATACCGGATCGGTCGTCGCCCGGCTCAAGGACCGCGCCTTCCGTTGGCCACCAGGACGGAGGTGTTAAGTATGCTACTGATGGACAATTTAGCAAGATCCGCACGAGAAACAACATCGTCATAGGAACCTGGAATGTCAGGACCCTAACTGCGGAAGGAAAATTAGAAGAACTGGCCCACGAGTTGGACCACTATCGATGGAACGTTCTAGGCATTAGCGAACTGCGCTGGAAAGGCCTAGGTGAAACAACGACCGACAAAGGCCACAAGCTCTATTTCAGCGGTAGAGATGACAGGCACGAACACGGCGTTGGATTCTTGGTCCACAAGAACATTCTAGCCACTGTCATGGGTTGCCGCCCAGTCTCCACTAGACTCATTACCATCCGCCTGAGAGCAGCCCCTTTCAACATCCCCATCATCCAGACCTATGCCCCAACATCAGACTATGACGACAGCGAAGTGGAGGATTTTTATGAAAATCTACAGGCGCCGAAGAAGGACATAGTCATAGTGCAAGGCGACTGGAATGCCAAGGTTGGCCAAGATGCGCACCACAATTGGGGAGACACATGTGGACCCCACTGCAACAACGAGACAAATGACAGGGGTCTGAGATTCTTGGAGTTTGCCAGATACAACAATCTGGTACTGGCAAACACGCTTGATCTCCACAAAAACTCCAGACGATGGACATGGCACAGTCCCGGGAGGGGGGGGGAGCATCACAACCAAATAGACTACATCATGGTCACGAAACGCTTCAGATCACGCATCAACATTGGCAGGACACGCATTTTTCCAGGTCAGACATCGGAAGTGACCACGATCTCTTGATGATGTCTTTCCGGCTCCACTTGAAGAGAGTAAATACTGCACTAGATTGAAGTTCGACCTGGACAAACTGCAAGACCCTGAGGTGGCAGAACTATTTCAGGTCACAATTGAAGGGAAATTTGCACCACTGCTCATTTTGGGGGCTGGTGAAGTAGATGTCAACACCTTGACCACCACCTTCAACTCAGCTGAGGCAGATGCCGCCACTGAGATCCTTGGCAAGCACCGACCAAAGAAAAAGACGTGGATCACACCTGAACTTTTGGATCTGTGTGATAAACGAAGAGAGATTAAAAAAAGAAAAAGAAAAAGAACACCTCACAGGGAGCTGATGTCTACCGAAAAATCAACAATGACATCCGAAAAGGCATGCGCACAGCAAAGGAGAACTGGATAGAAGATCAATGCCAGGAAATAGAGAACAGTCTGAAAAAGAACAACAGCAAGAAGGCCTACCAAACTGTAAAGCGGCTGACAAGTGTCAAACAGCCCAAAGTCTCCACGATCCAAAGCAAGTCTGGCATATGCCTTACAGAAGACCAAGAAGTCTTGGACAGATGGACAGAGTACTGCTCTGACCTTTACAACCATACACCAAATAGAGACCCATCAGTTCTAGCATGTCCCGAGAACAGAGAAGAAGAATTCCTCCCAATTCTCCGGGGAGAAGTTGAGGCAGCAGTGCAATCGCTAAAGAAAGGGAAGTCAAAGGGAGTGGACAATATACCCGCGGAACTGCTACAAGCAGGAGGAGAAGCGATGATTGATGCTCTCACCATTATCTGTAACAAGATCTGGCAGAGTGGAGAGTGGCCTATACAATGGGCCCAGTCGCTTGTCATCACTCTTCCCAAAAAAGGTAACCTTCAGGAGTGTGAAAATTACCGCACCATCAGCCTCATCAGCCATCTCAGCAAGGTCCTCCTGAAAATAATACTCAACAGGTTGAAACCCCAAGCTGAACAAATCATAGCTGAAGAACAAGCAGGATTCAGGGCAGGGCGAGGTACCACTGAACAGATTTTCAACCTCAGAATAATCTGTGAGAAATACCTACAGCACCAACAACATCTATATCATGTGTTAATAGACTTCAAGAAAACGTTTGACCGAGTCTGGCATGCAGCTCTATGGGCAACAATGAAAGCGTACATCAGACCTAAAATTATTGAAGTCATCAAAAACCTGTATGACAAGGCTACCAGTGCAGTGCAGTCCTCCACAACAGCGCCATCGGGAACTGGTTCAGAACAACAATCGGTGTGCGTCAAGGATGCCTACTCTCTCCAACACCCTTCAACATCTTCCTAGAGCGCATCATGTCAAATGCTTTTGCAGATCACGAATGCACAGTCAACATAGGGGGTAGAGCAATCTCCAATCTTCGTTTTGCGGATGACATTGATGGATTGGCTGGAGAGGAACAAGAACTTGAACAGCTGGTACAGAGGCTTGACACCACTTCCAAAGCTTATGGAATGGAAATAAGTGCAGAGAAGACCAAAATGATGACCAACAACACCAATGGCATCAACACGGACATCAATGTCCAAGGCCAATCCCTCAACACAGTGCATAGCTTCAAATATTTAGGAGCCATTGTATCAGACAATGGGTCCCGACAGGAAGTCCTCTACAGGATCGCACAAACAACTGCTGCCCTGACAAGGTTGAAGCCATTTGGAAATACAGGACCATCATTCTACATTCCAAAGTAACACTGCTGCGCTCCCTTGTCATCTCCATCTTCCTATATGCTTGCGAAGCATGGGCCCTCACAGCAGATCTACAACGAAGAATACAAAGCATGGAGATGAGGTGCTACAGAAGAGCTCTGGGCATTTCCTATACCCAACACATCACCAACGACGAAGTCCGACAGACCATCACACAAGCCATTGGACAACACGATGTCCTGCTCACAGTGGTGAAGAAACGGAAACTCCGATGGTATGGCCACGTCACCAGATCATCAGGCCTTGCAAAGACTATTCTGCAAGGCACAGTGCAAGGAGGTAGAAGAAGAGGGAGACCGAAAAAGATGTGGGATGACAACATCCGAGAATGGACTAGTTTAACACTGAGCGAAGCCATCAGGGCTGCTGAGGACAGAGAGAGATGGAGTATGCTGGTTAAACGATCATCTGTGGTGCCCCTACGACCTCAGGGTTACGGGAAGGATAGGAAAGGATAGTTTGTTTGTTTGTTTGTTTCCACACCTTGTTGAAGTTGCCACGTAGGCGGAAGATCTACAGGATCCTTCATGGTGGGCAGGAAAGTACATGAAGAAAACTCTTTTTCAAAAAGCCGAACACGTCATTTGCTGACTGAAATTTCGTCATCTTTTCAGAAAATAATAGCAGCAATAACATGGATTCTCACTGGTCCACTTCATCATAAGGCGCTTTCTCATTGGTCTGGAGGACTTACTTTTATTTGTCAGGTTATTGTAGAAGATGACGTCATCATGCCAACTCGAGCATCAGCCAGAGGATCGCCGAAACAAACTCGCAGGGGACTTGCTTGGTTTTATCAGTTTATTCCCCCACTTAAAATTTTTTTAACAAGGACTTACTCTATGATATCTCCAAATCTAAACATAGTTCGGACTTGATTTTTACAGGTAAGATGCGTCATTCTCTTGCAAGTTTGATGGCGCAAAAAACTCATTTTCGACCTTAGGTGGACTTACTCGGTTTTGTCAAATCACGGCAGAATTTGTCTAGCCCTAGACATTTAACAAAATTTTATAGAAGTTAAAATTAAACTCATAAAAAAACTAACTTTTCTAAAGATGTTAAATCCGTATGTTTAAATGCTGTGACTGTATAACATGTGATATTACATTTCCCATGTCTGAACAAATTATTAACAGAAAATAATATTAATACTGTTATTACACAGCATAATGATATTAAAAAAGATATTTTCTAATAATGACTTGATGCTGACTATCGCATCTATTATATCGTGCACACAGATAGAAAAAAGTGTTATAATTATTTTATTCGATGTATTTAGATATTAAGATGATTGCATTACACTGTTAAGTTACATTGTTTAATTATTATAAGTTATAATAGTTTAGTTGTTGTTGCTGTGGTTTTATTTAAACAATTATTATTATTATTATTATTATTATTATTATTATTATTATTATTATTATTATTATTATTATTATTATTATTATTTTACATTATTAATTTATTTATTTGTATTTCTTTTTTCCTCTTATGCTTTATATTATTATTTAGTTTTTTTTTGTTTTATAGTTTAAAATCACATTATTTGTGAACAGACTTTAAATACATTGATTAAATGCAATTGAAAAGAGTTTTTTATTGGATGCAATTGTCCATAGCCCTTTGTGTAAGTGTTCACTCAAACTAATATTCCAAACGGAATCCGGTGTAATTCTTCTCATCTGCCTTCTAACTGTCATTGTGGTTAAGAAGCCTGCAGACACTGACCTAAGCCCACCTCACCAGTGAAATCAACAGCTAATTTCGATCTCCAATTCCTGGACATGGCGTGGAGGTAAAAATGGAGTTACAAAGTAAACGACATCACAGGTCATTACTGCAGGGTGGCCACGGAACATAGATAGAACCAAAAGACAGCGTGCGACTACAAGAGAAGAACATGAAAATTCACTTGTGTGATGCACGAGAGCGACAGTGTTGGCTGAAAGTAACCCCTGTCCAACACAACGTTGGCTGAAAGTAACCCCAATCCAAGACAACTTTGGCTAAAAATAACTCCCATCAGAGACAGGGTTGGCTGAAAATAACTCCATCCAAGACTGTCCTGAACATAACCCACAACCAAGAAATTATCTTGTATTGATAATAAACCCCGAACAAGAAAGTGTTTCCTTAGTATAACCCCCAACCAACGGAGTGTTTGTAATCAGAATAACCTCCAACAAACGGAGTGTTTTGCTATCAAAATAACTCCCAACCAACGGAGTTGTTAGTAGTCAGAATAACCCCCAACCGACGTTTTTGTGGTCAAAATAACCACCAAACAGAGCGTTTTGTAGGAAGAATAACGTCAACCAAAAAAAGCCACGTAGTGGGCCCCGATTGGTCCATCGTCAACCATTTATCTTTCATGGCTCAAGCTGGCATGTGCAAACATTGAACACCGCTCATTATATGATGTGCTCTGACTAAAGGGACAGAATGTTGACAAAATGGACGAGGTTTGGTGCTCAAATATTATTAGGCTCATTTGGCAAACAGCAAATACACTAACAAAAGGCTTAGTACAGTATTAATATTTGCCTCTCTTTCAACGGGATACGCCCTCAGTACACTGACCATTATTAAGTGCTTCCCATAACAACGTCCTTTCACAAAAGATTTTAAATACGCGGCGATCAAACATTAGTACTGTGTTCATTCCAGCGCTATTAGTTTTCAACACTAATACAGCATGAGCTGTACTGTGGTTCTTTGCTGGCAAGAACATGAGGTAAGCGCCAAAACTATGCCAGCTGAGGGTCACGGGTCGATGCTCATATAAAGAAGTTACAACAGTGTACCACACTGAGCGTGCTGCAATATCACGGTATAAAACTCCAGCCAATGTATGTCTTTGTTTTGACAAAGAAAAGACTCCAGTCAATATATGTCTTTGTTTTGACAATGAATAATTTTGTTGTTGCTGCATCAAGTTTTAGTCATCAGATTAACATAAGTTGTACTGATTATAATGAATAAGATTCCAGTCAATATATGGCTTTGTTTTGACATTGATTGGTAATGTTCTAATGTCAAGGGACTACAGTGTCTTTGTTTTGACAATGAATGGTAATCTTCCAATATAAAACGACAACAGTGCATTTGTTCTACAACTACTGACACCATGTACTGTGGTGTCAATCCAGCAACCAATACAACCATTGTGGCATCATTATGTACCAATATCCATGTCACTTGCCTTGTTTTGCTACAGTGAAATTTAAGCGAGCATGAGAGAAACAAGCAGAAACAGAATTAAAATAGAAAGCAAGGAATAATAGTACTGATATTAATAGCACTGATAGGGATAACATTATTAATGATAGCACTAATAATAATACCACCGGAAAATAATAACACTGACAGTGACAACATTGCACGTAATGCCATCGATAATAACAACACTGATAATAGTAACACTGATAGTAATAAAAACACCCTACCATAAACTATCTTCTATTGGTTCAAGATCTTTTTCTGTCTTTGGACCAACTGCCTGGGGAATTAGCACTTTCTCTTGGCAGCGTACAGAATATCAACACCTTCAAAGAAAGCATCAAAACTCATTTCTTCTCTAAAGTCTTCTTCTGGTCTGTTCTGTCTTCAAACTGCTTCTTACATATTGCCTCGTTCATTTTGTGCATGCGTTTGTGTGTGCGCCTGTGTGTGTGTGTGTGTGTGTGTGTGTGTGTGTGTGTGTGTGTGTGTGTGCATATGTGGGGAATCACTTTGTTTATTACTGCCTCTCCCCAAGTTTGATTAATCCTGCTCTCAGCCATTCTCTCTCTGTTATTATTCTCTCTATGTTATTATTCTCAATATGTTATTATTATTATTATTATTATTATTATTATTATTATTATTATTATTATTATTATTATTATTATTACGCTAATAATAATAATAATAACCTATAGTAATAATACTGACACACTGATAGTAATAACACTGATAATAATAATAATCATGAAATGAAATAATGATTCTCCCTTTTGTCTTCTGGGTTGCCTAATAGGATTGACTACACGTAAATGGAATCTTGTTTACGGTGCCCGTTGGAACCGGTTTCGGTTTCACTAGACACAATATCCGGTTTCATATACTCGCTGTTGTCTGATATTTGTGTTATTTCCGAGGAAGTCTTGTGGCAAAATGAAGTTACGCTACTTACGAACGCCATAGCAGAAAGCGGTGGTAACAGTTTTTTGTGCGTTTGGGTATGGCTGCGTGCTTCATAGGCTTGAATGTTTTATATCAATGTTTAATCATAGTAAGCTCAAAACACTCCGCCCACTATCAATTTCAGCAGAGGCCTGTGCAATTGCTCCAGTGGCCGGGTTATCAGTGATCACTCCAATAGCTCCAATAGCTGTGTTGTCAGTGATCACTGCTGTGTTGTCAGTGATTACTCAAGTGGCTGTGTTGTCAGTGTTCACTCCAGTTGCTGCGTTATCAGTGATCACTTCAGTGGCCGTGTTGTCAGTGATCACTCCAGTTGCGGTGTTGTCAGTGATCACTTCAGTAACATTCTTAGTGGCTGTGTTGTCAGTGTTCACTCCAGTTGCCGTGTTGGCAGTGATCAGTTTAGTGGCCGTGTTGTCAGTGATCACTCCAGTTGCCGTGTTGGCAGTAATCACTTCAGGGGCCGTGTTGTCAGTGATCACTCCAGTTGCGGTGTTGACAGTGATCACTCCAGTTGCGGTGTTGTCAGTGATCACTTCAGTAACATTCTTAACAGGACAAAAAATGGTTGTGACTTAGCCTGCTGCGCCGCTGAGTGGAAACTATCAAACAGTGAAAATTTTTGTTGCTTCATATTTCAAAACTACTACGTGTGCTCGCACCACTTACCGCTACACTGTGTGTAGAAACCTGTCAAAGAGGGGTTAACGGTTGGCGTATTTGTGTTGAATGCCAATATGATGCTGTAACATCACTGGTTTCACAACTAAGATTGATAGCTTTACACCCAGAGGTGATCACGTGCATTACGGCGGTTGTGTTCTGTCATGGATCATGTAACAATTGGCTGAATGCAATATCTCAGGCTCCAAATATATAATTATAGCTATTGATACGTTTTTGCTGCACAACGCCGACAACGTGATTCTGCAGCCACCATTTAGTGGAACATGACCCCGAGGAGATAAACAACAACTTGAACAGCAGCTGCTGGTGCAGAAGCTTGACACCACCACTAGAGCCTTTGGAATGGAAATAAAGGCAGAGAAGACCAAAATGATGACCAACAGCACCAATGGTATAAATGCGGACATCAAAGTCCAAGGCCAATCCCTCAACACGGCGCATAGCTTCAAATATTTAGAAGTAATTTATGCACAAACAGCTGCTGCCCTGACAAGATTGAAGCCCATTTGGAAATACTGGACCATCAGTATACACTCCAAGGTAAGGTTGCTGCGCTCCCTTGTCATTTCCATCTTCCTATACTTTTGCGAAATATGGACTCTCACACTCACAGCAGACCTACAATGACGAATACAAAACATGGAGATGAGGTGCTACAGAAGACTTCTGAGCATTTCCTATACACAACACATCATCAATGACAAAAGCCGACAGACCGTCACACAAACCATTAGACAACACGATGACCTGCTCACAGCGGTGAAGAAACGGAAACTCCGATGATATGGCCACATCACCACAGCATCAGGCTTTGTAAAGACTATCCTGCAAGGCAGGGTGCAAGGAGGCAGAAGAAGAGAGAGACAGAAAAAGAGGCGGGAAAACAACATTCGAGAATGAACTGACTTGACACTGAGTGAAGCCACGAGGACTACTGAGGACAGAGAAAGATGGAGTACACTGGTTGAACGATCATCTGTGGTGCCCCAACGACTTTCGAGTTAAGGGATTTGGACAGGATAGGATAGGATTGGACTCCGGGGAGCAAACTTGTTTTTTCCAACTTAGTTCCAGTCATTCGCCCAAAAAGGCAATCAGCGAAGTCGAACGAAGCTCTCCGATGTGTTACAAAATGATGCTTGCATGGCTACAACTAGCTGATATTAAAAATGATCGCCGTTGCTTCTAATTCTGTTCGATTTACACAGATTTAGCATTTCGCAACGGTATACTTTGTTAATATGAGCATAATATGAGCACAATTATTATCGACCATATTTAATAGTTGCGTTCCTTGATTTGCATTTTGTTAGTTCTCAGCAGTAAAGGCTAATAATAGCATTGCCCATTTCCTGCCTAGAACCAAGTAGACACTGTTATACAGTATACATAGGCTTAATCTACATTATCATATTATAAGTCAGTCTCCGCGCAGCGAAGAAGCTCACTAGCTGAATATAATTAGACTTGTATTGTTTGTTTTATACGTAAATAAATGTATAAAGTATATCTATTCTAATTAATAATATTTAGGCCTATACTTTATAATATTCGAATCTTGACATTTCCGGAGAAGGACGAGTAGGCTAAGCGATTTTTTTTAAAATAACTCGAGATCAGAGTTAAATTAATAGTTAGTTATTCATTGCTTACAGGGTCCAGCGGCCTGCAAAGAGCCGAATCAGGACCACAAAATCGAGACCACAACTTCGCTAGTGGTAGTAGTAGTAGTAGTAGTAGTAGTAGTAGTAGTAGTAGTAGTAGCATAGTTATTTAGTTAAATCTTTAATTTATTTATTTGTTTTGTTTGTGTGTTATTATTATTATTATTATTATTATTATTATTATTATTATTATTATTATTATTATTATTATTATTGTTTCTTTTTATTATTATTATTATTATTATTATTATTATTATTATTATTATTATTATTATTATTATTATTATTATTATTATTCCTACTTTAAAAAAAAAAAGAATAGTGTGCTGCTGTGCGTGCTCAATGGTGTAAATATGGTCAGTGACGTTTTGTTTGTTTTTGCTGAAGTTGGGTGTAACCCGAAATATTCAGATAGTGTTACTGGTTATTTTTTCTTATAGATTTACCAAAGTTTTCAGATGATTTATAGAAATTTCCGCCCGCCACGCAACATGTTTTTAATACGTATTTCTCATTTAAATACATATCATTTAGATACATATAACAAATGTACTGTATCAGTTAAAAAGAATAATATTAGTTAAATAAATAATTGCTTTGGTGCTTGCAATAAAAATGTCACTGTTTTTTGAGACCATTATAAACTTGCTTTGCCTTGTTGTGCTGAAGTGACATCAACGTATCCATAGCGCTTTGAAGTTTTGTCATGGTTTTATTGTTGATATAGATGTGAAATCGTTGTATGTGTGCTTTATGTGTTATGTATTACTTTTACTCCTTATTACTAATTATGTCAGTATATTATTTATCATAAAATAATAATAATAATACTAACTGCTTCAAAATGCAAATCTCGACTTGAGCTTGAAGCTGTGCAGATCGAAATAGAATTAGATCTAGCAGCGGCTATTTTTATGCACGGATGTTTCACCACAGGCTCTGAAGTCTTTTCTTTTGTCTTTGTAAACTCCTAAATACGTACGTAGTATAGTATGTAATTGAGGCCTACGAAAGACGAGAATTCCCAGCCTGTGGTTTCACGTAGTCCTGCCAGCATTCGTTCGTAAAACATCGGATAGCTCCGCTCGACTCGGAGAGCTTCGTTCGACTTCGGTAATTGCCTTTTTCGGGAAAGTGACTGGAACTAGGTTGGAAAAAACAAGTTCGCCTCCGGGGAAAGTCAAACCACTCACTGGTCAATGGGATATCAGTTTCTTAATACAGTATTCCTATGGTTCAGTGGTCAGTGGTTAGTGGGATATCAGTTTCTTAATACAGTATTCCTATGGTTCAGTGGTCAGTGGGATATCAGTTTCTTAATACAGTATTCCTATGGTTCAGTGGTCAGTGGTTAGTGGGATATCAGTTTCTTAATATAGTATTCCTATGGTTTAGTGGTCAGTGGTCAGTGGGATATCAGTTTCTTAATACAGTATTCCCATGGTTCAGTGGTCAGTGGTCAGTTGTTAGTGGGATATCAGTTTCTCAAAAAGAGAATACAGTACTGGTATGTCAACTGGTCAGTGGTCAGTGGGATGTCAGTTTCTAAAGGAGAAAAATGCAGTTTTTATATTGTCAGTGGAATATCAGTTTGTCAAGTAGATAAATCAGTGTTGTATGGTCAACTGGTCAGTGGGATATCAGTTTGTCAAGTAGATAAATCAGTGTTGTATGGTCAACTGGTCAGTGTGATATCAGTTTGTCAAGTAGATAAATCAGTGTTGTATGGTCAACTGGTCAGTGGGATATCAGTTTGTCAAGTAGATAAATCAGTGTTGTATGGTCAACTGGTCAGTGGGATATCAGTTTGTCAAGTAAATAAATCAGTGTTGTATGGTCAACTGGTCAGTGGGATATCAGTTTGTCAAGTAGATAAATCAGTGTTGTATGGTCAACTGGTCAGTGGGATATCAGTTTGTCAAGTAGATAAATCAGTGTTGTATGGTCAACTGGTCAGTGGGATGCCAGATTGTCAAGTAGATAAATTAGTGTTGTATGGTCAACTGGTCAGTGGGATATCAGTTTGTCAAGTAAATAAATCAATGTTGTATGGTCAGCTGGTACATGGTCAGTGGGATATCAGTTTGTCAAGTAGATAAATCACTGTTGTATGGTCAACTGGTCAGTTGGATATCAGTTTGTCAAGTAGATAAATCAGTGTTGTATGGTCAACTGGTCAGTGGGATATCAGTTTGTCAAGTAGATAAATCAGTGTTGTATGGAATCCGCGACCTTCTGCACAGAATAAAAGCTTACTATCATCTGAGGGGTTGAAATGCGCGACCTTCTGCATACAATAAAAGCTTACTATCATCTGAGGGGTTGAAATGCGCCACCTTCTGCATAGAATAAAAGCTTACTATCATCTGAGAGGTTGGATTCCGCGACCTTCTGCATAGAATAAAAGCTTACTATCATCTGAGGGGTTGGAATCCGCGATCTTCTGCATAGAATAAAAGCTTACTATCATCTGAAGGGTTGGAATCCGCGACCTTCTGCATACAATACAAGCTTACTATCATCTGATCTACCAATAAGCGCGCACGTGTGTGTGTTTGTGTTTGCGTGTGTGTGTAAATGCATGCGAGCGCGTAGAGCTCAGTGTTATTTTGGTTTTATGCTTTGCGAAATAAAATATTATTATTATTATTATTATTATTATTATTATTATTATTATTATTATTATTATTATTATTATTATTATTTTATTTTTAATTTATTATTTTATTTTATTTATTTATAATATTTTTATATTTTTATAATATTTTTTTTTATATTTTTTTTCCGAATTCTGTAATAGCAATTTCTTAGGATCGCCGCTCTTTGAGTTCCATTGAAGAAAAAGCGCGTAATACAATCTTGTATTATTAAAGAGATTTTTTTTTTCTCATTTTAATTCCTTACTTGTCAATCATTTTGACGGTAAAGACATAAACAAACAATTAATAACATTTTGATGGTAAAGATGTAAACAAACAATTAATAACATTTTTTTTGTAGCCAAGTGGGCTAAGGCGGGACTAACTTGCCTTGTCCATAGGCCAGAAACCAATGGCGCCTGACAGGTGTGGGTTCGATCCAGCATCTGGGAGTTATGTTTCTCCGAATATTATTTACTTTCGACTCGGGCAACGTCTCGGGGGTTTTCTCCGGGTACTCCGGTTTGCTCCCCCCAGCAAAATTTCATAATCACAACTAATGTTAGGTAGGTTGGGTTTGGGTGCGCCAGTCTGCGACTACGCTTTCCCCAGGGGAGGCAGCCCAGAATTTCCCTATGGAAAAGGGACAATAAGGTAAATTAAAAAAAATGGAAAAAAATTATTATTATGCAAAATAATTTAGTAGTAGTAGTAGTAGTAGTAGTAGTAGTAGTAGTAGTAGTAGTAGTAGTAGTAGTAGTAGTAGTAGTAATGTGTGTTGTCGGAGTTGTATCAATGGGCTTTGGGTTTTTGGTGAGTATTGTCTGCAAATGGCGTCAGAATGTTGCCTTCATTATTGATAGCTTCTATCCACAGCTGCCTTCGCACGATTGTTCTCCGGTTTCACGTGAATGATCTTACGTGCCGACACGGTTTCTGCAACACATTTGCCACAGAATTCATGTCCCGCAAAGCAATCATAAGATTTATTGAGATCTGATTGCACATGCCACATTGGCTTTATCTCACGTTTGATAGGGTTCATGAATATTAACGATTGCTGACGTTTCCTGTAACAAACCCGTCGTAGTTTCGCGGATTAAAACGCACTGATCGGTAAGGTTTCATGAGATGGTTGTCCACCTCACTCCCCCCCCCCTCTCTCTCTCTCTCTCTCTCTCTCTCTCTGTGAAATAGGCAATGAAAAAATTGCGGCAAGTTATAGAAGATAGGCAATACAATAATATATGAAATAACTAGAGCACACAGTTCAAATAACTTCGGCATTTACAGTCAACAAGGATGACGAAGCACAACCACATAAACCATCCTGACAACAATGCTGCAATTGAGGAACACAGAAAAAAAACAATCCGGTAATAGGACCCTTCCCCTCCTCCGGAAAAGGCATTTTACCGAGCACAAAGGCAGATTAGACAGAAGGTCAGAAAAAAAGTCTTGATTTTTGCTGCGGCAAGAAGCATTTTAGTGTATAAGATAATAAAGAATATTCGCAAACATGGACCCTCACAGCAGACCTACAACGAAGAATACAAACTAGATAATGTACTACAGAAGACTTCGATTCTCCTATCCCAGCACATCATCAACGACGAAGTTCGACTGACCATCACAAACCTTTGGACACAACACGATGACCTGCTCACATTGGTGAAGAAACGGAAACTCTGAAGGTATGGCCCCATCACCAGAGCATCAGGCCATGCAAAAACAATCCTGCAAGGCAGGGTGCAAGGAGGCAGAAGATGAGGGAGAAAGGAAAAAGAGGTGGGAGGACAACATTCGAGAATGGACTGGCTTGGTAACGGCATATCTCAAGAGGTAGCATTTTAGATGGAGTATTATTTATAACTATTAATTACTTACCACAATGTGTACAAAGTCCTTGCAAAATTTTTTGCGGATAGGACAAAGATATAGGTTACTAGTAATGTATTAACAGACAATGGGTCCCGACAGGAGTCCTCTCCAGGATCGCACAAACTGCTGCCCTGACATTGAAGCCCATTTGGAAAGACAGGACTATCACACAAACCTTTGGACAACACGATGACCTGCTCACAGTGTGAAGAAACGAAACTCTGAAGGTATGGCCCCATCACCAGAGCATCAGGCCTGCAAAAACAATCCTGCAAGGCAGGGTGCAAGGAAGAAGATGAGGGAGAAATGAAAAAGTACAACATTCGAGAATGGACTGGCTTGACGCCGAGCAAAGCCATGAGGGTTGCTGAAGACAGAGAAAGATGGAGTACTGGTTAAACGATTATCTGTGGTGCCCCACCGACCTTCGAGTTACATAGGTATAGGAATAGGATAGTACTGATAGTAAATTACACGGGATCTTGACTGCAAAGATTGGTAAAACTGAATATATATTTTATGTTGAAAAGGTAAAGTGTGCATATTGCTAAGTACAGTCTCATAAAATATACAATGAAAGTACACAGTAATAATGACCACTTAGACATGCGATGTAAAAAGATTTACATAACCCTCCCATAATAGGTACATAAAACTGTTATAGTAGGTGCATAACACTGTCATAGTAGAAACATACACTGTCACAGTAGGTGCGTGATACTGTCATAGTAGCTACTAACACTGCCATAGTAGGTGCATAACACTGTCATAGTAGTCATAGTAGGTGCTTGAAACAGTCATATTAGGTGCATAACTCTATGATAGGAGGTGCATAACACTGTCATTGGAGGTACATAACAGGCTTACAGGATGTACAAAACACTGTCATAGTAGGTACATAACACTGTCATAGTAAGCACATAACACTGTATTGTGGGAACATAACACTGTCATAGTAGGTACATAACACTGTCATAGTAGGTACATAACACTGTCATAGTAGGAACATAACACGGTCATAGTAGGGTACATAGCAGCCATAGTAGGAACATAACACTGCCATAGTAGGAACATAACACTGTCATCATAGTAACTTGTCATAGTAGGTGCGTAACACTGCCGCAGAGGTACTTAACACTGCCATAGGCTATGATTTCATAGTTTGTGCAGCAAGCTGTTTGGCGTTGCCATTGTTTATTGTTTTGTCGTTCCCCACGTCCCGCTGGCTTCGTCTCACGTTCGACAGGCTTCATGAATATGCATAACTGCTGACACTTCTTGCGTTGAACGTCATAATTTGTAGTGTTTGAACGTCATAATTTGTAGTGTTTGAACGTATTATTTCTAGTGTTTGAACGTTATTATTTCTAGTGTTTGAACGTCATAATTTATAGTGTTTGAACGTTATTAATTCTGGTGTTTGAACGTTATTATTTCTGGTGTGGATTTGGCATGGCAGGCATCACGCGCTTGTTACTGGTGAATACGATGCTGAACAACAAATTATGTAAATCATACGTTTGACGCTGACTCCTGTCACGTGATACACTTATAGTGTGACCTTCATCCCCACCTCACCACATACATATATACTACTCAAATAATTGAAGGCAATCATATTTCATTTAGTTTATTTATTTTTTGCTGCTATCAATAATATCGCTTATATTGCTTATTTCAAAACTTATCCTGTACAGTAACATTCAAGACAATCTTATTCTGACAAGTAATCACATGTGTGAGTTTTAACTTTCTGCACTGAGTTGAAAAACAAACCCAATTTTTACCAAAAAATGACCCTAATTTACTGTTGTCTTGCTAATAAAGCAAAATTTTCAACATTAAAAAGTGATTTGCACGCGAAAGGCTTGCATTTTCTTAGTTCAGTTCAACAATCGGCGTTTTTTTCTGGGTATAAATGGCAGCGCATTTGCTGCTTTTCTAACCATGCCCCCAAGGCGACGATTGACTGATGCGGATAGAGGCAGAGCTATTGCATGGCTTCAGGAAGGGGTGGGGGTGAGAGAAGTTGGCAGGCGGCTGGGAGTGTCCCACTCCGTTGTCCAAAGGCTGCGGGAGCGCTTTAACAACACTGGAAGCGTCCAAGAACCAAGAAGGTCCGGACGCCCCCGCGTTACCACTGCAAGACAAGACCATTTCATCACCCTGTCAGCTCTGAGGATGAGGTCCGCTACAGCAAACACCATCAGAAGACAGCTTCACGCAGCCAGCAATGTTAACGTCAGCGACCAGACAATTCGCAACCGTCTACACGAGGCAAAACTGCGATCAAGACGACCAGCAGTACGGCCTTTGCTCACCCCAGCTCACCGTGCAGCGCGTTTGGCCTGTAGGCTGTTCAGTAAGCATAGCCGCTGTCAGCAGTTTTCTAGCTTTACCTACTGAACGAAGCGCTTTCCCTCAGCCGCTGTCAGCCACTGGCAGCATAGCGGGGAGGTTACTAACTAGCAAAGCAAAATGGCGGACGTGGTATGGCTTTCGTTTTATTGACGGATCAACAGAATTACGCTCCTCACTGCTCGATATGACTTCTATTATTGCTGCAATTGTTGATGTAATCCTTTGTACAACAGTAATCGCAATTTCTAAGTCATCGTCAGTAAATGGACAAAGTGGATCAAGGGTAGCCATCTTGATTACACAGTGTGCGTCAGAATTCGTTCAGTGGACCGAGCATTCGCTGAGTAAGCGGCCGAGCGAGCGGCTGTCGGTACTGTTACGCTGGGCTCGGCGTCATTTGGTGTGGACTAGGCAACATTTGTCAAGGGTGCTCTTTACAGACGAGTCTCGGTTCTCTCTGTCTTTCAACGACCGTCGAGTGAATGTTTGGAGGCGTCCACGGGAGCGTTTTGCTGATGCGACGGTGCGCGAGCATGACCGCTTTGATGGTGGATCTGTCATGATGTTAGGTGGCTTCGCATTAAACTTCAGAACACCCCTGCTCCAAATTCATGGCAACTTAAACGGTATTGGCTACAGGGATGACGTCCTACAACCTAGGGTTCTCCCAGCTCTGCGGGCCATTGGGGAAGGTGCCATACTACAGGACGATAATGCCAGACCCCACCGAGCGCGTATCGTCAATGACTTCCTGCAGCAACAGCACGTCATAAGGATGGATTGGCCGGCTCGATCACCCGATTTGAACCCCATAGAACATAATAATAATAATAATAATAATAATAATAATAATAATAATAATAACGGATTTTTATATAGCGGGTACTCCAGCCTATGACCAGACTCACCACGCTTTACATAATCATTACATATAAATACATGCACTCGATAAAACATTGCTTTTGCTACAATACACCAAAAGACAGAACAGTAAGGGTACAACTATTTACAACTATGTACACAAATTATAAAGAAAAAGACAGAAATAGACTATTTACAACTATGTACACAACTGACAGAAAAGACAGAAATAGAATAGCAAAAAACCTATTCACAGCTATTTATATGCCCGGTTAGGCCCAAGAGGAAAACATCTGTGGGATGTCTTGGGTCGACAGACACGGGCAAACCTCCCTCCAGGAGCTAACCTTGAAGTTCTGGCCCAAGTTCTCCAGCAAGAGTGGTTGGCCATCCCAGGAAACATCCTCCATAACCAGATACGGTCCATGAGACAACGATGCCAAGACTGCATTGATGCAAACGGTGGCCACACCCGATACTAACTCTATAGATTTTTGGTTTCTAAAGTTTTGATTTTGTAAATGAGGGGTATGTCTAGTTAAATTGAATTTACTCGAATTTTAAGCGACTGATGTCTAACATCCTTTTTGTTATTGATGCAGAAATGATTGCAATAAAATATGATGAACTAATAAATTGAATTCGTGTTTCTGATTTAAAGAGAGACCCATATGTCCAAGTTGCCCTTGAATTATTTTGAGTAATATATTATAATCTTATACCCAGACACCCCACCACACACATATATTATAATCTTATATCCAGACACCCTTAACCCAACACTCACATATATTATACTCTAAACCCAGACACCCCCACCCCACCACACACATATATTATACTCTATACCCAGACTCCCCCACCCCTCCACACACACATATATTATACTCTATACCTAGACACCCCCACCACACACATATATTATACTCTATACCTAGACACCCCACCCCTCCACACACATATATTATACTTTATACCTAGACACTTCCACCCCTCCACACACATATATTATACTCTATACTTAGACACCCCCACCCCTCCACACACATATAATTTTACTCTGTGCACTTGCAACTATATGACGTCATATGCAGAACGGAATCTAACAAGACATTCCATTTCAGTTGTCAGCTTGTTCCGGTAATGAAGGTTTAAAATAAACTTCTGAATGCCTAAACATATACACAAACCAAAATTTGCACTTTACTTTCATTCGAAAAGGTTTATAATTTATATTAACTGAAACTTCCTTTGCAGATTTATTTGGCCATTTTACAATGCCTCCATTAGTGCTCATTGGTCCAAAGTGTTGCTAAATGCTTTGTAAAAATTAGCGCGTAAGGTTTTAAGGCGAGAGTAAAGAAGTGGGCTTTCTACGCCTTACCATCTTCATCCACCTCTTTTCTAATAAACTGTGGGCGTTTTGAGTATCATATCCCACTATCCTATCTCTCCCTTGACTAACCATATTTCTCTTAAAATATATGCTATTTTAAACAGTCTTAAATTTTGTTTTGAATTAAGCCCCTACATCTATTTTTACCAATAGCTCATTCCTACCCCTTCATCCCGCAATCTTTCCCTTAAATAAAAGCATTTCAATACTTAAGTGTTCTATTATCTCCTATGTAAAACACAGTGCCACTTTTAAACACATAGCTTAGCAAAGAGTCTAGTCAGTGGTACTGTATCGCCAGCCTAGCCTGCATATGCACCAGTCCTCAAGTTACCCACTGGGGTTAGGTAGCACAATTGGTAGAGCAGCTTACTAGTAAAGGTTCCTGGTTCGAATCCCGGATTCACCAAATTTTTCCTCTTGCCATCAACTGGTTCTCTTGTGTCAGTATAATGTGACCAGCACGCTGGTGTGACTATAATCTACCATTATTAAGCTACCCCCATCCCACTCCCCACCCCTCTTTTCCACCACCACCACCTACCATCCTCCCTACCCCGTCTCCTTCACACACACCCTACCCCAAAACGGGGCACACTCGCACAAACGGGGAAAATGACTGTTACGTTTGAGACGCGCACGATAGATCCGATCGTTATGTTTTGCAAAGCATACAATAACAGAGTGTATTTACCTTTGATTTGATTTTGTGTTGTTTTTAAAAGAAGCTTTGTATAATGTTAATAATTTTCGTTGGTCGATATTATTGGAGAATTTTCTAGAATTACTTGTTTACTATCGATCGAAGCATGTAGATAAATCTAGTAATAGCTAAGAGATTCGTCTAACCTAAATAAAGTTATATGCCATAAGAAAGTGCATAGTTCCGATGACGAGTTTTATTCTGATTGGCTGTAATTGCGTCACGCTGGAATGTTCGAATTTTCTCTCGATTATAGAGGGACTATATGGGATTTTATGGTGAAAAGACTTTAAATAGCTAAATAGATTGATAGATGTAAAGGTAACAACGCCTTCTATTTGCGCTGCCGGTGTCTGTGTCAATGACTTTCAGGTGTAAGATTATTAGACGGTGTTAGAAGAACTGCTTCAAGCAGGAGGAGAAGCGATGATCGACGCACTCACCATTATCTGTAACAAGATCTGGCAGAGTGGGGAGTGACCTACACCATGAACCCAGTCGCTTGTCATCACTCTTCCCAAAAAAGGTAACCTTCAGGAATGTGAAAATTACCGCACCATCAGCCTCATCAGCCATCCCAGCAAGGTCTTCCTGAAAATAATACTCAACAGGTTGAAACCCCAAGCTGAACAAATCATAACTGAAGAGCAAGCAGGATTCAGGGCAGGGCGAAGTACCACTGAACAGATTTTCAACTTCAGAATAATCTGCGAGAAATACCTACAGCACCAACAACATCTATGTCATGTGTTCGTAGACTTTAAAAAGGCGTTTGACCGGGTCTGGCATGCAGCTCTGTGAAGATTTGGTTGGTTAAACGATCATATGTGGTGCCCCTACGACCTCCGAGTTACGGGATAGGATAGGATAGAACGGAGAGTTAGAACTACGTTTTAGAATTGAATAGTTAGAACTACGTTTTAGAATTGAATAGTTAGAACTACGTGTTACAACGGAGAGTTACAACTAAGTATTACAAGGGAGAGTTAGAACTACGTGTTAAAATTAAGTGTTCAAATGGAGAATTAGAACTAAGTGTTAGATCGAAAGTTAGGATTAGGTTTAGAACGGAGATTTAGAACTAACTGTTAGAATGGAGAGTTAAAAGTAAGTGTTATAATGGAGAATAAGAACTAAGTGTTAGAGTGGAAAGTTTTGAACTAAGTGATATAACGGAGAGTTAGAAGAGAGTTAGAACTAAATGTAAGAACAGGCAATTAGAACTAAGTGTAAAAACAGAGAGTTAGAACGAAGTGTTGATAGAGCGGATAGTTAGAACTAAATGTTATAAAGAAGAACTACTATGTGTTAGAACAGAGAGTTAGGACCAAGTGTTAGAACGGAGAGTTGAAATGAATAGCCAAATGGGCAACTTACTGAGGCGCACCAGCGTAATTCTATCAGCGGCTGTTAGATTACATTTTGTTCGTACTAAGCGTTAGCGTGGAGTGGCAAAACGGCAACAGTAAACACGTGCATTGGGATAACTCTGAGCACACACAGCAGGTGGAGTTTCATCAACATGCACTGCATAAGGGAATCAATACAATCTCCAACTAAGCCTTAAGTGGACCTCTGTCAGTGCATCAATATTAGAAATGTGAAGTTGTCACAAAATGAACAAGTAGTGTAGACTGGCGAGTGCCTATAAAAAAACTATCAATACTAAACAAATATGGTGTCAAATTAGAATGGAGTTTCAAAGGAAATCAATAAACTTTCCGTGCGAGCTGTCTGTGGTAATCTGTCCTAGCGCGAATATTAAAAATGCAGCAATCCCCTTTAAAAACGCACTGGGTGTGGAACTATATTTTAACATTAACCCTGTCCTTGTCCTAAGTATACATGTCCACGGAAGATCAGTAGTTAAAAGGAGACGTAAGCATCATCAAAATCATATGAGAATGAACTACTGTACATTACATGGTTATTGTTTTAGGTCCAGAGTACTCTTTTGAACCAAATCAGGACCAAGAGAAAGAACTAAGAATCCGTTTTAACAAAATGTAACGGCCCCCCTTTTTTTTTTCGTGACACTTTTGAAAATGAGACGTCTTATACCGCAACGTAGGTCACATGTTGTGCAACAGACAACCTTTAAAGTATTAGTAATAATAAAAATCATCATAATCATAGTGGGAGAAGAAAACAAAGATACAAAATGAAGTTTTTATTATTTTGTAAATTAAGTATTGTATATGTTGCTTGCGTCTGCGTTTAGTTCAGTTGTCCGCTTTGGATGCTCTAATTGTCGTCTTTATGTTCAAGGGTAGCACTAAGGTTTGGATGCTCTAATTGTTGTGCTTATGTTCAAGGGTAGCCCTAAGCTTTGGATGCTCTAATTGTCGTCTTTATGTTCAAGGGTAGCACTAAGCTTTGGATGCTCTAATTGTTGTGTTTATGTTCAAGGGTAGCACTAAGCTTTGGATGCTCTAATTGTTGTATTTATGTTCAAGGGTAGAACTAAGCTTTGCTTTTGTGTGCCATTATATATTCCCTTTATTATATTTGCTTTCTTGAATAAAAATTATGCTTAAACCACAAAGAAGTAATTCAATCCAATCATACTATTTGAACAGTGAAAATATTATATCAATAAATCGACTTTAAAGAACGTGTGTTCATTAGATCATTAATTTTATTTATTTTCGGGTGGTGGTTATAAATTGTAGCAAAGCTTTACGGGTGTCTTTTAATAATGGAATATCACAAGAGGAAAGATCGTGGAACTCATCGTCAATTTCATTCAAATTACACAACGTTGAGGCTCTGTCTTCCCTAAAGACGTTCGAGCATCTCAGCTGCTGCACTGGCAAATTATTACAAATTAATCCGAGTTTTATAAAGCTTTTCCGCATATTGTTCGAAACACATGTAAGGTATTTTTTCAAAACAAAAATCATGTTTGAACAGCCTATATATTACACATAACTTATTAAAACAACTCATGCTGCCAGGACTGAACAAATTGATCCTCCAATTTCTGTTTAATTAAACTTTTAAATTGATCTACTTAAAAAAGCACAACGAATCTCTAATACCTAGCCAAAAAATATGAGACATACCAAGACCGTCTGGGGTTGAACGTACCGTTTCCATCCATGCTAATCTGTACAGACTATTATTATACAAAACCTGGAAATGACATTTGCACAGAAATGTGAGCCTTGAACGAAAAATTCCTTAGAGTTTGTACCAAAAACTGAGCAATCTGCATTTTGCATTATTATAATGACACAGGGAATTGAGCGACTTCTTTGAAAATCATACAAGAAGGTATGCTAGCTTACACATCTAACAACAGCTTAAACAATGTAAGATGCAATTTGTCACACGCAGTTACATTTTTAAACTGCCAATGTTCACTACCGTACAGAATGACAGGCTGTACACATCTCTAAGTCCTTAAGTCCTCCCTGCCCCTTCTACCCCACACAACCCCCATCCTCCTCCAACTCCAATCGCTGGCCGCCTGCAGGGAGGGTTTAAGGCAGCAAACAAGCTCCATCTAAGCTGTCAGGAGTGTCAACCGCTCTATCGGTCCGTTACCGTAAAAAGCCGTTCTGTTGTTCCACTACCTCAGTAGGCAGTTGGCAGTTCAGTCTATGTTTGTTTATCAGTTAGTGGCCTATCAATTTGTGTAGTGGAACTCACATAGAGTGGTCTATCCATGTCTGTAGTGGAACTCACTTAAAGTGGTCTATCCACGTCTGTAGTGGAACTCACATAGAGTGGTCTATCCATGTCTGTAGTGTAACTCACGCACAAATAGTGGTCTATCCATGTTTGTAGTGTAACTCACATAGAGTGGTCTATCCACGTCTGTGGTGTAACTCACATAGAGTGGTCTATCCATGTCGGTAGTGTAACTCACATAGAGTGGTCTATCCATGTCGGTAGTGTAACTCACATAGCGTGGTCTATCCATGTCTGTGGTGTAACTCACATAGCGTGGTCTATCCATGTCTGTGGTGTAACTCACATAGCGTGGTCTATCCATGTCTGTGGTGTAACTCACATAGCGTGGTCTATCCATGTCTGTGGTGTAACTCACATAGCGTGGTCTATCCATGTCTGTGGTGTAACTCACATAGCGTGGTCTATCCATGTCTGTGGTGTAACTCACATAGCGTGGTCTATCCATGTCTGTGGTGTAACTCACATAGCGTGGTCTATCCATGTCTGTGGTGTAACTCACATAGAGTGGTCTATCCATGTCTGTGGTGTAACTCACATAGCGTGGTCTATCCATGTCTGTGGTGTAACTCACACATAAAGTTGAAGAAGATGAAGAGGATAAGTGTGAGAGAACAGAAAAAAATGTCACCTTTATTAAAGTCCATGTTGTAGTAGCAGCACTTTTCTAGGTTAGGCACTGGATAGTGTAGCCTTGTTTTGTTTGTTGATCCATTAGCGACCTATCCATTTCTGCGGTGTCACTGACCCAAAGACGAGGGTGAGGAGGAACATATTAAAAGGAGAAGAAGAAGGAACAGTAGGAGGAGCAAAACTCACAAACTTTTTAACTTGATGAAGATGTAGAGATGGGCGAAAAATAAGAGAGAAAAGAGAGAACCCACGGAAATGTGTCTGAATCTGTTATTATTATTATTATTATTATTATTATTATTATTATTATTATTATTATTATTATTATTATTATTATTATTAGAACTAGCCGAAATGTAGGCAAGTGCAAGCTTGTAGACGGAGATTCAATATCGATTAGTTAGCGAAATCAATAACCCATTGAGTATTTAAGCAAGTCAATAAGAACAAACTTGGCTTGTCCACTAAGCAAAGTGTCCACAAAGTGTATAATGAATAACGAGGCATCAATCTCTGCCACAACTATTAAGCCTAACGCAATCACGCCAAACCATACACCACCAAACGGCGCATGCCTGATGCCAGAGTAAGGCCCTGGAACCACGTCCATCCTAGCCTGCTCTTGTTAATGTCAGTCTGCAATATCTGTAAGAGACAGGAATAATGTGAGTCTAAAGCAATCACCGTAAAACCACATAACAGCGAACTGTGCATGACGGAGGTCACAGTAGCGTCCTACAAAGTCTTACATCTTTGACCTACTTTCCAAAATCAGAATGCGCGTCTTTAATTTTAGTTCCTCAATCATTTCATCACCCTCCATCCCCCAGCCGCACACATCTACAAACCAAAAAAAAGGCGATGAAAACTTTGAAGCTAATGTTCGAGATACTGCTTCAAAATCTATCCTCTAATAATAAACATTTGAAATAAATGAAGTGTTCGTATTCGTATTCGTAAGCGTCAGGGCGTGAAATTATTGCTGTATAAACAAATAAATGGTTATTATAAAAAAATAGAGTGAAAGGGTGAAAGCTAAGTCTTGAGGGGAATTAAACAACAAACTAAGAGCACTCTGGTGCTTGAGAAACATTCGGATAGAAATACATACGTCCAAAATACATGTACAAGAATCGTTGAAAGAATGCTGTGACGTCAGTGATATAATATTTTGATGACAACGATAGAATAATTTTAACTAATCTTTCATCGAACACAATAATAATGTTATTTCTATAATGTATTTCGTACCACGTTGTAGGAGTTCGAGACAAAAACTTGCACTGGTCTACGGAAGCTGAAGACAGGTTAGTCAGTCTGGTATTAATGTTGATATACACATTACGTTAGCGAAAACGTTGATTGGTTCTCCAAATGGTCAGTTTCTCTAATTAATGATAGTATTTGATATTTTATTTTAAAAATTTTTATTGACCTGATGAATAGATATTAAAAATAAACAAACAAAGTCAGGAGGGATGTCATTGTAGAACGTTACACAAGGGAAATGGCGGATTGACCACCGCACTCAAATGATCAATGTCACTTAACGACGCGCAATCAGCACAGGGATACGCTGCACTGTGCATGCTGATAGCTTATGCCACTACAAAACCCGTTTCTTCCCCACCACCACATTCACCACCAGGCCACACGCAGTATTCACATTTCCTTGTAAACCTACGTCAATGGCTGACACCACTGTTCAGTTTTCTTTATAAGCTTGCGTGGACGGCTGACACCACAAACCACCTACCCGCGCCAGCTAAACCAGTGTCACCATCCCCGAAAACAAAACCAGTTGTTTTGTGCCTGTGACATAAACTCTCAATCCCCCCATTGGAGTACACTGCCTGTACAGGCTGTAATGTTAAGGCCTGACATTGGAGTACACTGCCTGTACAGATTGTAATGTTAAGGCCTGACATTGGAGTACACTGCCTGTACAGGCTGTAATGTTAAGGCCTGACATTGGAGTACACTGCCTGTACAGATTGTAATGTTAAGGCCTGACATTGGAGTACACTGCCTGTACAGATTGTAATGTTAAGGCCTGACATTGGAGTACACTGCCTGTACAGATTGTAATGTTAAGGCCTGACATTGAAGTACGCTGCCTGTACAGATTGTAATGTTAAGGCCTGACATTGGAGTACACTGCCTGTACAGATTGTAATGTTAAGGCCTGACATTGGAGTACACTGCCTGTACAGGCTGTAATGTTAAGGCCTGACATTGGAGTACACTGCCTGTACAGATTGTAATGTTAATGCCAGACATTGGAGTACACTGCCTGTACAGATTGTAATGCTAAGGCCTGACATTGGAGTACACTGCCTGTACAGATTGTAATGTTAAGGCCTGACATTGGAGTACACTGCCTGTACAGATTGTAATGTTAAGGCCTGACATTGGAGTACACTGCCTGTACAGATTGTAATGTTAAGGCCTGACATTGAAGTACGCTGCCTGTACAGATTGTAATGTTAAGGCCTGACATTGGAGTACACTGCCTGTACAGGCTGTAATGTTAAGGCCTGACATTGAAGTACACTGCCTGTACAGATTGTAATGTTAAGGCCTGACATTGGAGTACACTGCCTGTACAGGCTGTAATGTTAAGGCCTGACATTGAAGTACACTGCCTGTACAGATTGTAATGTTAAGGCCTGACATTGAAGTACACTGCCTGTACAGATTGTAATGTTAAGGCCTGACATTGAAGTACACTGCCTGTACAGATTGTAATGTTAAGGCCTGACATTGAAGTACACTGCCTGTACAGGCTGTAATGTTAAGGCCTGACATTGAAGTACGCTCCTGTAGAGCCTGTATCAGCCTGCGCCTTGAGCAGCTCTTGAACTGGAAAAGTGCTATATAAGAATACTACAATAATAACGAAGTTTGTTTTCTGTTGCTATTAAAGCATGCCTGTGTGGTAGGGGTATCTAAGGCGTGTGTGATAGGGGTATCTAAGGCGTGTGTGATAGTGGTATCTAAGGTGTGTGTGTGATAGGGGTGTCTAAGGTTTGTGTGATAGGGGTATTTAAGGTTTGTGTGATAGGGGTATCTAAGGTTTGTGTGATAGGGGTAATATCTAAGGTGTGTGTGTGATAGGGGTATCTAAGGTGTGTGTGATAGGGGTATCTAAAGTGTGTGTAATAGGGGTAATATCTAAGATGTGTGTGATAGGGGTAATATATAAGGTTTGTGTAGGGGTAATATTAGGGGGGTAGGGTAATATCTAAGGTGTGTGTGATAGGGGTAATATCTAAGGTAAGTGTGATAGGGGTATCTAAGGTGTGTGTGATAGGGGTATCTAAGGTGTGTGTGATAGGGGTAATATCTAAGATGTGTGTGGTAGGGGTAATATCTAAGATGTGTGTGATAGGGGTAATATCTAAGATGTGTGTGGTAGGGGTAATATCTAAGATGTGTGTGATAGGGTAATATCTAAGGAAGTGTGATAGGGGTAATATCTAAGGTGTGTGTGATGTGGGTAATATTTAAGGTGTGTGTGATAGGGGTAATATCTAAGATGTGTGTGGTAGGGGTAATATCTAAGGTGTGCGTGATAGGGGTAATATCTAAGATGTGTGTGGTAGGGGTAATATCTAAGATGTGTGTGATAGGGGTAATATCTAAGGTAAGTGTGATAGGGGTAATATCTAAGGTAAGTGTGATAGGGGTAATATCTAAGGTGTGTGTGTGATGGGAGTAATATTTAAGGTGTGTGTGATAGGGGTATCTAAGATGTGTGTGATAGGGGTAATATCTAAGATGTGTGTGATAGGGGTATCTAAGGTGTGTGTGATAGGGGTAATATCTAAGATGTGTGTGATAGGGGTATCTAAGGTGTATGTGATAGGGGTAATATCCAAGGTGTGTGTGGGTAATAACAATTAATGATTCTCCAATATTCATGTATGTATTTATTGTGTGTGTTAAATGTAAGTGTAAGTTTGTTTAATTTATTTATTGTGTGTGTTAAATGTAAGTGTAAGTTTGTTTAATTTATTTAATGTGTATGTTAAATATAAGTGTTAGTTTTTAGGAATAGTTCATTTTTCAAGCTTTTCTATATTCCAATGTGAGCCAAATAGCTGTACCTAATCCCGTTGATGGTAATACAGATTTTTTGGCTTGAATGACCTTGAATTCAATTGAAAACCGCTACATCCTCCCGTCACAGCAGACCCTCTTCGCTATTGCGCACAGCTTTGTTTCTAAACTATGACAGTTTGTGAGGGAAATAAATGTAATTCCCTTTAAGACCTCATGCTAATCTGGCGCCCTCTCTTAAACGTTTTCAGAGCGTCTTGCTTTGACTGTCAGCACTTCATTTGTTCTCTACAAGCAGGACAAGGTAAGATAAAAAAAAAAAACGTGTGTGATTTCCCTATTACTATAATTGTACACTTCTCTGTGTGTGTGTGTGGGTGTGTGTGTGTGTGTGTGTACGTGTGTTAGTATGTGAACGTGCGTATGTGTGTGTGTCTGCGTGCTTACGTGGGTGTGTTGGGGTGTGCGTAGGTGTGTGTTTTTCTCTCTCTCTGTCTTCCTGTCTGTGTGTTTGTCTGTCAGTGTGTGTTTGTCTGTGTTGCAGATTTATTGCCATTACTATTATTAATTGAAGCAGAGTGTTTTGTCATCAACACAAGCAGTTCTCACTAATTTGGTGTTGCTTGGTAACAGAACGCAGCGTTAAATATAAAACATGTGCACAGGGCTAGATGTCTGTAATAGTCATAGTATTCACGTTTGGTTAGCTGTCTGTAATAGTGGTAGTATTCATATCTGGTTAGCTGTCTGTGTTACACTCGATGTTGGTTTTGTTTTATCAGTAGTTGATTCAGCCCCAATGCTTGAATCCTCCTGATAAGTGTAACTCGGATTCGTTTATCCACGCAACCTGTCCACTCAACAACAAGGCAGAGAGTCGTCGTATGTAGTTTTCCAACTTTATTCAGCGAACATCAACAACTGCATACAATCGCTTTTTCCACTCTCAACTTTTCACTTTTACAACTTTTTTACTTTTCAATTCAAACAGTGCGGTACATATATAGTCTCTCTACACTCCAGAGTAAGGAAGAACATTCGGGCAAGACACAATTTAAACCAATCAGAACAAATTTCGTCATCACTGTCTCACGTCATACAACCATATTTAGAATGGAAGCTTCTTTAGTTACCACTAGAATTTTCCATACGCTTCGATCGATAGTAAACAACAAACTCTAGAAAATTCTCAAACAACATCGACCAACCAAAGTTATCAACGTTATACAAAGCTTCTTCTAACAACAACGCAAAATCAACTCAAAGGTAAATACACTGTATTATTGCATGCTTTGCAAAATAAAACGATCAGATCTTTCGCGCGCGTCACATACGAACTATCGTGCGCGTTTCAACGTAACAGTCTGTAATAGTCATAATAGTCATGTTTGGTTAGCTATCTGTAATAGTCATAATATTCGTAGATGGTTTGCTGGCTATAATAGTCATAATATTCATGCTGGTCTGTAATAGTCATGCTATTTATGTTCAGTAGCTGTTTGTAATAGTCGTAATAGTCATGTTCAGTTATCTATCCTCATCTCCCCCAGTGATTGTGTGGACTCACTCCGCTGTCACTATCCTCATCTCCCCCAGTGATTGTGTGGACTCACTCCGCTGTCACTATCCTCATCTCCCCCAGTGATTGTGTGGACTCACTCCGCTGTCACTATCCTCATCTCCCCCAGTGATTGTGTGGACTCACTCCGCTGTCACTATCCTCATCTCCCCCTGTGATTGTGTGGACTCACTCCGCTGTCACAATCCTCATCTCTCCCTGTGATTGTGTGGACTCACTCCGCTGTCACTATCCTCATCTCCCCCTGTGATTGTGTGGATTCACTCCGCTACTATCCTCATCTCTCCCTGTGATTGTGTGGACTCACTCCGCCACTATCCTCATCTCTCCCTGTGAGTGTGTGGACTCACTCCGCTGTCACTATCCTCATCTCCCCCTGTGATTGTGTGGACTCACTCCCGCCGCGCTGCCACTTTTCATCGGCCACGAGTGGCTGGCTGTATGAAGTAGCGACGAAAAATGGTCTAGATGACGCTACAGGCGCTTCCGGTATAATACTGCTAGCGCACTCTAGCGGTCGTTATTTTTGTTAGCTGTAGCCGAGGGGAATTACTCTACTCACCCACTTTTCCTAACTTCCCCACAAACAGTCAAATGGCAGGCCTGTCTCAGTATGCTACAACCTGTGTGGACAACTTGTGCCTGTCTAAGTGTTCTCTAACTGGAGGGCTGTTTCAATTAAATTCCGTCAATACAGCGCCAGGGAGTATGGTTATGGTACACGCTAGACTTTCCAAACATTAAGCCCAATCTGGTCTTGTAAGTACTACGATGAGTGACATTCATGCGTGGAGAACTCCCACACCGCACAACAAACACCCCCATTCTGTCTTTCTTGAGAACTGGGCACGGTAAAACAGCGAGAAATAAGAAATATGCATCATCTTCAAAGCGCTGGCCCTGAGACAAGGAATGTCCCTAAAGCTTATCTCTCTTGTCTGCATGACTAGGAAACATCTTCACCTTTCTAATGTGGGCCATTTTTCACCATTAGTTTAGCGCGTGTCATTTCTGACTAGATTTTTGGGAGAATTTAATGATTGCACGATCTTACTTTACAATCATTACATGATTATTGCTTTAGGTCCAGTGAATCTTACAATCAGATCTATGTTCAGTGGAAGACCCTATACCCAGCACATCACCAACGAAGTCCGACAGATCATCACACTAGCCATTGGACAGCGCGATGACATGCTCACAGTGGTGAAGAAACGGAATCTCCCATGATATGACCATGTCACCAGAGCATCAGGTCTTGCAAAGACCATCCTGGAAGGCACGGTGGAAGGCGGCAGAAGAAGAGGGAGACAGAAAAAGAGGTTGGAGGACAACATTCGAGAATGGACTGGCTTGACACTTTGCGAAGCAATGAGGGTTTCTGAGGACAGACAAAGATTAGTACGCTGGTTAAACGATCATCTGTGGTTCTCCAAAGACCTTCGAGTTACGGGATAGGATAGGATAGGTGGTCAGTGACAGATCTCATAATGAGGTCTGTGTTCAGCGACAGATCTCATAATGAGGTCTGTGTTCAGTGACAGATCTCATAATCAGGTCTGTGTTCAGTGGGAGATCTCATAATTAGGTCTGTGTTCAGTGACAGGTCTCATAATCAGGTATGTGTTCAGTGGTAGATCTCATAATTAGGTCTGTGTTCAGTGACAGATCTCATAATCAGGTCTGTGTTCAGTGAAAGGTCTCATAATCAGGTCTGTGTTCAGTGGGAGATCTCATAATTTGGTCTGTGTTCAGTGACAGATCTCATAATCAGGTATGTGTTCAGTGACAGGTCTCATAATCAGGTCTGTGTTCAGTGGGAGATCTCATAATGAGGTCTGTGTTCAGTGACAGATCTCATAATCAGGTCTGTGTTCAGTGACAGGTCTCATAATCAGGTCTGTGTTCAGTGGGAGATCTCATAATTAGATCTGTGTTCAGTGACAGATCTCATAATCAGGTCTGTGTTCAGTGACAGATCTCATAATCAGGTCTGTGTTCAGTGGGAGATCTCATAATTAGGTCTGTGTTCAATGACAGATCTCATAATCAGGTCTGTGTTCAGTGATAGTTCTCATAATCAGGTCTGTGTTCAGTGAAAGATCTCATACTTAGGTATGTGCTCAGAAAGATCTTAATTTCGGATCTGTTTTAATTTCTCTTAGTACTGTTCTTTTCTTTTATGGAGAAGACTAAGAAAAGGAAGAGGAGAAGGAGAAGAGTGAGAAAGAGAGAGTGAGAAAGAGAGTGAGAGAGAGAAAGAGAGAGAAAGAGAGAGAGTGAGAGAGAGAGAAAGAGAGAGAGAGAGAAAGAGAGAGAGAGAATACACTGACGGTGTTGTGGTTTTGCTGACGTCATTGCACCTGTCAGCAATCGAAGACCCTTGATAAAGTGAGAGGAAAAAACACCACGCCTACACTCGCACACACACACACACAGACACACACATACACACACACACACACCACACACAAACACACACACAAGAAAGTACGCGCGCACAGCGCACACACACACGCACTATCCTAATTTCACAGACTTTCGATTCATTGATTCCTGTCACCCCTCATGCTGCGTTCACGTGGCGAGAAGGTAGAAACAACGCAAACGGGGAGAGAAGAGAGAGAGAGAGAGAGAGAGAGAGAGAGAGAGAGAGAGAGAGAGAGAGAGAGAGAGAGAGAGAGAGAGAGAGAGATCACTTTAGAGAAACAGATATGTTCTGGTTGTGATGCAGAGAAGTAAAGAAATCAGGGAGGTAACTGAGGGCGAGAGATTTTCATTACTAAATTGACGCATGCATGGAAATCGCAATTGCTGCACACAGGCCGGACAGAAGTACAAAATGGCGGTGTAAATAAAAACTGGCTAAGCCGTACCGAAATGGCAGCCTGGTCCGACAGGAGAGGGTAAAAATGCTGTGGGCTCCATCAAATCAAGCCTGGGCTTTCCGCAGGCATCAGATGAATAAAATCATTTCTGCACAATCACATAATGCACGCAATTTTTCCCTCGCATTCCCGCCTTTTTTCGGTCTGGTTTTATCTCACGCCATTTCCGTCTTTTTACTCCAACTTTGCTTGACGTCTTTTTACCGCTGCGCATGCTGTGTTTTTCTGTTTGCTTTTTTTTCCTGTTTTCTTTTTTCTATTTATTTTTTTTTTCGCGCGGCGCACGCGAACATTAATACTTGCTGGTAACGATGGGAGGGAGATCATTGTTGGGGGTTTGGTCGTGTGCGTGAGTGGACTGCAGTACAGTGTCGACGACAACACCACGACTGCTAAATACACCCATTATTAAACTGTTCTAACACGTCATCATTATTAATATTTGTTTGCAGGCGCCTTAGTTAATTTTTTTCCCCTTACGGTCAAAGTGTTATAAAACACACGACGGTTTTTGTCCTTAAACGGATTGTGGGGTTTATTGAATGGCGTATCGCGTAACATCTTATCCAGTGGTTTGTTTTTTGTAACTTCTTGTAGTACAATTTGTAACTTCCGGTTGTACCATTTGTAACATCTTGTAGTAAAATTTATAACTTCTTTTAATAAAATGTGTAACTTCTTGCAGTAAAATTTGTAACTTCCTGGTGTACAATTTGTAATTTCTTGTTGTAAAATTTGTTACTTCCTGGTTTAGAATTTGTAACTTCTTGCAGTAAAATTTGTAACATTTTGAAGTAAAATGTATAACTTCTTCTTGTAAAATGTGTTACTTCCTGGTGTACAAGTTGTAACTTCTTGCAGCAAAATTTGTAACTTCTTGTAACTTCTTGTTGTAAAATGTGTAACTTCTTGTGGTGAAATGTGTAACTTCTTGTAGTAAAATTTGTAACTTCTTGTTGTAAAATGTGTTACTTCCTGGTGTACAAGTTGTAACTTCTTGTAGTAAACTGTGTAACTTCTTGTAGTAAAATTCAAAATGGAAATGTCACTTCTTGGAAGCTACAAGAATATGGAAAATCTTTTATTTGTAAACGAGACGCGAGGACAACCGTAAAACAGCATACATTATTAGGCATCCATATAATGATTTAAAGGTGTCTCTGATCTCGAATTGAGCTGAAAACTCTTTGACAGTAGTGCAGGCTACGGTAAAAAAAATCTATGTAGTGTAGCTGTGTTTATTCTTCACAAAACTATAAACTGTCGCCCATATTCATTGTTTAATTAATTCAGATTTTTGTTTATTTATTTATAAATTGTCGCTCATATTCATTGGTTAATTCATTCAGAATTGTGTTTATTTATTTATAAACTGTCGCTCATATTTATTGTTTAATTAATTCAGAATATTGATCATATATTTATAAATTGTCGCTCATATTCATTGGTTAATTAATTCAGAATGTTGTTTATTTATTTATTTATTTTTATGTATTTATTTTTATTTATTTTGATGTATTTATTTTTATTTATTTATTTGTACAACTATTTCCTAATAAATTAGTTTTTTAATTAATACCATGGCCATAATTTAAACGTATTTGCTTTTAAATAAGAATAAATATAAGTAAACCTTTAGGAAAGGACTAACAGTTAATGATAACATAATTATTTTGTCGCCCAACTCTTTGTTGTACGCATTTATCAGCTCTCTCTCCAGTGTGGAATAGGCTATTTACATTTGCAAAGACATCGATCAATATAATATTTAATTCCTATTCTTTCATCTACACGGATAACTTGTAGAACATTACATTACATGCTTTAGATCCAGCGGACTCTTCCGAGCCAAATCAGGACCAGAATTTGTAGAAGACATCGATTCAATTAAGAGGCTAAGTATAAATATACGTGACGGGTATCAGCAGTGTGTACTCTAATGTACTTAACGATTAATCTGAAAATGTAACATGGATGAATAATGTAGGATGACTATGGAAATTTATGATGTGCAGTATATTGGTCTTGGTGCCTATTGTTAGTTTAAATACAATATAGCTATTATACCACATGAAAATGAACTGTCTGGGTTTTATTTTAAAAGCAACAAGAATAAACAAAAATACAAAAACGGTACACAGTATTGACTTAAATCTGCATATCATTTTTGACAAATGGACTGAATCATTTTTGTGTGACAGTTGTGTTTGTTTCGCTGTAAAACTAGTCCTATACGTTATGCGTAACAGTGAAGCCTACTTTACTATGAAACAACGTGAAGTTTACTTTACTATGAAACAAGGTGAATCCTACTTCACTATGAAACAACTATGTTCCCCGGCATGTTTTCCAAATTTCTTAGCACTTTAATGTATCAAGTAAGCTTACTGGTATTTTAAAGATAGTACTGCAATCGTACTTTACCACTGACATTTCCGATGTTAAAAGTGCGTTACATGTTTTTGGGCTCAGTGCCATAGGAAGTAGTATTTAAACAGCTGTATAAAACACGATTTGCAACATAGCAAATGCCATCATGTCGCCTGCCGGCGTGCAAGTGTGGTGGTTAGAGCACGTGCTGTGTAACCTGGCAGCACGTCGAGTTTTAGACGTAGGGCAACTACTGATGGTGAATGCTGGAAGATTTGTAAAACATAGTTTGCGGAAACCAGAGTTTTTCTCAGGAAAACAAATTCTGCCGTCCTAGGGCTACTTGTAGTTTCTAGGTTCCTCTGACCGTCTTCTTCTGACGGAGAACAGTGCATTGAAGATAAAAGAAGAGACCAGTACAAAACAGTACATTTAAGATACAACTTTGAAAGTTGTCCTTTTATTAAACAAACAACAAAGGAGCAACCAATATTAAATTAGGCAGTACAGTTAAGATATGGGGAGACCAGAACAATTAAGATAGAAGACTAGTACAGTTAAGATAGACCTATACAGTTAAGATAGGCGAGACCAATACAGTTAAGATAGAAGACCAGTACGGTTAAGGTGGAAGACCAATGCGGTTAAGATAGAAAACGAGTATGATTGTGAGACCAGTATAGTTAAAATAAAAGAGATCAGTACAGTTAAGATAGGAAACAAGAACAGTTAGGATGGAAGACCAGAACAGTAAAGATAGAAGACCAGTACAATGGAGATAGAAGACCAGAACAGTGGAGATAGAAGACCAAAACAGGCAAGAATAGACGACCAGTACAGTAAAGGATAAAAGATATCAGTACCGTTAAGATAGGCAAGATAAGGCAAGATATATGCCAATACAATCCCTCGGGGCAAATGGATACATTAAAAATAAAATCAGAGTGAAGCAAATGACATTTTTAATTCACACATCCACACTCGCACGCACACATACACGCTTAAACTGTACGCGCGCGAACACACACACGCACGCGCACACACCTACACACACACGCAGACACACACTACAAACACACTCATAGAAATTACAAGCAATATGTACAGGTATTTTAAAAATAGCCTAATCGTTATTTCACAGGAGTCTAAATTTACAGTTTTACAGAAGACAAAATAGAGTAGGAAGGCGTAAAATACACAATTAATTATGTGTCTATTCAAATGCATATAACAATGTCTATATAGATTACTGTTTTTAAATATCTTGATAATTTTAACATAACATATTTCTTATGGAAGGATAACAACAATTTAAATGTGGGTGGATTGGGATGTCTCCAAAAATAAGGTTTAATTTATTCTTTTCGGCAGTCATGAAAAAAGACCAAAAAAACCAAATAATGAAACTCGTCTTCTAATTCGTTTCTATCACATTTACAACAACTTCACTCTCTTCTAGCAATCTGCGTTTGAAAGTAAGAAATTTAGCTACAAAGTACGCAAGGTTCGAAGGGAAAATAGTTAAGTATTTTTCAAATCAAAATTCATCTTTAGTAATACGATAATACAGTTGGTTGCAATTTTGCTTGGCAAGCCACTTCTGCATAAACTGGTCGTTCGACCTATGTCTAATCAAAGACTTAAAGGAAGAATCAGAAGGCAACATATTATAAATCTATTGCGTGTGCCATAGTTCACTAATACCTAAATATGATACAATACAAGATACAAGATGTTTTATTGTCCTCATGTTTACACAAAGAAAGTTGACATAATTAAACTGATTATTTAACTGCTGTTGCACTACATCCAAAAAGGCTGATGCATGTCCATTCTTTTTTTAAAAGAATTATCCAAAACTTTATACATAATCAGGGATGTCGTTTGGGTCGGATCTTCAGCTTTTAGCCGAAATTTTTATTAAAAAGCCGATAAACTGTCCGTCATGTCGGCTCGCCGAGCCGAAGTTTTCACGGGTGAATCGGCTCAATTTTGTCCATTTTTGAGATATTCCTGTGCTGCTGCTTGCAGTTTAGGTAAGGATTCGATAATTACTAAGGTTAAACCCAGAAACTCTGACAGTATTGTGGTCTGTAAAGGGACAGTCTAAACTATTGTTTTTGTGTGTATAAAATTTAAGAAAATGTTCTTATTCTACTCTTAAAATCATGTTTTATTACAAAGATATGCATCCACAGAACACCTTTAATATATGGAGGTGGAGGGTGCACGTTAACGTAGTGAATCTAGTCAAAAAACTTGTGAGACTGCTTTGGAAGAGAGAGCCGAAACTTTCTGTAAAAAGCCGAAAGTTTCACGGCTGTTTCGGCCAAATCGCCGAAGAAAAAATTTCCTAGCAACATCCCTGCATAATACTAGAAACATTGCTTTTATTCTTGACATTTATTAGTTTAAATCAAAAGGTTACCATTCTTTGTTTTGCTTGAATTTATGTTTTTTGAGTTTCAAAACAAGTTTGTAAAAACAAAGTTGTATTTTTGTGGCAAGTTCACACATCTGAGAATACCATATTTCAGCACCTTACAATAACATTGAGACAAGTGTTTTTTTAAACAGGACAAGTTGGATGTCAATAGGCAATTTTTTTTTTCATTTTACGTCACTATTAAATTATAGCTCTCACAGCACAATTACACACATTTTTTAAAGCAAGTTCAAAATTACCATTATAATTAATAGTTATACCAAGGTATTGAAAATCAAATATTACATCAAGTTTCACATCATTATAACATTACGAACTTTACCCTTGAAAAATATGACAACTTTCGTTTTAGAGGCAGTAACTTTCAACTGAAATGTTGCCCAGTATTTAGACATAGAATATCGAGCAGCGTGATAGTCATGTACAATATCCAACCCAGTATTTAATGCATCGGTTCTAATGGTACGCAAACCCTGTAATTTTTCACTAAGACAGCTTTTTAAATCATTTAAGAACATAGTAAACACAATCGGTGATAAATTATCATATTGTCTGACCCATATTTTACAAGAAAAATACTCAGAAGACAAAATACCATTCCACTGTACTTGCGATTTTACCTTGGAGTACCAATCTTGAATACCTTTCAGTGCTTTAACTTGAATGTTTGAATTTATTATCTTTTGCCACAGAAGTGTTCTATCAACAAAATCAAATGCTTTTTCATAATCTACAAAAACACAATATCACTTCTTCTTACGTGCCAGGAAAACCCAGTATAGAAGACCAGTACAGTTAAGATAGAAGACCAGTACTGTTAACATAGTATACTAGTACAGTTAAGAATAGAATACCAGTACAGATAAGGATTAAAAAAACCAGTACAGTTGAGATAAAAGGCCAGTACAGTTAAGGTAAAAGACCAGTACAGTTAAGGATAGAACAGTACAGTTAAGGTAGTAGATTGGTACATTTAAGATAGTAGACTGGTACAGTTAGGGTAGAAGACCAGTACAGTTAAGGTAGAAGCCCAGTACAGTCAGGTAGAAGGCCAGTACAGTTAAGGTAGAAGGCCAGTACAGTTAAGGTAGAAGGCCAGTACAGTTAAGGTAGAAGACCAGTACAGTCAGGTAGAAGGCCAGTAGGCCTACGGTTAAGGTAGTAGACTGGTACAGTTAAGATAGAAGACCAGAAACAGTTGAGGCAAAAGACCAGTACAGTTAAGGTAGTAGATCGGTACAGTTAAGGTAGTAGACCAGTACAGTTAAGATAGTAGATAGGTACAGTTAAGGTAGTAGACCAGTACAGTTATGGTAAAAGACCAGTACAGTTAAGGTAGAAGGCCAGTACAGTTAAGACAGAAGACCAGTACAGTCAGCTAGAAGGCCAGTATTCCTACAGTTAAGGTAGCAGACTGGTACAGTTAAGATAGAAGACCAGAAACAGTTGAGGTAAAAGACCAGTACAGTTAAGATAGTAGACCAGTACAGTTAAGGTAGTAGACCAGTACAGTTAAGATAGTAGACCAGTACGGTTATGATAGTAGACCAGTACAGTTGAAATAGTAGATAGGTACAGTTAAGGTAGTAGATCAGTACAGTTATGGTAGAAGACCAGTACAGTTAAGGATAGAACAGTACAGTTAAGGTAGTAGATTGGTACATTTAAGATAGTAGACTGGTACAGTTAAGGTAGAAGACCAGTTCAGTTAAGGTAGAAGCCCAGTACAGTCAGGTAGAAGGCCAGTACAGTTAAGGTAGAAGGCCAGTACAGTTAAGGTAGAAGGCCAGTACAGTTAAGGTAGAAGACCAGTACAGTCAGGTAGAAGGCCAGTATTCCTACGGTTAAGGTAGCAGACTGGTACAGTTAAGATAGAAGACCAGAAACAGTTGGGGTAAAAGACCAGTACAGTTAAGATAGTAGACCAGTACAGTTAAGGTAGTAGACCAGTACAGTTAAGATAGTAGACCAGTACGGTTATGATAGTAGACCAGTACAGTTGAAATAGTAGATAGGTACAGTTAAGGTAGTAGATCAGTACAGTTATGGTAGAAGACCAGTACAGTTAAGGATAGAACAGTACAGTTAAGGTAGTAGATTGGTACATTTAAGATAGTAGACTGGTACAGTTAAGGTAGAAGACCAGTTCAGTTAAGGTAGAAGCCCAGTACAGTCAGGTAGAAGGCCAGTACAGTTAAGGTAGAAGGCCAGTACAGTTAAGGTAGAAGGCCAGTACAGTTAAGGTAGAAGACCAGTACAGTCAGGTAGAAGGCCAGTATTCCTACGGTTAAGGTAGCAGACTGGTACAGTTAAGATAGAAGACCAGAAACAGTTGAGGTAAAAGACCAGTACAGTTAAGATAGTAGACCAGTACAGTTAAGGTAGTAGACCAGTACAGTTAAGATAGTAGACCAGTACAGTTATGATAGTAGATCAGTACAGTTGAAATAGTAGATAGGTACAGTTAAGGTAGTAGACCAGTACAGATAAGATAGTAGATAGGTACAGTTAAGGTAGTAGATCAGTACAGTTATGGTAGAAGACCAGTACAGTTAAGGTAGTAGACCAGTACAGTTAAAATAGTAGACAGGTACAGTTAAGGCAGTAGACCAGTACAGTTAAGATAGAAGACCAGAAACAGTTGAGGTAAAAGACCAGTACAGTTAAGATAGTAGACCAGTACAGTTAAGGTAGTAGACCAGTACAGTTAAGATAGTAGACCAGTACAGTTATGATAGTAGACCAGTACAGTTGAAATAATAGATAGGTACAGTTAAGGATAGAACAGTACAGATAAGATAGTAGATAGGTACAGTTAAGGTAGTAGATCAGTACAGTTATGGTAGAAGACCAGTACAGTTAAGATAGTAGACCAGTACAGTTAAGGTAGTAGACCAGTACAGTTAAGATAGTAGACAGGTACAGTTAAGGCAGTAGACCAGTACAGTTAAGATAGAAGACCAGAAACAGTTGAGGTAAAAGACCAGTACAGTTAAGATAGTAGACCAGTACAGTTAAGGTTGTAGACCAGTACAGTTATGGTAGAAGACCAGTACAGTTAAGATAGTAGATAGGTACAGTTAAAAGTAGTAGATCGGTACAGTTAGGGTAGTAGACCAGTACAGTTAAGATAGTAGATAGGTACAGTTAAGGTAGTAGACCAGTACAGTTAAGATAGTAGATAGGTACAGTTAAAAGTAGTAGATCGGTACAGTTAAGGTAGTAGACCAGTACAGTTAAGATAGTAGATAGGTACAGTTATGGTAGTAGACCAGTACAGTTATGGTAGAAGACCAGTACAGTTAAGATAGTAGATAGGTACAGTTAAGGTAGTAGACCAGTACAGTTAAGATAGTAGATAGGTACAGTTAAGGTAGTAGACCAGTACAGTTAAGATATTAGATAGGTACAGTTAAGGTAGTAGACCAGTACAGTTAAGATAGTAGATAGGTACAGTTAAGGTAGTAGACCAGTACAGTTATGGTAGAAGACCAGTAAAGTTAAGGATAGAAGACCAGTACAGTTAAGATAGAAGACCAGTACATTTAGGGTAGAAGACTAGTACAGTTAATAATAAAAGAGCAGTACAGTTAATAATGGAAGACCAGTACAGTTAAGGATAGAAGACTAGTGCATTTAATGTAGAAGACCAGTACATTTAGGGTACAAGGCTAGTACAGTTAATAATAGAAGAACAGTACAATTAATAATAGAAATCAGTACAGTTAGTGATAGAAGACCAGTACAGTTAAAGATAAAAGATCTGTACAGTTAGAGATAGAAGACTTGTAAGTTAAGGATAGAAGAAAAGTACATTTAAGGATAGACAACCAGCACAATTAAGGATAGACAACCGGTACAGTTAAGAATAGACAACCAGTACAGTTAAGGATAGACAACCAGCACAGTTAAGGATAGACAACCAGCACAGTTAAGGATAGAAGAGCGCTAAATCAGCTTGTGGATAGAAAAAAGAGTAAAGCTGCGTGGGGATGGATAGTGAGAAGGCGTGAGGGGTGGGGACAAAAAAAAGCAGTAAATACCAAACACGGACATTAAAGTCCAAGGCCAATCCCTCAAGACAGTGCATAGCTTCAAATATTTAGGAGCCATTGTATCAGACAATGGGTCCCGACAGGAAGTCCACTCCAGGATCGTACAAACAACTGCTGCCCTGACAAGGTTGAAGCCCATTTGAAAAGACAGGATCAGCAGTCTACACTCTAAGGTAAGGCTCCTGCGCTCCCATGTCTTCTCCATCTTCCTATAAGCTTGTGAAACATGGACCCTCACAGCAACCTAGAGCGAAAAATGCAAAGCATGGAGATGAGGTGCTACAGAAGACTTTTGGGCATTTCCTATACCCAGCACATCACCAGCGACGAAGTCCGACAGACCATCACACAAGCCATTGGACAACACGATGACATGCTCACAGTGGTGAAGAAACGGAAACTCCGCTGGTATGGCCACGTCACCAGAGCATTGGGCCTTGCAAAGACCATCCTACAAGGCACGGTGCAAGGATGCAGAAGAAGAGGGAGACCGAAAAAGAGGTGGGAGGACAACATTCGAGAATGGACTGGTTTGACACTGAGCGAAGCCATGAGGGTTGCTGAGGACAGAGAAAGATGGAGTGCGCTGGTTAAATTATCATCTGTGGTGCCCCAACGACTTTTAAGTTACGGGATAGAATATGATAGGAAATACCGAAGTCAACACTGCAACAAGGAAGACGTAAATACCAAAGTCAGCACTGCAACAAGGAAGACGTAAATACCAAAGTCAGCACTGCAACAAGGAAAACGTAAATACCCAAGTCAGCACTGCAACAAGGAAGACGTAAATACCAAAGTCAGCACTGCAACAAGGAAGACGTAAATACCAAAGTCAGCACTGCAACAAGGAAGACGTAAATACCAAAGTCAGCACTGCAACAAGGAAGACGTAAATACCAAAGTCGGCACTGCAACAAGGAAGACGTAAATATGGATCTGGACAGGAAGAGGAAAGGGACGGTCGGGGATAGGGAGTTGGGAGGTAACAAGGAGGTGCGCAGTGCAAAAGTGAAAACTGTAACAAATGGAAGATACACACTCGTTGGACAAGGAATACGAGCAGCGGATGTGAGGTGGGAAGGGAGTTGAAACAGGGCATTGTGGAGCAGTTAAGACGAGAGGGGAGGCGCTGGGTGGCGCTAGGGGTCAGGGAGGATCGATCATGTCTTGCGGGATGGCCCACACTGGAGTCAGGAACGGGACGATGCAGACTGAGTATCATGCGCTGCCTCTGTAGTAGATGTAGTGTGACTCAACCGCCATTGATTGTCTTTGTTATAACGGGACGGTGTTGCCACGCCTGCTCATGTTGCTAAGAAGAGTCAGCAAGTTGTAGAATAGATTTTCTTGGCGTCTAGATGTTGTAGATCTTATAGATTTGTTGATCTTATAGATGTTGTTGATCTTATAGAGGTTGTTGATCTTTTAGAGGTTATAGATCTTAAAATAATAATAATAATAATAATAATAATAATAATAATAATAATAATAATAATAATAATAATAATAATAATAATAATAATAATAATAAGAAGAAGAAGAAGAAGAAGAAGAAGAAGAAGAAGAATAAGAATAAGAATAAGAATAAGAATAATAATGGATGATCTATACGCGCTTTACCTCAAATCACCAATCAGGCTCAAAGACCGGCGATCTGTACCAACATATACGCTCACATGTTTGACCAAACACACACACACACGCACACACACACCAACACACACACACAACACACCTATCACTCAAACATGTGACGTAAAGACAGGGAGTTCGTTATTAAACGACGGAAAGGAAATAGAATTTTTATTTTGGAAATTTTAGATTGATTGCATCCTGTACTATTTTTGAAGGGAGGGAAGAAACCGGAGAACCAGGAAAAAACCCTCGGTGACCTCAATAGTCTCTTACCTAAGTCACATACGTTCGCCTCTTGCGGGAATATTATTAAATTACAGAGGTTGTGTAGATCTTATCAATGTTGTAGATATTATAGAGGTTGTAGATCTTATAGATGAAAATATTATAGAGGTTGTATATCTTTTAAATGCTGTAGGTATTGTAGTTGTTGTAGATATTATAGAGGTTGTAGATCTTATAGATGTTGTAGGTATTGTAGATGTAGATATTATAGAGGTTGTAGATCTTATAGATGGTGTAGGTATTGTAGATGTTGTAGATATTATAGAGATTGTAGATCTTATAGATGGTGTAGGTATTGTAGATGTAGATATTATAGAGGTTGTAGATCTTATAGATGGTGTAGGTATTGTAGATGTTGTAGATATTATAGAGATTGTAGATCTTATAGATGGTGTAGGTATTGTAGATGTTGTAGATACTATAGAGATTGTAAATCTTATAGATGTTGTAGATATTAGAGAGATTGTAGATCTTATAGACATAGATATTATAGAGGTTGTAGGTCTTATAGATGTTGTAGATATTATAGAGATTGTAGACCTTATAGATGGTGTAGGTATTTTAGAGGTTGTAGATACTATAGAGATTGTAGACCTTATAGATGTAGGTATTTTAGAGGTTGTAACCTAGATCTTATTGATGTTGTAGTATTGTAGATGTTGTAGATATTATAGAGGTTGTAGATTCTGCGCACTTGCCTTCACAGTTGAAAACAGCCAATATGCGGAGTGTGCCACAGTAGTATGAATATGGAGCGCTATTGAAAACACCCTCATTATCATTATCATTAAGGCGTTGAAGATGCACACATGACAGGTTAACCTTTCTCAGTGTACAGAAATCTAAAACATACTTGTACACGTTAGTATCGTCCTAGATTTGAAAACACACTCATTATCATTATTACTATCATTATCACTATCATTATCACTATCATAATCATTAAGGCGTTGAAGATGCACACATGACAGGTTAACCTTTCTCAGTGTACAGAAATGTAAAACATACTTGTGCAAATTATTATCGTCCTACATTTGAAAATTCGTTTTCCTCTTCTTCGTCAGCACTTGTTCTCCCTCTCATCTTCACATTTCTGCCGCTTCTCCTCCTCCTACTCCTGATCCTCTTCACCCCCAACCTCCTCCCCTTCTTCCTTCTTCCTTCTTTTCTATCCACCTCCTCTAATCCAAAATGAAAAAATCCAAATCCAAATTCTTTTTTCCATCACCTGTGTGTAATGACCCACAACAATCCACCATCAGTATAAGGCCACAGATCACGTGATATTTAACGCTAACTGTGTACTACACCCTTTTGATCCGACCGCTGTTTGGTAAATTCCAATATTAAGTAGACAGCTTGTTTATTTCACTTGAAAGTGCCCCAAGTACGAACTTTACCATTGTGTGTGCTGAGCTGGTTCCTGTCTGACAACCTCCCGTAACGTCTTTCCGTCTCTGACAAATTTCTGTTTCTCTTGCACTCCTCATGTGGGTTGTAAGTATCAATATCTCAATCTGGGATTTTCGCAACAAATCTCTCACTGTCCTAATGTACACACGCTTTCAGTTGAATGGCGAGCTGGGGTAGGTGGACAGTGAGGGTGAATGGAGGTGAAGTTCTTCATCTTCAATCTTTCTTTTCCTCACCAACAAATTTCTGTTCACTCCTTCCTTAAACGGGTCGAAGTCTGTTTTTAAGGGACGCGCTGGCAGCTCTTAAGGAAGCAGTGTTCCGCTTGGCTGTGGTGTACACAAGGTTAAGAGGAAGGCGCTTTGCCGCTTTGCATACTCACCCTCCTGTAATGTACACACACTCTTTTCGATCGTTGAGAACCATCAAGTGTGCAAAGTGGACGTTTTCACGCATGAAAGTGGTACCCGTGTAACATGTATCCTTGTATCTTTGTACGAAGGTGGACTATTTTGTCTCATTTAGAAATACTATACATGGTCTTATTTGTTGCATTGTTGGAATAATGCCTGGTAGCAGTGGATAAATTTTTTTAAGAAAATCAACTGATAAGTGATAGATCATGTGTTGAGACGCTGAGCTGACTTGACAACATTAAGAGAGTTAGATGGGAAGGACGAGGAAGATGGTGGGGATGAGAAAGAGGGAGAGGAAGCGACAGATATTGAGATAGAAATACAGACAGACAGACAGACAGACGCAGACATGGAAGTTTTGCTCTCTTTGCTTTTATGACGCTACACAATGAATCCTTTGAAACATTTTTAGAATTGTTAATTTTGATCACCTTTTGAGTGAGGAGTGATTGTTGTTTTACCTACATTTTAACACTCATTCTTCCTTCAACCGTCCTGCTAACATTTATTTTACCCGTCTTTTAACCGATCCATGATTGTCGTTCCTAGAGTCCAACATCCTGATGCAGACCCATTAGCCGCATCGATATTTGTGCCATCTTTCTGTCCAGCGGTGTAATCCCATGTTGGTAGACATACAGGCTTACTTGGGATATCGATCACGGGATTTCCGAAGTTTTCAATCCCGCCGTTTGACCATCTCAGCTTGAAACACGAGGATTCTATTCCCCCTTCGTCTTAAACCCTCATTACCTCCACTTAAGCTCTCCTTCCCACCCACACCCTTAACAAGAATATACATTAAAATATTATTTCTTCTCTCCCTTGCCTCTCCTTATTCACAAAGTTGTTCTGCCCATTCCGCACATGTTGTTATCCCTTCCTAACCCATTCCCTAACACGTTGTTATCCCTTCCGTCCATAACGCTTTAAGCACAGACATTTATTTATCAGTATTATGAACATTTGTCCGCCCAATCTAAACTTGGCTACAAGCTTGTACATGACTTAATCAATACAATACAATACAATACAATATAACTTTATTGATCTCAAACTGAGAAATTCAATACATGGTCTGCAATCCGACATAAAAATTAAGAGTACATGGACAAGAACTAAGAAACGTATTAGCATATTATGCATACATAATTAAATAACACAACATATTCATTTCCTTACTGCTTATACGGCACATAGACTGGACATTACTTTAAAGTTCTCGCACAGCACACTTACTATCACATTTATTCCAACATTGAACATGTCATTTCTCTAAGATACATAGACTAAATATTGCCTTTCGCACAGCACACTTACTATCACACTTATTCCAACATTAAACATGTCATTTCTCTAAGATACATAGACTAGATATTGCCTTTCTCACTGCATATTATTACAACGTTTATTCCAATTTACCTTCCCATCCTTCACACACACATTAACGCGCACACACCCACATACACACACGCACACACCCATAGTAGCTAGGAGCAAACGTTATTAACTAGGATACGTTCCAAATATTACTTTTACATTGCATCACGAAATATATATATATATATATATATATATATATATATATATATATATATATATATATATATATATATATATATATATATATATATATATATATATATATATATATATATATACAATATACAATAAACACAATTGTACATAGATCATGAACACTCATTCCCACAATCTTGCTCGCGACATATTCATACCATGAATGGAATTGGGCACAAAACTCTTTCTTGCTCTCACTGTGGACATTTTTGGCATTCGATGTCTGCGCCCTGACGGCATGAGTTCATAGTGTGTAGCCAGAACATGGCTCGAGTCACTCGCAATCTGATATGCCTTTCGCTCAACCTGACGTTCGTACAACACACACAGTCCATCCTGCCTTTCACCCGTCACTTTCGCACAGACGTGTATAATCCTGTTCAATACGTTCTTGTGTTTTTCAATCAACCCTCCATACCAACACAGGAAGCCAAAGGTCACAACAGACTGAACAAAACATCTGTAAAAGTTGGTTAACACGGGACGACTGACATTGATGGAGCGAATCTTCTGAAGGCAATATATTCTGGATTGACATTTCTTGTGTATGCTTGTTGGGTTGGAATTAAAATTGAGTTTATTGTCTACAATGGTGCCTAAGTATTTGTACTCATTGACTCTTTCCACCCTTTCTCTCCCTATCTCCAAGTCTGGTATGGCAACGGGGTTTCTTCTGAAATCTATTATAAGTTCCTTTGTCTTCTTTACATTCAGGTTGAGATAATTATCATTGCACCATGCTGTGAACTTAGAGACTTCTTCTACATAGACGGAGTGAGAATTTGATAGATCTTGTAGAGCGGTGTCGTCAGAGTATTTGATGAAAGGGGTGTCAGTGGAGCCAGAGCAGTCGTTTGTGTAGAGTGTGAAGAGAACAGGGGAGAGAACAGTGCCTTGGGGAGAGCCGGTGGAGGTGGAACGGGAGGAAGAAACACAGTGTTGAAAGTGGACAGACTGTAAGCGGTTGACAAGAAAGTTGACAATCCAAAGAACCAGTCTCGGGCTGACATTCAGAGCCAGAAGTTTGCGAGCCATGAGGTGGGGTTGTATGGTGTTAAAAGCGGAAGAGAAGTCTATGAATAGAATCCTAACAAAAGAACCAGGTTGCTCAAGGTGGACGTAGGCATTGTTGAGGAGAGTCAAATATAACACTTAACAAGGAACATTCTTGAACTATGAAAATGTTAGCTTTTATATATAAAAATTAATATATTTCTATTGCCATTGTTTCCGTCTTTTTCTCGAGATCTATTGCTCTGTGTTAATCTATTGTCTGTGAAGGAAGAAGAGAGAAAAATTAAGATGAAAGTGATGAAGGAAGAAGAGAGAAAGATTAAGATGAAAGTGATGAAAGAAGAAGACAGAAAGATTAAGATGAACGTGATGAAAGAAGAAGACAGAAAGATTAAGGTGAAAGTGATGAAAGAAGAAGACAGAAAGATTAAGATAAAAGTGATGAAAGAAGAAAGATTAAAATAAAAGTGATGAAGGAAGAAGACAGAAAGATTAAGATAAAAGTGATGAAAGAAGAAGACAGAAAGATTAAGATAAAAGTGATGAAGGAAGAAGACAGAAAGATTAAGGTGATGAAGGAAGAAGACAGAAAGATTAAGGTGAAAGTGATGAAGGAAGAAGACAGAAAGATTAAGGTGAAAGTGATGAAAGAAAAAGACAGAAAGATTAAGATAAAAGTGATGAAAGAAGAAAGATTAAGGTGAAAGTGATGAAGGAAGAAGACAGAAAGATTAAGATAAAAGTGATGAAAGAAGAAGACAGAAAGATTAAGATAAAAGTGATGAAGGAAGAAGACAGAAAGATTAAGGTGATGAAGGAAGAAGACAGAAAGATTAAGGTGATGAAGGAAGAAGACAGAAAGATTAAGGTGATGAAGGAAGAAGACAGAAAGATTAAGGTGAAAGTGATGAAGGAAGAAGAGAGAAAGATTAAGGTGATGAAGGAAGAAGACAGAAAGATTAAGGTAAAAGTGATGAAGGAAGAAGAGAGAAAGATTAAGGTGATGAAGGAAGAATGAGAGAGGGCAAAGACATGAAGAAGGAGCGTGATAGAATAAAGATGGGAAAGAAGATAGGCGAGGATGAAAACAAAGAAATGAGGACGTGAAGAAGAAGAATAAAAGAGATAACAAGAATAAAAACAAGAAGAGCAAATTAAACAGTCTCGTCTTTACAGTCCATCAGCAGTGGTAGACCTATTTCGTTGATTTGCTGTATCGTCAGACACTAGTCCATTAGCTGGAGTCAACTCTTCAAATGACTATCAGTTTACATTGGTAAATGTGTTATAGCGCACATTTCCGCTCAGAGAGTAACTCAAGGTCCAATAGTAGACTGGAACCACAAGTTCAGAAAACAGTCCATAATCTACAGTAGTCCATAAGTTACAGTAATCCATAAAGTAGTCCATAAGCTACAGTAGTCCATGCAGTAGTCAAAAAGCTACAGTAGTCCAAAAGCTACAGTAGTCCAGGCAGTAGCCCACAAGCTACAGAACTCCATGCAGTATTCCGTAAGTTACAGTAGTCAATAAATTACAGTTGTCCATGCAGTAGTTCATATAGTAGTTCATACAGGAGTCTATAAGCTACAGCAGAGTATACAGTAGTTCATATAGTAGTTCATACAGTAGTCTATAAGCTACAGCAGTGTATACAGTAGTTCATATAGTAGTTCATACAGTAGTCTATAAGCTACAGCAGTGTATACAGTAGTTCATGTAGTAGTTCATACAGTAGTATATAAGCTACAGCAGTGTATACAGTAGTTCATATAGTAGTTCATACAGTAGTCTATAAGCTACAGGAGTGTATAGTCCATGCAGTAGTCCATAAGCTACAGTAGTCCATGCAGTAGTCCATAAGCTACAATAGTCCATGCAGTAGTCCATAAGCTACAGTAGTCCATGCAGTAGTCCATAAGCTACAATAGTCCATGCAGTAGTCCATAAGCTACAGTAGTCCATGCAGTAGTCCATAAGCTACAATAGTCCATACAGTAGTCCATAAGCTACAGTAGTCCATGCAGTAGTCCATAAGCTACAATAGTTCATGCAGTAGTCCATAAGCTACAATAGTCCATGCAGTAGTCCATAAGCTACAGTAGTCCATGCAGTAGTCCATAAGCAACAGTGTCATACAGTAGTCTTTAAGCAGCAGTAGTCCGTGCAGAAGTATACAGGGTGAGACACGGTGGTAGAGCTTTCAGTTTCTTCTCCGTTCAGACCTGGAACTCGCTACCTCGGTCCGTCCGTCACAGTCCTTCACTAGCGTCTTTTAAAACGAACTTGAAGACGCATCTTTTTAGAGAGGCCTTTTCTTAGGCGCCATGAGTGAGTGTTGTTAGTTATTTTTGGTGTTGAGATGTATATGTGGTTGCGTGTTATTGACCAATGTACGCATGTTGTGTTTACATTTGTTTGTGTAAAGCGCTTTGTGATTTTGGAAAGCGCTGTATAAATTGCCTGTTATTATTATTATTATTATTACTTAATATAGTAGTTTATACAATATTTCATTAGGTACAGTAGTCCATGCTGTAGTGCATGCAGTAGTTCATATAGTAGTTCATGCAGTAGTTCATGTAGTTGTCCATAATGCTACAATAGTCCATGCAGTAGTCCATAAGCTACAATAGTTCATGCAGTAGTCCATAAAGCTACAGTAGTCCATGCAGTAGTCCATAAGCCACAATAGTCCATGCAGTAGTCCATAAGCTACAGTAGTCCATGCAGTAGTCCATAAGTTACAGTAGTCCATGCAGTAGTCCATAAGCTACAGTAGTCCATGCAGTAGTCCATAAGCCACAATAGTCCATGCAGTAGTCCATAAGCTACAGTAGTCCATGCAGTAGTCCATAAGCTACAGTAGTCCATGCAGTAGTGCATGCAGTAGTCCATAAGCTACAGTAGTGCATGCAGTAGTCCATAAGCTACAGTAGTCCATGCAGTAGTCCATAAGCTACAGTAGTCCATGCAGTAGTGCATGCAGTAGTCCATAAGCTACAGTAGTCCATGCAGTAGTGCATAAGCTACAGTAGTGCATGCAGTAGTCCATAAACTACAGTAGTCCATGCAGTAGTGCATAAGCTACAGTAGTGCATGCAGTAGTCCATAAGCTACAGTAGTCCATGCAGTAGTCCATAAGCCACAGTAGTCCATGCAGTAGTCCATAAGCTACAATAGTCCATGCAGTAGTCCATAAGCTACAGTAGTGCATGCAGTAGTCCATAAGCTACAGTAGTGCATGCAGTAGTCCATAAGCTACAGTAGTGCATGCAGTAGTTCATGCAGTAGTCCATAAGCTACAGTAGTCCATAAGCTACAGTAGTGCATGCAGTAGTTCATGCAGTAGTCCATAAGCTACAGTAGTCCATAAGCTACAGTAGTGCATGCAGTAGTCCATAAGCTACAGTAGTGCATACAGTAGTCCATAAGCTACAGTAGTGCATACAGTAGTCCATAAGCTACAGTAGTGCATGCAGTAGTCCATAAGCTACAGTAGTGCATGCAGTAGTCCATAAGCTACAGTAGTGCATGCAGTAGTTCATGCAGTAGTCCATAAGCTACAGTAGTCCATAAGCTACAGTAGTGCATGCAGTAGTTCATGCAGTAGTCCATAAGCTACAGTAGTCCATAAGCTACAGTAGTCCATAAGCTGCAGTAGTCCATGCAGTAGTGCATGCAGTAGTCCATAAGCTACAGTAGTGCATGCAGTAGTCCATAAGCTACAGTAGTCCATGCAGTAGTTCATGCAGTAGTCCATAAGCTACAGTAGTCCATGCAGTAGTGCATGCAGTAGTCCATAAGCTACAGTAGTCCATAAGCTACAGTAGTCCATAAGCTACAGTAGTCCATAAGCTACAGTAGTGCATGCAGTAGTCCATAAGCTACAGTAGTCCATGCAGTAGTGCATGCAGTAGTCCATAAGCTACAGTAGTCCATAAGCTACAGTAGTCCATGCAGTAGTCCATAAGCTACAGTAGTCCATGCAGTAGTCCATAAGCCGCAGTAGTCCATAAGCCACAATAGTCCATGCAGTAGTCCATAAGCTACAGTAGTCCATGCAGTAGTCCATAAGCTACAGTAGTCCATGCAGTAGTGCATGCAGTAGTCCATAAGCTACAGTAGTCCATGCAGTAGTCCATAAGCCACAATAGTCCATGCAGTAGTCCATAAGCTACAGTAGTCCATGCAGTAGTCCATAAGCTACAGTAGTCCATGCAGTAGTGCATGCAGTAGTCCATAAGCTACAGTAGTCCATGCAGTAGTCCATAAGCTACAGTAGTCCATGCAGTAGTCCATAAGCTACAGTAGTCCATGCAGTAGTCCATAAGCTACAGTAGTCCATGCAGTAGTGCATGCAGTAGTCCATAAGCCACAATAGTCCATTCAGTAGTCCATAAAGCTACAGTAGTCCATGCAGTAGTCCATAAGCCACAATAGTCCATGCAGTAGTCCATAAGCTACAGTAGTCCATGCAGTAGTCCATAAGCTACAGTAGTCCATGCAGTAGTCCATAAGCTACAGTAGTCCATACAGTAGTCCATGCAGTAGTCCATAAGCTACAATAGTCCATGCAGTAGTCCATAAGCTACAGTAGTCCATGCAGTAGTGCATGCAGTAGTCCATAAACTACAATAGTCCATGCAGTAGTCCATAAGCTACAGTAGTCCATGCAGTAGTCCATAAGCTACAATAGTCCATGCAGTAGTCCATAAGCTACAATAGTCCATGCAGTAGTCCATAAGCTACAGTAGTGCATGCAGTAGTCCATAAGCTACAGTAGTCCATGCAGTAGTCCATAAGCTACAGTAGTCCATGCAGTAGTCCATAAGCTACAGTAGTCCATGCAGTAGTGCATGCAGTAGTCCATAAGCTACAGTAGTCCATGCAGTAGTCCATAAGCTACAGTAGTCCATGCAGTAGTCCATAAGCTACAGTAGTCCATACAGTAGTCCATAAGCTACAGTAGTCCATGCAGTAGTCCATAAGCTACAATAGTCCATGCAGTAGTCCATAAGCTACAGTAGTCCATGCAGTAGTGCATGCAGTAGTCCATAAGCTACAGTAGTCCATGCAGTAGTCCATAAGCTACAGTAGTCCATGCAGTAGTCCATAAGCTACAGTAGTCCATGCAGTAGTCCATAAGCTACAGTAGTCCATGCAGTAGTCCATAAGCTACAGTAGTCCATGCAGTAGTGCATGCAGTAGTCCATAAGCCACGATAGTCCATTCAGTAGTCCATAAAGCTACAGTAGTCCATGCAGTAGTCCATAAGCCACAATAGTCCATGCAGTAGTCCATAAGCTACAGTAGTCCATGCAGTAGTCCATAAGCTACAGTTGTCCATGCAGTAGTCCATAAGCTACAGTAGTCCATACAGTAGTCCATGCAGTAGTCCATAAGCTACAGTAGTCCATGCAGTAGTGCATGCAGTAGTCCATAAGCTACAATAGTCCATGCAGTAGTCCATAAGCTACAATAGTGCATGCAGTAGTCCATAAGCTACAATAGTCCATGCAGTAGTCCATAAGCTACAATAGTGCATGCAGTAGTCCATAAGCTACAATAGTCCATGCAGTAGTGCATGCAGTAGTCCATAAGCTACAGTAGTCCATACAGTAGTCCATAAGCTACAATAGTCCATGCAGTAGTCCATAAGCTACAATAGTCCATGCAGTAGTGCATGCAGTAGTCCATAAGCTACAGTAGTCCATACAGTAGTCCATAAGCTACAATAGTCCATGCAGTAGTCCATAAGCTACAATAGTCCATGCAGTAGTGCATGCAGTAGTCCATAAGCTACAGTAGTCCATGCAGTAGTCCATAAGCTACAATAGTCCATGCAGTAGTCCATAAACTACAGTAGTCCATGCAGTAGTGCATGCAGTAGTCCATAAGCTACAATAATCCATGCAGTAGTCCATAAGCCACAATAGTCCATGCAGTAGTCCATAAGCTACAGTAGTCCATGCAGTAGTCCATAAGCTACAGTAGTCCATGCAGTAGTGCATGCAGTAGTCCATAAGCTACAGTAGTCCATGCAGTAGTCCATAAGCTACAATAGTCCATGCAGTAGTCCATAAGCCACAATAGTCCATGCAGTAGTCCATAAGCTACAGTAGTGCATGCAGTAGTCCATAAGCTACAGTAGTCCATGCAGTAGTCCATGCAGTAGTCCATAAGCTACAGTAGTCCATGCAGTAGTGCATGCAGTAGTCCATAAGCTACAGTAGTCCATGCAGTAGTGCATAAGCCACAATAGTCCATGCAGTAGTCCATAAGCTACAGTAGTCCATGCAGTAGTCCATAAGCTACAATAGTCCATGCAGTAGTCCATAAGCCACAATAGTCCATGCAGTAGTCCATAAGCTACAGTAGTCCATGCAGTAGTGCATGCAGTAGTCCATAAGCTACAATAGTCCATGCAGTAGTCCATAAGCTACAGTAGTCCATGCAGTAGTGCATGCAGTAGTCCATAAGCTACAGTAGTCCATGCAGTAGTCCATAAGCCACAATAGTCCATGCAGTAGTCCATAAGCTACAGTAGTCCATACAGTAGTCCATGCAGTAGTCCATAAGCTACAGTAGTCCATACAGTAGTCCATGCAGTAGTCCATAAGCTACAGTAGTCCATGCAGTAGTCCATAAGCTACAGTATTCCATACAGTAGTCCATGCAGTAGTCCATAAGCTACAGTAGTCCATACAGTAGTCCATGCAGTAGTCCATAAGCTACAATAGTCCATGCAGTAGTCCATAAGCTACAGTAGTCCATGCAGTAGTCCATAAGCTACAATAGTCCATGCAGTATTCCATAAGCTACAGTAGTCCATGCAGTAGTCCATAAGCTACAGTAGTCCATGCAGTAGTCCATAAGCCACAATAGTACATGCAGTAGTCCATAAGCTACAGTAGTCCATGCAGTAGTCCATAAGCTACAGTAGTCCATGCAGTAGTCCATAAGCTACAGTAGTCCATGCAGTAGTCCATAAGCTACAATAGTCCATGCAGTAGTCTATAAGCTACAATAGTCCATGCAGTAGTCTATAAGCTACAATAGTCCATGCAGTAGTCTATAAGCTACAATAGTCCATGCAGTAGTCTATAAGCTACAATAGTCCATGCAGTAGTCTATAAGCTACAATAGTCCATGCAGTAGTCCATAAGCTACAATAGTCCATGCAGTAGTCCATAAGCTACAATAGTCCATGCAGTAGTCTATAAGCTACAATAGTCCATGCAGTAGTCCATAAGCTACAGTAGTCCATGCAGTAGTCCATAAGCCACAGTAGTCCATGCAGTAGTCTATAAGCTACAATAGTCCATGCAGTAGTCTATAAGCTACAATAGTCCATGCAGTAGTCCATAAGCTACAATAGTCCATGCAGTAGTCTATAAGCTACAATAGTCCATGCAGTAGTCCATAAGCTACAGTAGTCCATGCAGTAGTCCATAAGCCACAGTAGTCCATGCAGTAGTCTATAAGCTACAATAGTCCATGCAGTAGTCTATAAGCTACAATAGTCCATGCAGTAGTCCATAAGCTACAATAGTCCATGCAGTAGTCTATAAGCTACAATAGTCCATGCAGTAGTCCATAAGCTACAGTAGTCCATGCAGTAGTCCATAAGCCACAGTAGTCCATGCAGTAGTCCATAAGCCACAGTAGTCCATGCAGTAGTTCATAAGCCACAATAGTCCATGCAGTAGTCTATAAGCTACAATAGTCCATGCAGTAGTCCATGCAGTAGTCCATAAGCCATAGTAGTCCATGCAGTAGTCCATAAGCCACAGTAGTCCATGCAGTAGTCAATAAGCTACAATAGTCCATGCAGTAGTCCATAAGCAACAGTGTCATACAGTGTCTTTAAGCAGCAGTAGTCCCTGCAGAAGTCCATGCAATAGTTCATATGCTGCAGTGATTATTCTTCAAGTCGTAATCAGTTCAGTCAAATGATGAATTATGTCCCAGTAGTATTTAAGCTACCCCACCTCTCCTTCTTCTTTTTCTTCTTATTCTCCGCTTCTTTCTTCTTCTTCCTAAGAACAGGGCATCCTTGTTTTCACATCCTGAATGGGGTGCATGTCGCCACTAAGCAGATAGGAGAGAGAATGAGCGGGGTCTGCCTTTGTTGAAGTGTAGTGTAGTCAATAAGAAGGGCATTGAAGATAATAATAATAATAATAATAATAATAATAATAATAATAATAATAATAATAATAATAATAATAATAATAACAATAATAATAATAATAATAATAATAATAATAATAATAATAATAATAATACAAAATTATCAATAATGAAATAAAACGGAAGAGCCAAAGAGAAAACAATGAAGGCGATGAAGAATAAAATATAAGAAGACACCGAAGAAGAAGAAATCGGTTGACGAAGAACAGGAACGACATGAGAATTGAAGGACACAAGATAAAATCGGTAGATATAGAGTATCTGGAAGAGTAAGAAGAATAAGAAGAACAAAAACAAGAAGATGAGAAGAAGAAGAACAAGAAATGGGCCATAATTATATTATTTATCCACAATAAAAAGGAAGAAGAAGAAAAGAAGAAACAAAAAGAATGGGTGGAACAAGCAGCGGCAGATGCGGAAACAGCTGCTAGGCATTAAAAACAGAACAAGAAGAAAGGGGGGGAAATTCTCATAAGGCAGGATGTGAAGAGGAAGCAGGCTGATAAATGGCCAGAAGAAATTAATAAGTATGGAAGAACAAAGCCAGGGGCCAAATGCAATGAGGGACCAACAAAAGCCGTAAAGAAGAAGAAGAAGAAGAAGAAGAAGAAGAAGAAGAAGAAGAAGAAGAAGAAGAAGAAGAAGAAGAAGAAGAAGAAGGAGAAGAAGAAGAAGAAGAAGGAGAAGAAGAAGAAGAAGAAGAAGAAGAAGAAGAAGAAGAAGAAGAAGAAGAAGAAGAAGAAGAAGAAGAAGAAGAAGAAGAAGAAGAAAAGCAATAAGCAACAAAATCAGACACAGCTGCGAAACAAAGGAAGCAGAAGAAAAACAAAAATAAGGGCAGAGCAGAAGTTGAGCAAACAGGCTGAAAGATCCATAAAACATATCAGAATTAAATATTCTCAATACAAAAATGGTAAATATGAAGAAAAGAGGAAAAGAATGAGAAGGAGCAGATGTGGGAAAAGACGGAGCAGAGGTAGAAAAAGACGGAGCGGAGGTAGGAAAAGAAGGAGCAGAGATACGAAAAGAAGGAAAAGAGATACGAAAAGAAGGAGAAGAATTAGGAAAACAAGGAGCAGAGGTAGGAAAAGAAGGATTAGATATATGAAAAGAAGGAAAAGAGGTAGGAAAAGAAGGAGCAAAGGTAGTTTAAAAAAAAAAGCAGCAGAGGTAGGAAAAGAACTAGTTGAATTTGGAAAACAAGAAGTAGAGGTAGGAAAAGAAGTAGTAATATTATTAAAACGAGGAGTAAAGGTAGGAAAAGAAGGAGTAGAGGTTGGAAAAGAAGGAGTAAAGGTAGGAAAAGAAGGAGTAAAGGTAGGAAAAGAAGGAGTAAAGGTAGGAAAAGAAGGAGTAAAGGTAGGAAAAGAAGGAGTAGAGGTTGGAAAAGAAGGAGTAAAGGTAGGAAAAGAAGGAGTAAAGGTAGGAAAAGAAGGAGTAAAGGTAGGAAAAGAAGGAGTAAAGGTAGGAAAAGAAGGAGTAAAGGTAGGAAAAGAAGGAGTAGAGGTTGGAAAAGAAGGAGTAAAGGTAGGAAAAGAAGGAGTAAAGGTTGGAAAAGAAGGAGTAGAGGTTGGGAAAGAAGGAGTAAAGGTAGGAAAAGAAGGAGTAAAGGTAGGAAAAAAAGGAGTAGAGGTTGGAAAAGAAGGAGTAAAGGTTGGAAAAGAAGGAGTAAAGGTAGGAAAAGAAGGAGTAAAGGTAGGAAAAGAAGGAGTAGAGGTTGGAAAAGAAGGAGTAAAGGTTGGAAAAGAAGGAGTAAAGGTAGGAAAAGAAGGAGTAAAGGTAGGAAAAGAAGGAGTAGAGGTTGGAAAAGAAGGAGTAAAGGTAGGAAAAGAAGGAGTAGAGGTTGGAAAAGAAGGAGTAAAGGTAGGAAAAGAAGGAGTAAAAGTAGGAAAAGAAGGAGTAAAGGTAGGAAAAGAAGGGGTAGAGGTTGGAAAAGAAGGAGTAGAGGTTGGAAAAGAAGGAGTAAAGGTAGGAAAAGAAGGAGTAAAGGTAGGAAAAGAAGGAGTAAAGGTAGGAAAAGAAGGAGTAAAGGTAGGAAAAGAAGGAGTAAAGGTTGGAAAAGAAGGAGTAAAGGTAGGAAAAGAAGGAGTAAAGGTAGGAAAAGAAGGGGTAGAGGTTGGAAAAGAAGGAGTAGAGGTTGGAAAAGAAGGAGTAAAGGTAGGAAAAGAAGGAGTAAAGGTAGGAAAAGAAGGAGTAAAGGTAGGAAAAGAAGGAGTAAAGGTAGGAAAAGAAGGAGTAGAGGTTGGAAAAGAAGGAGTAGAGGTTGGGAAAGAAGGAGTAGAGGTAGGAAAAGAAGGAGTAAAGGTGGGAAAAGAAGGAGTAGAGGTAGGAAAAGAAGGAGTAGAGGTTGGAAAAGAAGGATTAAAGGTAGGAAAAGAAGGAGTAAAGGTAGGAAAAGAAAGAGCAGAGGTAGAAAAAGACGGACTGGTGGAAATTTGAAGTTGAGTGGATCCTGTTGAAAAAGGAAGGAAAAAATATGACAAAGTGCCCAAAGTGGAATAATTATGGGAAAGGATGATCAGCAAGATACTTGTGTAGGAAGTTCTATCACAAAACAACAACAACGGCAACAAAAGAAGGAGAAGAGAGGGAGAAGGAGGAGAATTGACCAGAAATTGAAAGGCCAGCAAGGAGGAAAATGAAGGTCCCAGGAAGAGAGGGACAATATGAATAGCTATGAAGTGTTGCAGGAAGCTTTCAGGCCACTCGGGCTATCTGTGACAAGGGCACTAGGCTGTATATGAAAAAGCAACGGGGATGGGCAAAGGCTCCTGTTTAGAGTTCATCAAATCAATTCATGTTAAGTCATTTTATTTTATTTATTTATTTATCCTTGTAATATAGCGCCTTTCCAGCTCCAGAGGTGCTCAAGGCACTGGTCAATACAGGATCTAACGCAAGCCGCCCGAGGCGCCAACTTGCAACCTTTGAGAGCATAGTCTTATACCCAGACGACTGAGCACAATCCTGAACAACAGGGGATGGGATAGAAGGAAACTAATGCTTGCTTGGGTGTATTTGTGTAACCGGCACTTCCCCGTCTAGGACATGAGCGTCAGGATATTTAAAGTCCGTGCAATGGAATGCGTACGTGCACAGACTAAACCTCGGTTTATACTCTCATTCGAAGGAGTCATGTAAAGAAATTTATTATTTTAAAAAAGGGCTGAAGGTGCCGGCCGACGTCAAGGTGAAAGTAGCCACCCATGCGCCCCACTGTGCCGTATTTTGTGCGGGGTGAGAGGGAAATGGATGGAGTGTGTGGGGAGGGAGGGGAGAGGTTAGGACGCATTTTTCTGTTCCACTGCACTTCATTTTCATCTTCTTCATTGCTCCTTCATCTGGCGCACTCTTTTTTCTTCTTACTCCTTCATCTGGCACACTCCTCTTTCTTCTTACTCCTTCATCTGGCGCACTCCTCTTTCTTCTTACTCCTTCATCTGGCACACTCCTCTTTCTTCTTACTCCTTCATCTGGCACACTCCTCTTTCTTCTTACTTCTTGATCTGGCCCACTCCTCTTTTCTTCTTACTCTTTCATCTGTCACACTCCTCTTTCTTCCTGCTTCTTCATCTGGCACACTCCTCTTCTTACTCCTTCATCTGGCACACTCCTCTTTCTTCCTGCTTCTTCATCTGGCACACTCCTCTTCTTACTCCTTCATCTGGCACACTCCTCTTTCCTTCATGCTCCTTCATCTGGCACACTCCTCTTTCCTTCATGCTCCTTCATCTGGCACACTCCTCTTTCCTTCATGCTCCTTCATCTGGCACACTCCTCTTTCCTTCATACTCCTTCATCTGGCACACTCCTCTTTCCTTCATACTCCTTCATCTGGCGCACTCCTCTTTCCTTCATTCTCTTTCATCTGGTTTGTTGAGACAGTTATTTGCAATCTGAAAGAATTTGCCTGATTCTTTTTCGTGCTGTTCTGGTGACACATTATGAAGTAGAACACAGTTGAAAGAGTAATTACACAAAGCCTATTCCTGCGTTCGTAACCCCTCCCCTGGACCAAAACTAATAGCCAGCGTCCCACAAAGACTACCAATAGCCAGTGTCTGTCAAAATCTGCCAATAATCAATGTCTAGTAAAGACAAACCAATAGCCAGTGTCTGGCAAAGACTACCAATAGCCAGTATCTGACAAAGACTACCAATAGCCAGCGTCCCACAAAGACTACCAATAGCCAGTGTCTGACAAAATCTGCCAATAATCAATGTCTAGTAAAGACAAACCAATAGCCAGTGTCTGGCAAAGACTACCAATAGCCAGTATCTGACAAAGACTACCAATAGCCAGTTTCTGACAAAGACTACCAATAGCCAGTATCTGACAAAGACTACCAATAGCCAGTATCTGACAAAGCTACCAATAGCTAAAAGGGCTGTCACACCGTTGACTTTTCACGTGGTGCCTGCTAAGCAGAGCGGAGGAAGAATGTTCAATCACCTACACCAACATACCAGACAGTGTAGTATTTTAGCCAGCGTGATGCTGCAGACATTGTACCGCTGTAGATAGTGTGATGTTCGTAGGCAGTGTGACAATGTAGGCAGTATGACGGCATATGAAATTTGACAATGTAGGGGGCATGATGATGTAGGCAGTGTGACAATATAGCCAGTGTGATAATGATGCATAATAATGTTGTAGCCAGTATGGAGCTGTAGGAGTTGTTTGTTGTATGCAGAATGATGTTATAGGCAGTGTGATGCTGTAGGCAGGGTAATACCTTCGATGGTGAAGTAAGATCTTTTGTGTGGAAATGCGTTATAAAAACGACTGTTGGGCAATTCAGTCAGCACTGGGGCCTTAAGTGACAATAGTTGTGTTAAAGGTGGAAGTGCCCCCCACTGGACCGCTGTACGAAACCGTCGGGTGCGTTATGAATGCAAGAAGACAAGAAGATCAATAGAAGCAAATCACGCCTTTCACTGCGGACGGGGGCAGAAAGCACCCCCTACCCCCACCCTTCCCCACATTTAAAAAAAACAACTTACCAGACACCCACGGTTTCAAAACTATCTTTGTCCTAGCCAGAGAAACGTATAGAAGATCGCTGTTATAAGATCACTATATGGAAGATTGATAAAAGGACTTAAAAAAAAAAGTTTATGAGAGAGGGCAAGGATGTTGGATGTTAGGGGGTGGAGGTTGTTAGGGGGTGTTAGGGTGGAGGGTGTTAGGGGGTGGAGGGTGTTAGGGAGTGTTAGGGGGTGGAGGGTGTTAGGGGATGTTAGGGAGTGTAGGATGTTAGGGGGTGGATGGTGTTAGGGGGTGGAGGGTGTTAGGGGGTGGAGGGTGTTGGGGGTGGAGGGTGTTAGGGGGAGTTAGGGGGTGGAGGGTGTTAGGGGGTGGAGGGTGTTAGGGGGTGGAGGGTGGATAAAAAACCCGCTCTCAAGTGGTTTTTAATAGATCTGTTTCCTTGTCAGTGGTTACTTGTTTGAGAATTATATATTGCCTTTCCATGGACATGTACAAATGATTGGAATAAAGACGTGGACATGTAGAGGATAACTGGAATAAAGACGTGGACATGTAGAGGATAACAAAAATAAAGACGTGGACATGTAGAGGTTAACTGAGATAAAGACGTGGACATGTAGAGGTTAACTGAAATAAAGACGTGGACATGTAGAGGTTAACTGAAATAAAGACGTGGACATGTAGAGGATAACTGTAATAAAGATGAGGAAATGTAAGATGTTTGGAATAAAAACTTCGACGTGTAGAAATGGTTGGAATAAAGACGTGGACATGTAGAGGATAACTGAAATAAAGGCGTGGACATGTAGAGGTTAACTGAAATAAAGACGTGGACATGTAGAGGATAACTGAAATAAAGACGTGGACATGTAGAACTTGTTAGAATAAAGACGTAGACATGTAGAACTGGTTGGAATAAAGACGTAGACATGTAGAGGATAACAAAAATAAAGATGTGGACATGTAGAGATTTGAGCCTGATTGATTTGGGGATCAGTATCAGTATCAGTTTCAGTATAAATAGTATGGAATAATAATTTATATATATAAATTGCTTAGCCGGAAGTCCTTCTTCGCCTCTACTGTAAAGTTTGTCCGGTATGGACGCTGATCTGGGCAGGTGCTGGGCGCTGCGGATCGGCCTGCTGTGCGCTCAAAACCCGCGAAATCGTTATAGCCGACATTTCCGTACCGAACGTTTAACCGTTTCTGAGATAAATAAATAAACAAAATGTCCACAAACTGCAATAGCCTCATTCCGCGTACTTCCGATTCAACCCGTGTCAAGAACGTGCCGTTCCGTAATACCGCAAATTTTGTTTTATTTCCATTCAAAACACTTTTGCACTCATGTCACCAATCTTACAAAATTTTGTGTTTAACTAATTAAATTTGATTAATTAAAACTCGAATCGAGGTTTCAGCATGTTTTCCCATATAGACCAAAAAATTGACGGTCTTTATACGAATCCTTGGTAGGTCACTTAGTAAGACATTCGCCTACCGTGCAGACGACCCAAGTTCAAATCTCCCGCGGGCCATATTTTTTTTATGTTATTTTTTTTACACTACAATATGGATATTTTTCTTTTTAATTTAGGCTTTTTACTTTTAACTTATTTATTATTATTATTATTATTATTATTATTATTATTATTATTATTATTATTATTATTATTATTATTATTATTATTGATAAACTAATAATAATAATAATAATAATTATTATTATTATTATGATTATGATTATTATTATTATTATTATTATTATAGCTTATATCAAATTTTATTTTAAAACCTTGGTGTTTTTTATAATTTCTATTTGTATTATTCTATATTCAATATTATTATTATTAATATTTATATTATTATTATTATTATTATTATTATTATTATTATTATTATTATTACCAAGGATCGGGATAGGGTGGTACGTGTAGGTAAAAGGGGGCTACGGGTAGGTTTAAAGGGGCATGGGTAGGCATAACGGGGATACGGGTATATATAAGGGGGTATGGTGATGGTCGATTCCTTTGATCCATACCTGCGAAACGATCAACGGGGAAGTATCAAGGAGGGTACAGGTAGCTTACAAGGGGGGTACGGAAGGTATCAAGGGGGTATGGGGAGGTATCAAGTGGGTTCGGGAAGGTATCAAAGGGGTATGGTGAGGCATCATGGTAGGGACAGGGAGATATCAGGGGGGGTATGGTGAGGTATCAAGGGGGATATGGGGAGGTATCATCGTCCAAATGAAACTCGCAGACAACAGTTGTCTCTCTCTGTCTACATTTTTAACAGCAACCTGTGTGCCCTGGCTTGTCAGGGTACAAATCCACTAGAATGGAATAAAGACGTAGACATGTAGAGGATAACTGGAATAAAGACGTAGACATGTAGAGGATAACAAAAATAAAGACGTGGACATGTAGAGGTTAACTGAGATAAAGACGTGGACATGTAGAGGATAACTGAAATAAAGACGTGGACATGTAGAGGTTAACTGAAATAAAGACGTGGACATGTAGAGGTTAACTGAAATGAAGACGTGGACATGTAGAGGTTAACTGAAATAAAGACGTGGACATGTAGAAATGGTTGGAATAAAGACGTGGACATGTAGAGGATAACTGTAATAAAGGTGAGGAAATGTATCAATGTTTGGAATAAAAACGTCGACGTGTAGAAATGGTTGGAATAAAGACGTGGACATGTAGAGGATAACTGTAATAAAGATGAGGAAATGTAACAATGTTTGGAATAAAAACGTCGACGTGTAGAAATGGTTGGAATAAAGACGTGGACATGTAGAGGATAACTGAAATAAAGACGTGGACATGTAGAACTTGTTAGAATAAAGACGTGTCTGTAGAACTGGTTGGAATAAAGACGTGGATATGTAGAGATTAACTGAGATAAAGACGTGGACATGTAGAGGATAACTGTAATAAAGTTGAGGTAATGTAAAAATGTTTGGAATAAAAACGTCGACGTGTAGAAATGGTAGGAATAAAGACGTGGACATGTAGATGATTAATTGTAATAAAGACTGTGTTTATTGCCATTATAAAATCTTGTCTTGTCTTGCAAAGCGACAACCCACATTTTCCTTTCTGAGAAATAAAGAATGCATTGACTTGACGAGGACATGTAACAGTGTTTGGAATAAAGACGTCAACATGTAGAAATGGTTGGAATAAAGACGTCAACATGTAGAAATGGTTGGAATAAAGACGTAGACATGTAGAAATGGCTGGAATAAAGACGTCGACATGTATAAATGGTTGGAGTAAAGACATGGACATGTAGAAATGGTTGGAATAAAGACGTCGACATGTAGACATGGTTGGAATAAAGACGTCGACATGTAGAAATGGTTGGAGTAAAGACATGGACATGTAGAAATGGTTGGAATAAAGACGAGGACGTGTAACAATGTTTGGAATAAAGACGTAGGCATGTAGAAATGGTTGGAATAAAGACGAGGACATGTAACAATGTTTGGAATAAAGACGTAGACATGTAGAAATGGTTGGAATAAAGACATGGACATGTAGAAATGGTTGGAATAAATGTATTAAGATTAGTCACAGTGTGATTAAACTAGCCGATCCCCGCAGACAAAGACGTGTGGGTAATAGCATTCCATTGGGCAGAGCCCAGTAACAATAGACCCACCGTCACATAAACAAACAATAATAAATAAGACAAGTGACATATTTTTACAGTTCATTTTTGAGCACATTCACAAGGGGATAAGGAACAGAATTTTTCCGTTACGGATTCTCTAAGTCAGAGTCCCGCTGGATGGTAGTCAGTGACCAGTGTGGCTCTCTCAGATGCTCAGGTCAGTTGAGATGCCAGGTTGTACAGAGGGCTCCTGTGTTGTTACGGTCAAGGCTCACGCCACGACACACACAGCAAGGGTTGTGCAGTCCTAGTGGATATGCCAATATCAGTACACAAGATTAAATTATAGCATTATTAACCAACATAAGAAAAATACCCACATGGCTTACTCTTCCGCGTCTTAGTGCATATTACTTACTACCCGTCTCCGTTTTCTCCATTATCAAGTTCATTCCCAAATTACATCCTTTTATTATAACTTGAACTTTTCTCTTTTTTTTCCCTTTTAATATAATTGGAAAACAATTTAATTTTAATTTATGAAGATATCTTCTATATCTATACATGTAAATTGCTTAGCCGGAAGTCCTTCTTCGCCTCTACTATAAAGTTTGTCCGGTATGGACGCTGATCTGGGCAGGTGCTGGGCGCTGCGGATCGGCCTGCTGTGTGCTCAAAACCAGCGAAATCGTTATAGCCGACATTTCCTTACCGAACGTTTAACCGTTTCTGAGATAAATAAATAAACAAAATGTCCACAAACTGCAATAGCCTCATTCCGCGCGCTTCCATTAAAAATCAAATTGAAGTTTCAGCATGTTTTCCCATATAGACCAAAAAATTGATGGTCTTTCTACAAAGCCTTGGTAGCTTACTTAGTAAAACATTCGCCTTCCGTGCAGGGTGACCCAAGTTCAAATCTCACGAGGGCCATATTTTTTTTTTACACTACAATATGCATATTTTTCTTTTTAATTTAGGCTTTTTACCTTTAATTTATTATTATTATTATTATTATTATTATTATTATTATTATTATTATTATTATTATTATTATTATTATTATTATTATTATTATTATTATTTATAAACTAATAATAATAATAATAATAATAATAATAATAATAATAATAATAATTTATTATTATTATTATTATTATTATTATTATTATTATTATTATTATTATATCTTATATCAAATTTTCTTTTAAAACCTTGGTGTTTTTTATGATTTTTATTTGTATTATTCTATATTCAATAGTAGTAGTAGTAGTAGTAGTAGTAGTAGTAGTAGTAGTAGTAGTAGTAGTAGTAGTAGTAGTAGTACCAAGGATCGGGATGGGGTGGTACGTGTAGGTAAAAGGGGGCTACGGGTAGGTTTAAAGGGGCATGGGTAGGCATAACGGGGATACGGGGGGTATGGTGATGGTCGATTCCTTTCATCCATACCTGCGAAACGATCAACGGGGAAGTATCAAGGAGGGTACAGGTAGGTTACAAGGGGGGTACGGAAGGTATCAAGGGGGTATGGGGAGTTATCAAGTGGGTTCGGTGAGGTATCAAGGGGGTATAGTGAGACATCATGGGGGGGGGACGGGGAGATATCAGGGGGGGGGGGGGGTATGGGGAAGTATCAAGGGGGATATGGGGAGGTATCATCGTCCAAATGAAACTCGCAGACAACAGTTGTCTCTCTGTCTACATTTTAAACAGCAACCTGTGTACCCTGGCTTGCCAGGGTACAAAACCACTAGTTTCTTAATAATCGACAAAAGAATTCATTTTCATTTACATTTTATTTCTTTTTTCGATGCTAGCAAAGAATTCAAACTTGTCATGCACAATTTTCTTCTCTTCAAAAATAATAATAATAATAATTTATTTTGTATAGTATAATAATAATTTATTTTGTATAGCGCAATTCAAACATAAAATGCTTCACAAAGCGCTTGATCACACGCAGCCACACACAGATACACACGCATAATAAATCTATTCTGCATTTAAAAACAAGTTAACATGTAAACCTAGTGAAGGTAACAAACCAACAAATAAAAGTATTAAATCAGTCAATCAATCAATCAACTTATAAAATAAATGAGTAATTTCAAAGAAAAAATAAAAGAGAGGGACGTTAATACCAAAAGAGGCAGATCAACAATACCTCATCTAAGATGTAAATTGTAAATGGTGGTGAAATACAGCAGTTTTAAAAGTAGAATAATCGTTGAATAACTAAACAACGTTACAACATATGACAGGCCAGATGAAGAGAATAAAAGCTTGGGTAATGGCATTAATCTGGTTTAAAAAGAAAACATATTTGTGATTCACATAATAATAATAACAACATCAATAATAATAATAATAATAATAATAATAATAATAATAATAATAATAATAATAATAATAATAATAATATTTATTATTTATTATTATTTAATTGTTCTTATATAGCGCTTTTCCAGCTCAAGAGCTGCTCAAGGCGCTGGCCGATACAGGATCTAACTCAAGCCGCCCGAGACGCCCACCCGCAGCCTTTGGGCGCATGGTCTGACGCCCGGACAACTGGTATATAGATAATAATAATAATAATAATAATAATAATAATAATAATAATAATAATAATAATAATAATAATAATAATAATAGCAGTTCTAATTTCATTCACAGAGAGAACAAGTTAGGAGGGATCAAATTTCATTTAAAAAGCAAAACAATTTTAAGACAAGTACACGCATATGCACATGCATCCACATACACACGCATTCACTCAAACATTCACACACACACACATTCACACACACACACACATAATTATTAAATATATATTATTTATTTTCTTGCATACAAAAGCATACTTTCAATAATGGTTCAGGACGCAGTCAATATAAAAATTTCAAAAATAAACATTCAATTTTCTTTCCGTCTTCTAATAGCGATCTCCCTGCCTTTACACCACCTGTTTGAGTGATGGATGTGTATTTGGTGTGTGTGAGGGTGGATGAAACAGGTGAGCGTGTATGCTGGTATAGATCGCCGCGCTTTGAGCCTGATTGATTTGGGGATCCCCCGTTGGGGTGCCGGGGGTTTCAGTATAAATAGCATCCCCACTTTCTGGAAATTTAGTGCTTTAAATTCCCACTGTTGCGGTCTTTCTCATTTGCTCTTTCTCATTCCTGCTCTGTTCTATCAATCTGCTATACTATCTTCTTCTTCGCTAGACCAGTCATCTACCTTTTTTCTTGAAAAACCTTCCGGGACAAGTCTCCTTATTTGTGTATGAGGTCTGTTGGATCAGCTTGGGAATACTGGACGCTTTCTGCCCGGTGGTCACTAGGGCTTCCTATGATGTTATTATTTAGCAATGTAAGAATTTTATATGTATGTGTTTTGTTGATAATTTATAATGATGTTTGTATTCTATTTTGTTTTTGTAAACGGGGGTTCGATAAATTAGAGTACAGCCTCAGCGTCCCCTGTGTGGGATGTCTTTATTATAAAGTGACTGGCTGGTGGAGCGCTTTCAGTTTTACCACTAGGGTTGTTTCAGCAGATCTTTTATGCGGATCAGGGGTTGTCCGGTCCTGATTTGTCTCGGAAGAGTCCGCTGGACCTACAGCAATAATCATGTAATGTAATGTAATGTAATGATTGATTTGGGGGAAAGCCGCGTATATAGTGTATTATTATTATTATTATTATTATTATTATTATTATTATTATTATTATTATTATTATTATTATTATTATTATTAATTATACTTTCTTCACTAATATTTCCTTTGATTCCTAATATAAAATATATACATGGTTTTACAAATACATTTTCACCCGAGTAAAATAGCCACATAAGGATGGTTTGCAGGCACCTACGCTACCGTTGCTATCCTCGATCCGGACAACACACAAACGAGACAGGTCCGAGTGCTATAGTTGCGCATGCGACTCTCCTGTTCTCTCAGTACATCAGCTCCAGGCCGACTGGAAACTGCATTACAGGACCGTCACAGAAGGATGATACACAGGCGGCAAACAGTCTGTCACTATGACTACACAATCCCCCTCCCCACCCCCACCCCCACCCTCCTTTAAAAATTGTGCTGGCACTAGCGATAATCACTGTTACATTTCCTACCTGTGACTGACCATTTGGACTCACTACAGCAGTTTTATTTGCTTGCACCCTCCAATTGAGTGCGCACGTCGCTCACTGCAAAACTTGCACGGCACGTGATAATACACGCCTGCCCTCATAGCGCCAACCTTGATCAATTTATGATGATGAAGCAACACTAGTAAAACAATGTACTTGCTTTAATATCCGGGCATATAATTAGCTGTGAATAAGTTTTTGCTATTCTAATTTTGTCTTTTTTGTCATTTTGTACATAGTTGTAAATAGTTCTTACTTTTACTGTTCCGTCTTTTGGTGTATCGTAACAAAAGTGATGTTTGATCGAGTGCATGTATTTTATGTATTGACTATGTAAAGCGTGGTGAGTCTGGTCGTAGGCTGGAGTACCCGCTATATAAAAACCCGTTATTATTATTATTATTATTATTATTATTATTATTATTATTATTATTATTATTATTATTATTATTATTATTATTATTATTCCATCCTCCTTAATAATCCTTATTACAAATCTTATATTCACAGGTTTAGAAACCCAAGTCGTAACAGTCTTCTTCATTGGAAATCTTTAAATCGAGTCTTGAAACTAAATTTTTCTTTTACATCAGACATTGAGAGACATTGTTTGTGCTGTGTGTTTGTATGCATCAATGCTTTGTAAAGCGCCATGAGCAAGTTTTTATGTTATTTTTCGGAATTGAGCGCCGTACAAATTATTATTATTATTATTATTACACATTATTATTAAACTATCCTTCAGCGTCCTGAACGGGATGCTGTCCTTGGACTCTCACCAGAGTTCAGTGTTTTTTCGTTCAGCTATTCACCAGCCTGTAAATGGTTTCTGGCTTTGACTTTATGTGTATATGTGTGTGTGTGTATATATATATTTCTCTTTCTCTTTTGCTGGTATGAATGTTGTGTGTATGTTGTGTTTGTAGGCATGTGTGTATGTGTTGTGTGCATGTGTGTGTGTTAACGATATGTTTGGCTTTTATGTCTGCATACTTTATGATTATCACAATGTGTGCAACACATACATGTAGGGTTGTGTTACATGTTTAGTGGAATGATGATTTGTCAGCTTGTAATCCATGACAACAGCACATTCCAAGTGTGTATCGACACAAAGTACAAACTTCAATACATTCCAAAGATTGTATATACATTTCTTCAATAAATGTTGTTTGTTTTATTTAGTAATTGGTAAAAAAAATTATTTGACTTAGTTTTGTGGTTGGAATAGCACATCATTTGCTATGCATCCGTGAGCAATCTCAGTGGACATTGGACATAATAGTAGTGTCAGGCAATGGGCATTGTGAGCTGCTCTCCCCACTGTAAGATAAAACCGGAGATCAGCAATAAAGCTGTACCACGGCAAGGATGTAAATACACATTGTTTGATACAAATGCAGTGCTGTTGACCAAAGTTATCAGCAGTTTGTAATAGGGAGGTACTTTTCCACCACCCTGTGGATGATCGTGCCAGCTTACCATCCACATTCTCTTCCATGTTTGCTACTTTCTCTTTCGTCTCAAGGACTGGAATGAACTGATAGAGTCGGGAGCCAAGTACATTTCAATAATACCAGCTATAGAAAGCAGCCTTCAGCCCACAATATTGGAGAGTCAGGCATCAAAAAAGCATGATTATTATTGTTATTATTATTTTTAAAAATTATAATAATTATTATGCTCTGTGGGTTCGGGCATTAAATAGAATAGACCCAACGTTTCCCGGCGTGTCGTAAGAGGCGACTAACAGGGGTGATGTTAGCACGGCATCACTGGGCGAAAGTCTTCTACACAGAAGTCACCGGCCAGGGCGGAGGAACCTCACGTTACTACAGGTTCAACGACCATGTGCTCAGGGCCAAGGCGAGCCACACTGTATTCGTGGATTTCGGCTGTGGCCAACAGCCTGGAGAGGATTGGGCACCGCCAGGTCTTTTTTGCCCAAGACACACTACATGATGACACAATCCACTAATTCCATACCGGATCGGTCGTCGCCCGGGCCGTCACCCGGCACAAGGACCGCGCCTTCCGTTGGCCACCAGGACGGAGGTGTTAAGTATGCTACTGATGGACAATTTAGCAAGATCCGCACGAGAAACAACATCATCATAGGAACCTGGAACGTCAGGACCCTAACTGCGGAAGGAAAATTAGAAGAACTGGCCCACGAGCTGGACCACTATCGATGGAACGTTCTAGGTATCAGCGAACTGCGATGGAAAGGCCTAGGTGAAACAACGACCGACAAAGGCCACAAGCTCTATTTCAGCGGTAGGGATGACAGGCACGAACACGGCGTTGGATTCTTGGTCCACAAGAACATTCTAGCGACTGTCATGGGTTGCCGCCCAGTCTCCAGTAGACTCATTACCATCCGTCTGAGAGCAGCCCCTTTCAACATCACCATCATCCAGGCCTACGCCCCAACATCAGACTATGACGACAGCGAAGTGGAGGATTTTTATGAAAGTCTACAGGCGGTCCTTGACCAAGTGCCGAAGAAGGACATAGTCATAGTGCAAGGCGACTGGAATGCCAAGGTTGGCCAAGATGCGCACCGCAACTGGGGAGACACATGTGGACCCCACTGCAACAACGAGACAAATGACAGGGGTCTGAGGCTCTTGGAGTTTGCCAGATACAACAATCTGGTACTGGCAAACACGCTTGGTCTCCACAAAAACTCCAGACGATGGACATGGCACAGTCCTGGCGGGGAGCATCACAACCAAATAGACTACATCATGGTCAAGAAACGCTTCAGATCAAGCATCAACATTGGCAGGACACGTACTTTTCCAGGAGCAGACATCGGAAGTGACCACGATCTCGTGATGATGTCTTTCCGGCTCCACTTGAAGAGAGTAAATACAGCAAAGTGCACTAGACTGAAGTTCGACCTGGACAAACTGCAAGACCCGGAGGTGGCAGAACTATTTCAGGCCACAATTGGAGGGAAATTTGCACCACTGCTCATTTTGGGGGCTGGTGAAGTAGATGTCAACACCATGACCACCACCTTCAACTCAGCTGTGACAGATGCCGCCACTGAGATCCTTGGCAAGCACCGACCAAAGAAGAAGCTGTGGATCACACCTGAACTTTTGGATCTGTGTGATAAACGAAGAGAGATGAAAAAGAAAAAGAACACCTCACAGGGAGCTGATGTCTACCGAAAAATCAACAATGACATCCGAAAAGGCATGCTCACAGCAAAGGAGAACTGGATAGAAGATCAATGCCAGGAAATAGAGAACAGTCTGAACAAGAACAACAGCAAGAAGGCCTACCAGACTGTGAAGCGACTGACAAGTGTCAAACAGCCCAAAGTCTCCACTATCCAAAGCAAGTCTGGCATATGCCTTACAGAAGAACAAGAAGTCTTGGATAGATGGACAGAGTACTGCTCTGACCTTTACAACCATACACCAAATGGTGACCCATCAGTCTAGCATGTCCAGAGAACAGAGAAGAAGAAGAAATCCTCCCAATTCTCCGGGAAGAAGTTGAGGCAGCAGTGCAAGCGCTAAAGAAAGGGAAGTCAGCAGGAGTGGACAACATACCCGCGGAACTGCTTACAAGCAGGAGGAGAAGCGATGATTGATGCCCTCACCATTATCTGTAACAAGATCTGGCAGAGTGGGGAGTGGCCTATACCATGGACCCAGTCGCTTGTCATCACTCTTCCCAAAAAAGGTAACCTTCAGGAGTGTGAAAATTACCGCACCATCAGCCTCATCAGCCATCCCAGCAAGGTCCTCCTGAAAATAATACTCAACAGGTTGAAACCCCAAGCTGAACAAATCATAGCTGAAGAACAAGCAGGATTCAGGGCAGGGCGAAGTACCACTGAGCAGATTTTCAACCTCAGAATAATCTGTGAGAAATACCTACAGCACCAACAACATCTATATCATGTGTTCATAGACTTCAAGAAGGCGTTTGACCGAGTCTGGCATGCAGCTCTATGGGCAACAATGAAAGTGTACAACATCAGCCCAAAAATTATTGAAGTCATCAAAAGCCTGTATGACAAGGCTACCAGTGCAGTCCTCCACAACAGAGCCATCGGGAATTGGTTCAGAACAACAATCGGTGTGCGTCAAGGATGCCTACTCTCTCCAACACTCTTCAACATCTTCCTAGAGCGCATCATGTCGGATGCTCTTGCAGACCATGAAGGCACAGTCAGCATAGGGGGTAGAGCAATCTCCAATCTTCGTTTTGCAGATGACATTGATGGATTGGCTGGAGAGGAACAAGAACTTGAACAGCTGGTACAGAGGCTTGACACCACCTCCAAAGCCTATGGAATGGAAATAAGTGCAGAGAAGACCAAAATGATGACCAACAACACCAATGGCATCAATACGGACATCAAAGTCCAAGGCCAATCCCTCGACACAGTGCATAGCTTCAAATATTTAGGAGCCATTGTATCAGACAATGGGTCCCGACAGGAAGTCCTCTCCAGGATCGCACAAACAACTGCTGCCCTGACAAGGTTGAAGCCCATTTGGAAAGACAGAACCATCAGTCTACATTCCAAAGTAAGACTGCTGCGCTCTCTGGTCATCTCCATCTTCCTATATGCTTGCGAAGCATGGACCCTCACAGCAGATCTCCAACGAAGAATACAAAGCATGGAGATGAGGTGCTACAGAAGACTTCTGGGCATTTCCTATACCCCAACACATCACCAACGACGAAGTCCCACAGACCATCACACAAGCTATTGGACAACATGATGACCTGCTAACAGTGGTGAAGAAACGGAAACTTCGGTGGTATGGCCACGTCACTAGATCATCAGGCCTTGCAAAGACTATTCTGCAAGGCACAGTGCAAGGAGGTAGAAGAAAAGGGAGACCGAAAAAGAGGTGGGAGGACAACATTCGAGAATGGACTGGTTTGACACTGAGCGAAGCCATCAGGGCTGCTGAGGACAGAGAAAGATGGAGTATGCTGGTTAAACGATCATCTGTGGTGCCCCTACGACCTTCGGGTTACGGGACAGGATAGGATAGGATAGGATAGGATTATTATTATTATTATTATTATTATTATTATTATTATTATTATTATTATTATATGGATGCGAGGGGTGGTAAATCACAACCAATAATTTTGACGCGCGTTTTACAGTTCTTTTAAGTTGAAACTTCTCGCCCCAAGTGGCACCTCCAAACCAGACCGTGATACCGAAAGTCATTATTCTCAATCACGGCACGATAAAAGTGTGCGAGTATCGTCTGGTTAAGTAGAGACATTGAGTTCAAAATTGTTATCCGAGCACCAGCCAACCAGCTGCCCGACCCCCTCGCGAGATGCACCTTCATCTTCACCAGAGATAAGACCCTCAATTGTAGTGTCGTCAAAGAACTTGACAACTAGCACCGACGGATCTGACAACCCACTGTACTATCGTGTGTGAAGAGCGTAAATAAAAGCGGTGACAGAACACAACCTTGCGGGGCTCCAGTATTGAGGGCTCGAGAGCAAGATGTGGCTTTATCGACTCTAACAACCTATGGTCGGTCCAAAAGAAAAAATCAAGGACCCAATGGCAAATAAAGAGATGGACGTTCAACGACGCCAGTGTATCCAACAAGGTATGAGGGACGATGGTATTAAAAGCAGGTCTCAATTCAAAAAGCGTTCGGCAGTTCTCCAGATGTTGGAGAATGTGATGAAGGCTCAGAGCAACAGCGTCCTCAGCTGACCATTTGTCTGGTAGGCAAACTGGAGTGGGTCCCGAAGATGACCCGTGCATGCCTTCAAGTAGGTGAGGAGGAGTCGCTCAAAGACCTTAGTGACCACAGAAGTGAGCACAGCAGTAGTCATTGAGCGGGGTGACTTTGACTTCTTGGTGACGGTGACAACGACAGATGATTTAAAATATATACTGAGGGACAACATGCTGCTGAAGTGACGTGTTAAAAATATCGGTCAACACAGGGGCAAGCTGGTCAACGCATCTCTCCCTCCCTTCCCCCCCCCCTCTCTCTCTCTCTCTCTCTCTTTCGCTTTAAATCCTTTATGGCATACATAGGCATTTATATTGGTGCCTGCTGCTAATCAACAGCAAGACGGGAATCCAGACCCAATGTAAGGATCCGTTGCCGTGCCCGCAGTAGACCGTGTTGTCGCTATCGAGTTACGTTGGAGTCATGGAGGCAGCAAGCACCTATGGCCCAAAATCGAAGCTGACCCAATCCAAGTATCAGAGCCTGTTCAATGAACGCCTACACACAACCTACGCTTCCTAGATTTAGTGTAAACTGGTCTATGAGAGCACATTGTGGTGTAGTGTATTTTCGTGTATTTCAATAGAGTTGTAGAGGCTGACCATGGAGGTTTCATGCCGTCATTGAGAGACTTTCAACATCCTGACCTTGATATGTGTGCGGGCGCCTTAACCCTCCCTTGCCTGGCGGGATAATAAATGAAAACGTCAAGGACGAAAATCTAATTCCTGCAAATTGTCTTCAGTGTTGCTTCCTACAATCGACAAAAGGACGTGTATTGAGATGTTAATGGCATGGCGAGCACTCACTCCATTACACTCAATTTCAGTGGTTACCAGTCAAAATTAGGGTTTACCATAGACCTAAGTCTCTCTCTGTCTCTCTCTGTCTGTGTGTGTGTGTCTCTCTCTCTCACTCCCTCTCTCTCTCGTTCTCTCTCTCTTCACAACTTCATCAGCGAGCTGACTGCACCATCGAAGCCTTCTCTGGTTGTGATCCCAAGCTTGTTTGTGATCCCAGTCCAGAGTTTTATTGTTGCTGAGTGCTGAGTGAGGCGTACCTCTGTTCTATCTCGTGCCGCTACATAATAAGGCGACCCTCGACCTAGTCGGCAAGAGCGGTAACCCTGGATGGGGTAAAGGGAGGTGAGTGGATCAAGCGCAATGAGATTTATTGCATGGTGGCATAAAGTCCCATACAAAGATACGTTTTTCATGCGCCTCTGAAAGAACTATGCAATCCTAAAAACAACTCAGGGGAGATTACCGTGCCAATAACTGCCACGATTGTTTCCCTTCTTCCCTTTGCATGGCTGCTCTTTTGTGATGAAGTTATGATCTGTCTGCATATTAATC
>CM072524.1:30180591-30295591 GCA_036898135.1 Oncomelania hupensis
CAGCAAAAAAAATAATAATAAAAAAATAAAATAGGTTTAATTGTATGTGGCAGTAAAAAGGTATGTCTTCAACATTTTCTTAAAGGAGTTATAGGATGTCGCATGGCGTACATCGGCTGGGAGGCTATTCCATATCAATGGTCCTTGGAAAGAAAATGATCTCTCACCACATGATTTGTTTGTAAATGCTCGAGGTTTTAGTTTCGTGGTGTCATTACTAGAGCGGAGAGATCTTGAAGGTGTGTAGATCTGGAGGAGGTCTGACAGATACCGAGGGGTGTTGTTCGATAGTGCATTGTAGCACATGCATGCAACCTTATATTGTATCCTTGCAGACACTTTGAGCCAATGGAGTTCTTTGAGAAGGGGGGTAGTATGTTGGCGTCTTTGTGATCTTAAAATCAAGCGTGCTGCTGAAGTTTGAACTTTTTGAAGTTTCTTTGTAAGGGAATTTGGGGCTCCCGCAAGTAGACTATTTCCGTAGTCCAATCGCGAGAGCACGAAAGAGACTACAAGAGTCTTAGTTGCATCAGTGGTGTGGTACCTGCGGATGCCTGAAATTCTACGTAGCTCATAGTTAGCTAGTTGACATACTTTAGAAACCTGTTTTTTCATTGACAAAGAAGAATCGAACAACACCCCCAAGTTCCTGATACACAGTGATGACAATATATCAGGTGTATTTGTGAGGATTGTAAATATTTATCACAGTGATGACAATATATCAGATGTATATGTGAGGTTTGTAAATATTTATCACAGTGATGACAATATATCAGGTGTATTTGTGAGGATTGTAAATATTTATCACAGTGATGACAATATATCATGTGTATTTGTGAGGATTGTAAATATGTATCATAGTGATGACAATATGTCAGGTGTATTTGTGGGGATTGTAAATATTTATCACAGTGATAATATATCAGGTGTATTTGTGAGGATTGTAAATATTTATCACAGTGATGACAATATATCAGGTGTACTTGTGAGGATTGTAAATATTTATCATAGTGATGACAATATATCAGGTGTATTTGTGAGGATTGTAAATATTTATCACAGTGATGACAATATATCAGGTGTATTTGTGAGGATTGTAAATATTTATCACAGTGATGACAATATATCAGGTGCATTTGTAAGGATTGTAAATATTTATCATAGTGATGACAATATATCAGGTGTATTTGTGAGGATTGTAAATATTTATCACAGTGATGACAATATATCAGGTGTATTTGTGAGGATTGTAAATATTTATCACAGTGATGACAATATATCAGGTGTATTTGTGAGGATTGTAAATATTTATCATAGTGATGACAATATATCAGTTGTATTTGTGAGGATTGTAAATATTTATCACAGTGATGACAATATTCAGGTGTATTTGTGAGGATTGTAAATATTTATCACAGTGATGACAATATATCAGGTGTATTTGTGAGGATTGTAAATATGTATCATAGTGATGACAATATGTCAGGTGTATTTGTGGGGATTGTAAATATTTATCACAGTGATAATATATCGGGTGTATTTGTGAGGATTGTATATATGTATCACAGTGATGACAATATATCAGGTGTATTTGTGAGGATTGTAAATATTTATCACAGTGATGACAATATATATATCAGGTGTATTTGTGAGGATTGTAAATATTTTTCACAGTGATGACAATATATCAGGTGTATTTGTGAGGATTGTAAATATTTATCACAATGATGACAATATATCAGGTGTATTTGTGAGGATTGTAAATATTTATCATAGTGATGACAATATATCAGGTGTATTTGTGAGGATTGTAAATATTTATCACAGTGATGACAATATATCAGGTGTATTTGTGAGGATTGTAAATATTTATCACAGTGATGACAATATATCAGGCGTATTTGTGAGGATTGTAACTATATATCACAGTGATGGCAATATACAAATTGTAATTGTGTGGTGGTAAATAATTGTATATGACAGTGAGGGCAATATATTAATGGTATTTGTGAGGATTTTAATTGTATATTTATTTATTATTTAATCGTTCTTATATAGCACTTTTCCAGCTCAAGAACTGCTCAAGGCGCTGGCCGATACTGTATCACTGTATATGACAGTGATGGCAATCTATCAACGGTATTTGTGGGGATTGTAATTGCACATCACAGTTATGACAATATATCAATGGTATTTGTGATGATTGTAATTTAATATGACAATGATGGCAATATATGAATTGTAATTGTGAGGATTGTAAATGTATATTGCAGTAATAGCAATATATCACCTTCTCTCGTAATTATATTGCTGCTATTTATTTATTTGTGTATTTATTTGTGTATTTATTTGTGTATTTATTTGTGTATTTATTTGTGTATTTATTTGCGTATTTATTTGTGTATTTATTTGTGTATTTATTTACTCCATTTTTAGAGCACTTTTCCAGCTCAGGAGCTGTGTAACGCGTCCCTGTTTGCGTTAGCTTGTGAGAGTTAACCTAACTAACCTACTTTTCTATTTGTACGGGGACCGGGCCTTAACTCAACATAGTCACAGTATGTAAGACATATAAAACAGAGCAGGTCTCATTGCCGTCCAAAGATACTGTCATGCGCTCAAAGAAATAACAATGATTCCAGGTTGCCTTAATTTTATCCATCTTTTAATAATCTAAACTTAATACACGACAATCATGAAATATAAAATTGACATGCACATATATTATAACTAACAATACAAAGAAAGTTAAATAAATTTGTTGGTCCTTACCTCATCTTCAATTTCCTTTCACCACACTTTCCTCCCTTTGAAAATATCTACCTTCACCCTACGACTAGCAGAATGGGTCTGAGAAAGAGAGAGAGACACACACACACCTTTGCAGACTATTTTTCCGGGTCTTTTATACCCTAACCCCTTTTCATTAACCAATCCTAACCTTTCGGAAATCACTGTCCTCTCTACAAAAGGCAATCCGCTGACTCTAGGTCATCGAACAGATCGTTCCCCCCGGGTTCATATCCAATCCACAGCCACGGAGCGCCAGCTCGCTCCTTATCGTTCCCCCGGGTTCATATCCAATCCCCAGCCACGGAGCGCCAGCTCGCTCCTTATACGTAAAAGCCTTGCTGGTACCTACAGGTACCATGTACTATCCATCTACATTCCTAAGTTTACCTGGCAGGAATTCACTTTTAGCCTACATCAGCTGGTCGGGCGTTGCTCCCTGACCTCAGCGATTTTTACAGCACGTGCAACCAAGTACTAAAACAATTCTGTTATCTTTCTACTTGCACCCAGTATAGTGGATCTTTGCTGAACACAGCACTTTCTTGTAACCCACATTCAACAGCACCCCTTTGTGACCTACATTAAAAGGTTATAGCTGTTTAAGACGCTGGTATCAAAACTAAAATAAAATGCAGAACAGACGATGTTTTTTTTTTTTTTTTTTTTTTTTGGGGGGGTGGGGGGGGGGGCATTGAGCGAGATGAGAGACTGAAGATGGGTGATGGGCAGTGGAGGGTTGGGTGGAGGAAAGGGAGACAGAGAGAGAGACAGAGAGAGAGACAGTGAGAGAGAAAGGGAGACAGAGACAGAGAGACAGAGAGAGAGAACCAGAGAGAGTGACAGAGAAAGAGAGACAGAGAGAGAGAAACAGAGAGAGATACAGTGAGAGAGAAAGGGAGACAGAGAAAGAGAGACAGAGAGAGAGAACCAGAGAGAGTGACAGAGAAAGAGAGACAGAGAGAGAGAAACAGAGGGAGAGAAAGAGAGAGAGAGAAATCACAACTGCCAGCTCTTTTTTAAAGGTAAATAATGATAAAAGAGATAGTTGGAGTTTGAATGGCACTTAAGTCACTGACACAAAGAAAGAACAGAAAGATAGAAAGAAAAAGTAAACAAGAAATAGAAAGAGAGAGAGAACGAGAGAGAGAGAAGCAAATAAGAAAAAAGAAAGAAGGAAAGAAAAGAAATTTGAAATATTAAAGAAAAAATGTAGAGCATACTGAATAAAAGAAAGTAAAAAAGACATAAAAGAAAGTAAGTAAGAAAAGGAAAAGCGTAAGATATGAAAAATGAAAGAAAGAAAGAAAGAAAGAAAGAAAGAAAGAAAGAAAGAAAGAAAGAAAGAAAGAAAGAAAGAAAAGGAAAGAAATTATTGGAGTTGGACTGTCATGTCGGTATCAGTGACTTGTCGCCAAAGAAGGACAGGAAAGAAAGTGAAGAACAAATAACAAATGATTGGAGTAGGCTGTCAGGCCAATGTCTGACATAACCAAAAAACAGAACAGGAAAAACGTCATTGGGATGATTGATAGAGTCGCTGCTCTTGGTTCTGACGCGAAGCTAGAAATACAATGTACAGAACAACATTTTTTTTTAAAGAAATTAAATACCATATTTTTTAAAATATCGTGGACAACAAAATGAAGAATTAAAATCAGAAAAAATAAATAGGTCAAATAAAGCGGACGGTTCCTCTTTCTCTCCAACAATGAGAACCACACAGACATTTGGATCCTTCTCATTCCCCACAATGAGAACCACACAGACATTTGGATCCTTCTCAATCCCCACAATGAGAACCACACAGACATTTGGATCCTTCTCCTTCCCCACAATGAGAACCACACAGACATTTGGATCCTTCCCATTCCCCACAATGAGAACCACACAGACATTTGGATCCTTCTCATTCCCCACAATGAGAACCACACAGACATTTGGATCCTTCTCATTCCCCACAATGAGAACCACACAGACATTTGGATCCTTCTCATTCCCCACAATGAGAACCACACAGACATTTGGATCCTTCTCATTCCCCACAATGAGAACCACACAGACATTTGGATCCTTCTCATTCCCCACAATGAGAACCACACAGACATTTGGATCCTTCTCATTCCCCACAATGAGAACCACACAGACATTTGGATCCTTCTCATTCCCCACAATGAGAACCACACAGATATTTGGATCCTTCTCATTCCCCACAATGAGAACCACACAGACATTTGGATCCTTCTCATTCCCCACAATGAGAACCGCACAGACATTTGGATCCTTCTCATTCCCCACAATGAGAACCGCACAGGACCTTTGGATCCTTCTCATTCCCCACAATGAGAACCGCACAGACATTTGGATCCTTTTCATTCCTCACAATGAGAACCACACTGACATTTGGATCCTTCTCATTCCGCACTATTTCAAATATCTTAAAATAGAAAATGAAACTGAAGAAGGAAAAAAAAGAAAATAAGCAAAGAAGAAAATATTATTGCATTTAACACACACATACACACACACACACCCACACCCACACACCCACACACACCCACACACAGACACAATGACAAGTAAACGTATTAAAGAGAACCAAATAAAATGTACACATTGAGTGACGCTGTGATAAGAAAATTTGGTCTTTTTTTTTCCTTTATGTATTTGAGTTCTTGCTACTACAAAATATCTCAATTTTGCTCTTCTTTATTTTATTTTGTTTTCATTAAGTTTTAGTTCGCGTTCCTAATTTGCGATTCTTTGTTTTATGTTCTTGTGCTCGTCTTATCCCATTTTGGGTTAATGACAGACATCACGCCTTTTTTTTTTCTTCTAACGGGAGTTTATTTTGGAGTATGGTTGTCATGTCTCAGTATGGGGCAGTCGGAAGTTCAGCCACTTGTGTGTGTGTGTGTGAGGGTGGATGTGTGTGTGTGTGTGTGTGTGTAACGCGCGCTCGCGTGTGTGTGCTTGCAGTTTTCAGCTTTGCCTTTAACTTTACTTTACTTTACTTTCTTTCACTTCACTTTACTTTACTTCACTTCACTTCACTTCACTTCACTTTACTTTATTTTAAACACTTTGTGTGGGTGGCTCCGTAGCGTAGTGTTTTGGACAAAGGCTAGAAATATTTACCTTATGCGCGGTTGGTACTTGGGTGACCTTAATAATAATAATAATAATAATAATAATAATAATAATAATAATAATAATAATAATAATACAGTACATTTGTATCGCGCGGTACCTCGCAAACGGTAAGGAAAGCGAGCTCGCCGCGCTTGACAACACACGTGCAATCACACACACACACACACACACACACACACACACACACACACACACACACATCCACACACACACACACACTCACACAGAACAGGTATACACTTATCAAATGGTTAAATAATTACAGTAAAACATGGCCATGCGAAACAACAGATAATATGAATACCAAGAACCGAGCCGGTGCCGCCACCATCCATGAACAGATGACGTGACTTGGTAAAAGACCTTACATGGAAGGCAACCATTAAGAACGAAACCAGCGCACGATACGCATCCCGATCAACTCAGTGTGTATGTATGTATGTATGTATGTATGTATGTATGTATGTATGTATGTATGTATGTATGTACGTGTGTGTGTGTGCGTGTATGCGAAGGGAGTTGCCAGTGTGTGTGTGCGTGTATGTGTTTAAGGGGGTGAGGGGGGGTAGATTTTAAGAGTGCTACGTATGCATAATGCATTGTTACATATTATACCTTATGTTTTTGAAGTCTGTGTTTCTTGTATTTATGTAAGCAGTGTTAAACGACCTGTCATCATTCATCGCAGCGCCACTCAAAGCTATTGTTGGGATCATTTCAAATACACTGAAAATACAAGTTCTTAACATGCTTCTAGTGATGGTGACTATAGAGATCCTAAGACAACAGTTTGTTGATCTACTGCTACAGCAGAAAAACAGAAGAAAGAATCTTTTCATCATAACGCTAAGAACAGCCAAAATGTAGGGATAGGAGAAACAGGGTGGGAGGGGAGTTTCTATTGGACGCTTTCTGCCAAATGGTCACTAGGGCTTCCTATATTATTATTTAGCAATGTAGGCATTGTGTATGTATGTGTTTTGTTGATATTTTATAATGATGTTTGTATTCTATTTTGTTTTTGTAAACGGAGGTTCGATAAATTAGAGTATTATAGCCTCGGCGTCCCTTGCGTGGGATGCCTTTATTGTACAGTGACCGTCTGGTGGAGTGCCTTCAGTGTTACAACTCGGCTTTGCTTCAGCAGACCTGGGGTGTCCTCTTTCAGCCAAGTTGTGGTCTTGATTTTGTGGTCCTGATTCGGTTCTTTGCAGTCCGCTGGACCCTGTAGGCCTAATAGGGGAGATACAAAAAATGTCAACCTACTAGACGATATTAGAGACAAGAGTTTTTCAGCCTACTAGACAATAGGAAACTGAGAACAATATTTGGTTGGTTTTTTTTTGTATTGTTTCAGATCTACCGCCAATGCTAAAGTGATGTCGGAGATTGCAACAAGGCGGGAAAGGGGAGGCAATTTGCTTGTTGTCCTGAGGGGACAAAGTCCCGGCTTGCAACGTTTGATAGCACTTAGAGCAGGCAACCGGATAGCCAGAATATTTCCCTGAGGGGGGCAGGTCGCAGCCGTCAGATCATTACTTATACGTTTTTCGCAGGAAATCGTTCGTACGTCGCGCCCCTTGAGAGGAACATAGACGGCAGGAAATCGTGCGTACGTCGCGACAATTGAGAAGTATATAGACGGCAGGAAATCGTTCGTACGTCGCGCCCCTTGAAAAGAATATAAACTGCAGAAAATCGTGGGTACGTCGCGCCCCTTGAGAGGAATATAGGCGGTAGGAAATCATGTGTACGTCGCGCCCCTTGAGGGGAATATAGACGGCAAGAAATCGTGCGTACGCTCGCGATGGATACCGTCTGCAGGAAATTGTTCGTACGTTACGCCCTGTAGAGGGTCGATAACTCTGCAGGAAATTGGTCCTACGAAGCGCCCTCGAGAGGGAGAGAGTCGGGAAGTAGTGCCTGTTGGGTTAATTAATGTTGGCAGGTATATCTACCCTTTGGGGAAAAGAGTTTCTTCGTGTTTTTACAAGCAATATAATTATATCAATAAATGTTGTGTAGAGCATCTCAGCGCACATTGCACTGGTCCATTATGAGGTTTGTTTTATGTACTGTGTTCTGCGCAACTCTCTCAGCGCACGTATATATGTAAATTGAAGCAGACAAGTAAACGAATAATAGTTCCTAAAGGTACACACATACATGCACACAATACACACACGCGCGCACACATTTTTAAGAAAATATAATAATCCACCCTATTCGTTACATGCTGGTTATACAAGACCTGTTGTAACATTACCATATTGAATTTTTGTAAATTCATTACGAACTGGATTTTGTAAAAATATTTTTTGCTCATATAATTGTGCTTTTTCACTGGTTCATATACTGTTTAAATGTAATAATTTTGACTTGTTACTACCAATGGAAATGAAAATTTTCAGTTTGTTTAAAGCTTGCAAAGTGTTTTATTTCTTTATTTGTTGGAAGAATTATGTAGGTTATTTTATTTTTATTTTTTTAATTTTTTTAAAGTGACTATTGTATGAAGAGTCCATGTGTTTAATCATAGAGGTGTGGGAAAGAGAGTTATTTTATTTAATTTAATTATTCTCTGTTGTTCTAGTTCAAGAGTTGATTATTTGATTTAGTTAATTATTTAAATTTGTTTATTAGTATGCTCATTTTCTTGTTTTCAATGTCTAAATCACTTAGGTGAATAGTATACAATAAATGAGTAACACACACATACACACATTCACACACATACACACACACGTCACACCAGCTCTATGCCTATGTGAGCAGCACTCTTTGGTTCCGCCACATTTGTTGTTGTTTGTAGATTATAGTCACACGACACTTTCGCATATAGGTGACTACTGGACCGATTTATACTGACACCAGCGGGCCAGTTGTTGGTAAAGGGGAAAATAATATGATCACACGTTGACCAATCCGGGATTCGAACCAGCGACCTTTCGGTTACTAGCAAGACGCTCTTACCAACTGAGCTACCCGGCCCCACTTCCGCCACATTTTGCTGGCTGCTGGCTATTTATAGCTTGCCTACAACCTCCCTTCCAGTGACAGGAAAGGAAAGAAGCACCGGCGAAGCTATCGGCGAAGCTATTTATAGCTAGCCTGGCTGAACTAACCTCAAAACCTAAAAGCTTTGGTTGAGTCGGTGTGACACCACACGCATCGCAGCCAGTGGGTACAAGTGCATTCTAAAGGTTGTATTGCATCTTTTGGCTTGTAGGAAAGAAAGACATTGGATGCATCCTTTTTCTCAGGGCCAGTACCATTAGGGCAGTAGGCAGTCTTCTCTCCCTGCACCCTATACCTTCTCCAGTTGTACAGAACCAGGTACCATATACAGAGCCATGTACCATATACAGAGCCAGGTACCATATACAGAGCCAGGTACCATATACAGAGCCAGGTACCATATACAGAGTCAGGTACCATATACAGAGCCAGGTACCATATACAGTCAGGTACCATATACAGAGTCAGGTACCATATACAGAGCCAGGTACCATATACTGAGCCAGGTACCATAGCCAGGTACCCATGTACACAGCCTGGTTAAGGACCCTTGTACAGAGCATAGTCAAGTATCCATGTACAGAACCTGGTCAGGTACCTATGTACAGCGCATAGCCTTATACACATGCAGCGATTTATGTGCAATCTTTCCTTTCTGTGTTTGGTTGACGGTCAGTGTAGTGAGTAACGTGATCACAAACCCAAACTGAGGTAACGAGTTGTGCGATGTATCATCTCTACGTTGGTTTGACAGTCACCTTAATAAACAGGCTGGTTGTAGCTTGAACGTTGTCAGTAACAATCACCGATGCGCTTTAGTAAGAACTCTGATTATAGATTTAGCGTTGTGCCTTCTTCGTAAGAACGCTGATTGTAGCTTTAATGTCGTGCCTTAGTAAGAACGCTGATTGTAGCTTTAACGTTGTGCCTTAGTAAGAACGCTGATTGTAGCTTTCACGTTATGATTTAGTAAGAAAGCTGATTGTAGCTTTAACGTTGTGATTTAGTAAGAACGCTGATTGTAGCTTTATCGTTGTGATTTAGTAAGAATGCTGATTGTTGCTTTAACGTTGTGATTTAGTAAGAATGCTGATTGTAGTGTTAACGTTGTGCCTTAGTAAGAATGCTGGTTGTAGCTTTAACATTGTGCAGCCCGGAACCACTGCATTATCCACTAGACCAAGACCACCCTCAACACAAACTGTAGCCAGTGGACAATTATGGTTTAATGTCGCCGGCAGCAATTCCAAAGCAACTGAGCGAACTTTAATACTTTTGTAACGTCATGATAAAAGGGAGTCGTTAAAAATCGCTGATCACCACATTCACTCCTCAAAGCGCCATATTTCACTCAGCGCATGAACTCAACCCGCGGAGGCACTTTATTCACCATCGGCGCTTGATAACAAATAGCATCAAAAGGGACATTATCCTCTCGTGTTTGCTTCTCTTTTTTTGGGCCGCACGAGTACCCAAATTATATCCCCTTGTGTGTCTGTCAGTTTTTACCTCTTTTCGACCTCACTGTCCTCAATTGTATTTTATTTTATATTATGGAAAACGTCATACAAGGTTTTTTTTCTCTCTGTTTACCTCCCCTTCCACTCACCACAACACCCACCTCTCTCTCTCCCTCTCTTTCTTTCTCTCTCTTTCTTTCTCTCTCTTTCTCTCTCTCTCTCTCTTTCTCTCTCTCTTTCTCTCTCTCTTTTTCTTTCTCTATATCTCTCTCTTTCTCTTTCTTTCTTTCTCTCTCTCTCAGCATTTTAATCGTTTTCATCAACTGCACGCGAAATTCTCAACATACAAGTGTTGATACAAAGTTGGGAGAAACTATATGCGCTGGCAATGAATGGTGCTAATTGATTTAGCAACCTGATTGTATAAAGACTGAATAAAGTACAGGTGAAACGCCGTTCAACAACAATATGAGAATTCACTTCTACTTTGACAGATCTTTTGTTTAATGTCAGTTCACAACATAGTGATTTAACAACAAAAGAAGACAAAATCTATCATTATGGACCTTAATTTTAACCAACGTTAAACAAGCACTATACACTGTACAACGTTTTGTGTGTGCGTGTGTGTGCGGCTGTGCGTGTGTGTGAGCGCGCGCGTGTGTATTTGTGTGTGTGTGTGTGTGTGTGTGTGTGCGTGTGTGCTTGTGTGTCCAGTTCTAGGAATCACGACAAGAAGAGAATCAGAGGTTCCACAGATCTTGTATGCTCACAATTTTTAGTTTTAATAAAGAGCTTTTGGTTTATGCAGCAGTCACCAACATAATAATCAATAAATGGCTCTGTCGCTAAGAACAATATAAAAACGAATTTCCACGAATAACAATAAAAAATATAAATAATATAACGTATTAAAAAATATTGTCATGCATAGTGATGTACATCTGGCGTCATGGGACCAGCAAGTGCTGGCTTGATTGATTATCATCACAACGGCGATGATGACAGCTGCTAAAGCAGCACCAAACATTACGGTGAAAGGAAACACAAGTCGATTAATTTATACATCAACACAAATCTCCAATGAAAAAAAATACAATACACAATGAGCATTAAACAACGGATCGTCTATACAAGAATAAAGGCGCCTAGCTATAAAGAGAGAAAGACAGCCAAATAAAAACGAACGAACACAAATTTTTGTCCAGACCGTAAATGAATATTTGCATTTCATTTTTTTTAAATATATATTTTTTAAGTGTCTTTTATTTCATTCTGTTATCAATTTGATAAAATGCCAGGAAAAGGGTGGAATGGCGTTTAGTATTCATAAAAGCTGTTTTTATGGGGAAGAATATTGGGCTCCACATAGACCAGCATTGGAACCTATAACATGAAGCGTCGGTGCTGAATGGGTTAAATGCGGAGATTGAGAAGAGGGCCTGAGTGACACTAGCCATGGTCAGTCCAGTCCTTCATGCATTTCGTGCACTGCATTCTCATTTACATCGTGCTAGACAACAACAGTTATACCTCCATCATCTGGCTCATGTGATGCCAAAAATCGGAAAACCTTTGAATATGACACACCGATTCTGTAAGTATCCAGAAAGTCGCGGTTTGAATGTCATGTAAATCTTGCTAAAGATTTTGCAGCTTGAAAGACTAGGTACATGACAGCTAAAACAAATTATCAAGATTCGCATGAGGCAGCATCAGTTGTAGCAAGCTTAGGCTGAATCTGCCAAAAAGAGTGCTGTAATTTCTTTGTCATTTTCCGAAATGTCACTGATGTTCATCTAACTCAGCGTATAGCATGTGGCAGTGGAAGTAGAATAAGAATTTTTTGACGCGAAAGTCGATCGCCTTCGTCCTCTTTTTACAGTCCTCTGAACTTGCTTCTACAGTTAGCAGTTTGTGGAGGTATCACTACAGTATGCATTTAAACTGGAGACCCGCACTTATCAGCTGTATATGCAAGCGGCAAAGGCAAAGAAAGCAAAACAAGACAAAGTTCAAGTGATATTCCCTTCAAATCCACCGATATGTCAACATCATGTCGAGGTATCACTGTGGTATACATCTAGCACCAGATTCGAACGTGTCAGCAGTAGATGCAGGCGGCAGAGGAAGCAGAACAGGACATCGCTCAAGTGAAATTCGATTGAACCTGTCCCTGCCCATGTCTCCATTCAAATCACATCCAATTTCTCCGCCTCTTTCGCGTCCACCCCAGTTAAGAGATCACTCTGCTGGAATTCCTTTCCTCCTTCTGCGCAATCTAGTTTGAATAGTTGCTTCCCTTGATCTCGCTGTTCATGTTGAGTTGCCCCCCCTTTCAAACAGCATCCATGTAGCCCGCTTCAGCTCACTCAATGGCGTAGATCTTCTGCATCGACAACGAGTTTCTTTCTCTTCTTTTTTTCTTTTATTTCTTTTCTGCATCGACAACGAGTTTCTTTCTCTTCTTTTGTAATTTCTTTTTTTTTTTTTTAAATATATTTCTTCTTCTTCTTCTTCTTCTTCTTCTTCTTCTTCTTCTTCTTCTTCTTCTTCTTCTTCTTCTTCTTGTATTTACAGACTTATCTGGAAATACTTTGAAATACTGAGGGGGAATCAGAACGAGCCAAGTATCGGTCGGTCTGTCGGGCCGTAAGTCCGTACGTTGGAAGTCATCTCAAGAACCACTGAACGGATTTTGACCAATCTTCATAGGAACATTACCTAAGTTAATGGCCGGCCTGCCTAGCCATTATATGTGCTTTAGCGCAAAGTTAAAGGTCATTGGAATATATTTGTTACTAAACACGTTGTGCTCTATATTATCTCCCAAAAACAAAACAAGCTGAAGCGACTTTGTTGAGTTTTGGTATACAGGTACTTAAAATCATTGGCCATCCTTCAGTAGTGGTATACAGGTACTTCAAATCATGAGCCATCCTTCAGTAGTGGTATACAGTTACTTCAGATCATTGGCCATACTTCAGTAGTGGTATACAGGTTCTTCAAATCATGAGCCATCCTTCAGTAGTGGTATACAGGTACTTCAAATTATGAGCCATACTTCAGTAGTGGTATACAGGTACTTCAAATCATGGGCCATCATTCAGTAGTGGTATACAGGTACTTCAAATCATGAGCCATCCTTCAGTAGTGGTATACAGTACTTCAAATCATGAGCCATCCTTCAGTAGTGGTATACAGGTACTTCAAATCATTTGTCATCCTTCAGTAGTGGTATACAGGTACTTCAAATCATGGGCCATCCTTCAGTAGTGGTATACAGGTACTTCAAATCATTGGCCATCCTTCAGTAGTGGTATGCAGGTACTTCAAATCATGGGCCTTCCTTCAGTAGTGGTATGCAGGTACTTCAAATCGTTGGCCATCCTTCAGTAGTGGTATACAGGTGCTTCAAATCATGGGGCATCCTTCAGTAGTGGTATACAGGTCCTTCAAATCATGAGCCATCCTTCAGTAGTGGTATACAGGTACTTCAAATCATTGGCCATCCTTCAGTAGTGGTATACAGGTGCTTCAAATCATGGGCCATCCTTCAGTAGTGGTATGCAGGTACTTCAAATCGTTGGCCATCCTTCAGTAGTGGTATACAGGTGCTTCAAATCATGAGCCATCCTTCAGTAGTGGTATACAGGTACTTCAAATCATGAGCCATCCTTCAGTAGTGGTATACAGGTACTTCAAATCATGAGCCATCCTTCAGTAGTGGTATACAGTACTTCAAATCATGAGCCATCCTTCAGTAGTGGTGTACAGGTACTTCAAATAATGGGCCATCCCAGCTATTGATGTCAGTTCCTTCAAATAGATTTCAATGGCTTATCTTTCTTTTTTCACTTCTCTTCTTCCCCTTGGTCATTCTTCTTCCTTCATCCGTGTATTTGTTCTCCTTATCTGTATCTTCTTCTTACCTTTCATCTTCTTCTTCCCCTTCTTCTTCTTCCCCTTCATCTTCTTCTTCCCCTTCATCTTCTTCTTCCCCTTCATCTTCTTCTCCTTCTCCTTCATCTTCTTCTTCTCCTTCATCTTCTTCTTCTCCTTCATCTTCTTCTTCCCCTTCATCTTCTTCTTCTCTTTTATCTTCTTCTCCTTCATCATCTTCTTCTCCTTCATCTTCTTCTCCTCCATCTTCTTCTTCCCCTTCATCTTCTTCTTCCCCTTCATCTTCTTCTTCTCCTTCTCCTTTATCTTCTTCTTCTCCTTCATCTTCTTCTTCTCCTTCATCTTCTTCTTCCCCTTCATCTTCTTCTTCTCCTTCAACTTCTTCTCCTTCATCTTCTTTTCCTTCATCTTCTTCTCCTTCATCTTCTTCTTCTCCTTCATCTTCTTCTTCTCCTTCATCTTCTTCTTCTCCTTCATCTTCTTCTTCCCTTTCATCTTCTTCTTCTCCTTCATCTTCTTCTTCTCCTTCACCTTCTTCTTCTTCTTCTCCTTCATCTTCTTCTTCTCCTTCATCTTCTTCTTCTCCTTCATCTTCATCTTCTTCTTCTCCTTCATCTTCTTCTTCTCCTTCATCTTCTTCTTCTCCTTCATCTTCTTCTTCTCCTTCATCTTCTTCTCTTCATCTTCTTCTTCTCCTTCATCTTCTTCTTCCCTTCATCTTCTTCTTCTCCTTCATCTTCTTCTTCCCCTTCATCTTCTTCTTCTCCTTCATCTTCTTCTTCTCCTTCACCTTCTTCTTCTTCTTCTCCTTCATCTTCTTCTTCTCCTTCATCTTCTTCTTCTCCTTCGTCTTCTTCTTCTTCTTCTCCTTCATCTTCTTCTTCTCCTTCATCTTCTTCTTCCCCTTCATCTTCTTCTTCTCCTTCATCTTCTTCTTCTTCACCTTCATCTTCTTCTTCTCCTTCATCTTCTTCTTCCCTTCGTCTTCTTCTTCTCCTTCATCTTCTTCTTCTTCTTCTTCTCCTTCATCTTCTTCTTCTCCTTCATCTTCTTCTTCTCCTTCATCTTCTTCTTCTCCTTCATCTTCTTCTTCTCCTTCATCTTCTTCTTCTCCTTCATCTTCTTCTTCCCTTCATCTTCTTCTTCTCCTTCATCTTCTTCTTCTCTTCTTCTCTTCATCTCTTCTTCTCCTCATCTTCTTCTTCTTCTCTCCTTCATCTTCTTCTTCTCCTTCATCTTCATCTTCTTCTTCTCCTTCATCTTCTTCTTCTCCTTCATCTTCTTCTTCTCTCCTTCATCTTCTTCTTCTCCTTCATCTTCTTCTTCCCCTTCATCTTCTTCTTCTCCTTCATCTTCTTCTTCTCTTCTTCTTCTTCTTCTTCTTCTTCTTCTTCTTCTTCTTCTTCATCTTCTTCTTCTTCTTCTCTTCTTTCATCTTCTTCTTCACTCTTCTTCTTCTTCTTCTTCATCTCTTCGTCTCCATATTTTCTTCATCCCCTTCATCTTCTTCTTTTTCCTCATCTTTTTCTTCTTTATCTTCTCCTTCATCTTCTTTTCTCCTTCATCTTCTTCTTCCCCTTCTCTTCTTCTCTTCATCTTTTCTTCTTCTTCTCTTCTTCTCTTCATTTTTCTTCTCTTCTCTTTCTTCTTCTCACTTCATCTTCTTCTTCTTCTCCTTCATCTCCCTCCTTCTCCTTCATCTTCTTCTCCTTCATCTTCTTCTTCTCCTTCATCTTCTTCTTCTCCTTCATCTTCTTCTTCTCCTTCATCTTCTTCTTCTCCTTCATCTTCTTCTTCCCCTTCATCTTCTTCTTCTCCTTCATCTTCTTCTTCTCCTTCATCTTCTTCTTCCCCTTCATCTTCTTCTTCTCCTTCATCTTCTTCTTCTTCTCCTCCTTCATCTTCTTCTTCTCCTTCATCTTCTTCTTCTTCTTCTCCTTCATCTTCTTCTTCTCCTTCATCTTCTTCTTCTCCTTCATCTTCTTCTTCCCCTTCATCTTCTTCTTCTCCTTCATCTTCTTCTTCTTCTTCTTCTTCTTCTTCTTCTTCCTTCTTCTTCTTCTTCTTCTTCATCTTCTTCTTCATCTTCTTCTTCTTCTTCTTCATCTACTTCGTGTCCTTCATCTTCTTCTTCCCCTTCATCTTCTTCTTCTTCATCATCTTTTTCTTCTTTTTCTTCTCCTTCATCTTCTTCTTCTCCTTCATCTTCTTCTTCCCCTTCATCTTCTTCTCCTTCATCTTCTTCTTCTTCTTCATCTTCTTCTTCTCCTTCATCTTCTTCTTCTCCTTCATCTTCTTCTTCTCCTTCATCTTCTTCTTCTTCTCCTTCATCTCCTCCTTCTCCTTCATCTTCTTCTTCTCCTTCATCTTCTTCTTCTCCTTCATCTTCTTCTTCTCCTTCATCTCTTCTTCCCCTTCATCTCTTCTTCTCCTTCATCTTCTTCTTCTTCTTCATCTTCTTCTTCTCCTTCATCTTCTCCTTCTCCTTCATCTTCTTCTTCTCCTTCATCTTCTTCTTCTTCTTCATCTTCTTCTTCTCCTTCATCTTCTTCTTCCCCTTCATCTTCTTCTTCTTCTTCTTCTTCTCCTCCTTCATCTTCTTCTTCTCCTTCATCTTCTTCTTCATCTTCTTCTTCCCTTTCATCTCCTTCTTCCCCTTCATCTTCTTCTTCTCCTTCATCTTCTTCTTCCCCTTCATCTTCTTCTTCTCCTTCATATTCTTCTTCTTCTTCTCCTTCATCTTCTTCTTCTCCTTCATCTTCTTCTTCTCCTTCATCTTCTTCTTCCCCTTATTTTCTTCTTCTTCTTCTCCTTCATCTTCTTCTTCTCCTTCATCTTCTTTTCCCCTTCATCTTCTTCTCCTTCATCTTTTTCTTCTCCTTCATCTTCATCTTCTTCTCCTTCATCTTCTTCTTCCCCTTCACCTTCTTCTTCTCCTTCATCTTCTTCTTCTTCTTCTTCTCCTTCATCTTCTTCTCCTTCATCTTCTTCTTCCCCTTCATCTTCTTCTTCTCCTTCATCTTCATCTTCATCTTCTTCTTCTTCTTCTTCTTCTTCTTCTTCTTCTTCTTCTTCTTCTCCTCCTTCATCTTCTTCTTCATCTACTAAACACGTTGTGCTCTATATTATCTCCCAAAAACAAAACAAGCTGAAGCGACTTTGTTGAGTTTTGGTATACAGGTACTTAAAATCATTGGCCATCCTTCAGTAGTGGTATACAGGTACTTCAAATCATGAGCCATCCTTCAGTAGTGGTATACAGTTACTTCAGATCATTGGCCATACTTCAGTAGTGGTATACAGGTTCTTCAAATCATGAGCCATCCTTCAGTAGTGGTATACAGGTACTTCAAATTATGAGCCATACTTCAGTAGTGGTATACAGGTACTTCAAATCATGGGCCATCATTCAGTAGTGGTATACAGGTACTTCAAATCATGAGCCATCCTTCAGTAGTGGTATACAGTACTTCAAATCATGAGCCATCCTTCAGTAGTGGTATACAGGTACTTCAAATCATTTGTCATCCTTCAGTAGTGGTATACAGGTACTTCAAATCATGGGCCATCCTTCAGTAGTGGTATACAGGTACTTCAAATCATTGGCCATCCTTCAGTAGTGGTATGCAGGTACTTCAAATCATGGGCCTTCCTTCAGTAGTGGTATGCAGGTACTTCAAATCGTTGGCCATCCTTCAGTAGTGGTATACAGGTGCTTCAAATCATGGGGCATCCTTCAGTAGTGGTATACAGGTCCTTCAAATCATGAGCCATCCTTCAGTAGTGGTATACAGGTACTTCAAATCATTGGCCATCCTTCAGTAGTGGTATACAGGTGCTTCAAATCATGGGCCATCCTTCAGTAGTGGTATGCAGGTACTTCAAATCGTTGGCCATCCTTCAGTAGTGGTATACAGGTGCTTCAAATCATGAGCCATCCTTCAGTAGTGGTATACAGGTACTTCAAATCATGAGCCATCCTTCAGTAGTGGTATACAGGTACTTCAAATCATGAGCCATCCTTCAGTAGTGGTATACAGTACTTCAAATCATGAGCCATCCTTCAGTAGTGGTGTACAGGTACTTCAAATAATGGGCCATCCCAGCTATTGATGTCAGTTCCTTCAAATAGATTTCAATGGCTTATCTTTCTTTTTTCACTTCTCTTCTTCCCCTTGGTCATTCTTCTTCCTTCATCCGTGTATTTGTTCTCCTTATCTGTATCTTCTTCTTACCTTTCATCTTCTTCTTCCCCTTCTTCTTCTTCCCCTTCATCTTCTTCTTCCCCTTCATCTTCTTCTTCCCCTTCATCTTCTTCTCCTTCTCCTTCATCTTCTTCTTCTCCTTCATCTTCTTCTTCTCCTTCATCTTCTTCTTCACCTTCATCTTCTTCTTCTCTTTATCTTCTTCTCCTTCATCATCTTCTTCTCCTTCATCTTCTTCTCCTCCATCTTCTTCTTCCCCTTCATCTTCTTCTTCCCCTTCATCTTCTTCTTCTCCTTCTCCTTTATCTTCTTCTTCTCCTTCATCTTCTTCTTCTCCTTCATCTTCTTCTTCCCCTTCATCTTCTTCTTCTCCTTCAACTTCTTCTCCTTCATCTTCTTTTCCTTCATCTTCTTCTCCTTCATCTTCTTCTTCTCCTTCATCTTCTTCTTCTCCTTCATCTTCTTCTTCTCCTTCATCTTCTTCTTCCCTTTCATCTTCTTCTTCTCCTTCATCTTCTTCTTCTCCTTCACCTTCTTCTTCTTCTTCTCCTTCATCTTCTTCTTCTCCTTCATCTTCTTCTTCTCCTTCATCTTCATCTTCTTCTTCTCCTTCATCTTCTTCTTCTCCTTCATCTTCTTCTTCTCCTTCATCTTCTTCTTCTCCTTCATCTTCTTCTTCTCCTTCTTCTTCCCCTTCATCTTCATCTTCTTCTTCTCCTTCATCTTCTTCTTCCCCTTCATCTTCTTCTTCTCCTTCATCTTCTTCTTCTCCTTCACCTTCTTCTTCTTCTTCTCCTTCATCTTCTTCTTCTCCTTCATCTTCTTCTTCTCCTTCGTCTTCTTCTTCTTCTTCTCCTTCATCTTCTTCTTCTCCTTCATCTTCTTCTTCCCCTTCATCTTCTTCTTCTCCTTCATCTTCTTCTTCTTCTTCACCTTCATCTTCTTCTTCTCCTTCATCTTCTTCTTCCCCTTCGTCTTCTTCTTCTCCTTCATCTTCTTCTTCTTCTTCTTCTCCTTCATCTTCTTCTTCTCCTTCATCTTCTTCTTCTCCTTCATCTTCTTCTTCCCCTTCATCTTCTTCTTCTCCTTCATCTTCTTCTTCTCCTTCATCTTCTTCTTCCCCTTCATCTTCTTCTTCTCCTTCATCTTCTTCTTCTCCTTCATCTTCTTCTTCCCCTTCATCTTCTTCTTCTCCTTCATCTTCTTCTTCTTCTCCTCCTTCATCTTCTTCTTCTCCTTCATCTTCTTCTTCTTCTCCTTCATCTTCATCTTCTTCTCCTTCATCTTCTTCTTCTTCTCCTTCATCTTCTTCTTCTCCTTCATCTTCTTCTTCCCTTCATCTTCTTCTTCTCCTTCATCTTCTTCTTCTCTTCTTCTTCTTCTTCTCTTCTTCTTCTTCTTCTTCTTCTTCTTCATCTTCTTCTTCATCCTTCTTCTTCTTCTTCTCCTTCATCTTCTTCGTCTCCTTCATCTCTTCTTCTCCTTCATCTTCTTCTTCTTCATCCTTTTCTTCTTTCTTCTCCTTCATCTTCTTCTCCTTCATCTTCTTCTTCTCCTTCATCTTCTTCTCCTTCATCTTCTTCTTCTTCTCATCTTCTTCTTCTCCTTCATCTTCTTCTTCTCCTTCATCTTCTTCTTCTCCTTCATCTTCTTCTTCTTCTTCATCTTCATCTTCTTCTTCTCCTTCATCTTCTTCTTCTCCTTCATCTTCTTCTTCTCCTTCATCTTCTTCTTCTCCTTCATCTTCTTCTTCTCCTTCATCTTCTTCTTCTCCTTCATCTTCTTCTTCTCCTTCATCTTCTTCTTCTCCTTCATCTTCTTCTTCTCCTTCATCTTCTTCTCTCCTTCATCTTCTTCTTTCTCCTTCATCTTCTTCTTCTCCTTCATCTTCTTCTTCTCCTTCATCTTCTTCTTCCCCTTCATCTTCTTCTTCTCCTTCATCTTCTTCTTCTTTCATCTTCTTCTTCTCCTTCATCTTCTTCTTCTTCTTCTCCTTCATCTTCTTCTTCTCCTTCATCTTCTTCTTTTCCTTCTTCTCCTTCATCTTCTTCTTCTCCTTCATCTTCTTCTTCTCCTTCATCTTCTTCTTCTCCTTCATCTTCTTCTTCCTTCATCTTCTTCTTCTTCTCCTTCATCTTCTTCTTCTCCTTCATCTTCTTTTTCCCCTTCATCTTCTTCTTCTCCTTCATCTTTTTCTTCTCCTTCATCTTCTTCTTCTCCTTCATCTTCTTCTTCCCCTTCATCTTCTTCTTCTCCTTCATCTTCTTCTTCTCCTTCATCTTCTTCTTCTCCTTCATCTTCTTCTTCTCTTCATCTTCTTCTTCTCCTTCATCTTCATCTTCATCTTCTTCTTCTTCTTCTTCTTCTTCTCCTTCATCTTCTTCTTCTCCTTCACCTTCTTCTTCTTCTTCTCCTTCATCTTCTTCTTCTCCTTCATCTTCTTCTTCTCCTTCATCTCTCTTCTTCTTCTTCTTCTTCTTCTTCTTCTTCTTTCTTCTTCTCCTTCATCTTCTTCTTCTCCTTCATCTTCTTCTTCTCCTTCTTCTTCTTCATCTTCATCTTCTTCTTCTCCTTCATCTTCTTCTTCCCCTTCATCTTCTTCTTCTCCTTCATCTTCTTCTTCTCCTTCATCTTCTTCTTCTTCTCCTTCATCTTCTTCTTCTCCTTCATCTTCTTCTTCTCCTTCATCTTCTTCTTCTCTCCTTCATCTTCTTCTTCTCCTTCATCTTCTTCTTCCCCTTCATCTTCTTCTTCTCCTTCATCTTCTTCTTCTCCTTCATCTTCTTCTTCTCCTTCATCTTCTTCTTCCCCTTCATCTTCTTCTTCTCCTTCATCTTCTTCTTCTCCTTCATCTTCTTCTTCCCCTTCATCTTCTTCTTCTCCTTCATCTTCTTCTTCTCCTTCATCTTCTTCTTCTTCTCCTTCATCTTCTTCTTCTCTTCCTTCATCTTCTCCTTCTTCTCTCTTCTTCTCCTTCATCTTCTTCTTCTTCCTTCATCTTCTTCTTCTTCCCTTCATCTTCTTCTTCTTCTCCTTCATCTTCTTCTTCTCCTTCATCTTCTTCTTCTCCTTCATCTTCTTCTTCTTCTTCTCCTTCATCTTCTTCTTCTCCTTCATCTTCTTCTTCTCCTTCATCTTCTTCTTCTTCTCCTTCATCTTCTTCTTCTCCTTCATCTTCTTCTTCCCCTTCATCTTCTTCTTCTCCTTCATCTTCTTCTTCTTCTTCTTCTTCTTCTTCTTCTTCTTCTTCTTCTTCTTCATCTTCTTCTTCATCTTCTTCTTCTTCTTCTTCTTCATCTACTTCGTGTCCTTCATCTTCTTCTTCCCCTTCATCTTCTTCTTCTTCATCATCTTTTTCTTCTTTTTCTTCTCCTTCATCTTCTTCTTCTCCTTCATCTTCTTCTTCCCCTTCATCTTCTTCTCCTTCATCTTCTTCTTCTTCTTCATCTTCTTCTTCTCCTTCATCTTCTTCTTCTCCTTCATCTTCTTCTTCTCCTTCATCTTCTTCTTCTTCTCCTTCATCTCCTCCTTCTCCTTCATCTTCTTCTTCTCCTTCATCTTCTTCTTCTCCTTCATCTTCTTCTTCTCCTTCATCTTCTTCTTCCCCTTCATCTTCTTCTCCTTCATCTTCTTCTTCTTCTTCATCTTCTTCTTCTCCTTCATCTTCTCCTTCTCCTTCATCTTCTTCTTCTCCTTCATCTTCTTCTTCTTCTTCTTCTTCTTCATCTTCTTCTTCTCCTTCATCTTCTTCTTCCCCTTCATCTTCTTCTTCTTCTTCTTCTTCTCCTCCTTCATCTTCTTCTTCTCCTTCATCTTCTTCTTCATCTTCTTCTTCCCTTTCATCTCCTTCTTCCCCTTCATCTTCTTCTTCTCCTTCATCTTCTTCTTCCCCTTCATCTTCTTCTTCTCCTTCATATTCTTCTTCTTCTTCTCCTTCATCTTCTTCTTCTCCTTCATCTTCTTCTTCTCCTTCATCTTCTTCTTCCCCTTATTTTCTTCTTCTTCTTCTCCTTCATCTTCTTCTTCTCCTTCATCTTCTTTTTCCCCTTCATCTTCTTCTCCTTCATCTTTTTCTTCTCCTTCATCTTCATCTTCTTCTCCTTCATCTTCTTCTTCCCCTTCACCTTCTTCTTCTCCTTCATCTTCTTCTTCTTCTTCTTCTCCTTCATCTTCTTCTCCTTCATCTTCTTCTTCCCCTTCATCTTCTTCTTCTCCTTCATCTTCATCTTCATCTTCTTCTTCTTCTTCTTCTTCTTCTTCTTCTTCTTCTTCTTCTTCTTCTCCTCCTTCATCTTCTTCTTCATCTTCTTCTTCTTCTTCCCTTCATCTTCTTCTTCTCCTTCATCTTCTTCTCCTTCATCTTCTTCTTCCCCTTCATCTTCTTCTTCTCCTTCATCTTCTTCTTCTTCTTCTCCTTCATCTTCTTCTTCTCCTTCATCTTCTTCTTCTTCTTCCCCTTCTTCTTCTTCTTCTTCTTCTTCTTCTTCTTCTTCTTCTTCTTCTTCTTCTTCTTTTTCTTCTTCTTCTTCTTCTCCTTCATCTTCTTCTTCTCCTTCATCTTCTTCTTCTCCTTCATCTTCTTCTTCCCTTTCATCTTCTTCTTCCCCTTCATCTTCTTCTTCTCCTTCTTCTTCATCTTCTTCTTCCCCTTCATCTTCTTCTTCTTCTCCTTCATCTTCTCTTTCATCTTCTTCTTCTCCTTCATCTTCTTCTCTCCTTTATCTTCTTCTTCTCCTTCATCTTCTTCTTCTCCGTCATCTTCTTCTTCCCCTTCATCTTCTTATTCTTCTTCTGCAGATCATCTTTGTAGATGTAAGGATAACAAATTTGCAACATGTTACAGTGACTAGTTTGGGATTTTGCAAGGAAAAACAACAGTGCTTCAGAAATGATTGTCGAATAGTCACTGGCGTCAAAACTGTCGCTGCTAAAAGATCGTTTGTTAGTGTCATGCTAAAAGATCGTTTGTTAGTGTCATGCTAAAAGATCGTTTGTTAGTGTCAACAATGTACATGTACAACTAAGCTTACTATAACTATGTTGAATATTGAATATCTTTCATAAATACTTCAGGTGGTGAAAGAACAATGAAAGTTATGCGGACGGAAGGAATATTTTTCAAGAGTTGCATATTGATTTTGCTCTACATGTATCTAGTCTTCAAACATGTAATGTAATCTTCTTCTCCTTCATCTTCTTCTCCCCCTTCTTCTTCTTCTCTTCATCTTCTTCTTCTCCTTCATCTTCTTCTTCCCCTTATTTTCTTCTTCTTCTTCTCCTTCATCTTCTTCTTCTCCTTCATCTTCTTTTTCCCCTTCATCTTCTTCTCCTTCATCTTTTTCTCCTCCTTCATCTTCTTCTTCTCCTTCATCTTCTTCTTCCCCTTCACCTTCTTCTTCTCCTTCATCTTCTTCTTCTTCTTCTTCTCCTTCATCTTCTTCTCCTTCATCTTCTTCTTCCCCTTCATCTTCTTCTTCTCCTTCATCTTCATCTTCTGATCTTCTTCTTCTTCTTCTTCTTCTTCTTCTTCTTCTTCTTCTTCTTCTTCTTCTTCTTCTTCTTCTTCTCCTCCTTCATCTTCTTCTTCATCTTCTTCTTCTTCTTCCCCTTCATCTTCTTCTTCTCCTTCATCTTCTTCTCCTTCATCTTCTTCTTCCCCTTCATCTTCTTCTTCTCCTTCATCTTCTTCTTCTTCTTCTCCTTCATCTTCTTCTTCTCCTTCATCTTCTTCTTCCCCTTCATCTTCTTCTTCTTCTTCTTCTTCTTCTTCTTCTTCTTCTTCTTCTTCTTCTTCTTCTTCTTCTTCTTCTTCTTCTTCTTCTCCTTCATCTTCTTCTTCTCCTTCATCTTCTTCTTCTCCTTCATCTTCTTCTTCTTCATCTTCTTCTTCCCTTTCATCTTCTTCTTCCCCTTCATCTTCTTCTTCTCCTTCTTCTTCATCTTCTTCTTCCCCTTCATCTTCTTCTTCTTCTCCTTCATCTTCTCCTTCATCTTCTTCTTCTCCTTCATCTTCTTCTCTCCTTTATCTTCTTCTTCTCCTTCATCTTCTTCTTCTCCGTCATCTTCTTCTTCCCCTTCATCTTTTTATTCTTCTTCTGCAGATCATCTTTGTAGATGTAAGGATAACAAATTTGCAACATGTTACAGTGACTAGTTTGGGATTTTGCAAGGAAAAACAACAGTGCTTCAGAAATGATTGTCGAATAGTCACTGGCGTCAAAACTGTCGCTGCTAAAAGATCGTTTGTTAGTGTCATGCTAAAAGATCGTTTGTTAGTGTCATGCTAAAAGATCGTTTGTTAGTGTCAACAATGTACATGTACAACTAAGCTTACTATAACTATGTTGAATATTGAATATCTTTCATAAATACTTCAGGTGGTGAAAGAACAATGAAAGTTATGCGGACGGAAGGAATATTTTTCAAGAGTTGCATATTGATTTTGCTCTACATGTATCTAGTCTTCAAACATGTAATGTAATCTTCTTCTCCTTCATCTTCTTCTCCCCCTTCTTCTTCTTCTTCTCCTTCATCTTCTTCTTCTCCTTCATCTTTTCCTCCTTCATCTTCTTATTCTCCTTCATCTTCTTCTTCCCCTTCATCTTCTTCTTCCCCTTCATCTTCTTCTTTCCCTTCATCTTCTTATTCCCCTTCATCTTCTTATTCTCCTTTATCTTTTTCTTTCTCTTCTTCTTCTTCTTCTTCTTCTTCTTCTTCTTCTTCTTCTTCTTCTTCTCCTTCATCTTCTTCTTCACCTTCATCTTCTTATTCTTCTTTTGCAGATCATCTTTGTAGATGTGAGGAATACAAACTTGGAACATGTTACATTGACTAGTTTGGGATTTTGCAGGGAAAAACAACAGTGCTTCAGAAATGATTTTCGAATAGTCACTGGCGTCAAAACTGTCGCTGCTAAAAGATCGTTTGTTAGTGTCATGCTAAAAGATCGTTTGTTAGTGTCATGCTAAAAGATCGTTTGTTAGTGTCAACAATGTACATGTACAACTAAGCTTACTATAACTATGTTGAATATTGAATATCTTTCATAAATACTTCAGGTGGTGAAAGAACAATGAAAGCTATGCGGACGGAAGGAATATTTTTCAAGAGTTGCATATTGATTTTGCTCTACATCTATCTAGTCTTTAAACATGTCACCTATCGTGTAGGCTAGTTGCAGACTTCAAACAATTTCTCAAAGCTGTGTGGACGGAAGGAAGCAATCAGAGAAGCGCTGAAGATAAACTGGTCCTCCTGATTAAAATGTCCGACAATATCGACGGCCTTAAATTGACCCTGAGCCTCAGTGCGGAGAGGAGGCCCGTGTGATATTAAACTTCGCTTTGTTCAAGTTTTGCTGACATTTTCATCATGCACGTGCGTAAAGGCCTTTAAAATAAGATGATCAATAATGATTTAACCCTCTCTTTGCCTGGGTGGCTGGACGTTAAAGAAAAAGGAGTAGGAGGAGGAGGAGAAGAAGAAGAGGAAGAAGAAGAAGAAGAAGAAGAAGAAATATATATATATATATATATATATATATATATATATATATATATATATATATATATATATATATATATATATATATATATTCCAGTTTGATGACGTCTTCTTCTATACAATATTTGCAATCATGATTTCAAGAAGAAGAAAAACAATCCACATGTTGACCCTGGTCGCACTTTCAAGTGAAATTGAAACAAATACTAATCTGATGGGGTGGAACGTGTGAAGTGCACATGCCGACCATCTAAGCAAGACTGATGGAAAAAGCACATGCCGACCTTACTGACGAAGGATGGCGATAGGAGGGTGGAGCAGGAGAGTAAGGAAGCTTGTGGCTCACCAGGGACTGGTTTTCTGTTGACAGATTGATGAGTGAGACGAGCGCACCCGCCCCACCCTCCTCCCCCCAACACACACACACACACTCCTTCCCCTCCTCTCCTTCCTCCCCCTGTTCCCAGACGGCCCCAGCGTCTTTGTGCGCAATACCACTTTAAGGCCAGGGAAAGGGGGTGGACGTCTTATAAAAGGACCCACAAACAGAAAGTCGCAGCACTCGCACTGTGTCCAAGAGGAAACACTTACCCACTGTGTGAAAAACCCACTGTGTTAGTGGGATTATGTAAAAGTTCCTGCTTATGAAAGAGACCAGCAACAGTGAAGATGGGCAAAACTGAAACCCTTATCACCAATTCATGCGCAAGATTCAGGGCCGTTGCAAGACGTTTCTAAGTTTGCTGCGTATGAAGTACAATAAGGACAACTTGGTGAATAGCACAAAACCCATGTCGCTTGTTGGACGTGTGTATCTCAAAGTAAATTAACTCACAATTGATATAGCGCGATATAGCGCGAATATTAATACTACTGCGGCATGCCCAGTATGGTAGAATGGCAACGGCGTCGCTGCAGGCTTCAAACACTATAATAGCGCATTGCGAACAATTCGTAGGTGGTTTATGAGGTGAGACAGTTAAACTGAAAACAGGCATAACATGCCATTGGCTGCAGGCACCTGCTACCATGAATTTGACAGGTCCAAAGAACTTCGGTACCAGAGTTGTATGGAGTGAGACACGTGAAGCGCACTAATTTAATTATACATGCAGGCTATCAATATGGCCGTAAGACCTACCTTGAAGATGTTATGTCATACGACACTGGAATTGACGTACTGTGCTTAAAGTGAACACTCAATCTCTGCAAATATGATGTTGTTTAATAAAGGGCCCGGGCCTAAACTTTTGCCCAAGTTTTATATTGTTGTTAAAGAGTTGCAATGTATAAACAATATAAAATTTATCGGGGTATTTTTTAAATCTAATTTAAGTTTTAAAAACATGTGCATTACTGGTTGGAAAAAGCTTTTAAAAGTCTAAATTTAATAAAGATTTTAAGTTTCCAAAAATGGGGACGTGTTACCAAAAATATTTTTCATCTAGTGTGTGTGCTTGTCATGTCTAAATTACCATATGGACAAGAGGTGAATTTTTCTGCCCCAAAATATTTATTTAAACTACTTCAAAGAATGGACAGTAAAGCAATTAAAATAGCTATTTGCATTCCAATTCACACGAAAACAGGTGATGCCTATAATGCAGCTGAGTATTACCTTTAAATGAATGGAGAAAATTAGCATGCGCAAACTACATAGTTAGGGCCTCTGCCATATAAAATTTAACTGATACAGACCTGGAAGTAAGATCGGATTTACATTTTCCAAAAAGAGCACAACATGTTTATTATTTACAAACAAAAGCCACATATACGAGTGACCTCTTTTAGGGTTGAATATAATTCCTAAATCAATCTCTAAAAACATAAACATTCCTATACACATCTGACTTTGCAGGTAAATGCAGCATTCAGGCCTTGTAAAAGATAAAACTACAGACACTGAGTAAACCTCGTCAACGGTGAAGTGATGTATCATGTAAGCTTAACATTGGTGAAAGGGTTTAAAAACGGGCATTCATACTACAAGGTGCTTTGGCTAAGTTGTTTGTAGATTATAGTCACACGACACTTTCGCATATAGGTGACTACAGGACCGATTTATACTGACACCAGCGGGCCAGTTGTTGGTAAAGGGGAAAATAATATGATCACACGTTGACCAATCCGGGATTCGAACCAGCGACCTTTCGGTTACTAGCAAGACGCTCTTACCAACTGAGCTGCCCGGCCCCATACTTTGGCTAACATGCAGTTTGGTCACTAAAGACTACGGAAGGCGCGACGTTATCTGCAAATCTGTTTTCATGCTTTGTTGTATTAATTTCATTGTTTAGATTAGCTTAAGTTGTTCCGACACCATGATGTTATCTTGCAAAGCGCTCTTCTCCCATTATTAATCATGCTGAAGGCTCACAGTAATTCACCGGATCACTGGAGATCATTTTGTTTCAAGACACGTTCAACCCTCGACAGATCTGCAGAGTCCAATTACAAATATGTCTTCTTAATGATTGAATGACTTATTGATTGATTGATTGGAGTCTTATATACCTCCGATATGGCGGAGTCCGCTCTTGGGTCCTAGTTGTCTTTAGTCCCACTTATCAATGGTTCCATAGTCATGTTTTGTGGGACTAAGTACGTGTATGACCAAAGACATTCTCCCTATACTGCTGTACAAAATATGTATGGTAACATTATTCACCACGGTGGATTTGTCCTACGGGCCGTCTTTAACTGAATATCGACCAGTAACAAGCAACTAGCTGCTTTCTTCTCCTATTCCTTCACCTCCTTCCCTTTAGATTCCTCCTAGACCCTCCTCCTCTTCTTCCTCTTCTTCCTCCTCCCGCTCCTACTTCTGCAAGAGGTAAAGTATAGCAGAGTTTTTGCAGACTGATAAGTTTGGAGAGGTTTAATTGTTTACGCTAAGTTACCTCCTGGCTCCATCTTGACCTGCACTTTGCATTCTTATACACTAAAATTGGAAAAGCTCTGGGTTGTTAGTGTTTATATCTGTGGCCATGTGGAGACAATGTAGATGGAAACAGTAGGGCTGTTAGTGTTTATATCTGTGGCCAGGTGGAGACAATGTAGATGGAAACAGTAAGGCTGTTAGTGTTTATATCTGTGGCCATGTGGAGACAATGTAGATGGAAACAGTAAGGCTGTTAGTGTTTATATCTGTGTTCATGTGGAGACAATGTAGATGGAAACAGTAGGGCTGTTAGTGTTTATATCTGTGTTCATGTGGAGACATTGTAGATGGAAACAGTAGGGTTGTTAGTGTTTATATCTGTGGCCATGTGGAGACAATGTAGATGGAAACAGTAGGGTTGTTAGTGTTTATATCTGTGGCCATGTGGAGACAATGTAGATGGAATCAGTAGGGTTGTTAGTGTTTATATCTGTGGCCATGTGGAGACAATGTAGATGGAAACAGTAGGGCTGTTAGTGTTTATATCTGTGGCCATGTGGAGACAATGTAGATGGAAACAGTAGGGCTGTTAGTGTTTATATCTGTGGCCATGTGGAGACAATGTAGATGGAAACAGCAGGGCTGTTAGTGTATGTATCTGTGGCCATGTGGAGACAATGTAGATGGAAACAGCAGGGCTGTTAGTGTATGTATCTGGGGCCATGTGGAGAAAATGTAGATGGAAACAGTAGGGCTGTTAGTGTATGTATCTGGGGCCATGTGGAGGAAATGTAGATGGAAACAATAATGATGTTAGTGTTTATATTTGTGGCCATGTGGAGACAATGTCGATGGAAACAGTAGGCTGTTAGTGTTTGTATCTGTGGTCATGTGGAGACAATGTAGATGGTAACAGTAGAACTATTAGTGTTTGTATCTGTGGTCATGTGGAGACAATGTAGATGGTAACAGTAGAACTATTAGTGTTTGTATCTGTGACGGGGTTTTTATTGTTGCTGGGCTCTGCACAATGGACTGCTATTACCTCCTCGTCTTAGTCGATGGGGATAGCTAGTTATCTCCCTTTGACTTCACTTAATACATTTATTTGTTTAGCTCGGTCTGTGTTTAGGCTGGGGTACAGAGATAGATAGAAAAATTGTAAAAGATCACTGTCACACTAGCTTTCACACGGCTATGAATCATATGTAGTCCAGCCACTTGAGAACAGTAAAAATCAAACATTTATTACTTCTACTCTATACACGATCTTCGAAGTACGAAACTAACTTAAAAGTTCATTTGCGAATGGTTCGCTCGCTGATAATCTAGGCAGCTACTTTTTCTTCATCGGGCACTGGCTACTTTCTGCCTTAAGGGTTAGCGTTTTTGAAGAGTTGACTACTGTGGTCCTGTTTATACAGAGTTTTAGTGAACTTAGCGAAGATGCACTTAACTTCGTTGTTGAAGCGCTGCGTTGAGGTCGCTTCTGTGTTGTCGTGGCTTGTGTTCGACGGGTGGGCTATCTGCGCACAATGCTGTAGATGCCTCGGCAGCCAACTCTATACGTCGATTAGGTTCTGTCCTTTGCTGAGTTGGGCTCACGATATAGGCCTACCGCCTGCTCGTCTGTAACATATGAGAAGAAATTTTGCACAATCCTGAATAATAGGTCCGTGCAGAGCGTCTCACTGAAGGCCAGAGTAGCCCTCAGTGATAGCTCCACATTTCTATACATAAGCGACGAACATTCTGCTATGTCCGTGGTACACTGGAATCTCCACTCTAATTTCCTATACATATACAAATATAAATCGTGGCTAACTATACACATAAAGAAATAATAATATTATAAACATTCTCTGGTACAGCCACTGGTCTGCAAGCATACATACATGTTAAACAACAGTCGGTCGTATAAATACAACATGGCGTCGACCAGTCATGCTTGCCTCATGGTCGGATTCTTCCACGTGGTCACGCAAAGTCGGACTAGCAATTCAATTCTATGCATAGCAAATTCCACAAACATAATTCAACAATAATATCAATGCATCACGATGAAACAGAAGTATGTTCATTTACCTGTTTGACAATGTCAGGCCGTGGCTACTTGATTGAATTCAAATATTCAACAAGTGCTGCTGTCTAATCTTCTCAGGAGAGATTCTGTCAGAGAGTACTTGTATTCCTCAGCGTTTCAAACTAGACTGACCTTCTCTCTCGTTGCTTGAATCGGCCAGAACTGGTTCTAACCACTATACCTGTTTCCCTGTTGGATGAAAAATCTAAGTGGCTATAAAATTCGAAACACCATCGTAGGCTGCGATGATGTCACTACACGGTTCGCGTCAGCTCGCAGTGTGTGTACACATCAGTTATACCTTAATCGTCTGCTATAGACCACAGTAACTTCTAAGGTTTACTACTGACTAAACAAGCAAAATCTCAAATGCAGTGGAAACGGGGCTCCCGTGACAGTATTTGTGGCCATGTGGAGACAATGTAGATTGAAACAGTAGGGCTGTTAGTGTTTGTATCTGTGTTCATGTGGAGACAATGTAGATGGAAACATTAAGGTTGTTAGTGTTTGAATATCTGTGGCTATGTGGAGACAATGTGGGTGGAAACATTAAGGGTTGTTAGTTGTTGTTGTGGAGACAATGTAAGACTGTAAGTTGTTAGTGTATCTGTGGCCATGTGGAGACAATGTAGATGGTAACAGTAGGGTTGTTAGTGTTTATATCTGTGGCCATGTGGAGACAATGTAGATGGTAACAGTAGGGTTGTTAGTGTTTATATCTGTGGCCATGTGAAGACAATGTCGATGGAAACAGTAGAACTGTTAGTGTTTGTATCTGTGGTCATGTGGAGACAATATCGATGGAAACAGTAATGTTGTTGGTGTTTGTATATGTGGCCATTTTAATGTCGATGGAAACAGTAATGTTGTTGGTGTTTGTATATGTGGCCATTTTAATGTCGATGGAAACAGTAATGTTGTTGGTGTTTGTATATGTGGCCATTTTAATGTCGATGGAAACAGTAGGGCTGTTAATGTTTGTATCTGTGGCCATGTTAATGTCGATGGAAACAATAGGGCTGTTAGTTTTTCTATCTTTGTCCATGTTAATGTCGATGGAAACAGTAACGCTGTTAGTGTTTATATATGGGGCCATGTTAATGTCGATGGAAACAGTATTGCAGTTAGTGTTTGTATCTTTGGCCATGAGGTGACAATGTAGATGGAAACAGTAAGGCTGTTAGTGTTTGTATCTGTGGTCATGTGGAGACAATGTAGATGGAAACAGTAGAACTGTTAGTGTTTGTATCTGTGGCCATGTGGAGACAATGTAGATGGTAACAGTATGGCTGTTAGTGTTTGTATCTGTGGTCATGTGGAGACAATGTAGATGGAAACAGTAGAACTGTTAGTGTTTGTATCTGTGGCCATGTGGAGACAATGTAGATGGAAACAGTAGAACTGTTAGTGTTTGTATCTGTGGTCATGTGGAGACAATGTCGATGGAAATAGTAATGTTGTTGGTGTTTGTATATGTGGCCATTTTAATGTCGATGGAAACAGTAAGGCTGTTAGTGTTTGTATCTGTGGCCATGTTATTGTCGATGGAAACAATAGGGCTGTTAGTGTTTCTATCTTTGGCCATGAGGTGACAATGTAGATGGAAACAGTAAGGCTGTTAGTGTTTGTATCTGTAGCCATGTTAATGTCGATAGAAACAATAAGGCTGTTAATGTTTCTATCTTTGGCCATGTTAGTGTCGATGGAAACAGTAAGACTGTTAGTGTTTATATATGGGGGCCATGTTATTGTCGATGGAAACATTAATGCTATTAGTGTTTGTATCTGTGGCCATTCTGAGACAATGTAGATGGAAAGAGTAATGCTGTTAGTGTTTGTATCTGTGACCATGTTAATGTCGATGGAAACAGTAATGCTGTAATGTTTGTATCTGTGGCCATGTTAATGTCGATGGAAAGAGTAATGCTGTTAGTGTTCGTATCCGTAGCCATGTGGAGTCAATGTCGATGGAAACAGTAGGGCTTTTAGGGCTCTTATTCATCTTCTTCTTTCCTTGTATACGGAATCGTGACACCAAACCCCAAATTTCGTTATAAATTATGGGAACAATAAATATATCTTAAATCTTGATTGTTCTTCAATAAGTATCTCCTTAAAACCTTTACAAGCCCATGACCTATTGTTTATTGATGTGCCAGTACAAAATACTAGTCAATAGAGAATCGGATTATATAACGATCATATTTGTTTGTTCTTTGCTGATTATGTTATAAAAACTAGCAACACAAATATTTACTCCAACGAGGCTCGCCTTACTAACATTTTCCAGACTAGATGAGTTAAGGTGATCCTGAAGTATGTAACAAATGAGCATTACGGGCAAATGACAACATGGCCAGTAAGCCAGCCATAGGACGGTATTGGAGACATTAGTTCTTTTTTTCCCATGATAAATAATGAAAGCTTTGAGTAGAAAACACCAGACTTAAGGGAGGGCAAAACTCGGGCAGTCAGACAAAACAGGATTGATCTAGGTACCTTAAATAATTGAAACACGAGGTGACAGACAGAGGGTAATTTCAGGACAACCCGTGTGTAAGGTTACCACTGTACCACACACTGGAAAAAGAGAATTGTATATTGATTTACTGGGATGGTCATTTAAAGACGACACCATGTATCAACTTACCACTGTAACAGTCTCATTCAGCACGCAGAGGAGGAGGATGACGTTTTGGGGGAAGAGGGTGACTACAATGAAGGGAATGAAAAAGAGGAATATAAGAAAGAGGAGAAGGAAGAGGATGATGATATTGTTTAGATGGACTTTATAGAGTTTGGAGCGTACCAGTCTCGTTCAACACGATGAGGAAGCTGGCAAAGACGTACGACATAAGACAGGCATAAAACATACGAATGTCATTACTCCAGAGGATTACAATGCAATGGGAAGTATTTCCAGCAGTCTGTATACACCCAATATAACCATAATACATTAAAAACAAATCCAGGTGGGCAGGTTTTGTTTCTGTGTGCCACGTTCATTTTTTGTGTGGCAACGATTATGCTTCATGGTATCTTTTTCTTCTTCTACTTCTCATTACTTTATCCTCCTTCTGATCTTCTTCTTCTTCTTCTTCTTCTTCTTCTTCTTCTTCTTCTTCTTCTTCTTCTTCTTCTGCTTCTGCTTCTTTTTATTTTAATGAGACCCGGATATTTATTTCCCTTGCTAATAATGATGTCTTCTTCTTTTTCTTCTTCCTCTTCCCTTTTTTCATCATCATCATCATCTTCTTCTTTTTATTCTTTTTTTTCTTCTTCATTCATTCATTCACATCTTCTCCTCCTCCTATTTTGTCCTCTTTTGTTTTAATACAGTTTATGTGGCTTGTTAATATATCAGCGCATGGTCCGTTAGCCGTTTGCGTGGTTGGCGAGGCGTGAGAGATGAAGAGGTTTTTACAACTTCTTCAAGGCAGTCGTCCTTGTAATGGGCTGTCTTGCTCTTCTTTCTCTCTCTCTTAAGGCACCACAGTGCGCTATGGCCAGTTTTTAACTTGATTTACACCCTGCATACTGCCTGTTCGGGTAACATTGTGTAGTTTTAGAAATTAACTTTCAATCGTTAAAAAAGAACAGCACGTGCTCGTGTTACATTGTGACTGCTACACTACACGTACACCGTCATCAACCCCGCACTTGCTGTCCTCGCTCCACTTGCTTTCTTTCAGAGTGAAGCTGTTGTTGTTGTTGTTTAAGGTGATTTGTATTCCATTTCGCTTGTTGCCATAATGTTGTATTAGTTATGGTCTCAGAAATTAACTCGCAAGCTGTAGAATTTTATTAACTAAAGAAATGCACTAGGAATATAGTCATCTTTTTCTTCTTCTTCTTCTTCTTCTTCTTCTTCTTCTTCTTCTTCTTCTTCTTCTTTCTCTCTGTTTTATAGTTGCACCTTGCCCAGCAGAAAGTTTTTTTTTAAAAGATTTACATTGCTTTTAGTTGTCTGTTTTATATTGTTATGAAGTTGTCTAATAAATTAGCTGGCAAGTTATTACAAATTGATAATGAGAGAAGCGCACTTCCACCCTTTTATAACTTTAAAAAACGCATTCTACCGTGTAATTGGCTCCCTTAAGGTTGCACTGTGGGCCATAGGAAAGTTGTTAAGTATCATTTACATTCTGCTTTACACGTGTTGTTGCAATATTGTGTTGGTAGTCCCAGAAATGAACTTTTCCAATTTATAGTAAACAAGATATAAACTTCGCTTTCTTTTTTTTTTCTTTTTTCTTTCACGTCTTTTTTTTCCCAACATCAGCATCTAGGAAAGGTAAAGCAACGAGAAAGGGGAGATGAACACCACTTTCAAAATGTTAGCCCAAAGAAAACAGAGAGTTTAGTACTTTACCGATACAGGAAACAACAAGATGGCAAGCCATTCAAATGTATTTCCAGACACAAAAATTAAGCATTTTTAAAAGTGTTCATTTTCCTGAACCTGCTTTATCCTAAACAAACCAACGGAACACAAGGAAGTGATAGGAAACTGTCACGTGGGGTTTATGGGCTCTGCACAATGGAATTATGGACCCTCACGTTTATTCGGTGGGAACTGCTAGTAAGTCACCCTATGAATTACTTTAATAAATTTATTTGTTTAGCTCGTTCTGTGTTAAGGTTGGGGTACAGAAATAGATAGAAAAAAGGTAAAAGAATACTGTCACACTAGCTTTCACACGGCTATGAATCATATGTAGTCCAGCCTTTTGATAACAGTTAAAATCACACATTTATTTCTTCTACTCTATACAAGGTTCTCTAAGTACTAATCTAACTTAAAAAGTCTCTTTCAATGCTAATAGTTCGATCGCTGATAGTCTATGCAGCTGTTCTATCTTCATCGGGCACTCGCTAGTATATCTCATGTAGATTTGGACTACTGTGGTCCGTTTTAGAGTTTCTGAATAGTTGGACTACTGTGGTCCTGTTCTGATCAGTTTAAGTGCACTTGGGATAACACACTTAACTGGCGGGTGGTGCGGTCGAAGTCCTTCTGTGAGGTAGCTTCTGGTCCACCTGTGTCGTTGTGTAGTTGGGTTCCCTGGCCACGCTGTGGGGTCTGACAGGGAGTTTTACCGGGTCGCTCGTTCCGACTTGTGCGGTAGAGGTTCCTCAACCAACTTGTTTCTGTGGAGTGGGGTTCACAGGATAGCTCGGGATAGCTCGGGATAGCTCGCCTGCCCGTCTGTAATATAAGAGACGAAATTCTGCACAACCCTGAATAATCGGTTTGTGCAGAGCGTCTCACTGAAAGCCAAGTAGCCCTCAGTGATAGCTCCACATCTCTATACATAAGCGACGAACATTCTGCTACTTCCGGGTTCCACTGGAATCTCACTCTAAATTCCTATACATACATAAATATCAAACGTGGCTAACTATACACATACAGAATTAATAATATTATAAACATTCAGTGGTACAGCCACTGGTCTGCAAACATACATATAAGTTAAACAACAGTGGTTCCGTATGGTATGCAACATGGCGGCGTAACCGGTCGTGTTTCGCCTCGTGGTAGGCTCTTCCACATGGTCACGCAAATTCGGATTAACAATTCACATTTATGCATAGCAAATTCTTCAAACATAATTTCAACAATACTACACATATATCACGATGAAACAGAAGGGTGTTCATTTACCTGTTTGACAAGTTCAGGCCCGTGTGACTTGATAGAATTCTACGATTCCTAAGTCCTGCTTCCTGGTCTAAGTGTAGAGAGATTTCTCTGCCAGCTTTCTAGCTGTTAACACTTCGGTGTATTACTCCCAACTGACCAAAAATGTGTTAGGCTCGGACCCAGTCAAACTGGCTCGAACCGCTTTGCGTAAGCTCTCATTGGGTAAAATGTTCATATTCAAAACTCAAGTGCTGACGTCACTGCGCTGTGTGTGTGGCTCAGGCTCGCAGTGTGCTGTAATTTAATTGCTACTGTGTACTGTACTAACTCTCTACTGTTACAAAGGCTACACAATGCTAAATAGTCGATAGGCAGAGTTTAAACTAGCCAATTCGTGACAGGCTCCCTCAACTGAAAAAAGGCGATGACTACTGGATTCGACCTTTTTCTACTACAGAGCCTAGTTTAACACTGCACTATCCTAGGGTCCTATTTACAAACTAAGTAAGTTGCTCTACCTGAGCTGCAATGCTGTGCCAGGTAGCTATGGACACTAGTGACAGGGTATTACTGGGCGGGGACGAATTCTGGTGCTGTGGCCCTTAGTTGTGTTGGGTGGGCGACAGCTGCTGTGTCCTCCACGAGATGGCGACTGAGGTAGTCGGCTCCGTGGTTTTCTTTGCCGGGGATGTACTCGATTTGGAATGAGTACGCCTGAAGGGTGAGTGCCCATCGCATCAGGCGAGAGTTCAAAGACTTGGAGGCTGCCAGGAACGATAGTGGTTGGTGGTCCACCTGAACTGTGAAATGGGTCCCATACAGGTAGAGTTGAAACTTCTGTATGGCCCAGACTAGTCCAAGGCATTCTTTCTCCGACGTGGCGTAGTGGGTCTCGGCGGGTCTCAATTTTCTGCTGGCGTAGGCGACAGGGAATAGCGTCTCTGCATTCTTGGGGTCGCGCTGTAGCAGTACTGCTCCGAGTCCTAAGTCGCTTGCGTCGGTGCGAAGAACGAATGGCTGAGTCAAATCGGGTAGGTGGAGTACTGGCGCCGATGTCATTCTGTCCTTGAGTGTTTGGAATGCTGTCTCGCATTCCGCTGTCCATACGACTTTGTCCGGGGCGATTTTCCGGGTTCCATTTGTCAGAGGTACGGCGATGCTGTTGTAGTTGGGGATGAACTTCTGGTAGAAGCCGCAGAGTCCTAGAAATGACTGCACTTCCTTCTTTGTCTTGGGCCTAGGAGCGTCGAGTAGGCGTTTCACTGTCTTTTCTACCGGTCGCAGGCTTCCTTGACTGATGGTGTGTCCCAGAAATTCTAGTTCTGTGAATCCAATCTGACATTTGGTGGGTCTTGCCGTCAATCCCGTGTCTCTGAGGCGGGCGAGTAGTTGTTGTAGGAGCGTGACATGTTCCTCCCACGTGGGTGTTGCGATGAGGATGTCGTCCATAAACGAATGTAGGTGCTCGCTGCTCAGGGGTGCCAGGAGTTTTCGCATCATGGCGCTGAAGATGCTGGGTGCGTTGTGGAGTCCGAATGGAAGTACATTGAACTCGAAGTGTCCTTCCATAGTGCTAAACGCTAGGTACTTTCGGACTTGCGGTTGCACTGGTATCTGGTAGTATCCTTTGCTGAGGTCGATGCGTGAGAAGTACTTCGCTCGCTGTAGCTTGGCAAATAGGTCTGTCTGGTCCGGGAGTGGCTCTGGCTGGAACTGCGTTACCGCATTCAGGAGTCTGAAGTCGATGCACAGTCGATGCTCTCCGTTGGGTTTTCGCAACAATACCGTGCCTGCGCTGTAGGGTGAAGTAGACTCTGAGATGATTCCGGCTGCCAGTAAGGTGTCTATCTCTTCCTTGATGGCTCGCTGCTGCGACAGTGGCATCGGGTAGAGCTTCTGGCGGACGGGTGTTGGGTCGGTCACCGTTAGGGTTACTTCGACGAGGTCTGTCCTCCCTGGTCGGTCTGTGAGCACAGTCTGATGTTGTCGAATGACCTGTAGTACTTGCTGTCGCTGTTTAGCGGCTAGGTCTCCGTTGAGTATCACGTCTTTGTAGGTTTCTTTGGAGTGCAGGGATACTCTACTGCATTGGTCTCCATGCTTTCTCCTTCTTCCGCGATGGCGATGGCTAACAAGTTGTGAGTGCTGGGGGTCGCTGGTCGGTCCGTGTATTTCTTGAGGAGATTGATGTGGTGGTATCGGGCTCTCCCGTTCACCTCTACTTGGTAGACTGTCTTGGATTTCTTGGCAGTCACCCGGTACGGTCCTCTCCAAGCGATGTCCAGCTTGTTGGTTCCACTTGGAAGTAAGAGTAGCACTTGATCGCCGACTTGCAGTTCTCTGTCCTTCGCGTGGCGGTTGTAGTACTTCGCCTGACGGGCTCTTGCCTTCTTCAGTGCTTCACCAGCTTTCTTCCACGTTGGTTTGAGGGTTTCCTGCAGGTCTGCGACGTACTTGGTGGCACCTCTTGGTGTGTCGTCTATCTTGGCTTCCGTCCAACTTCTGCGGAGGGCTTCTAGCGGTCCTGCGAGAGGTCTGCCGAATAGCAATGTTGACGGGGTGTAGCCTGTGGCTGCATGGGGCGTTTCTCGGTATGCGAACAGTGCCGCATTCACGTAGGTGTCCCACGCTTCTGGATTGTCGTCGGCGACTTTCCTGAGTATGGTGAGAAGGGTTCCATTCAGTCTTTCTACTTGTCCGTTGCTGGCGGGGTGGTATGGTGGTGTGCGAATGTGATGGACTTGTATCAACTCGAACACGTCTTGCATCAGGCGGCCGGTGAACTGAGATCCGTTGTCCGTTCTAATGCTGTCCGGGAATCCGACTCTGGTAAAGATGGCGATGAGTGCATCTGCGATCTTCTTGGTGTCGATCGCTGGCAACGGGACTGCTTCGCACCACATCGTACATGCGTCGACGAGTGTGAGTAGAAATCTGTTCCGCTTCTTGGTCATGGGCAGTGGTCCTACTATGTCTACTGAGACTTGCTGGAATGGCACGCCGACTACTACTGATGGTCCTAAGGTAACTGGTACGGTGTGATGTCGCGGGGAATATCGTTGACATTGGTGGCAAGATTTCACGTAGCGCTTGACATCCTCCGTGATTCCTGGCCAATAGTAGTGTGCGCTGATTCTCTGCACTGTGGCTCCAATTCCCATGTGTCCGCTGAGTGGCATGCTGTGGCCTAATTCTAGTACTTGGGCTCGAAGGGTGGCTGGTAGTACTAGTTGGGTGTGATCTCCATCTCCTTGTCGATGTAGAACTCCCTGTTCCATGTAGAAGTCTCCCTTGTGCGGGGGTGTGTGCGCCTTGGGTAGCTTCTGGAAGCACTTCGCTATCGAGGTGTCTTCTTTCTGTGCTGTTTTGATCTCTTCGAGTCCTGGATTCGGAGCGAACTCGGGCTGGGGTGGTTGGGTTTTAGCTTGGGCCCTGGTTTGCACTGCAGCTATCTCTACAGTTTTTGGGGGCGTGCCTAAGAACACATACCTACAACCTAGCACTAGATCATACAGGGGTTTCTGTAAAACAGCTGCTTGGATTCGTCCTGTGACGTACCTACTCTCTACTTCGATCCAAGCTATTGGGCAAGTAGTCGTCGGTTTCGTCAAGTCTGCTCCTTGTAAGTCGACTGTCTTGTCTGTCAAGTCCGCGCGCGATACAAGAGACTCGCTGACTATCGCGTCGTATGATAGACCTGTGTCATACAGACAGTTCGCTTCTTTTCCGTTGACCTTGACCGTGTCTGTCACCGATGGGTGATCTCCGATCGTGTGTGGCTTATTACCGCTACTTTGAGTTAGAACTCTGTGCGCTGGCCGGCTTTCGCGCTCTTCCCTACGTTGTGCGGCCAACTTGAAACATTCTGCGGTGGAGTGATTGTTTCTGTTGCAGAACGAACAATACCGTCTCTGTTCTGCGGGACCTCTTTTCCCGAATTCCGTGTTGGGTCCTTTATTTTGCCCAGGTCTGGGGTTATTCGGCTTATTCGCGGTGCGCTCTTCTCGGTTAGGGCTTCGTTTCTGTGCCTCTTTCCCGTTAGGCTTTAGGTCTCGCCTGAAGCTCTTGGCTTCTCCGTGTGCGGCCACGTACCTATCTGCGACCTTGACCAGATCTTCTAGTCTTTCCGCGCCCTGCTCTACTGAGAAGGTTCTCAGCTCGGGGGTCATGGTTTCCCGTAGCTGTTCCCATACTAACAGTTCTGTCAGTCCATCATACGTCTTAGCCGTGGCTGACTGGCTAATCCACTTATCCAGCGTTGTGGACAACCGATCCGCGAACTGCGCATAGCTCTCTCCTTTCACTCTCCGATTGGTGCGGAACTTTTGCCGGTAGCATTCTCCTGTCAGTTCGAATCCCGTTAGGAGTGCCTCTTTTACTTTGTGATAGTCAGTCACTCTGTCAGTCGGTAGCTTACTGTAGATGTCATAAGCCTTTCCTCTAAGTCCGTGACTAAGCTTGAAAGACCAATGAGTGGGATCTAGTTTATACTCTGTTGCTAGGCGCTCAAACCTAGTCAGATAGAGATCTAGACCTTCTTCTCTCTCATTGAATGTTCCCAGTGGAAATGACATTCCTTGTACAGGGTTGGATGCTACCTCTAGCTGATCTGAGTGGGAAGGGGTTGAGGAAGAACTTGAAGCTCCTGATCCCAATCTTCTTAGCTCTAACTCATGCTGTCTTTCTTTTTCCTTTTCTTCCCTCTCTTTTTCTTTCTCTGCCCTCTCTTTTTCTTTTTCTGCCCTCTCATACTCCCATCTCCTAACTTCTGCTTCTCTCTCTGCTGCTAATGCTGCCTTCTTCTGTTCTCCTTCTAATTCTAGTTTCTTCTGCTCTGCTTCTAATTTCTTTTGCTCTGCTTCTAATTCTGCTTTTCTCTGATCTGCTTCGAGTTTCTTCTGTTCTGCTTCTAATGCTAGTTTCTTCTGCTCTGCTTCTAAGGCTAGTTTCTTCGCCTCCCTTTCTGCTGCTCTCTCTGCCTTAGCCTCCTGTTTCTCTACCTCTGCATTTATATACGCAATTAGGTCCGCCCCTGCTAAGTGTAAAGCTTCTCCCAATTCCTTGAAACGCAATCTCAAGGCCACTGGGTCCGACATTGCCAAACGTGTCTATGAACACCCTCTGAATCACGTGGAATACCAAAACACTAGCAATATTGCAAGTCAATAAAAACAATGCAAAGACAATCAAATTCGTAATCAATAATAGAATAAAACAAGAGTCAAATGGCATACAACAGTTACTTAAGCAAAACCTGCAAAAGAGCAATGCAACATACAGACACAAAAATAATTGAAGCAAAAAAGTTTTTAACTAAAGAATAGTGCACCCAAACTGAGTCAATGTTACCACTATTCTAAGTTATTCTACTACTCCTACTGTTATCTAATTTTATTGTACTTAGATCCGTTTATACCCAATTCCTATTATACACAGATCCTGGCTAGGCTCGCCAATTAAAGTGTCACGTGGGGTTTATGGGCTCTGCACAATGGAATTATGGACCCTCACGTTTATTCGGTGGGAACTGCTAGTAAGTCACCCTATGAATTACTTTAATAAATTTATTTGTTTAGCTCGTTCTGTGTTAAGGTTGGGGTACAGAAATAGATAGAAAAAAGGTAAAAGAATACTGTCACACTAGCTTTCACACGGCTATGAATCATATGTAGTCCAGCCTTTTGATAACAGTTAAAATCACACATTTATTTCTTCTACTCTATACAAGGTTCTCTAAGTACTAATCTAACTTAAAAAGTCTCTTTCAATGCTAATAGTTCGATCGCTGATAGTCTATGCAGCTGTTCTATCTTCATCGGGCACTCGCTAGTATATCTCATGTAGATTTGGACTACTGTGGTCCGTTTTAGAGTTTCTGAATAGTTGGACTACTGTGGTCCTGTTCTGATCAGTTTAAGTGCACTTGGGATAACACACTTAACTGGCGGGTGGTGCGGTCGAAGTCCTTCTGTGAGGTAGCTTCTGGTCCACCTGTGTCGTTGTGTAGTTGGGTTCCCTGGCCACGCTGTGGGGTCTGACAGGGAGTTTTACCGGGTCGCTCGTTCCGACTTGTGCGGTAGAGGTTCCTCAACCAACTTGTTTCTGTGGAGTGGGGTTCACAGGATAGCTCGGGATAGCTCGGGATAGCTCGCCTGCCCGTCTGTAATATAAGAGACGAAATTCTGCACAACCCTGAATAATCGGTTTGTGCAGAGCGTCTCACTGAAAGCCAAGTAGCCCTCAGTGATAGCTCCACATCTCTATACATAAGCGACGAACATTCTGCTACTTCCGGGTTCCACTGGAATCTCACTCTAAATTCCTATACATACATAAATATCAAACGTGGCTAACTATACACATACAGAATTAATAATATTATAAACATTCAGTGGTACAGCCACTGGTCTGCAAACATACATATAAGTTAAACAACAGTGGTTCCGTATGGTATGCAACATGGCGGCGTAACCGGTCGTGTTTCGCCTCGTGGTAGGCTCTTCCACATGGTCACGCAAATTCGGATTAACAATTCACATTTATGCATAGCAAATTCTTCAAACATAATTTCAACAATACTACACATATATCACGATGAAACAGAAGGGTGTTCATTTACCTGTTTGACAAGTTCAGGCCCGTGTGACTTGATAGAATTCTACGATTCCTAAGTCCTGCTTCCTGGTCTAAGTGTAGAGAGATTTCTCTGCCAGCTTTCTAGCTGTTAACACTTCGGTGTATTACTCCCAACTGACCAAAAATGTGTTAGGCTCGGACCCAGTCAAACTGGCTCGAACCGCTTTGCGTAAGCTCTCATTGGGTAAAATGTTCATATTCAAAACTCAAGTGCTGACGTCACTGCGCTGTGTGTGTGGCTCAGGCTCGCAGTGTGCTGTAATTTAATTGCTACTGTGTACTGTACTAACTCTCTACTGTTACAAAGGCTACACAATGCTAAATAGTCGATAGGCAGAGTTTAAACTAGCCAATTCGTGACAGAAACAATGTAAAGTATCTCCAAACAAAAGGAACACACTGAAGTGATAGGAAACAATGTAAAGTATCTCCAAACCAGTGCAACACAATGACGCGATAGGAAACAAGGTAAAGTATCTGCAAACAAAACAACACAAGGAAGTCCCTATCCTATCCTATCCCTATCCTGTCCCGTAACCCGGAGGTCGTAGGGGCACCACAGATGATCGCTTAACCAGCATACTCCATCTTTCTCTGTCCTCAGCAGCCCTGATGGCTTCGCTCAGTGTCAAACCAGTCCATTCTCGAATGTTGTCCTCCCACCTCTTTTTCGGTCTCCCTCTTCTTCTACCTCCTTGCACTGTGCCTTGCAGAATAGTCTTTGCAAGGCCTGATGATTTGGTGACGTGGCCATACCATCGGAGTTTCCGTTTCTTCACCACTGTGAGCAGGTCATCGTATTGTCCAATGGCTTGTGTGATGGTCTGTCGGACTTCGTCGTTGGTGATGTGTTGGGTATAGGAAATGCCCAGAAGGCTTCTGTAGCACCTCATCTCCATGCTTTGTATTCTTCGTTGGAGATCTGCTGTGAGGGTCCATGCTTCGCAAGCATATACGAAGATGGAGATGACAAGGGAGCGCAGCAGTCTTACTTTGGAATGTAGACTGATGGTCCTGTCTTTCCAAATGGGCTTCACAAGGAAGTAATAGGAAACAATGTAAAGTATCTGCAAACCAAAGGAACACAAGGACGTGACAGGAAGCAATGTAGAAGTATCTGCAAACAAAAACTTATCCAACTCGGCTTAGCCAATGTTAAGATACACAGGAGAACGTTTTTAGAAAATGGTGAAGAAAGTGACCTTGGCCTTTGAGAAAGTACAAATACGAATGATGACCAATAGTAGTAGTTCAATTATCTGCTAAATAGAAATGATGATGAATAATAGTATTTCAATTATCTGCTAAATAAAAATGATGACGAATAGTAGTAGTTCAATTATCTGCTAAATAAAAGTGATGACCAATAGTAGTAGTTCAATTATCTGCTAAATAAAAATGATGACGAATAGTAGTAGTTCAATTATCTGTTAAATAAAAATGATGAGGAATAGTAGTAGTTCCATTATCTGCTAAATAAAACTGATGACCAATAGTAGTAGTTCAATTATCTGCTAAATAAAAATGATGACGAATAGTAGTAGTTCAATTATCTGCTAAATAAAAATGATGATTTAGGGTTCAATAATTCTTGAGATAATTCCAAAAGTGTGTTTTAAACAAAAGAGTTACATTGTGAAAAACGGGCCTTCCGACCACTGGCCTGATATTGAAAGATGGCCTTTTATCTGAAGTACCTGTAGATAACAACTCAACAAAATCGCTCCAGCCGTTTTGAGATTTTGAGCCAAACGTGTTTAGCTAGAACATAACTCCAGTGACTTTAACCTTTATGGCAGAGTGTTAGTTAATCCTTGTTTAAAAGATCCAGCGGACTATAAGGCCCTTTGCTGTAGAGCAAATATTGTGGCATGGCAGGCAGGTCACTAACCTAGGTAATGGTCCTAGACGCTTGGTTAAAATCCCAACAGTGGTTCTTCAGATATAGTTTGCAACGAACCGACAGACTGGCCGACCAACCGACAGACTGGCCGACCAACCAACAGACTGGCCGACCAACCAACAGACTTGCCGACCAACCAACAAACCAACAGACTGGCCGACCAACCAAAAGACTGGCCGACCAACCAACAGACTTGCCGACCAACCAACAAACCAACACACTGGCCGACCAACCGACAGACTGGCCGACCAACCAACAGACTGACATTTTTGCTTGTTTTGATTCCCGACTAATTTACAAGTAAGTCTGGAAATACAAAAATGCATGGGTAGGCATGTACAACCAACATCTCTCCATTGATTTTAGGTAACCTAAGTGTGCTGGGTAGGCATGTACAACCAACATCTCTCCATTGATCTTAGGTAACCTAAGTGTGCTGGGTAGGCATGTACAACCAACATCTCTCCATTGACCTTAGATAACCTAAGTGTGCTGGGTAGGCATGTACAACCAACATCTCTCCATTGATCTTAGGTAACCTAAGTGTGCTGGGTAGGCATGTACAACCAACATCTCTCCATTGATCTTAGGTAACCTAAGTGTGCTGGGTAGGCATGTACAACCAACATCTCTCCATTGACTTTAGGTAACCTAAGTGTGCTGGGTAGGCATGTACAACCAACATCTCTCCATTGACCTTTGGTAACCTAAGTGTGCTGGGTAGGCATGTGTAATCTAGAAAATAGGAGACAACCGTCAGTGTTGTAAGTTCAATGTAGACTCTTTTTATTCAATTAATGACAACACAAATAACAAACGCGATGACTCAATTACAATGGACATCGATGCATATTAAGCAATAAATATGAATTAATCCCAAAACCGTTACCATCTTAACCTTTCTTTTCAAACAACCGTCAATACAATTTATAAACTTACCTAGAAAATAGGAGACAACCGTCAGTGTTGTAAGTTCAATGTAGACTGACAGTTTGGAATTATAATTCTGCTCTCGCCCTATTGGGCATTACCGTGTGAACACTATTCACACACACACACACACACACACACACACACACACACACACACACACACACACACACATCTATTCAAATACGAAATTCTCAAAAGTCCACTGCATTACACCCTCCCTTTCTCAAAACATTGCCCTGGTTGGACAAGGGGAAACAGGGGAAGAGGAATCCAGATCCGGTTGCAGGCGACCAACACTGTCATGGGTACCATCTCCACTGGCTTCCAGTCTGTCATCGCGACCTGTAGCTGGTTGGCATTGGTCTCTCCCGGCCGGCCCAGTCCACTGTAGGTAAACCTGGATGGCTGCCGCCTGACACGCACCGGCCGTCCTGCTGGCGTGTCCTGACTGTTCACTTCATCTTCCGCAGAAGCTTCGTCCTCGCCGCCTGACACAGGTGGGGGATCCACCACCGAGGATTCCAAACCTGGTGTCGGAGATTCGTGGTTTGGGGAAATATCCTGCCTCTCCGGGGATGCTATCAATGTAACTGGAAAGTGGGCTGAAGAAAGGGGGCTGAAAGTTGGGGTTTGGGTGTAGATCGGAGTGACTGGATCTTGGGCTGCGGTTGGGGTCACTGGAGTGGGTGTGTGATTAGGGACCACCGAGGAGTGCCCTTCAAATCCGCCTCGAAGCCTTTGAGGAATAAACACCATAGCATCAGGATTCAGGGTGGTCGAGTCGTCAGCGCTGCTATCTGCGTGTGTCTGACCAGATCCAGCCACTTGTACTTGGCCTTTAGACTTGATCCCATTCCTTGTGCTCGGGGCAGGCACATCATGCTCCAGAGGCAAAGAGTCACACGGAAGCAGCATGTTCCTGTGAAGAACCCGCGTCTTCACCTTTCGCAACTTGTTATTTTCTGGCTTCACCTCGAAGACTGGAGCATCTTCATCCATGCGGCGGATCACCACATAGATGTCCTCTTCCCAATACGAGCGGAGTTTTCCCGGTCCTCCACGCTGTGCCAAGTTCCTGACGAGAACTCGATCACCAGGACGCAGTTCAGTCACCCTCACCTTCCTGTTGTACTGCCGCTCATTGTGCTTTGCCTCCTGTCTGGCTGTGTCTCCGGCTTTGGTGTAGGCTTCTCTCAGCACTTTGCTGAAGTTATCCGCGTACTCTGATATGCCTGGATGTTGATTCTGTTCCCCGTTGTCGAGTCCAAACATCAAATCTACAGGCAGCCTGGGAGTACGGCCGAAGAGCAAGAAGAAGGGTGAGAACCCTGTGGCGTCGCTCTTCATACAGTTATAGGCATGGACCATTTTATTGAGGTGTAAGTGCCAGCGGCTCTTCTGATCCTTTTCTAGCGTCTTGAGCATTGACAGCAGGGTCCTGTTAAAGCGTTCCACCTGTCCGTTTCCTTGAGGGTGGTACGGTGAGGTGCGAGATGACGAGATGCCGCATAGTTTCTGGAGCTCTCGCAGGACCCTGTTTTCAAACTCGCCTCCCTGATCATGATGGATTCTTGCAGGTAGACCAAAACGAGGGATGAAGTCGTTGAACAACTTCTCAGCCACTGTCCTAGCCGCCTTATTCCGGGTTGAATAAGCCTGCGCAAACCTGGTAAAGTGGTCCATAACAACCAGGATGTATTCAAATCCGCCACTGCTTGTCTCCAAATGCAGGAAGTCAATGGAAACAAGTTCCATGGGTGCCGTTGTGGTGATGGTTTTCATCGGCGCTCTCGTGTGACGCGCCGGTGCCTTGTCCTTGATGCACTTGCATCGCTGTGTAACGTAACGCTCTATATCTGTGGCCATGTAGGGCCAGAAAAAACGTTCCTGGACCAACGCTGTTGTCTTCTCCACCCCCATATGTCCCATGTCATCATGGAGCAGTTTTAGTACTTGAGGCCTGTATGTTTTTGGTAGGACCAGTTGTTCTTTGATTTTCCCATCCTCAGGATTTTTACTGACTCTCACCAGCAGGCCTTTATTGTTGACTTTCAGCCTGTCAAATTGTCTTTTCAAAGCCTGAGCCGCTTGGGTCTTACAAAGAAAATCACCGGCTTTCTTCTTCTTTGCTTCCAGCATAGGTCCTATGTCGTCATCCTCTTGCTGCGCTTTGTGCAGGTCCGCTAAGGCGATGCCCGCGATGGACGAGACCTCTGTGTCCGACAGGACTGACGCATCACACGACAGTGCGCAAATCCACGGTGAATTTCCCTCTTGCTGCAGCGTGCTGGCTTGGGCCACTGCATGGAACACGGCTGTATCCATCTTCTCTGTGTGACTGTGCTCCATGGGCATTCGGGACAGGCCATCTGCATCTCCGTTTAAACGGCCTGGTTTGTAGCGCACATCAAAGTTGTAGTCCGCCAGTTCTGCGACCCAACGGTGTCTCGCTGCGTCTAACCTTGCTGTGGTGAGGACGTACGTCAAGGGATTATTGTCGCTGAACACTGTGAAGTGAGGAGCGTGATATAAATAGTCCCTGAACCGCTCAGTGATGGCCCACTTCAGGGCAAGAAACTCCAGCTTGCCGGAGTGAATGTGATAGTTCTTTTCCGCCGTTGTCAGGCTCCGAGAGCCGTAAGCTATCACTGCTTTACGTCCGTCCTCTTGCTGCTGGTACAAAACTGCACCCAGGCCGTCCTGTGAGGCATCCACGTGGAGTGAGAACTCTTTGGAGAAATCAGGATAGGCCATAACCCGGTCGGATGTGAGATAGTCTATCAGCTTGTTCAGCACAGTGGTATGTTCTTGCGTCCAATTGACCGGAGACTTTGGTGACGCCTGGCCATTTTTCTTCTTTACCACGCCCCTACCTTTCGCCTCCAGGAGCTGGAAGAGTATCCTAGATCGCCGCGAAAAGTCAGCGATGTACTTCCTGAAATAGCCCAGGAATCCAAGCAGGCGCCTGACTTCGCCCATTGTCTTGGGCCGCTGGCTCCTCAGTGCCTCCACAGCCTCCTTGTCCGAGTCATCCATTCTATAGCCCTTCGCTGACACCACGTGACCCAAAAACTTGACCTCTCTGCGAAACAGTATACATTTGTTGGGTTTCAGTTTGATGCCTTTTTCTCTCAGAAGCCTCAGTACCTTCCTGAGATGGTCTAGATGTTGCTCAAAAGAGACGCTGTATACCAAGGCGTCGTCCATGTACGGAACGCAGCACTCGTCGCGGACCTCCTTTAGAGTCTCCTCCATGAACCGTTGGTAGGCAGCTGGAGCTCCCGTGAGGCCAAAGGGGATCCTAACCCACTCCCAGAGTCCCCATGGCGTCACAAAGGCAGTCAGATGACGAGCTTCTTCCTTCATAAAGCCCTGGTGGTATGCTTTGCCTTGATCAAGCGTGGAGAACCATCTCTTGCCTCCCAGCACGTTCAGTGAGTCTTGTATCCTAGGGATAGGGTGACTGTCCTTCATAGATTTCTGGTTGAGCTGGCGGTAGTCAATACACAGCCGCAAACTGCCGTCTTTCTTCCTTATGTAGACCATAGGACTGCTGTATGCACTCTTTGAAGGCCGGATCCACCCTCTTCTCTTGAGGTCCTCTAAGTATGCCTTCACCTCGGCGAACATCGGCGGAGGGATCGAGACATACGCTTTTTGAACCGGCATTCTGTCCTTCAGGTTGATGTCAAGCTCCAGCTCTTCCACACACCCGACGTCATTATCGTCTCTCATGAACGTGCGGCATTCTTCCCGCAGGACTTGACGAACGCGGCGCTTCTGATCCTCGCTTAGAGGTGCATCATTGAGATCCACCGCTGGATCCCATTCCTCCACATCCAACTCTCTCTCCGTCACTTGCACTTGTGACAGATCTGCCGTGAACTGACAAAACCGAGCAAGTCCACAAAACCTACTTTCGAGAAAATCGACGTTTTGTGTTGCGCTATATTACGCGATCGTTTCTGGAAGTTTAAGGGCATATTATAATGCAATTCCTCGATTTAAGAGTGCATACCTTGAATGTTAAAGAAATGTTTGATAGATTTGATGTTTTAAGACTATTTGTGGACTTGCTTTGTTTTGTCAGATTATTCTTGAGATAGGTCTTTGTTGAGAACATGACAAAACCAAGCAAGTCACCCACTTGGTTTTGTCAGTTTATTATTGAATTAAATCCTTGTTAAAAAAATTCACAAAAACAAGTAAGTCAAATCCGCTTGGTTTTGTCAGTTTATTATTAAGTAAATCCTTGTTTTCAAAATTCACCAAACCAAGTAAGTCCCATAGGCCGTTTCTTTGTTAAAAAGTCTGACGAGATGAGTCACATAAGTTCGGTTTTGTAAAATGTGGGTGCGGCAGTTAAAGTGTATGTATGTGTGTGCGTGTTTGTTATTGTTTTTAGCCATTCTTCACTTAATATTCCTCGGTTGGTATGCAAGAGTCATGGTTATGGGGTAGCCCGTAGCGCAGTGGGTAGGCGCCGGTGTTCAATGCCGATGGTCGCGGGTTCGAGCTCCGCACGGGGCAAAACTTTAGGATTCTTATGAGACTTTACGGGTCACCGAGGGTTCTCTCCGGGTACTCCGGTTTCCTCCCTCCCTTCAAAATAATATTAGATGCAGCCAATTTAATTTTAAAAATACAAAACTATTTTCCTTTCAGTTTTCTATTGTAGCGATCTTCCTGCCTTTACACCACGTGTATGTCTTGTATTTTGTTGCCCTTGTTGTGTGTCTGTAATATATTTGTTGCTGTTTGTTTGTGGGTTCGAGCACAGAATAGAATAGACCCAACGTTTCCCGGCGAGTCGAAAGAGGCGACTAACAGGGTAATGTTAACACGGCATCACTGGGCGAAAGTCTTCTACACAGAAGTCACCTGCCAGGGCGAGGAACCTCACGTTACTACAGGTTCAACGACCACGTGCTCAAGGCCAAGGCGAGCCACACTGTATTCGTGGATTTCGGCTGTGGCCAACAGCCTGGAGAGGAATGGGCACCGTCAAGTCTTTTTTTGCCCAAGACACACTACATGATGACACTATCCACTAATTCCATACCGGATCGGTCGTCGCACGGCTCAAGGACCGCGCCTTCCGTTGGCCACCAGGACGGAGGTGTTAAGTATGCTACTGATGGACAATTTAGCAAGATCCGCACGAGAAACAACATCGTCATAGAAACCTGGAATGTCAGGACCCTAACTGCGGAAGGAAAATTAGAAGAACTGGTCCACGAGTTGGACCACTATCGATGGAACGTTCTAGGCATCAGCGAACTGCGCTGGAAAGGCCTAGGTGAAACAACGACCGACAAAGGCCACAAGCTCTATTTCAGCGTTAGAAATTAAAGGAACGAACACGGCGTTGGATTCTTGGTCCACAAGAACATTCTAGCCACTGTCATGGGTTGCCGCCCAGTCTCCAGTAGACTCATTACCATCCCCCTGAGAGCAGCCCTTTTCAACATCACCATCATCCAGGCCTATGCCACAACATCGGACTATGACGACAGCGAAGTGGAGGATTTTATGAAAATCTACAGGCGGTCCTTGACCAAGTGCCGAAGAAGGATATAGTCATAGTGCAAGGCGACTGGAATGCCAAGGTTGGCCAAGATGCGCACCACAACTGGGGAGACACATGTGCACCCCACTGTAACAACGAGACAAATGACAGGGATCTGAGATTCTTGGAGCTTGCCAGACACAACAATTTGGTACTGGCAAACAAGCTTGGTCTCCACAAAAACTCCATACGATGGACATGGCACATTCCCGGCGGGGAGCATCACAACCAAATAGACTACATCATGGTCAAGAAACGCTTCAGATTAAGCATCAACATTGGCAGGACACGCACTTTTCCAGGAGCAGACATCGGAAGTGACCACGATCTCTTGATGATGTCTTTCCGGCTCCACTTGAAGAGAGTAAATACAGCAAAGTGCACTAGACTGAAGTTCGACCTGGACAAACTGCAAGACCCGGAGGTGGCAGAACTATTTCAGGCCACAATTGGAGGGAAATTTGCACCACTGCTCATTTTGGGGACTGGTGAAATAGATGTCAACACCATGACCACCACCTTCAACTCAGCCGTGATGGATGCCGCCACTGAGATCCTTGGCAAGCACCGACCAAAGAAAAAGCCGTGGATCACACCTGAACTTTTGGATGTGTGTGATAAACGAAGAGAGATTTAAAAAAAAAGAAAAAAGAACACCTCACAGTGAGCTGATGTCTACCGAAAAATCAACAATGATACCCGAAAAGGCATGCGCACAGCAAAGGAGAACTGGATAGAAGATCAATGCCATGAAATAGAGAACAGTCTGAACAAAAACAACAGCAAGAAGGCCTACCAGACTGTAAAGCGGCTGACAAATGTCAAACAGCCCTAAGTCTCCACGATCCAAAGCAAGTCTGGCATATGCCTTACAGAAGAACAAGAAGTCTTGGACAGATGGACAGAGTACTGCTCTGACCTTTACAACCATACACCAAATGGAGTTCTAGCATGTCCCGAGAACAGAGAAGAACAAATCCTCCCATTTCTCCGGGAAGAAGTTGAGGCAGCAGTGCTATCGCTAAAGAAAAGTAAGTCAGCGGGAGTGGACAACATACCCGCGGAACTGCTACAAGCAGGAGGAGAAGCGATGATTGATGCCCTCACTATTATCTGTAACAAGATCTGGCAGAGTGGAGAGTGGCCTATACCATGGGCCCAGTCGCTTGTCATCGCTCTTCCCAAAAAAAGGTAACCTTCAGGAGTGTGAAAATTACCGCACCGTCAGCCTCATCAGCCATCCCAGCAAGGTCCTCCTGAAAATAATACTCAACAGGTTGAAACCCCAAGCTGAACAAATCATAGCTGAAGAACAAGCAGGATTCAGGGCAGGGCGAAGTACCACTGAACAGATTTTCAACCTCAGAATAATCTGTGAGAAATACCTACAGCACCAACAACATCTATATCATGTGTTCATAGACTTCAAGAAAACGTTTGACTGAGTCTGGCATGTAGCTCTATGGGCAACAATGAAAGTATACAATATTAGCCCTAAAATTATTGAAGCCATCAAACGCCTGTATGACAAGGCTACAAGTGCAGTCCTCCACAACAGCGCCATCGGAAACTGGTTCAGAACAACAATCGGTGTGCGTCAAGGATGCCTACTCTCTCCAACACCCTTCAACATCTTCCTAGAGCGCATCATGTCAGATGCTCTTGCAGATCACGAAGGCACAGTCAGCATAGGGGGTAGAGCAATCTCCAATCTTCGTTTTGCGGATGACATTGATGGATTGGCTGGAGAGGAACAAGAACTTTAACAGCTGGTACAGAGGCATGACACCACCTCCAAAGCCTATGGAATGGAAATAAGTGCACAGAAGACCAAAATGATGACCAACAACACCAATGGCATCAACACGGACATCAAAGTCCAAGGTCAATCCATCAACACAGTGCATAGCTTCAAATATTTAGGAGCCATTGTATCAGACAATGGGCCCGACAGAAAGTCCTCTCCAGGTTTGCACGAACAACTGCTGCACTGACAAGGTTTAAGCCATTTGGAAAGACAGGACCATCAGTCCATTCCAAAGTAAGACTGCTGCGCTCCCTTGTCATCTCCATCTTCCTATATGCTTGCGAAGCATTGACCCTCACAGCAGATCTCCAACCAAGAATACAAAGCATGGAGATGAGGTGATACAGAAGACTTCTGGGCTTTTCCTATACCCAACACATCACCAACGACGAAGTCCGAGAGACCATCACACAAGCTATTGGACAACACGATGACCTGCTCACAGTGGTGAAGAAACGGAAACTCCGATGGTATGGCCACGTCACCAGATCATCAGACCTTGCAAAGACTATTCTGCAAGGCACAGTGCAAGGAGGTAGAAGAAGAGAGAGACCGAAAAAGAGGTGGGAGGACAACATTCGAGAATGGACTGGTTTGACACTGAGCGAAGCCATCAGGGCTGCTGAGGACAGGGAAAGATGGAGTATGTTGGTTAAACGATCATCTGTGGTGCCCCTACGACCTCAGGGTTACGGGACAGGGTAGGGTAGGATAGGATAGTTTGTTTGTTTCCACACCTCGTGGAAGTTGCCGCATAGGCGGAAGAGCCACAGGATCCTTCATGGTGGGCAGGAAAGTACATGAAGAAAACTCTTTTTCAAAAAGCCGAACACGTCATTTGCTGACTGAAATTTCGTCATCTTTTTCACAGGAAAATAATACTGCACAGCAGCAATAACATGGATTCTCACTGGTCCACTTCATCGTAAGGCACTTTCTCATTGGTCGGGAGGACTTACTTTTTTTTGTCAGTTTATTATTGAAGATGACGTCATCATGCCAACTCGAGCATCAGCCAGAGGATCGCCGAAACAAAATCGCAGTGGACTTGCTTGGTTTTGTTAGTTTATTCCCCCACTTAAATGTTTTTTAACAAGGACTTACTCTATGATATCTCCAAATCTAAACATAGTTCGGATTTGATTTTTACAGGTAAGATGCGTCATTCTCTTGCAAGTTTGATGGCGCAAAAAACTCATTTTCGACCTTAGGTGGACTTACTCGGTTTTGTCAAATCACGGCAGAGATGCACCACTTGCGAGAGGACCCTGGCTGGCGTCTTCGGGAAAGCATCCCTCAGCATGTCTGGCTCCAACTCCTCTAAGAAAGGGCAGATCGCATTGTAACCCAGGATTGGGGTGGTTACGCTCTCCATGTCCGTGACGACGAATGGAACGACCATGTCTTTCGTGTTGATCGACACCCTCAGCGTGCACCATCCCAGCAGAGGAATGTGGGTGCCGCTTGCTGATGTCAGTCTTAACTGGGTCCCTTGGTCTCCCCATTCATGCAGCGCTCGGATTTCCACTCCGCCAGTGTTCGTTTTCAGCCATTTCTTGGAAATGAGGCTGGCCTGGGCCCCCGTGTCCCATAGAAACTCCATAGCAACTCCATTGACTCGGCCCTGAACCAGGCATCTCGCTCCTACTAGTTCTGCAATTCTGTTCTTGAATCTCTCACTGCCGGGGTCTGTGGCTATACTTGCCAGGGTAATGAAGGAAAGTTTCATTTCTGGAGGGTCTTCTTTCTCTTCAGTCACGGCTGCCCCCCTCAGCGTGACTCGCTCCCGTTTCCCTGGTTTTTCTGAGCTTTGGGCTGCCTGCAATCTCGCTCAAAGTGAGATTCGCTCCCACATCTCCAACAGTGAGTACATCTCTGTTTATTGTTCCTTCGACAATCACCACATCTGAACTTTTGTCTTGTTGTCTTTGTCTTGAGTTCTGCCTCAAGGCTCTGAATTCTTGCGTTTAGCTGATTCAACTTCTCCTCTCTGTCCTCCGACCGCCTCCTCTTTCTACTAGAGTCGTCTGCCATCAGCTGAGTCTTGACCTCTTCGCAACGCTTAGATACCCGATCTTGAGATATCGTAGTCAGTCTGTTGATCTCGGCTATGATTGTCTCATCAGCAGCTTTTTGTTCGACCAGAGCCTTCACCGTAATCCTCATTTCCACGTCAGACAGCCCCTTGATGAACGCGTGTTGGTACGTGGAGTCTATCAGACTGTCTGGGTAACTTGGCTCTTTGGATCCCCTCGCTGCCAGCTTGATTCGCTCCCTTGTGTCCAACAGCCTCATCATGAAGTTTGAGGCCGTTTCTTCGGCCCTTTGTGAGGCACTCGTCAATGAAGCAAATAGTTCAGTTGCGGAAGGCTCTTTGAAGTGTTGTTGAACTAGACGGCACACTTCATTGAGGTCCAGTTTTGCCACTTCCAAGTAGTGCTTCAGTGGTAGGTCAGCAGGCATTGCGTTCACCAAAGCTTCCTGAATTTCATGATCTGAGTAACCTTTCTGCACGGCACACTCAATCTGTCGCTTGATGCTGGTGTAACTGGTGAAGTTCAACTTTAATTCGTGTCGAACGGTAACTGTCGTCGACGATGGCTTGTTTTCGTGTCTAGGGACTTCATTTTGGCATTTATTTGCAGACAGCAGTTTCTTCACTCGTACGATCGTCGTCTGATCCTCCGCCGACATTTTCATCAAGCTTCCAGTGACAGCCGCCGTCAATTCGTGTTCGTTCAACGCCGCAGCACTCCCCACACCAAGCAGAGTAGCAACGGCAATTTTCAGTTGAAGAGACGCATGGCACACCTCCGCCAGCACCTCCATCTGTATGTCCTCCATCTTGAATGCAGGACAGTTGAACGAGCCCCCAAATGTAATCTAGAAAATAGGAGACAACCGTCAGTGTTGTAAGTTCAATGTAGACTCTTTTTATTCAATTAATGACAACACAAATAACAAACGCGATGACTCAATTACAATGGACATCGATGCATATTAAGCAATAAATATGAATTAATCCCAAAACCGTTACCATCTTAACCTTTCTTTTCAAACAACCGTCAATACAATTTATAAACTTACCTAGAAAATAGGAGACAACCGTCAGTGTTGTAAGTTCAATGTAGACTGACAGTTTGGAATTATAATTCTGCTCTCGCCCTATTGGGCATTACCGTGTGAACACTATTCACACACACACACACACACACACACACACACACATCTATTCAAATACGAAATTCTCAAAAGTCCACTGCATTACACATGTACAACCAACATCTCTCCATTGACCTTAGGTAACCTAAGTGTGCTGGGTAGGCATGTACAACCAACATCTCTCCATTGACTTTAGGTAACCTAAGTGTGCTGGGTAGTCATGTACAACCAACATCTCTCCATTGACCTTTGGTAACCTAAGTGTGCTGGGTAGGCATGTACAACCAACATCTCTCCATTGATCTTAGGTAACCTAAGTGTGCTGGGTAGGCATGTACAACCAACCTCTCTCCATTGATCTTAGGTAACCTAAGTGTGCTGGGTAGGCATGTACAACCAACCTCTCTCCATTGATCTTAGGTAACCTAAGTGTGCTGGGTAGGCATGTACAACCAACATCTCTCCATTGACCTTAGGTATCCTAAGTGTGCTGGGTAGGCATGTACAACCAACATCTCTCCATTGATCTTAGGTAGCTAAGTGTGCTGGGTAGGCCTGTACAACCAACATCTCTCCATTGACCTTAGGTAACCTAAGTGTGCTGGGTAGGCATGTACAACCAACATCTCTCCATTGATCTTAGGTAACCTAAGTGTGCTGGGTAGGCATGTACAACCAACATCTCTCCATTGACCTTAGGTAACCTAAGTGTGCTGGGTAGGCATGTACAACCAACCTCTCTCCATTAATTTTAGGTAAGGCAAGGTTGTGACACAAGCCTTTGGGACACGACACGGGGGAAAGGCCCAAGATGGCAGGGGACCAATATATTTACACTTAAGCCACAATGGAAGTTACGATCGCAAAATGATTGGCGGGGTTGGGTGAGGGATGAGATAACAGGGGACCAATATGTTTCCACTGTAGCCACAATGGAAGTTACGGTCGCATAATGATTGGCGGGGCTGAATGAGGGGTGAGATGGCAGGGGACAATATGTTTACATTTAACCTAGAAAAGAAGGTTTGAATGAATGAACATTGAGGTCTACACCCACCATTGGCAATATGGTAGGCGGGGATAACCATCCCAGGGAAAGAGGGGTAGGGACCTAAATCAACACTGAACCACAAGAGCAATCATACTGCTACAATGGACAGTGAAAATGGCCACTTTTTATTTCGCCCACCACGGGATTGGAACCTAGGTCATCGGTGTGTCTTGCGGACACTCTACCACTTGGGCGGTGTGTCTGGCGGACACTCTACCACTTGGGCGGTGTGTCTGGCGGACACTCTACCACTTGGGCGGTGTGTCTGGCGGACACTCTACCACTTGGGCGGTGTGTCTGGCGGACACTCTACCACTTGGGCGGTGTGTCTGGCGGACACTCTACCACTTGGGCGGTGTGTCTGGTGGACACTCTACCACTTGGGCGGTGTGTCTGGCGGACACTCTACCACTTGGGCGGTGTGTCTGGCGGACACTCTACCACTTGGGTGGTGGGACTAAAAGAAGGTTGGAGAATGAAATGACTGGCTGAAGGCACAGCTTGAGCTCAGGATGAGGGCTATATAATGTTTATATTGCCGCCTGCGGCGGGTAGATTTCATTTTATTACATCCTTCCTGCTGACTTCTTGTACACCTTGAAAGTAGCACTGTGCTTGTTTCATCCTTTGACGTTCTGCCTACTTCAACAGTGCACGCTTTTAAACATCACTCCATTATTCCATCCTATTACAGATCCTGTTACAACGTACAAGTCGCTTCCCACATGTGTGTTTGCAAAAAGCAACTTTGACCATTGGATTATATTCGTATTCTAATCCTGTGCCTGTTTAAGAGATCACTGTAGATATTCCGTACTATTACCACCCACAGTCTTCGAAACAGTGGTCATGTGTAAGCAAGACGCTGAACTGCACACTCTCTGGCTTGACCGTGTTGTTTTCACTGTTGTTTCAATCATATAAGTGAAGTGTGTTTAAAACAACCCTTTGTTTTTCTTGTGTTTCAGAAGGCGATTTTCTGAAGAAAATGTACAGACGACATTCCGCACCCCTCCATGTCGCCCTTGCGGCATGCTAAAAGACCCGGTCTATCTCTCTCTACATTCTGAATTGTATGTGCTAACTGTGAGTATTATGCTTTTTAATCGACCATCGACTTCCTCTCTCTCTGTCTCTCTCTCTCTCTGTCTCTGTCTCTGTCTCTCTCTATCTTTCCCCTCTCTCGATGTATCCCTCCCTTTCTCTCTCGTTATTATGAACGTGGAGGCACCGCCACACTACGTACACTTTGTGTAGTGAGAGAGGTTTAACTGTAAAGGAAATCGTTAGTTAAAGCATCGCCTTTTTTGTTTCCATTTCCAGGAACATCTACCTTCCCCTCTATCCTCCTCCCCCTCTATCCTCCTTCCCCTCTCTCCTACTTCCCCTCTCTCCTCCTTCCCCTCTCTCCTCCTTCCCCTCTATCCTTTGTTGCATCAAGTTTTATTCATCAGATTAACATAAGTTGTACTCCTCCTTCCCCTCTCACCACTTCCGTTCCCGCGCATTGCCATGTTGTGTTGTGTATTTAATGATTATATTTACAGTTTGTTAGTCACTGCGGTAGTGGACTGTACGCGACCGTACAACCACCCTCCATCCTATTTTGCATGCCGTACGCTTCACAGAACTCACACCCTTACTTCCCAGCATTCACAGTTCTAAATGTAAATCTATTGCTCTCCTACCCCAGGGACGCGGGCGAGTCTTACCAGACTAATCAAGTTACTATTCAGAGTGCCAATGACCATGCGCGCTGGCTTTAATAATAGTAACGGTGATACTGGATGCTGCGCACATGCCCTTCCTTACGACCTCAAAGCGCGACGATCTGTACCAACATATACGTTCACCTGTTGCACATACTCTTCCACTCACAGTCTCATATAGCAGCAAACATCCATATATACAAACATCCATATATCAGCAAACATCCATATATAAAAACACATGGTGTAAAGACAGGGATATTGCTATTACAAGACGGAAGGGAATTTTTTGTGTGAAATGCAGTGGAAAATCATTTTATTTTTGTGAGATTCCTAGAAAAACTATATGTTACACAGTTACTTCTATTACCGAAAGAACTTTTTCAACCCTCTTCTTCTTCTTCTTCTTCTTCTTCTTCTTCTTCTTCTTCTTCTTCTTCCTCTTCTTCTTCTTCTTCTTTTTCTTCTTCTTCTTCTTCTTTTTCTTCTTCTTCCCCCCCCTTCCTATTTGACTGTCCTTGGGTCCCAGCGAGTGAATTACATGATCTGCGTAGCATAAAACCTGTTTTCCTCCTGTCCTTGTCTCTCGAGACTTTGGGAGAACTGACGAGAGTTTAGCCAGCTTCCGTCTGGGGAGACAACTCTAAAAAACAAGGTTAACCCAATCAGATCAGCTTGGTGGAATTCGTTTGTTAAGGCGTCTCCTTTTAAATACATTTTTGTCTGTGTTTTAAACACGTTTTCTTCTCCTGTCGTTTGCTTTGTTTTCTAACTTTCCTACGGCGTCTCCTTTTTAAACAAACCTCTCCGTCACGCACGAACACATGCCCGCCCGCGCACACGCACACACATTTCGATATACTGCAAGCGTGTGTAATGTGTGCGGAGGTATAAGTCTTGAAATGGGTGACTAACCTTGCTTTTTATGCAGCAAATGGGTGTTTGTATTAGCCACCCAGTTCCGAAAATCACTACAGAAATCATCATCCCTACAAGCAGACAGTACATTACTTATATAGCCTCTCCGCAATCGAGAAAAAAAATCGAACATTCTAGCATGACGCAGTAACACCAAATCACAATAAATCTCGTCACCGGAACTGTACACTGCCTTATGTCACATGTTTAGGAATCTACATGGTTCGACCAGCTTTTGCCCGTAAGGTCTAGAAGCTTCAATCGATAATAAACAAATAATTTCAGAACATTCTCAACAATATTGATCGACGAGAAGTATCAACATTATACAAAGCGTCTTATAGCAACAACGCATAAACAAATCAAACACACACGCACACACACACACACACACACATTTTGATAACTCAGCAAAAACCGTTATCTTTAACAACGTTGTGATGAACTCAACAAAAGCACGCGCGCGCACACACGCACACACAAACAGGCGCGCTCGTTCGCATCACATTGTAAAAAAACAACAGTTTTCTTTTATATATTTGGAAAACTTTGTTTTTGTTTGAAACTCTTTGTTTTGATTTGTATTGTCCATCTTTCGAACGTTGTTTTTTTCCTTTAACCCTTGCAGTGCCGGCTGGCCAAATATCACTTGCTGGTAAGTATTGCTGGTCTTGCACGTCATGGAACAGCTCAGCTGAACTCTATTGCTAATTGTGATGCAACGCCAGAATCAGACACAATTACCTGGTATCAAAATGTCAATATAATCTTATCTTTATTAGTAAAATGAGTTCTTGATATTATCAAAATCCCAGCAAGCCCCGCAAAGATAAACGTATGGGCCTAAAGGAGACATGCAGCTTGGTTTGTGATTATTTCTCCCTTTCTCCACACATGTGTTCAATACCGTTAATGAGACAACAGGCCTATTTGTAGTTAAGTATTGAAAGAGTTAAAACACTTTTTGTAACCCTTAATTTCCGCCTGTGTCCCGCTTTGTCATCCGTCTTCGTTAAGACACGTTTGCATTCTGATCACATTATGTGTCTTGTTTGTGTTTTGTCTTTTGTGCAAATCTCTTTTCTCTTAATTAGACTTTGTTGCCTTGCTTTTTTTTTTTTATACTTCTCACCTCATTATTACTTCCTTTTTGTAACAAGTCCCTTGGTTCTGAAGTTTGTTGTTTAATGTTTTTTTTGCTGGGAGCTGTCTGTGGCAAATCAAAATCGTGTGGGCCTTGTTTTTGTTGTCTGTCATTTGTTGATGATCTTTCCTCTTATTTCCACCTACAGTTGTTGTTATTATGGTTTGTTAGAGTACTTCTCACATATGAATTAAACTTCAACATTAACGCCACAATCACGCACAGTGTTTGGAACTTCGTTGTCCATGGTTATTACGAACAGTCGGAAACTCAATCAACGTGTCTTTGTCTTGTCTATTGCCAACGGTCTTTTCTCTTAATTAGACTCCCTCTCTTTTGTTTCGTTGTTTGTCACATTTCTAAAGTTAAGTTTTAATTCCATTTGTTCTCTTCTACCTCTTTGTCCGCGTCCTTTGTTCTTCTTCTTTCTCTCCTCCTCCTCCTCCCTTCCCTGCAAATCTCAAACAATCCAGGAGTGTCAGCATAGAGCTAGGCAACGAAACAATCCAGGAGTGTCAGCATAGAGCTAGGCAACAAAACAATCCAGGAGTCTCAGCATAGAGCTAGGCAACGAAACAATCCAGGAGTCTCAGCATAGAGCTAGGCAACGAAACGATCCAGGAGTCTCAGCATAGAGCTAGGCAACAAAACAATCCAGGAGTCTCAGCATAGAGCTAGGCAACGAAACAATCCAGGAGTCTCAGCATAGAGCTAGGCAACGAAACAATCCAGGAGTCTCAGCATAGAGCTAGGCAACGAAACAATCCAGGAGTCTCAGCATAGAGCTAGGCAACGAAACAATCCAGGAGTCTCAGCATAGAGCTAGGCAACGAAACAATCCAGGAGTCTCAGCATAGAGCTAGGCAACGAAACGATCCAGGAGCCTCAGCATAGAGCTAGGCAACGAAACGATCCAGGAGTGTCAGCATAGAGCTAGGCAACGAAACGATCCAGGAGTCTCAGCATAGAGCTAGGCAACGAAACGATCCAGGAGTGTCAGCATAGAGCTAGGCAACGAAACAATCCATGAGTGTCAGCATAGAGCTAGGCAACGAAACAATCCAGGAGTGTCAGCATAGAGCTAGGCAATGAAACAATCCAGTAGTGTCAGCATAGAGCTAGGCAACGAAACAATCCATGAGTGTCAGCATAGAGCTAGGCAACGGAACAATCCATGAGTGTCAGCATAGAGTTAGGCAACGGAACAATCCATGAGTGTCAGCATAGAGCTAGGCAACGAAACAATCCATGAGTGTCAGCATAGAGTTAGGCAACGGAACAATCCATGAGTGTCAGCATAGAGTTAGGCAACGGAACAATCCATGAGTGTCAGCATAGAGTTAGGCAACGGAACAATCCATGAGTGTCAGCATAGAGTTAGGCAACGGAACAATCCATGAGTGTCAGCATAGAGCTAGGCAACGGAACAATCCATGAGTGTCAGCATAGAGCTAGGCAACGAAACAATCCAGGAGTGTCAGCATAGAGCTAGGCAACGAAACAATCCAGGAGTGTCAGCATAGAGCTAGGCAACGGAACAATCCAGGAGTGTCAGCATAGAGCTAGGCAACGAAACAATCCAGGAGTGTCAGCATAGAGCTAGGCAACGAAACAATCCAGGAGTCTCAGCATAGAGCTACAGTAGGCAACGAAACAATCCAGGAGTCTCAGCATAGAGCTAGGCAAGGCAGAAAGATACTTTTTTTTCCTCCTCCGCCTTCTGCTACACAACAATCTTAATAATAAAACATATGAAATAATAATGGATGTTCTACACCGGCTTTTGCAGGAGTTCAAAACGCGGCGATCTGTAGCAACATCTACGCTCAACTCGTTCCCTCTTGCACACGCAGTGATGCGTCCACGCTTGCACACGCAATGTTGCGTCCACTCTTGCGCACGTAGTGTTGCGTCCACTCTTGCACGCGAAGTGATGCGTCCACTCTTGCACACGTAGTGATGCGTCCACCCTTGCACACGTAGTGTCACATACGTCTTATTGTATTTACAGAGAAATCGCTATTAGACAACGGACATGAATTTTGTTGAAACTTTAAATGGTGTCCAATACCATTTTTGACGAAAAGGAAAAAGAAAAAAAACAACCGTGGCCTGAAATATCGTGTCTTAACACACGTGGCCTGAAAAGTCTCGTATCTTAACACACGTGCCCTGAAAAGTCTCGTATCTTAACACACGTGGCCTGAAAAGTCTCGTATCTTAACACACGTGCCCTGAAAAGTGTCGTATCTTAACACAGGTAAGTTCGTCCTCTTCGGGTTCGAACCTGCAACCTTTGGCATAAGACTTCTTCTTCTCCTCCTCCTTCTCCTCCTCCTCCTCCTCCTCCTCCTCCTATGCCTTGTCCTTCTTCTTTCCTTAAAAGACAGAGAACTAAGGAAGGTGGTTGAGATCTCGGGGCAGCCTGGCTGGAGACAGAGGAAGACACAATACGAACATCACTTCTTCTCTGCCCTCCATTGACGCTGGCCACACAACGCAGCTAGCAAAATGCTATGTTTCATAATACGCCTTGTTTTACCCGCTTATTTATCAATTATGCCTTGGATTTAGGAACCATATAACTGCAATTTGTGTGTTTGTAGTGAGCAAGCATTGTTGCTACAATTAGTCGGAGGTATATCTCCATGCATTGAGGCAATGTTTAGGTGAAGGTCACTTTAGCAACGGTTATTAGTTCCTATCCCCCTTGTCCTTTATGTTACGTATTTGTATGGATAATGTGCGTTAGTAAGATAATTGTATGATATGTGTATGAATAATGTGCGTTGGTAAGATAAATATGTGATATATGTGTTCGGAGAATGTGCATTAGAAAGATAATTGTTATATGTTTGTAAGTACAATGTGCCTTAGTAAGATAATTATGTGATATATATATATATATATATATATATATATATATATATATATATATATATATATATATATATATATATATATATATATATATATATATATATATATGTATGAATAATGTGCGTTAGTAAGATAAATATGTGATATATGTGTTCGGAGAATGTGCGTTAGAAAGATAATTGTTATATGTTTGTAAGTACAATGTGCCTTAGTAAGATAATTATGTGATATATATATATATATATATATATATATATATATATATATATATATATATATATATATATATATATATATATATATATATATATATATATATATATATATATATGTATGAATAATGTGCGTTAGTAAGATAATTATATTATATATTTGTAAGGTAAGTGTACGTTAGTAACATAATTAATAATGTACTAATAATGTGCGTTAGTAACATAACTATGTGCTATATTTGTATGGATAGTATGCGCTAACTCTGTGACTCAAATATCGCCTATTAAATAATTTATACAATGAACCTCTCATTGTTTTCCCAAAGGCTTTGTCAACAGTTCAGTAACTGCACTGAATGACAATATTTCAGAGGATCCATGCTGTCCGTCTAACAACTATGAAGTACGGCCTTGACGGGCATGATGTCGTCAGTTACAGACCTGCAGCACTAATTATGTTTGATTTCCCCCTAGCCACCGACGTCAAGGCCACGCTATGCAGTTTGGAATTATATGCTTGAAATCACGGGGCCTAAGTTAATTTGTTTTCAAACTCCATGGTTATAAAAGTTATTTAGTTTTCGTGATCAGGCTACGTTCCATTTTTTTGTTCAGAATTCTGTATTCTATGTTGTTGTTTTTCATTTAACTTCTTCTGTACTGCACTCCTGCTTTTAGATTTATCTTTTGTTATTTTCTTTCTCTGTGAACCCAGCATTTTGCACTTTCAACAAACACTAGCGCAAACAGTATTGGAGTAGCGTGTTCTTTCACAAAGAGAGGGAGAGGGAGGGAGAGAGAGAGAGAGAGAGAGAGAGAGAGAGAGAAACAGACAGACAGACTGCTAGACAGAAACAGAGAGAGAGAGAGAGAGAGAGAGAGAGAGAGAGAGAGAGAGAGAGAGAGAGAGAGAGAGAGAGAGAGAGAGAGAGAGAGAGAGTAGAAGAAAGATATGACGCATGGCGCTGTCTGCTTGTTTTAAAGCAAAGAAGGGATAGAAGTCTGGAGTCTGAATATGAAAAATTATTAAAATATAAATGGAAGTAGACAGCTCTTTCCTGTAAATTGGTTTAGAGAGTCTAGCAAAAATCATTCCCATCCCCTGGCTTTCGTTCTTCCTCTGACATTTTCTGGTCTTAACCTTTAAGCTAAATGGACGAACGCACGCATCAACACACAGACACTCTTCACATACACACATACAGACACTCTTCACATGCACACATACAGACAGACACTCTGCACATGTACAATCACAGACAATCTGCGCTCGCACACACACATTCTCTCTCTCTCTCTCTCTCTCTCTCTCTCTCTCTCTCTCTCTCTCTATCTCTCTCTCTCAACTTTATAATGCGTTCATCATAAAGTTGTCCCTTCCATATATCACTTAACCTTTCACCTGCATCAATAACCTATATCAACAAAATCAGTTTCCATCAATAGTTAAAGAAGCTAGTGGTGCATTTACCTAAAACAACCTACTATTGCATTTTTAGTGCATTGTAAAGCGTGGCGAGCCCATGTTTGTTGGGGTACAACGCTATATAAATCTACCGTATTATTATTATTATTATTATTATTATTATTATTATTATTATTATTATTATTATTATTATTATTATTATTATTAAAACAAGCGATAATTCAGTTCTTGACAACGTTCGACCAATTTCCATTCTGGCTGTTTTATCTAAACTCCAGGAAAGACATATTGGTATTAAACTGATGAGATACTTACAAAATAACCCTCTTTTACATCCTTTTAAGTCTGGCTTCAGACCTAAACACTCTTGTCAAACAGCTCTCGCCCATTGTTGTGATATTTGGCTTAATGTTATAAACAAGAAGAACAGTTTTTCTTGACCTTAAAAAGGCATTTGGTCTAGTTAACATTCTTTCCTTCTGGAGTGGAAACAATGCAATACAATATTCTTCTGGAGTGAAAACAATGCAGTACAATATTCTTCTGAAGTGGAAACAATGCAATACAATATTCTTCTGGAGTGGAAACAATGCAATACAATATTCTTCTGGAGTGGAAACAATGCAATACAATATTCTTATTTAAAAATAAAATCTGTAGGCATATGTTGAATTTTCTGTTCTCAAAAAGTGAGGGATGAAAAAAAAGGTTGTAAAATATTCTTTTAAGATAATGACGATGATGATGTGCGTGTGCGTGTGCGTGTGCGCTTGTATGTGTGTGTTGTGTGTGTGTTACACTCATTCGATGTTGGTGTTTTTCTATCAGTATTTGATTCAGCCCCGATGCTTGAAATCCTGATAGGTGTAACTCTGATTCGTTTATCCACGCAGCCTGCTCACTCAGCAACAAGGCAAAGTCTTCGTATGAAGTTTTCCACTTTTATTCAGCACACATCAACAACTGCATACAATCGCCTTTTTACTCTCCTCTCCTCTCTCACACAGAGCATCGAATATATAGTTTTTCTCTACTCCATAACACGGTGGAACGATCGAGTATGACGCAATTATAACCAATCATAAATAAATTCGTCATCACTGTCTTACGTCATACAATTTCCCTTTCTGTCCAAGAATGTTCTCAAACATCGCGAAACTTCGATCGATAGTAAACAAGCAGATCTAGAGAATTCTCCAATAATATCGACTAACAAAAATTATCAACGTTATACAAAGCTTCTTCTAACAATAACGCAAACTCAAATCAAAGGTAAATACACTCTATTATTGAATACTTTGCAAAGCGAACCGATTAGATCTATCGTGCGCGTTTCAGACATACTATCCTTCGCGTTTCAACGTAACAGTGTGTTATGTATGATTGTCAATTTAAAGTTAAAGGATCTGCATTATTTTAATTTGTAAACGGACAGATTTCAATTAGTCTAAATTCTGTATCCCTAATTTAAAAAGTTTCAGGTTCTCCCTCTCTCTCTCTCTCTCTCTCTCTTTCTCTCTCTCTTTTTCTTTCTCTCTCTCTCTCTCTCTCTCTCTCTCTCTGTGACTCTACCCAACCGACTTACTACCTAGCTGACTAATTGTGGCCCACTTTACTCACTACCCAACTGACTTCCTACCCAGCTGACTGACTGAGGCCAATTTACTGACTCTAAAACTGACTGACTCTACACAGCTGACTGACTTTACCCAACTGACTGACTCTAACCAACAGACTGACTGTTCCCCACTGACTCATTCTACCCAGCTGACTGATTTACCCAGCTGACAGACTTTATCCAGCTGACTAACTCCACCTAATTATTGAAGCGAGTTCCTGTTGTTGTAACAGCGCCAATACGGACATTTTCTGTGCAAAACAAAGCTGTTATTGATAGAATTGATAGCTTTCCTTAGTTTGTAACATCACACTAGGAAATAAGTGCCTGGATAGCTCAGTTGATAGAGCAATGAGCTCGTGTTACAAAGATTGCGGGTTTGATTCCCGGTAGCCCGGACAGAAACATTGGCTGTGTGCACTGGTCATCTTGCTATTAGTGTGATGTTGTTTCAGTGTAGAACTTTCCATTTTGCACTGGTCATCTTGCTATTTATAACGTGTTGTTTTTTGTTTGTTGCTGGGCTCTGCACAATGGAATGCTGTAACCCTCATGTCTATTCTATGGGAACCGCTAGTGAGTCACCCGATGAATTACTTTAATACATTTATTTATTTAGCTCGGTCTGTGTTAAGGCTGGGGTACAGAGATAGATAGAAAAATGGTAAAAGATCACTGTCACACTGTAAGGAATTGAGTCTGTTCAACTCTGGATACTAGTGCAAAAATAAAATTATATATTTTTACGTCATTATCGTACTGCATGATGACGCACATTTCGCCATTTCCAGTGTTGTTATAATTATCTAAAGAAAATGGATGTATGAAAGTTGAGCAGTGTGTTTGTTATTGTAATAGTCGTGTCCAGCCGTCTTTGGAGGTACGTAGACCAATAGATAATATATAGAATAAGTACTTGGATATTAAGAAATGATAATAATATAGATTTTGATGGAAATGTATTTAGAATAAGGACTTGAATAGTGAAGGTCATAAAATGGAGAAAATGACCGTTGTTTTGCCCTAAGAAGAGCGGCGAATTTTCATTATGAATAGATTTAAGGTGAAAATAATATTATGACATAACGTTAAGGATTTTGTTCACATTGTCTGTTTTAGGGTTTTTATGTGGAGGTAATCAGGGGAGAATAATGTGGTAATCCATTCATCAACATTGGGGATCTGTTTATCATCATCGAGCCATAGCCATAGGACTGCCATCTTCATTGAACATTGACTGTGCATTGAGACAACATCATCAGACATCAAATCCTTCGTAATCCTGCAAATTAGTGTTGTGATTTAGTATTATTGTTGTGTCATGTCGTCTTCGTGAGGAATAAATGAGTGTGAATGAAGTATTCAAACAAAAACAAAAAGTCTTCTTTTATTTTGTCATTCCAATGTATTTATTATTATGAATAGATTTTTAACGAACGCTGCTTCGTTACACACACTAGCTTTCACACGGCTATGAATCATATGTAGTCCAGCCACTTGATAACAGTCAAAATCACACATTTATTTCTTCTACTCTATACACTATCTTCGAAGTACGAATCTAACTTAAAAGTTCAATTGTCAATGCGAATGGTTCGCTCGCTGATAGTCTAGGCAGCTAGTTATTCTTCATAGGGCACTGGCTACTAGCGTTCATGAAGAGTGGACTACTGTGGTCCTTTTGCTACAGGTTTAGTGCACTGTTTCCTGGGCACTTAACTGAAGTGTGACGTGTTTGAAGCACTGCGTTGTGGTAGCTTCTGGTACACGCTGGGTCGTCGTGTAGTCTTTGACTTTTGGTACGACGTTTGAGGCTATCTGCGCACGATGCTGTAGATGCCTTGGCAGCCAACTCGAATCGTAGATTAGGGTCTGTTTTTCTGTTGAGTTGGGCTCACGATATCCTGCCTGCTCGTCTGTAACATATGAGACGAAATTCTGCACAACCCTGAATAATAGGTCTGTGCAGAGCGTCTCACTGAAAGCCAAAGTAGCCCTCAGTGATAGCTCCACATCTCTATACATAAGCGACGAACATTCTGCTAAGTCGGTGGTCCACTGGAATTTCCACTCTAATTTCCTATACATACATAAATATAAATCGTGGCTAACTATACACATAAAGAATTAATAATATTATAAACATTCACTGGTACAGCCACTGGTCTGCAAGCATACTTATAGGTTAAACAACAGTGGTTCCTTCAGGTATACAACATAGCGTAAAAACCAGTCGTGCTTAACACGTGTTTGGCTTCTCCACGTGGTAAGGCAAAATCGGACTAACAATTCAAATCTATGCATAGCAAATTCCACAAACATAATTTCAACAATAATATAAATACATCAGGATGAAACAGAAGCACGTTCATTTACCTGTTCAACAATGTCAGGCCCGTGGCTACTTGATTGAATTCAAAAATTCAACAAGCACTGCTTCCCTGTTCTATCAGTGGAGATATTTATCTGCTCTGGTGTAACTGTGTACTGCTCAGAGCTTTCCACACAACTGACCTATATTTGGCTTGGACTGAATCAGCCAGAACTGGTTCTAAACGCTCTACCTGTGTCCCGATTGGCGGAAACAATCTAAGTGGCTATAAAGTTCAAAACACCCTCGTAGGCTGCGATGATGTCACTAAACGGCTCGCGTCAGCTCGCAGTGTGTGTGTACACATCAGTTATAACTTAATCGTCTGCTATAGACTACAGTAACCTTCTAAGTTTTACTACTGCTAAACAAGCAAAAGCTCAAATAGCGCGGGGTAAACGGGTCTGCTTGTGACACTATTAGTGTGATGTTGTTTCAGTGTAGAACTTTCCATTGTGCACTGGTCATCTTGCTAGTAGTGTGATGTTGTTTCAGTGTAGAACTTTCGATTGTGCACTGGTCATCTTGCTAGTAGTGTGATGTTGTTTCAATGTAGAACTTTCAATTGTGCACTGGTCATCTTGCTTGTAGTGTGATGTTGTTTCAATGTAGAACTTTCCATTGTGCACTGGTCATCTTGCTAGTAGTGTGATGTTGTTTCAATGTAGAACTTTCCATTGTGCACTGGTCATCTTGCTTGTTGTGTGATGTTGTTTCAATGTAGAACTTTCCATTGTGCACTGGTCATCTTGCTATTAGTGTGATGTTGTTTCAGAACTTTCCATTCTACCCCATTCCCGGTCGACTAGGATTGTGCTCAGTTGTCTTAGTGTCAGACTGTGCGCCCTAGGCAGCGAGTGGGCACCTCAGGCGGCTTAAGCTAGATCCTGTGTCTGCCAGCGCCTTGAGCAGATCTTGAGATGGAAAAGCGCTATATAAGAATAATAAATAAAGTAATAATAAGTGTTAGCATTCTTTGTATTGTATTAGCATAACTGTAATGGTCCTGTGTACACTACGTGGTGTCTTAGGACGTAAAACACCATTCTACTACTTGTACCACAACTGTACTGTGATATTGGGGAAATGCTGACACCAGTCACACGCCTTACTACGCAAGTTTTACATGATGCGAGCCAGCAAACAAACGAATGAGTCCATTTCAAACATCATGCATTGCAGAAGTTTCAAATTCTATCTAACATTTGATTTCTTTATTCGTACCACGTGTGTGGGTGTGTGTGTGTGTGTGCTTGCGGGCGTGTGTGCGTGTTTGTGTGAGTGTGTGTGTGTGTGTGTGTGTGTGTTTCGTCTTCTTCTTCTAAGTCAATTTAAAAATTGCAGAAGGATAAAAAGTTGTGCTTAGTTGATGTTGACGTGCGGTTGTGCTGCGAGTGACTGCGTCTTTATCTCAGTGTGGCCAGTTTGGTCACGCTTGTCGGTCACCATGTTTCTCCACCAGGACGGTGCCTTCTGTCCCACGACAACCCGCCCCTGCAAATGTGCGATGAACTGTCTTTGCCCAAGCTGTATAACGTTGATGCTTACAAATAAGACCTGTGCTTATTTTAAAGCACTGTGGTAGGCCAAAAGCACTGATGCTTCTGAAGTGTGTATGTGACCGTTTTATGTGTTGCCTTATTTATTTTTTGTTTGTACATGCCATTATTTTAAAGATATTCTACATTTTACATTTTTTTATATTTGTGCAGCCGAAAAGCAAATTTCTATGTAAATTTCATTGACGAATAAAGTCTCAATCTTAGTCTCAGCGTCAAGGAAGGTTTAATGGTGGTCAAAGTCTTCAATATTATAAGGTTTATCCAAGAAGGACCATAATTTATACTGATTGGATTTGTTTGTCACCGCAATTACGATCTTCGGCACCTTTCAACTGGAACCGTTATAGTGTCAACCACCGCATTTCAACAGCGTTTGACAAGAAAGGTCTTAGAAGTTCTCTGAGCGCCCACCGTTCACCAGTACTGACAGCTGGACTGGTGATACGTGTGTTGTGTGTGTAATGCGTGTGGTTGCCACTGTGAATGACAGGTTGCTTTGTGAGTAATCTGACCATGGTTATTCTTCCCGTCCCTCCATACAGTTGTATTAAAGGTTTCGGTCTAGCACCTTTACACTTCATTTGAAGATGGGGGGGGGGGAGAGGGGGTGTGATGGGGGTATGGAAAGGGAGAGGGAAATAAGACATGCTTTGAAGCGCAGTGTGTGAATTTTAAAAAAAAATTAAACTCCACTTTAATCAACTAAAAAAAATGTTATGGTGGTTGGTGGATGGGGCTTGAAATCGCTCAGATGGTAGACCCAATTCATTAATACTGATTATTTTATTTTCGTCAGTACTTTTTTTTTCATCATGCTTTTCTTGTACGTCTGGTCGGTTGTGTGAGTGACAGCTAGCCTTTGTGAGTGACAGCTAGCCTTTGTGAGTGACAGCTAGCCTTTGTGAGGAATCTAACCATGTTTCTGTTCACAACTCAACCCTCCGTCAATATACTACTTTCCAGACTAGGACATCCACTCCATTTTGGTGAGGGTGCTGAGAGATTGAAATAGCTCATGGGGTAGAGCAATTGTCTCTGTTGTTGCAATTTGTTTATGATTTTTCTTCTACGTCAGGTTGGCTATGTTAGTGACGTAGTTTTTGTGAGGACTATGACCATGGTTATTGTAGAACGTCAGGTTCCATCGCTGTTCTTTTACATGATAGAAGTTTCAGGTAATACGTTAGACGTAATTCCCAATGTCAGGAATCGACCTTTGTCTCCTATGGGGGTATTTTAGGGGTGGGGTTGGCGGATGGCGAGGCAGGTTCAGCAGGTAGAGCACAGTTAAACCATTACAGTATTAAAACTTGAAATTTGTTAGTTCAGCATATCACAGTGGGATAAATAAACACTCCATTTTAGTAGATGTAAAACAAATCTGACAGCACTATTTACTCTTTTCACAAAATTCACATTATTGGAACTGAATAGATCTATTTAATATGTTATTGCTGTGAGCAAGCTTGGTGAGGATTATGTCAGCGCTTAGTGGTCGGCTGATGGGTTCCGTTCCCCATTTGAAGAGCTGTACTGCACTGCAGCTGGTCGGCTTTGAAAAGGAAGGCAGTAGAAAATTCAATTTTTAAGAGCGGCAATTATACTTCTGTGAGGAATCCTGGCACGTGGTTAACACATCTCTACTTCACATTCAAACATGAGACAGTTTGTCACGCCTGCTGGCGCTGCTCAGCGACTGTTATGTGTATCCCCCGGGAAAGCAACAAAATTTTAATCAACAAGCAAGGAGATAATGCATATTTTACTCTCAGCAAAGGGAAATAAATCGCTTGCAACTCTCAACCCTCGTTTTCAATGTCGCTTCCAAAGCAACACCCATGGCTGTTGAACTTGCTAACTTCTAACTGAATTTCACAGCCATGCAATTTCCGATTATAAAGATGGGAGAGAGAGGGGTGTTGTGATAGGGTAGAGGGCGGCAGAGAGAGAGAGAGAGAGAGAGAGAGAGAGAGAGAGAGAGAGAGAGAGAGAGAAACGTGGACTTGAACAAGGAAAGGAATGGCGTAAAAGAGAGGATTATGAAGAAAAAAAGAAGATGGGGGAGGAGTAGGGGTAGGGGTGAGATTGAGGAAAGAAGGAAGGAAGGAGTAGAGTATCCAGTAATCAACAGAGGATTAAAGGCTCACAACTTGAGAAAGGAAATGAGGGACATAGGAAAAACGAGAATGTATCTTCAATGTGAACAAAACTGGAAAGCACGAGATGATGAAGGCGGGTACGGACAGGAACAGTAATGCAGATGTGATCAAAAGACGATGCAAGTTGAAGGACAGAGAGAGAGAAAGAGAGAGAGACAGAGAGAGTATGGGGAAATGGGGAGGGCAGAGACAAAGAGACAAAGAGAGACAGAGCTTGCTAGTTACCAAGATGTAATTTAAGACAGGGAAATAGTCATATAGAGAAACAGAACTTTCTAGTTGCCAAGATGTAATTTAAGACAGGGAAATAGTCATATAGAGAGACAGAGCTTTCTAGTTGCCAAGATGTAATTTAAGACAGGGAAATAGTCATATAGAGAAACAGAACTTTCTAGTTGCCAAGATGTAATTTAAGACAGGGAAATAGTCATATAGAGAAACAGAACTTTCTAGTTGCCAAGATGTAATTTAAGACAGAGAAATAGTCATATAGAGAGACAGAGCTTTCTAGTTGCCAAGATGTAATTTAAGACAGAGAAATAGTCATATAGAGAGACAGAGCTTTCTAGCTGCCAAGATGTAATTTAAGACAGAGAAATAGTCATATAGAGAGACAGAGAGAATCAATGGTCAAATGTTGTGAAATATAAAAACCGACTTGGTGATTGGAGACAGACAGGTGTGTGTGCAAAGACAATAAAGGAGAATGAGGAACAGAGACAAAGAGAGAAAGAGAGAGCGAGGGACAGAGAGAGAGGGGGACTAAGAGAGAGATGGAGGGAGGTAGAGAGTGAGGGAGAAAGAGAATGAAGGAGGAAGGAGAGTCCAAAGGAATGTGCGCAAGCCTGGCGTACAATTTGTATCACAGTGGAGGAAGATGGCGGAGACAGGAGGAAATGGAGGTAGCGTAATTTCCGATATCCACAGAGAGATGGGTACAGAGGAATCCTATGTCATGACGATAGAGGAAGGAGAGAGGACAAAGGGGGGAGTTAAAGAAGTGATGAAGAGAGAGAGAAGGAGAGAGAGGGCTCTATAATGAAGTGCTACAGCTTGCCTAATTCAATCTCAGTGGCGGTTTTTAGTTTAAATGGAGGAGCGTGTCGGACATGTGCAGTGAGCGACGCCACGTGAAAACACCCTTAAAATATAACCCTCGCTACAGCTTCAGTTTTTCTACGTAAATCTTTGGCTGCTCCCTGTCTGTCTCAATGTCTGTCACTCCTCTCACTACTCCCTGTTGGAAAATGAACTCTCTCTCTCTCTCTCTCTCTCTCTCTCTCTCTCTCTCTCTCTCTCTCTCTCTCTCTCTCTCTCTCTCTCTCTCTCCATCCTCTTGAGAAGTATAATGATTGCTTGTATCATCAATTAGGGCTACATCATTTGCTATTGGTAGTGCTGAACGTCACAACTTGAAACTGCTCCTGATCAATAGTCTAATGAAAGCATCAAAGGACGTCACACTAAGTATTTGACACTCGCAAGCAAACGTCGCTACAGACAAGTGTTCACGGGGAAGCACAATACCGCTCATCACAGCTGGAGCCTTTAGGACAGCATAAATGTTGCAACGCTTTTCATTAGCGGGATGCGGAGCCCGTCAGCCGGTATCACTCGGTGATTGATCTTTATCTTCTGTGCCCAGCGTCGGTGATTGAGAGGTCAACGTTTTATCAAATATCGTCTTTTGTGAAATTACTGTTTCGTTTCTGTCCATGATGTTTCGAGAGGTCAGAGTTATATCACATATCATCGCCTTTCGTGAAATTAGGTTGCTTCTTCTGTTTCTGCCCTGATTGGTGGTGGATTGGCCAAGGTTGTATCAAATTTCGTATTTTGTGAAATTAAGTCTTTATTTTTTTGTTTCTATCCATCTTTAATAGTGGATAGGCGAACGGTGAACAACAAATATCATCGCTGGAACAATGATTAAGTGGCGGAGAGCGTGTTTAACTGAAAGTCTACTGTGCTTAATATTCACGCTCATGGCCTGGAGAGCGTGTTTAACTGAAAGTCTACTGTGCTGAATAGTCACGCTCTTGGACTGGAGGGGTGGCGTTCAAGACGTTTAGTGTTGTATAAAGTAAATTTATAGTATGATTTTACTTTTTTATAGTATGATTTTACTTTCTAATGTGGGCTGTTGGATAGCGCAGAGGTTGGAGCACTCGCTACTGTGTCGCAAGTTAAGCACCGTCCAGTGCGGTTAGCACTTGGATGGGTGACCGCAAAACGTGAAGCGACAAATAACAACGCCCCCAGTTGACTCAACTGTGACTGAGTACCTACTCTCTTAAGGATGGGGAAGGTAAAGCAGCGAGGGAGAAAGATGGGCATCACCCTCATTACGCTGGCCCAAGATAAGTGTGATCTCCAACATGTATTGCTAGAAGAAGAAGATGAGGAGGAGGAGGAGGAGGAGGAGGAGGAGGAGGAGGAGGAGGAGGAGGAGAAGGAAGAAGAGGAAAGGAAGAAGAAGGAAGAGGATGAAGATCTTATAAGTCGTAAACACCCATGCTGTTGCTGAGTGTGGTTCATATCCGGCAAAAGCCATCAAGTAATGGACACAACTAGGTGTTTGTTCAAATGGTCCTTCATAGGCCATGGCTTCTGTCACTGGGGATAGTCATAAACACAGTACCATTAACCTGATCACATGACTTACTGCCGTCATCAACTGTCATATTACATGACTTAATGCCATCAATAACCGTTATATCACATGACTTACTGCCACCACCAACTGTCCAACTGAACTGACCTTAAAAAATATACTTTGTCCTTGTATAGCACTTTAGCTGTTCAAGACCTGCGCCCACAATTCTTTATTACAAATGTTAAGATGTGGATGCGGTAACTATGTACATTCACAAAGTAATGCAGTATTCAACGTGACTTGACTTGGCTTGACTTTAGATACTTTTTCCCAGCCACCTATTTCATTTATAAAATAGTCATTTGTGTTCCTCCGCCTATTTGATTTTCACTGGCGAGTCACGTTGTCATTGTTGTGAAAGGAGAACCCTAGGGCGGGATAATTAACCTAGAGTCGCCACAAAAGATCAACGCAGGCTTTTTGTAGGACAATTGTTAACCAATTTGGTAAAATCTTCCGTACATCTAACTAATGTCAATATGGCTTTGATTTCTCCCACGCAGGCACATTTACCTCCCCTCCCCCTCTCCACCCCTCTCTCCACCCCACTCTCCACCCCACTCTCACTCTCCCTATCTCACCCACCTGGCTCTCTTTCTCATCCCCCCACTCCTTCTCTCTTCCTCCTTCCCTTTCCAACCTTGTCACTCACTGTGTTCTCAGGGTACAGTTGCTGACATCCTTGTCACTCACTGTGGTCTCAGGATACAGTTGCTGACAACCTTGTCACTCACTGTGGTCTCAGGATACAGTTGCTGACATCCTTGTCACTCACTGTGGTCTCAGGGTACAGTTGCTGACAACCTTGTCACTCACTGTGGTCTCAGGATACAGTTGCTGACATCCTTGTCACTCACTGTGGTCTCAGGATACAGTTGCTGACAACCTTGTCACTCACTGTGGTCTCAGGGTACAGTTGCTGACAACCTTGTCACTCACTGTGGTCTCAGGGTACAGTTGCTGACATCCTTGTCACTCACTGTGTTCTCAGGGTACAGTTGCTGACATCCTTGTCACTCACTGTGGTCTCAGGGTACAGTTGCTGACAACCCTGTCACTCACTGTGGCCTCAGGGTACAGTTGCTGACAACCTTGTCACTCCATGTGGTCTCAGGGTACAGTTGCTGACAACCCTGTCACTCACTGTGGTCTCAGGGTACAGTTGCTGACAACCCTGTCACTCACTGTGGCCTCAGGGTACAGTTGCTGATAACCTTGTCACTCACTGTGGTCTCAGGGTACAGTTGTTGACAACCTTGTCACTCACTGTGGTCTCAGGGAACAGTTGTTGACATTCTTGTCACTCACTGTGGTCTCAGGTTACAGTTGCTGACAACCTTGTCACTCACTGTGGCCTCAGGATACAGTTGCTGACATCCTTGTAAACTCACCGTGGCCTCAGGATACAGTTGCTAAAAACTTTGTCACACTCACTGTGGCCTCAGGGTACAGTTGCTGACAACCTTGGCACAATCACTGTGGCCTCATGGTACAGTTGCTGACATCCTTGTATTTCACTGTGACCTCATGGTACAGTTGCTGACAACCTTGGCACAATCACTGTGGCCTCATGGTACAGTTGCTGACAACCTTGGCACAATCACTGTGGCCTCATGGTACAGTTGCTGACATCCTTGTATTTCACTGTGACCTCATGGTACAGTTGCTGACAACCTTGGCACAATCACTGTGGCCTCAGGGTACAATTGCTGACATCCTTGTATTTCACTGTGGCATCAGGGTACAGTTTCTGACAACCTTGTCACACTCACGGTGGCCTCAGGGTACAGTTGCTGACCTCCTTGTACTTCACTGTGGCCTCAGGGTACAGTTGCTGACATCCTTGTACTTCACTGTGGCCTCAGGGTACAGTTGCTGACAACCTTGTCACACTCACGGTGGCCTCAGGGTACAGTTGCTGACATCCTTGTCACACTCACTGTGGCCTCAGGGTACAGTTGCTGACATCCTTGTCACACTCACTGTGGCCTCAGGGTACAGTTGCTGACCTCCTTGTACTTCACTGTGGCCTCGTGGTACAGTTGCTGACAACCTGACCCAAAGTGTGTTGGTGATCAATAGTTGTGTACGGACTGCAAGTAATAAATAAAAGGTATAATTGTCACGTTTTGTGAATTACAATATATACTGTCGGTCTTCCGTGGTCTTGATCTCCTATTATTGAAAAGCTTCCACTTCTAAGCTTTAGTAAAGTGCTTAAAAGTTACAGTTCAGAAACTTTAGATCTGCGTCTTTAACCTGTTCCCCCTCATATTTTTAAAGAAATACATTTACCTGAGTTTCCAATAAATTTTAAAAAAAGACATTTCTGTTCATGAAAGTTTCATAGCGACAGAGACAAGGACAGTTTGGGAATGGATTTGCAGTTAAAACGTTAATGCTAGTTGAATAGAATATGAAGACGCTGTTTTAGGGCACAAATAAGTGCAAACAGAGAATGGGACTATAAAGAGAGAGAGAGAGAGAGAGAGAGAGAGAGAGAGAGAGAGAGAGACAGAGAGACAGAGAGAGAAAGAGAGTTTCACGGTCAAATGTAATATTTTGGGGAGGGAGGATGTTGCAGTTAGCCCAAGTCAAAGATCAAGACGGCGGAGACCGTGGCGAGAAATTGGGTTGTATGAAACTAAGAAAGAGCGGGGTTGGGGATGAAGGTCAAATGTGGATGGAATCGGGAATGGGGTGTGGGGGAGGGAAGGGGGAGGGGAGAGAGATTTTTGCGGTTAAAGCGTTTAGCGTAAGGGAATAGATCAGCGGGAAGGAGCGGGACCTTAATGGCGGCACTGACAATGGCGGACTGATGACGGCCATGACTGTTACGATCTTTCCTCCCCTCTTAACTAAGCCCGCCAGCCTCTATTTAAATGCTCCGGGGAAACTTAGTCCCCATAATGAAGCACATTTAAACGCTATACAGACGTTATTCACCACCGCCATCGAATATAGCCAACAGTATTAGGACACAAAAAAGCACGTTGAAAGTCTCTCAATGACCTGGCTCACAAAGCACATTGAAAATCTCTCGGGAACTTGCTCACGCAGCACGTTGAAAATCTCTACAGGAACTTGCTCACGCAGCTTTCAGCCATAAGGAACCGTATTCAAGCCACATTCCAAGAAGCACATGAGACTCTTCCAAATTGAAATCCAAACCTTATTATTTTATAACAATGGTCATAATAATGGTATATCAGGCAACGCCAAATATTCCATAGACACTTGTTCCGCACATTCACATTCAAATAAAGAGCAATGTTAAAACACCTATCCTATCCTATCCTGTCCCATAACCCGAAGGTCGTAGGGGCACCACAGATGATCGTTTAACCAGCATACTCCATCTTTCTCTGTCCTCAGCAGCCCTCATGGCTTCGCTCAGTGTCAAACCAGTCCATTCTCGAATGTTGTCCTCCCACCTCTTTTTCGGTCTCCCCCTTCTTCTACCTCCTTGCACTGTGCCTTGCAGAATGGTCTTTGCAAGGCCTGATGATCTGGTGACGTGGCCATACCATCGGAGTTTCCGTTTCTTCACCACTGTGAGCAGGTCATCGTGTTGTCCAATGGCTTGTGTGATGGTCTGTCGGACTTCGTCGTTGGTGATGTGTTGGGTATAGGAAATGCACAGAAGTCTTCTGTAGCACCTCATCTCCATGCTTTGTATTCTTCGTTGGAGATCTGCTGTGAGGGTCCATGCTTCGCAAGCATATAGGAAGATGGAGATGACCAGAGAGCGCAGCAGTCTTACTTTGGAATGTAGACTGATGGTTCTGTCTTTCCAAATGGGCTTCAACCTTGTCAGGGCAGCAGTTGTTTGTGCGATCCTGGAGAGGACTTCCTGTCGAGACCCATTGTCTGACACAATGGCTCCCAAATATTTGAAGCTGTGCACTGTGTTGAGGTATCGGCCTTGTACTTTGATGTCCGTGTTGATGCCATTGGTGTTGTTGGTCATCATTTTGGTCTTCTCTGCACTTATTTCCATTCCATAAGCTCTGGAGGTGGTGTCAAGCCTCTGTACAAGCTGTTCAAGTTCTTGTTCCTCTCCAGCCAATCCATCAATATCATCCGCAAAACGAAGATTGGAGATTGCTCTGCCCCCTATGCTGACTGTGCCTTCGTGATCTGCAAGAGCATCTGACATGATGCGCTTTAGGAAGATGTTGAAGAGTGTTGGAGAGAGTAGGCATCCTTGACGCACACCGATTGTTGTTCTGAACCAGTTCCCGATGACGCTGTTATGGAGGACTGCACTGGTAGCCTTGTCATACAGGCTTTTGATGACTTCTATAATTTTAGGGCTGGTGTTGTACACTTTCATGGTTGCCCATAGAGCTGCATGCCAGACTCGGTCAAATGCCTTCTTGAAGTCTATGAACACATGATATAGATGTTGTTGGTGCTGTAGGTATTTCTCACAGATTATTCTGAGGTTGAAAATCTTTTCAGTGGTACTTCGCCCTGCCATGAGTCCTGCTTGTTCTTCAGCTATGATTTGTTCAGCTTGTGGTTTCAACCTGTTGAGTATTATTTTCAGGAGGACTTTGCTGGGATGGCTGATGAGGCTGATGGTGCGGTAATTTTCACACTCCTGAAGGTTACCTTTTTTGGGAAGAGTGATGACAAGCGACTGGGTCCATGGTGTAGGCCATTCCCCACTCTGCCAGATCTTGTTACAGATAATGGTGAGAGCATCAGTCATCGCTTCTCCTCCTGCTTGTAGCAGTTCCGCTGGTATGTTGTCCACTCCCGCTGACTTCCCTTTCTTCAGCGATTGCACTGCTGCCTCAACTTCTTCCCGGAGAATTGGGAGGATTTCTTCTTCTTCTTTGCTCTCGGGACATGCTAGAACTGGTGGGTCTCCATTTGGTGTATGGTTGTAAAGGTCAGAGCAGTACTCTGTCCATCTGTCCAAGACTTCTTGTTCTTCTGTAAGGCATATGCCAGACTTGCTTTGGATAGTGGAGACTTTGGGCTGTCTAACACTTGTCAGCCGCTTCACAGTCTGGTAGGCCTTCTTGCTGTTGTTCTTGTTCAGATTGTTCTCTATTTCCTGGCATTGATCTTCTATCCAGTTCTCCTTTGCTGTGCGCATGCCTTTTCGGATGTCACTGTTGATTTTTCGGTAGACATCAGCTCCCTGTGAGGTGTTCTTTTTCTTTTTTAACTCTCTTCGTTTATCACACAGATCCAAAAGTTCAGGTGTGATCCACGGCTTCTTCTTTGGTCGATGCTTGCCAAGGATCTCAGTGGCGGCATCTGTTACAGCTGAATTGAAGGTATTGGTCATGGTGTTGACATCTACTTCGCCTGCCCCCAAAATAAGCAGTGGTGCAAATTTCCCTCCAATTGTGGCCTGAAATATTTTTGCCACCTCCGGGTCTTGCAGTTTGTCCAGGTCGAACTTCAGCCTAGTGCACTTTGCTGTATTTACTCTCTTCAAATGGAGCCGGAAAGACATCATCACGAGATCGTGGTCACTTCCAATGTCTGCTCCTGGAAAAGTGCGTGTCCTGCCAATGTTGATGCTTGATCTGAAGCGTTTCTTGACCATGATGTAGTCGATCTGGTTGTGATGTTCCCCGCCGGGACTGTGCCATGTCCATCGTCTGGATTTTTTGTGGAGACCAAGCGTGTTTGCCAGTACCAGATTGTTGTATCTGGCAAACTCCAATAGCCTCAGACCCCTGTCATTTGTCTCGTTGTTGCAGTGGGGTCCACATGTGTCTCCCCAGTTGTGGTGCGCATCTTGGCCAACCTTGGCATTCCAGTCGCCTTGCACTATGACTATGTCCTTCTTCGGCACTTGGTCAAGGACCGCCTGTATATTTTCATAAAAATCCTCCACTTCGCTGTCTTCATAGTCTGATGTTGGGGCATAGGCCTGGATGATAGTAATGTTGAAAGGGGTTGCTCTCAGACGGATGGTAATGAGTCTACTGGAGACTGGGCGGCAACCCATGACAGTGGCTAGAATGTTCTTGTGGACCAAGAATCCAACGCCGTGTTCGTGCCTGTCATCTCTACCGCTGAAATAGAGCTTGTGGCCTTTGTCAGTCGTTGTTTCACCTAGGCCTTTCCAGCGCAGTTCGCTGATACCTAGAACGTTCCATCGATAGTGGTCCAGCTCGTGGGCCAGTTCTTCTAATTTTCCTTCCGCAGTTAGGGTCCTGACATTCCAGGTTCCTATGACGATGTTGTTTCTCGTGCGGATCTTGCTAATTTGTCCATCAGTAGCATACTTAACACCTCCGTCCTGGTGGCCAACGGAAGGCGCGGTCCTTGTGTAGCCGGGCGACGACCGATCCGGCATGGAATTAGTGGATAGACTCATCATGTGTTGTGTCTTGGGCAAAAAAGACCTGGCAGGGCCCAATCCTCTCCAGGCTGTTGGCCACAGCCGAAATCCACGAATACAGTGTGGCTCGCCTTGGCCCTGAGCACGTGGTCGTTGAACCTGTAGTAACGTGAGGTTCCTCCGCCCTGGCCGGTGACTTCTGTGTAGAAGACTTTCGCCCAGTGATGCCGTGCTAACATCACCCCTGTTAGTCGCCTCTTACTACACGCCGGGAAACGTTGGGTCTATTCTATTTGCCCGAACCCACAGTTAAAACACACTTAAACACTATTATCCCACCTAACCACTACAATAGTCAACTGTAATCATCCACATTGTATTATCCCACTTACCCACTACCATAGTCAACTGTAATCATCTACATTGTATTATCACACTACAATAGTCAACTGTAATCATCCACATTGTATTATCACACTACAATAGTCAACTGTAATCATCCACATTGTATTATCACACTACAATAGTCAACTGTAATCATCCACATTGTATTATCACACTACAATAGTCAACTGTAATCATCCACATTGTATTATCACACTACAATAGTCAACTGTAATCATCCACATTGTAAAACGTAACATACTGTGCAACCAAATCCTGGAAAACCCAGCACTAGTTTTAATACGGTGTCCAGAATGATAACATGAGAGGTAGAGGTAGCTCAAGTTAAGCTTTCTATGTTTATAATTGATATACAATGTAGGCATTTTTCACATTGGCTAAATATTATCATTGGAAATGATAACATCGTTCTCCTACCTTAATTCGATCCAACTTTGCATTTAAAAAAAATCTGTATTACCTCTTTCAAAGAATTATTACAGGCCTTAAACATTGCTCAAATAACTTGAGATACATAACGAATCAAAATGTAAAAAATGCATTAGGCACATATAAACACTGTTGCCCTGTCCTATCCTATTCCATAACTCGAAGGCCGTTGGGGCACCACAGATGATCGCTTAACCAGCGTACTCCATCTTTTTCTGTCCTCAGCAACCCTCATGGTTTCGCTCAGTGTCAAGCTAGTCCATTTCCGAATGTTGTCCTCCCACCTCTATTTTTGTTTCCCTCTTCCTCTGCCTCCTTGCACTATGCCTAGCAGGATGGTATTTGCAAGGCCTGATGCTCTGGTGACGTGACCATGCCATCGGCGTTTCCGTTTCTTCACCGCTGTGAGCATGTTATCATGATGTCCAATGGCTTGTGTGATGGTCTGTCGGATTTCGTTGCTGGGTACAGGAAATCCTCATCGGAAGTCTTCTGTAGCACCTCGTCTCCATGCTTTGTATTCTTCGTTAAAGATCTGCCGTGAGGGTCCATGTTTCACAAGCGTATAGGAAGATGGAGATGACAAGGGAGCGCAGCAGCCTTATCTTGGAATGTAGACTGATGGTCATGTCTTTCCAAATGGGCTTCAACCTTTTCAGGGCCGCAGTTGTTTGTACGATACTGGAGAGGACTTCCTGTCGGGACCCATTGTCTGTTACAATAGCTCTTAAATATTTGAAGCTATGCACTGTGTTGAGGGATTGGCCTTGGACTTTGATGTCTATGTTGATGCCATTGGTGTTGTTGGTCATCATTTTGGTCTTCTCTGCACTTATTTTCATTCCATTGTCTCTGGAGGTGGTGTAAAGCCTCTGTAAAAAGCTGTTCAATTTGATGTTCCTCTCATCAATGTCATCCGCATAACGGAGGTTGGAGATTGCTCTACCTCCTATGCTGACTGTTGCTTCGTAACCCGCAAGGGCATCTAACATGATGCGCTCTAAGAAGATGTTGAAGAGTGTTGGAGAGAGTAGGCATCCTTGAATCACACCGATTGTTGTTCTGAACCAGTTCCCGATGGCGCTGTTGTGGAGGACTGCTTTGGTAGCCTTGTCATACAGTCTTTGATGACTTCAATAATTGTAATGCTGATGTTGTACACTCTCATGGTTGCCCACAGAGCTGCATGCCAGACACGGTCTAACGTTTTTTTGAAGTCTACAAACACATGATATAGATGTTGTTGGTATTTTAGGTATTTCTCGCAGATTATTCTGAGGATGAAAATCTGTTTAGTTGTACTTTGCCCTGCCCTAAATCCTGCTTGTTCGTCAGCTATGATTTGTTCAGCTTGGGGTTTCAACCTGTTTAGTATTATTTTCAGGAGGACATTGCTGGGATGACTGATAACGCTGATGGTGCGGTCATTTTCACACTCCTGAGGGTTACCATTTTTGGGAAGAGTGATGACAAGCGACTGGGTCCATGGTGTAGGCCACTCCCAAGTCTGCCAGATCTCGTTACAGATAATGGTGAGGGCGTCAATTATCGCTTATCCTCCTGCTTGAAGCAGTTCCGCGGGTATATTGTCCACTCCCGCTGATTTCCCCTTCTTCAGTGATTGTACTGCTGCCTCAACTTCTTTTCGGAGAATTTGGAGGATTTCTGCCTTTTCTCTGTTCTGGGGACATGCTAGAACTAATGGGTCTCTGATTGATGTGGGGTTGTAAATGTCAGAGCATTCTCTGTCCATCTATCTAAGACTTCTTGTTCTTCTGTAAGGCATATACCAGACTTGCTTTGGATTGTGGAGACACTTGTTAGCCGCTTCACAGTCTGGTAGGCCTTCTTGCTGTTGTTCTTCTTCAGATTGTTCTCTATTTCCTGGCATTACTCGCCTATCCAGTTCTCCTTTGCTGTGCGCATGCCTATTCGGATGGCATTGTTGATTTTTTGATACGCATAAGCTCCCGGCGAGGTGTTCTTTTTCTTTTTCATCTCTTTTCGTTTTTCACACAGGTCCATACTTTCAGGTGTGATCCACTGTTTCTTCTTTGGGCGGTGCTTGCCAAGGATCTCAGTGGCGGCATCTGTAACCACTGAGTTGATTGTGATGGTCATGGTATTGACATTTACTTCACCAGCTCCCAAAATGAGCAGAGGTACAAATTGCCCTCCAATTGTGGCTTGGAATATTTCTGCCACCTCCGGTTCTTGCAGTTTGTCCAGGTCGATGTTCAGTCTGGTGCGCTTTGCTGTGTTTACTGTCTCCCACGAACGCTGAGATAGGCCTACGTCGTACTCGCAGCTCCCCTCACACACATTTACATTGACATGATAAAACTGGCTTGACGTAATATAAAAGAGCATCACATGTAAACATTTACCTTACAGCATAAAACTGGCTTTACGTAATATATAAGAGAGCATCACATGTAAACATTTACCTTACAGCATAAAACTGACTTGACGTAATATAAGAGAGAATGGGGCCGGGTAGCTCAGTTGGTAAGATCGTCTTGCTAGTAACCGAAAGGTCGCTGGTTGGAATCCCGGATTGGTCAACGTGTGATCACAATATTTTCCCCTTTACCAACAACTGGCCCGCTGGTGTCAGTATAAATCGGTCCAGTAGTCACCCATATGCGAAAGTGTCGTGTGACTATAATCTACAAACAACATAAGAGAGAATCACATGTAAACAGCATAAAACTGACTTGACGTAATAGAAGAGAGCATCACATGTAAACATTTACTTTACAGTATAAAACTGACTTTACGTAATATAAGAGAGCATTACACGTAAACATTTACTTTACAGTATAAAACTGACTTGACATAATATAAGAGAGCATCACATGTAAACATTTACTTTACAGTATAAAACTGACTTGACGTAATATAAGAGAGCATCACATGTAAACATTTACCTTACAGCATAAAACTGACTTGACGTAATATAAGAGAGCATCACATATAAACATTTACTTTACAGTATAAAACTGACTTGACGTAATATAAGAGAGCATCACATGTAAACATTTACTTTACAGTATAAAACTGACTTTACGTAATATAAAAGAGCAAATGTAAACATTTACCTTACAGCATTAAACTGACTTGACGTAATAAAAGAGAGCATCACATGTAAACATTTACTTTACAGTATAAAACTGACTTTACGAAATATAAGAAAGCATCACATGTATACATTTACTTTATAGTATAAAACTGACTTGACGTAATATAAGAGAGCATCACATGTAAACATTTACTTTACATTATAAAACTGACTTGACGTAATATAAGAGAGCATCACATGTAAACATTTACATTACAGTATAAAACTGACTTGACGTAATATAAGAGAGCATCACATGTAAACATTTACTTTACAGTATAAAACTGACTTGACGTAATATAAGAGAGCATCACATGTAAACATTTACTTTACAGTATAAAACTGACTTATAAGAGAGCATCACATGTAAACATTTACTTTACAGTATAAAACTGATGTCATAAATTTAAAAACAAGTAAATCAACACACACACCTCCACTGCTAAAATATATCACAACATTGAAAACATACGTCATTTCCTCTGTATGAAATGATCTCAGCCACAAACACGTTGCAGAAACGGAATCAGAATTCTTTGTGGTCCCCACTAGCGTTTGGACAATGTGACATGTACAACAGTATTAGCCGCACTATTTAGTATCTTAGTAGATGATTTCTCGCAATCCTCTTCACAGCACGCAGTACCAAAGCTGTTTACACACGTTAAACAAAGTCAATCTTCTGCTATAGTCTATACGCCCCTTAAGTCTTTAGGTATACTCCGTTTTTTACGGGTCATGTATCTCTCGGCATTTTACTCTCTCTCTCTCTCTCTCTCTCTCTCTCTCTCTCTCTCTCTCTCTCTCTCTCTCTCTCTCTCTCTCTCTCTCTCTCTATCTATCTCTGTCTCTCACTCTCTATCTCTCTATCTCTCTTATTTCATTGTTTAAACAAATTGTTCCTAAACCCAACCATAAGTAAATTAATTACACGAGTATAAATTGCTGCTTTCCAGAATGAATCTCTATAAACAAAACCAATGAGAGATACATGACCTGTAAAAAATGGAGTATACCTAAAGACTTAAGGGGCGTATAGACTATAGCAGAAGATTGACTTTGTTTAACGTGTGTAAACAGCTTTGTCCAAACGCTAGTGGGGACCACAAAGAATTCTGATTCCGTTTCAGCAACGTGTTTGTGGCTGAGATCATTTCATACACTTTCTTCCTTTGGATTATAAACCGTTATGAACATTTTTATCATTTCAAATAAAGCTCTTGAAATATCTAACATAACTCTTAAAGAGTACGTTTTGGCTGGTAAATACTAATCGCGGATGAGCTCATTATTTTATATATTTGTATTGTATTTAATTGTATGCCTATTATTAGCTGTACGTTTTAGTGCGTTAATTAATTGTTGGTCAGGGCAGTCTGCAAGACTAGGCCTTTGAGGCTTAAATCATTTATTCTATTAAATATTCAAATGTTTAGTTTTCTCTCTCTCTCTCTCTCTCTCTCTCTCTCTCTCTCTCTCTAAGCCTCGCTGTGCACAGTGCTCGTGAAGCAGTTGGACATTGCGCGCCAAGGGCCATCAATCATGCATGGAAACAGCAATGGAGTCCACAAAATATTAACACACTAGATAGTACCTGCATACTGAAACTATTATTATTATTATTATTATTATTATTATTATTATTATTATTATTATTATTATTATTATTATTATTATTATTATTATTACTTGTTCTTTGTTCTTCTGGCTGTGGGCAATTACGTGTTCCCTGCAGCTTCTCACCCATCTCCACTGCCAGGCCATACAGCCACCCACATATGTTGCCCCCTCCACCTTTCTCTACTGCCAGGCCCTACAGCCATCCACTTATGTTGCCTCCTACACTTCTCTCTACTGCCAGACCCTACAGCCACCCACTTATGTTGCCCCCTCCACCTTTCTCTACTGCCAGACCCTACAGCCACCCACTTATGTTGCCTCCTATACCTCTCTCTACTACCAGACCCTACAGCCACCCACTTATGTTGCCCCCTCCACCTTTCTCTACTGCCAGACCCTACAGCCACCCACTTATGTTGCCTCCTACACCTCTCTACTACCAGACCCTACAGCCACCCACTTATGTTGCCTCCTACACCTCTCTCTACTGCCAGACCCTACAGCCACCCACTTATGTTGCCTCCTACACCTCTCTACTGCCAGACCCTACAGCCACCCACTTATGTTGCCTCCTACACCTCTTTCTACTGCGACAATGACATCCACATATGTTGCCTACTACACCCCTCTCTACTGCGACAATGCCATCCACATATGTTGCCTCCTACACCTCTCTCTACTGCCAGACCCTTTAGCCACCCACTTATGTTGCCTCCTACACCTCTCTCTACTGCCAGGCCTTACAGCCATCCACATATGTTGCCTCCTACACCCCTCTCTACTGCGACAATGCCATCCACATATGTTGCCTCCTACACCCCTCTCTACTGCCAGGCCCTACAGCCACCCACATATGTTGCCTCCCCCGCCGGTTTTCATGACACGTTGGCTGTCAACAATGGCTTTCCATGCGGTAGTGATCATTATACCCAAAACCTTCACCCGATCCCATCCCCCGCACACACGGCAATTACCACCTTTGCCATCCCTAAGCCTCAGCTAAGACTGACCAAGCCACAGCAAAGACAGAGCAAGCCATAGTTAAGACAGAGCAAGCCACAGTTAAGACCGACCACAGGGCTTGATCTTTAGACTGATAGTTGTAATCGTTTTAAACGTCTGGCCCACTCCGTTCCCAAGTGTACCAATGTGAGCGGTTCCAATCAACGTGTTACTGTACCATTGTGTCACTGCTGAAGTCTGACCAATGACGTTACCATTTTTTAACGTTTCTCTAGTCGATGAAGAAAAGGTGTGTGTGTGTGTGTGTGTGGGTGTGTGTGTGTGTGTTGTGTTGTGTGTGTGTACGTGCTTTGTTGAGATAGCTAGAGAAGGGAGTGTTGAGTGCAACTGGGGGAACTTTGAATCCATTTGAAGAGAAAGAAGATTGGAATTAAGGCAGGACAATAACTGGAACAATAATTTAAAAAAAAACATTCCATCGTAAGATCGAAACAACTGTAATTGATGATCTATTTCTCCTGTCAAGATGATCAACCCCGTCTACAACTTCAATCTGGCCTCCTTTAGAAAGAACAAAACTTCCCCAAAGCTGCCTATTAGCAACTTTACCTAGAACAATGTTCATTCTATAAAAGATACCAAAACATTTTACGGGACGGGTCGAAGAAAGGAGACGCAGTTGCGGGGCGTCGGTCGCTGGGAAACACCACGACCAGCCTTTGCCACAGAGTGTATCTGATTTTTGTTCTGTTTATACAGCTGAGCTCAAGGCAAGTAATTTAGCTCTGAAGCAGACTTATCAGTCCAAACGATCCTCTTTAATCGTATCCGATTCACTGTCCGCACTTCAGGCCCTTTCCACGAGAAAGATATCACATCCATTTTTGCCGTAGATTCATGATCTCCACAAACAACTTGTGTCTGAAGGTAAAACAATTTTTATGTGGGTGCCTAGTCACATGGGCATCCGCGGCAATACTGCAGCGAACAAAGCGGCTAAAAAAATCTCTCCATCTTGATTTTTCTTCAGAAATTGTCCAGTTTGTTCCGTACTATGATCAGCGTTGTATGACTGGCTCTTATTGTAAATGGCTCATTCTTCCTGATTTGTCTGCTTCTTTGCCTAACTTTGCGTCCACTTGCAAAGAAGAAAGTGTTTTGGCTCGCCTTCATATTGGGCCATAGTTTCCTTTTGTAAGGAGAAGAACCACTGTGGTGCTTTCCCTATCCTATTCTATCCTACCCTATCCCTTAACTCGGAAGTCGTTTGGAAACCACAGATGATCACTCGCATGGCTTCGCTCATTGTCGAGCCAGTCCATTCTTGAATGTTGTTCTCCCACCTCTTTTTCTGTCTTCCTCTTCTTCTGCCTGCTTGCACCGGGCCTTGTGGGATGGTTTTTGCAAGGCCTGATGATCTGGTGATGTGGCCATACCATCGGAGTTTCCGTTTCTTCACTACTGTGAGCATGTCATTGCGTTGTCCAATGGCTTATATAAAGGTCTGTCGGACTTCGTCATTGGTGATGTGCTGGGTATAGGAAATGCTCGGAAGTCTTCTGTAGCATCTCATTGTCATGCTTTGTATTCTTCGTTGTAGATCTGCTGTGAATGTCCATGTTTCGCAAGCGTATAGGAAGACGAAGATGACAAGGGAACGCAGCAGACTTACCTTGGAACGCAGACTGATGGTCCTGTCTTTCCAAATGGGTTTCAACCTTATCAGGGCCGCCGTTGTTTGCGCGATTCTGTTAAGGATTTCCTGTCGGGACCCATTGTCTGATACAATGGCTCCTATATATTTGAAGCTATGCACCGTTTGGCCTTGGACTTTGATGTCCATTTTGATGCCACTGGTGTTTGTCATCAGTTTTGATCTTCTCTGCGCTGTGGTGCTTTGCATGTGACAACTCATTTTCCGTCCGCCATTTTATGTCTAAATGTGCTGATCTTGTTGATGAGAGAGAAAGATATTTTCGTTTGGTGCCTTTTCATGAGATTTGTACAGTTTGCAATGATCACAACTTTTACATTTTTACGTGATGCTGGTTTGTTTTATCGCATGAAGCTTATGTCATTTTGTTTGTGTGATTGGTTAAAATTGAGCAATAAAGTATTTGTATTTACACTTTTTATTATATTTTAATGCGTTAGCGGTCTAATCTGATTTTGAATAGTTTTGTGTGGTCTTGATTGGGCTCTAGCAGTCCGCTGGATCCTATAAATATTGATTATATAACACATTCTCTACATTTCATTTAGTCGTCAGCAGTTTTCCCCCGTGGATATTCAGTACTGGAGCTCTTGCTCAGTGTTCGGAAGCTCCAAGTTCTCTAACTGGGTCATTTGTCTTTCCTATCCTATTATATCCTATCCTATCCCGCAACTCAAAGGTCGTTGGGGCACCACAGATGATCGTTTAACTAGCATACTCCATCTTTCTTTGTTCTCAGCAACTTTCATGGCTTCGTTCAGAGTCAAACCAGCCCATTCTCGAATGTTGTCCTCCCACCTATTTTTCTGTTTTCCTCTCCTTCTGCCTCCTTACACCGTGCATTGCAGAATGGTTTTTGCAAGGCCTGATGCTCTGGTGATGTAGCTATACCATCGGAGTTTCCGTTTCTTCACCTCTGTGAGCATGTCATCCTGTTGCCCAATGGCTTGTGTGATGGTCTGTCCGACTTCGTTGTTGGTGATGTGCTGGGTATAGGAAATGCCCAGAAGTCTTCTGTAGCACCTCATCTCCATGCTTTGTATTCTTCGTTGTAGATCTGCTGTGAGGATCCATGTTGTGCTAGCGTATAGGAGATGGAGATGACAAGGGAGCGCTGCAACCTTACCTTGGAGTGTAGACTGAGAGTCTTGTCTGTTTAAATGGGCTTCAACCTTGTCAGGGTAGCAGTTGTTTGTGCGATCCTGGAGAGGACTTCTTGTCAGGACCCATTGTCTGATACAACGGCTTCTAGATACTTGAAGCTATGCACTGTGTTGAGGGATTGGCCTTGGACTTTGATGTCCATGTTGATGCCTTTGGTGTTGTTGATCATCAATTTGGTCTTTTCTGCATTTGTCTTTCATGTTTCCAATAAGCATGCCGTCTAGTGCCCCAAACAGTTTAGTTCTACAGTCACCATTTGTCTAGTAATGTCTTCACAATTAATCAGGCAATTTACTAAAATGCGTAAAAACACCAGTGGCATAAAACATGTTATGACATTCTCCTCACTGCTATAATTGCGGGACAAGAATGGCCAACCTCAGGTACAATAACACTAAAGTAGCAGCAGCTGGACTACCTAACTCACAATCAGTTAGTTTGCATTTCACAACGGTATTGTCAATGCACACAATTGTCCTTATGAACATTAACGACAAAAAAGTATTCTGTATTCTGTGCTATATTTTGGAGATTTTGTCGAGGAAAGACAACAAGTGGCTTTATGGGCCATCGTTTCTACTGATTGTCTGTAAGATAGCCTAGGTCTAATGAAAGTGAGGATATATGGATGGTGAACTGTTCTAGTCAGTGATCATTGGATAAGGCCGGTGTTCCAGTTTATGCAAAATCGTGGTTTTGATGGCTCTTTTGTTGGCTGAAGCAAGAGATTTTCTATGTTTTCTGTGATGGCTAAACTTGTGATGGCTAAACTAAGAGATTTTCACTGGTTTCTGTATTTCGACGATTTTGTGGGTTTTCCGTGCAGTGTAGAAGAAATCCCACAGACACAGCAGATGAAAGAAACAAAAAAGAACAGGATGAGTAGAGAACGAGGAAGTAGAGAAGAATAGAATATCGTTAGGAGGAAGTAGAAACAACTCCCACAAGAAAAGGAAGAATGATAGAATGAACGAAGAAGAAGAAGAGGATGATGATGATGATGATGATGATGATGATGATGATGATGATGATGATGATGATGATGATGATGATGATGATGATGATGATGATGAAGCACTCAGGGCAGATGCACAGCAGAAGATAAAAGGACGAAGAGGAGACACTCAGAGAGAAGAAGATAAAACAGTATTTCAGAAGGTTATACAGCAGAAGATAAAAGAGGCAGATGACGTCGTCACAGATAGAAGAAGATAAAAAGGTATTTGCTGAAGGTTAAAGCACGTGATAAAACGACCGTCAGCTTCGTAGATAAAACCTGGTCGTCCAACGAATCACATCCTTCCTCAGTGGCTTACGATTTCCTGTCATCATGTGCGGGGAGAGAGAGAGAGAGAGAGAGAGAGAGAGAGAGAGAGAGAGAGAGAGAGAGAGGTGGAGCAAGACATTTCTGCATAGTTGGTAGAGCACGGAAATAATGTCCCAATATTTCATTCTTTGTCGTCTGTAGCGGTTTTGATATTGTAGTTGCTTAAGTCGTGTATAGATCCCAGTTAACTACATTATTTTGGTGTTTCCTGTACTCCTACAACCCTGTTTTCGGCGTGGTGCCGAGAATATGAACATGCTTTCAACGAAAGATACTCTAAAACCAAACCCACAGTTATTTTTTAAGGTAAACGGAGACGGTTATTTTACAAGATACCATAACATTCACCACAGCAGTTTGTTTGATCAAAACATACATGGACTCTCTCTCTCTCTCTTTCTCGTTCGCTCTCTCTGTCAGATAAGGCTACCGCTGCCGACGGCCTAGGGTACATACAGTTGTAAGATCAGAGTGGTTAAAACAATGCTGGTGGCTTTATGACCATATCTGACACCAATGCTGTTGGCGGTCTGACAGTCCAGACATGATTCCGTGTTTAAAAATGTCTGGAGTTCTACTAGGGGAAAAATTCGATTTATTTCTAGTTTAACTAGGGTAAGTATCGGATTGTATCTGTAGTTTAACAAGGGGGAGTACTGGGTTGTATTTGTAGTTTAACTAGGGGAAGTATCGGATTGTATATGTAGTTTAAATTGGGGAAGTACTGGATTGTATCTGTAGTTTAACTAGGGGAAGTATTGGATTGTATCTGTAATTTAACTAGGGGAAGTATTGGATTGTATAATGTAGTTTAACTAGGGGAAGTATTGGATTGTGTATGTAGTTTAACTTGGGGAAGTATTGGATTATATCTGCAGTTTAACTAGGGGAAGTATTGGATTGTATATGTAGTTTAACTAGGGGAAGTATTGGATTGTATATGTAGTTTAACTAAGGGAAGTATTGGATTGTATAATGTAGTTTAACTAGGGGAAGTATTGGATTGTGTATGTAGTTTAACTTGGGGAAGTATCTGATTGTATATGCAGTTTAACTAGGGGAAGTATTGGATTGTATCTGTAGTTTAACTAGGGGAAGTATTGGATTGTATATGTAGTTCAACTTGTTTGATGAGCCCCGAGTTTATTCTTGAGTAGATAGCTGTATTTGTAATGTCAGAGTAATTGAAGAAGATATTTACTTAGCTGAAGAAGAAAGAAAGAATAGAAGAAGAAGAAGAAGAAGATGATGATGATGATGATGATGATGATGACGATGATGATGATGATGATGATGATGATGATGATGATGATGATGATGATGATGATGATGATGATGATGATGATGATGATGATGATGATGATGATTATTGCATGCTGCTTCTGATGGTGGTGGTAACGATGACTACGATGAAGATGATGATGATGACGTTGCTACTACTGTCTTTACTTGCTGATGTTACTGTTACTGCTGCTGTTACTCCTGATACTGCTACTCCTGATACTGCTGCTGATGATGATTGTGGTGATGATGATGATGACTCACAAGGGATATACGATATTTATGTTGGCACTTACGGCCGTGAACTGTGACTTGCGGGCTAGCCGCACTGGGACATCAATGGTCTGAAATGTGGAGGCCGTCTCGTGGAACGATTCACAAACTAAAGCTTCACAGTTAGAAGTTTGTCTGAACACTGAACTATAGCTCAGGGACTCCCTGACTCCAGTGTATGGTAAAACATGGTAGGGTGCATGCACACTTCTCGCTCTGGCTGCACTCTTCCTTATGCTGCTCTTGCTCTTCTTCTTCTTCTTCTTCTTCTTCTTCTTCTTCTTCTTCTTCTTCTTCTTCTTCTTCTTCTTCTTCTTCTTCTTCTTCTTCTTCTTCTTCTTCTTCTTCTTCGTCGTCGTCGTCGTCGTCGTTGTGGGATAGTTTTCCCCCTCTGCCCTAGTGCAGATGGTGGGTGTAGACTTCAAACTTCAGTGTGTGCAGATGGTGGGTGTAGACTTTAAACTTCAGTGTGTGCAGATGGTGGGTGTAGACTTTAAACTTTAGTGTGTGCAGATGGTGGATGTAGACTTTGAACTTCAGTGTGTGCAGATGGTGGGTGTAGAATTTAAACTTCAATGTGTGCAGATGGTGGGTGTAGACTTTAAACTTCAATGTGCGCAGATGGTGGGTGTAGACTTTAAACTTTAGTGTGTGCAGATGGTGGGTGTAGACTTCAAACTTCATTGTGTGCAGATGTTGGTGTAGACTTTAAACTTTAGTGTGTGCAGATGGTGGGTGTAGACTTTAAACTTCAGTGTGTGCAGATGGTGGGTGTAGACTTTGAACTTCAGTGTGTGCAGATGGTGGGTGTAGACTTTAAACTTTAGTGTGTGCAGATGGTGGGTGTAGACTTTAAACTTCAGTGTGTGCAGATGGTGGGTGTAGACTTTAAACTTCAATGTGTGCAGATGGTGGGTGTAGATTTTAAACTTTAGTGTGTGCAGATGGTGGGTGTAGATTTTAAACTTTAGTGTGTGCAGATGGTGGGTGTAGATTTTAAACTTCAATGTGTGCAGATGGTGGGTGTAGACTTTAAACTTTAGTGTGTACAGATGGTGGGTGTAGACTTTAAACTTTAGTGTTCATTCTTCTCCGTTCTTCTTTTTTTCATTTTCATTCTTGCTTACAGTTTCTTACTGTTTTCTTACTTGCTTACTGTTTCTTACTGTTTTCTTACTTGATTACTGTTTCTTACTTGATTACTGTTTCTTACTGTTTTCTTACTTGCTTACTGTTACTTGCTTACTGTTTTCTTACTTGCTTACTGTTTTTACTTGCTTACAGTTTCTTAATGTTTTCTTACTTGCTTACTATTATTTGCTTACTGTTTTCTTACTTCCTTACTGTTACTTGCTTACAGTTTTCTTACTTGCTTACTGTTTTCTTACTTGCTTACTGTTTTCTTACTTGCTTACTGTTACTTGCTTACAGTTTTCTTACTTGCTTACTGCTTTCTTACTTGCTTACTGTTACTTGTTTACTGCTTTTTTACTTGCTTACTGTTACTTGCTTATTGTTTTCTTACTTACTGTTTCTTACTTGCTTACAGTTACGTGCTTACTGTTTTCTTACTTGCTTACTGTTTCTTACTTGCTTACTGTTACGTGCTTACTGTTTTCTTACTTGCTTACTGGTTTCTTTCTTGCTTACTGTTTTCTTATTCGCTTACTGTTTCTTACTGGTTTTTTACTTGTTTCCTGTTTTTATTTGCTTACTATTTCTTACTGTTTTTTTACTTGCTTACTGTTTTCTTATTTGCTTACTATTTCTTACTGGTTTTTTAATTTGCTTACTGTTTCCTACTTGCTTACTGTTACTTGCTTACTGGGTGCTTTTCTTGCTTTCCTGTTTCTTACTTGCTTACTACTTATTTCTTTTTTACCGTTTCTTATTTGCTTAGTGTTTCTTACTTGCTTACAGTTTCTTACTTGATTACTTTGTCTTACTTGATTACTGTTTCTTATTTGATTACTGTTTCTTACTTGATTACTGTTTCTTATTTGATTACTGTTTCTTACTTGATTACTGTTTTTTACTTGATTACTATTTCTTATTTGCTTACTGTTCCTTGCTTGATTACTGTTTCTTATTTGATTACTGTTTCTTATTTGATTACTGTTTCTTATTTGATTACCGTTTCTTATTTGATTACTGTTTCTTATTTGATTACTGTTTCTTACTTGATTACTATTTCTTATTTGCTTACTGTTCCTTGCTTGATTACTGTTTCTTATTTGATTACTGTTTCTTATTTGATTACTGTTTCTTATTTGATTACTGTTTATTACTTCATTACTGTTTCTTACTTGATTACTGTTTTCTCCACTTCTTTTTATCACCTTTTTATCCCCTCTCTTCTATTTCTTTCTTTCTTCTTCTTCTACTTTTTAACATTTTATCACTACCACCACTTTAATCAACAACCACGAAATCATCATCATCATCATCATCATCATCATCATCATCATCATCATCATCATCATCATCATTATCGTCGTCGTCATCGTCGTCATCATCATTATCATCATCATCGCCATAATTATCATCATCGTCGTCGTCGTCAAGAGATTTTAGAAATGACGACATTTTATTGTCCGAGCGTCACAGAACAGTTGTATAATCGTCGCCATCAAATTTATAAGTCCCTTGGGCGTCGTGATGGTCATCAGATTGCAAGTGCCTATGGGCAGAATGCACGCAATCGCTTTGTGGAAAGTGTTTTATGTGCGAGTGCCTGTATGGAGACATTCAGGGTTCAGTTTAGTATTTTGTTTAACGTGTGATCCCACAGCGATGATTTCAGACGTATGCAACTCTCTGGATCAATTCCATGTGCACCATATGGCATCAGGGTTTTATTACGAGTTCTGCCTCTACCCAATCCAATCAAATCTGCATTTAACAGCCGTTTGTTTAAGTGCTGGAGAGAGCGCGCTACCATACCGCCAGTTTTAATCCCAGCTTCAAACTCAGCAGCGCTGTATCAGTTTGAATGAGGAATGATTTAGTCCAGAGCTGTTGTGACACTTACCATATAGGCCTAGGTGGTTATGGAGCGGTGCTCAGTGTGTTTGGTTACTGAGAGTGTAGCGGGAGATGTGGAGAGTGGCAGTGTCTGTACACATGATGGAGATGTGGAGAGTGTCAGTGTCTGTACACATGATGGAGATGTCGAGAGTGTCAGTGTCTGTACACATGATGGAGATGTGGAGAGTGGCAGTGTCTGTACACATGATGGAGATGTGGAGAGTGGCAGTGTCTGTACACATGATGGAGATCTAGATGTGGAGAGTGGCAGTGTCTGTACACATGATGGAGATGTGGAGAGTGGCAGTGTCTGTACACATGATGGAGATGTGGAGAGTGGCAGTGTCTGTACACATGATGACATGGACACTTCTCCATTCCCTCCACTGCTATTGTATACAGCACTTTTTCTGAATTTTACTGGGAGTATGTGATAGTACGAGAGAGAGAGACAAACATAGACACAGAAGTAGAGAAAGAGACAGACAGACAATCTCTATACAAAAGATCAAGGCAGACATGCAACGTTTCGTTTGTCAGTCTTGCACACTGACTGGAGTTAGGGAGGAAGATGACGAAGGAGATAAAAGATATGCAACCGCTAGCTACCCGAGGCGCCCTCTTGCTGCCTTATGTGCGCTGCCTGAGGCTTAGACAACTGAGCACAATCGTGGATGTGCCTTGCTAAGTGAAGGGCTGTAGCATGGCACGGGTTGAGGATGGTGGCGTTTGGGGAGGTGTATGGATACAAAAGGGCGGGGGCAGATTGTTACAAAAAGTTTGACTGATTGCCGAAGGACATGCAACATTCCTACAAAAGGCCAAATCAGATTAGCCTCCCCTTGTGGTAGAAAGATCACTGTGCAGTGTAGCAACAACTTTAAGAAAGTTGTGACTTTTGACTTTTCTTGTTTGTTCTTTCTGTCTCCCTCTATTTTTATTTCTTTCTTCTTGCTTTTGTTTCTTTGCAGAGCTTAAATAGTCGTTCGATTCCTCCTTTCTTTAATATTATTGTATGTTATACTTTTATGTTGTACTTTTTTCTTCAATAAACGTTACTGGAACTGTGGAACGTTTTAGAGAAAGAGCAACAACTTAACAAAGAATCTGACTTCTTGATTTGGTAAAGAGCAACAACTGAACAAAGAATCTGACTTTCTGACTTTGTAAAGGGAAATAACTGTAGTTGTTTTTTGTCACGCTTCCTCTCTTTAGTTTTGTAATGATTTTTGTTTTGTGTTGTTTTGTTAATACATATTGTTGTTTTGTTAACATCTATTGTTTTGTCAATACAAATTGTTGTGTTGTTAACATATTTGGTTGTTTTGTTAATACATATTGTTTTTTTGTTAATACATATTGTTGTTATGCTAACATTTATTCTTTTGTTAATCCATATTGGTGTTTTTGTTATTACATATGGTTGTTTTGTTAAGAACTATTGTTTTTGTTAATACATATTGTTGCTTTGTTAACATCTATTGGTGTTTCGTTAATACATGTTGTTGGTTTGTTAACATCTATGGTTGTTTTGTTAGTACATATTGCTGTTGTTGTTTTGTTAACATTGCCTATAAGATTGGTTTGTTAATATATATTGTTTTGTTAATGCATATTGTTATTTTGTTAATACGTATAGTTTTGTTCATACATTTTGTTGTTTTGTTATATTGTTATTTTGTTAATACGTATTGTTGCGTTGTTAATATGTATTGTTTTGTTAATACACATTGTTGTTTTGTTAATACATATTGTTGTTTTGTTAATACATATTGTTGTTTTCTTAATACATATTGTTGTTTTGTTATTTCATATTGTTGTTTTATTACTACATATTGTTTTGTTAATATATAATGTTTTGTTAATACATATTGTTGTTTTGATAATACATATTTTTGTTTTATTAATAATATTGTTGTTTTGTTAATACATATTGTTGTCTTATGAATACATATTGTTGTTTTGTTAATACATACTGTTGTTTTGTTAATACATATTGTTTTGTTAATACATATTGTTTGTTTGTTTTTAGTTTCTTTGCCTTTCTTTAACCACAAAACGTTCTGCAGCAAAAGAGCGACAACATACTTTTCCATTTTCACTGCTTTTGAAATTGGGTTTCCTCTTTGGTTGATCTATATTCGTTCTTTTGTAAACATTTATTGCTTTGTTGCGTGATGGTCTTTGTATGATTTCCTCTGTAAGAGAAGATCATACAAACAAGACAAATAATGAATACGCAAGGACAGAAACAAATAAAAATAAACAAAGGAAGAAGTTGACTTCTTAATGTCTGTGTTTCTTTGATGTCTCTCTTCTTATATTGATTCTTTGATTAGGATGTTTTTCTCCGCCTTTCTGTGTAGAATTGTCTTTCTTTGTTTCCTAATCTTAATTACCTTTCTCTGCTTGACATTCCTGTGTCTGGTAGGTTTACATTTCTTCTGGGGGTTTTGTTTGAATATTTGCTCGCTCTCTTTGTCTCTCTCTCTCTCTCTCTCTCTCTCTCTCTCTCTCTCTCTCTCTTTCTGCCTCTCTCTCGTTGTGCTAGGAAAATACTAGGAAAAGTAATGTTTGAGCTCGTAAGTAAAGAGTTTTCCGTAACGGATTGAGCTGCTCTGGCGAATGGCAGTGTAAGCAGAACGATAAACATGTTAAACTTCGTTATCAAGGGACATGTCATCAGATATGATGTACCCAAGATTCCTGGCAGAGAAAGTAATGTCAGGGTTGCCAACAGAGCTAGAAGTAGGCAGGGCTGAGAGTGAGGATGACCTAGGGTGGTGGCATAACAGCGCTTCTGTTTTGTCATCATTCATTTCAGTTTGTTGTGAGCCATCCAACACCTTACATCCAAAATGCACGGCTGCACTCTCTGGACGAAAGAATGAGTCTAAGTAGGGCGGGAAGAATTGTACAGCTGTGTATCTTTAGTGAACGACTGATTATCAATAGCATGATGGTCAAGAAGTAACAGCAATGGTCTGGTGTACATCACAAAAAGCACAGGTTCTAAGACCGAACCCTGTGGGACACCAAAGATCATTATTTCTGTTTGATTAACTACCCAGTTATTCACAACAGCCTACTTTCTTTCAAAGAGGTCAGATTGAAACCAATCTAGTACAGACCCATAGATACCAAAATGAAGCTGAAGAGTTTTAAACAAAATGTCATGATCTACGGTATCAAACGTTGCAGATGTTTAGCAGAGTGAGAACTGAAACATTTCCACAGTCCAGAGCGAGCAGCTGGTCATTGGTAGACTAACTTTTAACAGAGCTATTTCGGTACTGTGAAAAGGTCCGTACGCCGACTGGTTAGAGCAGATCAAAGAATGTGTATATAAGTATGAAAATAACTATTTCAAAAGAAAAGTTTCCAATACTTTTGACAAAAATTATAGGTTTGGCACTGATATGTAGTTCTTAAGGGTATTATTGTCTAAACTAGGTTTCTTGAGTAAAGGTAACAACAGCAGATTTCACTGATGATTGAAGAACACCAGAATACAGGTTATGGTTTATAATGCTGGTTAAAGTTGGTAACTACTGGTCTAGACATTGAGCTAACAGAGGGTTGAAGGGAATCAACAGAGCAAGTTGCAGGCTCTAACTACAAAATTACATTTCTAATTTCTTGCTAAGACAATGGTTGAAAAACATGAAATGATGAATCCCTGGGGTTTGTATCTCCATGTAGATCAACAAGGCTACCAGTGCAGTCCTCCACAACAGCGCCATCGGGAACTGGTTCAGAACAACAATCGGTGTGCGTCAAGGATGCCTACTCTCTCCAACACTCTTCAACATCTTCATAGAGCGCATCATGTCAGATGCTCTTGCAGATCACGAAGACACAGTCAGCATAGGGGCTACAGCAATCTCCAATCTTCGTTTTGCAGATGACATTGATGGATTGGCTGGAGAGGAACAAGAACTTGAACAGCTGGTACAGAGGCTTGACACCACCTCCAGAGCTTATGGAATGGAAATAAGTGCAGAGAAGACCAAAATGATGACCAACAACACCAATGGCATCCACACGGACATCAAAGTCAAAGCCCAATCCCTCAACACAGTGCATAGCTTCAAATATTTAGGAGCCATTGTATCAGACAATGGTCCCGATAGGAAGTTCTCTCCAGGATCGCACAAACAACTGCTGCCCTGACAAGGTTGAAGCCCATTTGGAAAGACAGGACCATCAGTTTACATTCCAAAGTAAGACTGCTGCGCTCCCTTGTCATCTCCATCTTCCTATATGCTTGCGAAGCATGGACCCTCACAGCAGATCTCCAACGAAGAATACAAAGCATGGAGATGAGGTGCTACAGAAGACTTCTGGGCATTTCCTATATCCAACACATCACCAACGACGACGTCCGACAGACCATCACACAAGCCATTGGACAACACGATGATCTGCTCACAGTGGTGAAGAAACGGAAACTCCGATGGTATGGCCACGTCACCAGATCATCAGGCCTTGCCTTGCAAAGACTATTCTGCAAGGCACAGTGCAAGGAGGTAGAAGAAGAGGGAGACCGAAAAAGAGGTGGGAGGACAACATTCGTGAATGGACTGGTTTGACACTGAGCGAAGCCATCAGGGCTGCTTAGGACAGAGAAAGATGGATTATCCTGGTTAAACGATCATCTGTGGTGCCCCTACGACCTCCGGGTTACGGGACAGGATAGGATAGGATAGTAGATCAACACAATGAATGGAAGAAGACATAGAATTCAAGCGGTCTAATTCTGCACGAATGGCACATACTTTGCTAGTGAAAACTTCGCAGACAACATTTGGCAGCTGCCATACAGGGTATGTGGAAGGCAGTTGTCATAAACCTCCATGCGCGATTTACTATGTATGCATCTGATATCGCATTATTACTAGAAGATTCATACAAACTTCACACGAGTTTGCGAATACATTTAAATTCCACACATAAACGCACACAAACATAATCCTTTTCCTCCTCGTTCACTCAAGTTGTGGGAGAGAGAAATGTCGCAACACTTAGAAACATACAAGTAGCAGAAATTCACAATGACACAAATATGCTTTTTGGTATTTGTATAGTTCTTTCTTTCATACTCCCGTGGGGGTGCCGGGGCTTTCAATATAAATAGTATCCCCCGTGGGGGTGCCGGGGGTTTCAGTATGAATAGTATCCCCCGTGGGGGTGCCGGGGCTTTCAGTATAAATAGTATCCACCGTGGGGGTCCGGGGGTTTCAGTATAAATAGTATCCCCCGTGGGGGTGCCGGGGCTTTCAGTATAAATAGTATTCCCCGTGCGTGGGGGTACTGGGGCTTTCATTATAAATAGTATCCCCCGTGGTGGTGCCGGGGGTTTCAGTATAAATAGTATCCCCCGTGGGGGTGCCGGAGCTTTCAGTATAAATATTATCCCCTGCACTTTCTGGAAATGTAGTGCTTTAAATTCCCACTATCGCTGTCTTTCTCCTTTGTTCTTTCTCATTCCTACTCTGTTCTATCAATCTACTATACTATCTTAATAATAATTTAATAATAATAATTTATTTTGTATAGCGCAATTCAAACATAAAATGTTTCCCAAAGCGCTTGATCACACGCAGCCACACACAGATACACACGCATAATAAACCTATTCTGCATTTAAAAACAAGACAACATGTAAACCTAGTGAAGGTAACAAACCAACAAATAAAAGTATAAAATCAGTCAATCAATCAATCAACTTATAAAATAAATGAGTAATTTCAAATAAAACATTTAAGAGAGGGACGTTAATACCAAAAGAGGCAGATCAACAATGCCTCATCTAAGATGTAAAGTGTAAATGGTGGTGAAATACAGCAGTTTTAAAAGTAGAATAATCGTTGAATAACTAAACATCGTTACAACATATGACAGGCCAGATGAAGAGAATAAAAGCTTGTGTAATGGCATTAATCTGGTTTAAAAAGAAAACATTTTTGTGATTCGCATAATAATAGTAACAACACCAATAACAACAACAACAACAACAACAATAATAATAATAATAATAATAATAATAATAATAATAATAATAATAATAATAATAATAATAATAATAATAATAATAATAGCAGTTCTAATTTCATTTACAGTGAAAACAAGTTAAGAGGGATCAAATGTCATTTAAAAAGCAAAACAATTTTAAGACAAGTACACGCATACGCACATGCATCCACATACACACGCATTCACTCAAACATTCACACACACACATTCGCACACATATTTACACACTCACACACACACACACACACATTTTAGATGTCAGCGCGACAGGGTGTCCGCAAGGGAGGATGTTCTACAGGTGTAAGCAGAAGAGATAGGTTTTCATTTGGGCTTTGAAAGAGTCAAGAGATGGAGATTGGCGAAGGCTGCATGGGAGTTTGTTCCACAGGGTAGGAGCATAGACGGAAAAAGCTCTCTTGCCAAATGTTTCAAGAGAGTAGCGAGGAACTGTCAGAAGAGAAGCGTCTTGAGAGCGAAGAGTGTGGGTTGGCTTGTAAGGTTGAGAAGTTCAGAGAGGTAGACAGGAAAATGTTGGTCATGAAGAGACTGATAGCAAAGAGAGGCAACTTTGTAGTCAACTCTGGCTTTCACTGGCAGCCAGAGCGGAAGTGGCGCTAGCGCGTCGGGATTGTTGGAGCACCAGCCGAGCGGCATGGTTCTGAATGCGCTGAAGTTTTTGAAGTTTGTTGTTAGGAAGACCAGCCAAGAGAGAGTTGCAATAGTCAAGCCGAGAAAGGATGAAGGAGACGGCAAGCTTGTTGGCAGAATCAACAGAAAGATATTGGCGGATTTTGCTGATACGACGAAGATGGAAATTCAGAGATTTGCATAGATTGTTGATGTGAGATTCCATGGACAGACTCTCATCTAGATGTACACCCAGATTTCGAGCAGAAATTGAGAAAGGGATAGAGTGATCATTGACTTGCAGAGAGTGTGTCGAGAGCTGGCGGAGCTTGCTGTTGATACCAATGGCGATGACTTCAGTTTTATCATCATTCTTCTTCTTCGCTAGACTAGTCACCACCTTTTTTCTTGAAAACTCTTCCGGGACAAAACTCCTCATTTGTGTGTGAGGTCTGTTGGATCAGCTTGGAAATATTGGACGCTTTCTGCCGGGTGGTCACTGGGGTTTCCTATGATGTTATTATTTGGCAATTTTGACATTTTATATCAATGTGTTTTGTTAATATTTTATAATGATGTTTATTTTTTTGTGTAAACGGGGGTTCGATAAATTAGAGTATAGCCTCAGCGTCCCATGCGTGGGATGTCTTTATTATAAAGTGACCGGCTGGTGGAGTGACTTCAGTGTTACCACAAGGGTTGTTTCGGCAGATTAATATAAGCAAATGGCAGTAGATAACTCTTAGACACAAATCTGTTAGCAAATCAAATCACTCAACCACTCACACTATCAAACAGCCAACTAAACACTTCTTCATCCAGTCAGCAAATAATCCGTTAAACTCACAAGGTGGATTTAGCTTCATGATTATCATCCTTGAAGGCAGCGGACAGCATTACGTCATAACGGTCTAATGGACAGTTCTGTTATCAGATAAACGAATCAGTTACACTGATCCGATAAATGGCAAAGTCAGGTTTAAATAAAGCTGAGGAAAAAATTTACTTCCATATTGTCTCTGCATATTAGGCTGAAAAAATTAAAAGCAGAGAGAGAGAGAGAGAGAGAGAGAGAGAGAGAGAGAGAGAGAGAGTGATAATGAAAGAGAGGGAGAAAAAGAGAGAGAAAGGGAGAGAAAGAGAGAGAGAGAGAGAGAGAGAGAGTGATAATGAAAGAGAGGGAGAAAAAGAGAGAGAAAGGGAGAGAGAGAGAGAGAGAGAGAGAGAGAGAGAGAGAGAGAGAGAGAGAGAGAGAGAGATTATTATTTTTTTATTCCTTCTCTTCCTTTTAATCCACTTCTTCTTCTTAGGTGGAACAGGGTTTTCGATTTTAGCCCGACATTCACCGGAATCAACCAGGACAGTTCTCGGCGTTCTATTTAAAATTTCTTTATTGAAATCCTCCTTTTGTTTGCTCTCTGTGGATTACCTTGAACGGAAGTTCACTTGCGGTTAAAAGAGTTTTCAACCCTTAAAAACGTCTGTCTCTCTGACTCTCTCTCTCTCATTCCTTTGTTTATTTCTTATTGATCTTCTCTGTTGTTATTGGGTTGTGTGTGTTGTGGTCAAATGACGTTAGCTTTCGACTTTCTCTCCTTCAGGAATAGACGACAAAAAAGAAATAGAACAAGAAGAACTCTGTCCGTCTCCCGTCCCCCTTTCCACCTCCAACCTCTCTCTCCCCCCCCCACCCCCCAACACACATATTAACGTAGCCGAGCGGAGTATTTGACTCCCGCCTCTCGGCCACCACCCTGAGAACACGGCCACCACCTTGAGAACAGGGCCCGACTCGAAATGTTATTTTCATTTATCCCTCGTAAGAGGGACATAAAAATATTTGCCTTGCAAGGCGGGGAAGTTTGTTGATAGTAAACAGGATTGCCGGCTACTAGTGCCACGACCCTCTCTGCAAGCCACTGCCAAAGTCACTGCACAAAATGCCTGCCGACAAAGTAGTCCTGCTCACCACCAAAAGCAGAATACGAATGGTCAGCCGGGGAGAACATATGTCGTGTCGCCTTGTCCTGCATGACCCAATGGCCACACCAAAGGATTGTGCACAGCAGGAACCACCCAAGGCTAGACTAACCAACAAATGGAAGGTAGACAACTTCTACCAAGCGTGAACAGTCGCCTCCCATTACGCTACAAATACCACAGCTCAAATCGAACCATGTCCTCAGGGTTTCGAAACAGATATGTCTGGAACTTCCACTGACTATGCCCAGTCAGTCTACATTCACTGACTTAACAGTGAACAACTGCCTTCAACAGTTTCCACGATCCAGCACGATCCTGTTCCCGGTCGTTGCACCACTTGTAACCGGGCGGAATATTTGACTCCAGCCTATCGGCCTTTCCCTTTTACCTTAGCCTATCGGCCACCACCTTGAGAACACGGACCGACCCCAACTGCTAATTTTCATTTATCCCTCGCAATAGGGACATAAAAGACAAAAAAATATTTGCCTTGCAAGTCGGGGATGCGTGTTGATAGTAAACTGGATTGTCAGCTACTAGTGCCACGACACTCTCTGCAAGCCACTGCCACTAACCTGCATAAAATGCCTGCCGACAATTTACTCCTGCTGACGATCAAAAGCAGAAGACGAATGGTCAGGTGGGAAGAATATATGTGGTGTTGCCTTGACCTGCATAATACAATGGCCACGCCAAAGGATTCTTCACAGCAGGAGCCACCCAAGGCTAGACTAACCAAAAAATGGAAGGTAGACAACCTCTCCCAAGCGTGAACAGTCGCCTCCCATTTCGCCACATTAACATACTCTCTGTCATTGGTTAAAATCATCTTTTGTTGGAAATCTGTTGATTAAGGTTATAGGGAGTTCTTGTCTCAATACGAACAATAAAAGATAACATTTTAAAAAAGTAACACACACACGCTCTAACGCACGCACACATATACACACGCACACACACTTTTTTTCTTATCTTTCTACCTTCTTCCCACATTAACCCCAAGCCTCCTTTTCTCTCTTGGATTGTTCTTGCTATTGTGGCTGACTTCGGCGTTCACCGTTGACCTGATCTGCTACAATGAGCACTTGGCTGATGTTGTTGCTTGTGTTGTCCACTGGCCTTTCAAGCTGGCAAATTAACCGACGACACGGGCCTCCCTAGCAAACAACTCTTGATGAAATAACTTTTGTCAGTTTTTACATTATTGATTTACATTGCCCGTACATTCTATTGTGCTAGAAGACGACGAAGATGATGAGGAGGAGGAGGAGGAGGAAGAGGAGAATGGTGATAAGGAAGGGGAAGAAGAAGAAGAAGATAACGATAATAATAATAATAATAATAATAATAATAATAATAATAATAATAATATTATTATTATTATTATTATTATTATTATTATTATTATTATTATTATTATTATTATTATTATGAGAATGCGGAGAAAGAGGATATGATGCGGAGGAGGAGGAGGAGAATGAGGAGGAAGAGATTATGAGGATGAAATGAAACCCACAGAAAGATCAACACACAACAATAACCCAATAAACATTATTTGTTTTACCGCCACCATGTTTCTGCTGTTCCGTGCTCTGCATCCCCTGCAACACGCTGCCTATGACTTCATTCCGCCCAGCTTGGCATGCCTGGGGTTAAACCTCACACAACAGCGACAGTTTAATCGTTGCACATTCGGTTTAGTATTTTAATTTTACTTCCGTTCGCTCTAGGTGATATTAGTGTGTGTGTGTGTGTGTGTGTGTGTGTGTGTGTGTGTGTGTGTGTGTGTGTTTGTGTGTATGAATGTCTGTATGTGTGCGATTGCCTGTGTGTGTTTGTGTGTTCTGTGCGTGTTTCATCGCCCCTATGTGCGTGTTGTGTGTGTGCCTCATCGCCTCTGTGTGTGTATATGTGTGTCATGCGTAAGTCTCATCGCCTGAGTGTGTTTGTATTTTGCGTGTATCATAGCCTGTGTTTGTATGTATATGTGTGTTGTGCGTGTGTCATCGCCTGAGTGTGTGCGTTTGTGTGTTGTGAGTGTGTCATCGCCTGTGTCTGTGCGATTGGGCTGCTTCTACTTCCCTGCGTCAAAAGCCAACAAAAAATGATTGGGCTTGGTGGCGGGGAGCAAACAGGGGAATTAATCTGAATGATTGATGAGAGCAGTGTCACAGACTTATCTTCCCTGCCTTCACGTGAACTGACTAAATGCGTCTTCATCAATAGAAGAGCTTACGGTCCGGTGGTGCTCATCATCCGGCTGGCCACACTGAAGTGCCTCCAATGACTTCACTGGCAGCCTGCTGAACACGGAACATTTGTCAACCTTCTTTCAAGTCCAGTAAATGTTAGTGGTCTACTCCTGTGGTGCCACTGTGGCTCCGAGCTAAGTCAACTTTTCAGGTTGAAATGCCTTCAATGGCTGAAGACGTTTCTGACATGAGTTGACTTTCTCTCGGTCCTTTTTCACATGATGTAACTTCTCAGGTTGAAATGCCTTCAATGGCTGAAGATGTTTTTGACAGGTTGGTTGGTGGTGGGTTGCGATCAAGGTGACGGTTTGTCCTGTGTATATGGGATGAATGTGGGGAAAACGAGTTTGCCATTCCGCTAGCTTGACATATATTTTGGTAGTAAGCTTACCTTCACATGTAACAAAGAAAATATTTGATATCAACAATGTTGTACATTTTAAGGAGGATTCCAAGCTGGTGATATTGTTACTTTGTTAATTTTAAATCTTTTTAATTAACTTTTTAAAAATGTTGTTGTTGGTCTAAAATGACTATGTGTACAGACCTTAAATTAAATAAATGAATTCTGACAGGAGTTGACTATTTCTCAGTTTTTTTTTCAGATGATGTTCTTTTTGTTGTCTCTATTTTTTTTAAATCTGTTCTTCTTGTCTTTAAGATGTAAAACAAATGCTAAATGCTGAAAGTTTGTTTTTGCTTCGATTGGTTGCCTGCGTACCCACTTCTTTCATGTGTACTATGTGCATGTGAACTCGTCCGAGTTAGGGACAAGTGCGTGCATTTGTACGCGCCTGCGTATATGTGTGAGTGTGCATGAGTGTGTGTGCGCGGGAACGCCCGTGTTCATGTGTCTGTCTGTCTGTCTACGTGAGCACAAGGGAGTGTTCAAAAGCCACGCTGTGCCATGTCGCCAACAACGTAATAAGATTACTGTCCTAAGCATAACGGCCTCAGGCACCGGATTTAATACAAATCATTTTTCTAAGCGCTTGCGGTAAGACGAACTGTAACAACTTCAATTATTGATCTTAATATTCAGCAATGGGTTGGGAGCTCTCCACTAAAAATGATTTAAATTTCTGGAAGCGGAGCTAGAGAGGGACAGACAGACAAAGACAGAGAGACAGAGACAGTCACAAAGAGGTAGGATGGGGGATGGAGAGGGCAGACAGACAGAATGAGAGTGTTACACTCAGTTTGATTATGGTGTTTTCTATCAGTATCTGATTCAGCCCCGATGCTTGAATTCCTGATAGGGTGTAACTCAGATTCGTTTATTCACACAGCCCGTCCAAACAGCATACAAGTCACAAAGTCGACGTATGAAGTTTTCCACTTTTATTCAGCACACATCAACAACTGCATACAATTCTCAATTCAACTCAACAACTTTCACAGCAACTTTCCAAATCACTATCAACAACTTTACTATCTCAACAATAACTCGGCACACGATTAAAAATCCTCTCTCTTTTCTGGAACAATTGGGTACATGGTAGAAATGACGTACTGCCACCAATCGAACTAAAGATCGTCATCACTGACTTACGTCATTACACATTTCTTCTCCTTCCGGATCGTTAATTCAAATTTCTACAATTATCCCGAATCTTCGATCGATAGTAAACAAGCCGATCCAGAAGACTCTACAACAATATCGACTAACGGAAATTATCAACGTTATACAAAGCCTTTCCTAACAACAATGCAAACTCAAATCAAAGGTAAATAAACTCCATTATTGAATACTTTGCAAATCGAAACGATTAGATCTATCGTACACGCTTTAGACACACTTTCGTTCGTTTCAACGTAACATAACCCCCCACTCAAGAAGAAATTTACCCAATTTCTTTCAACAACGTTGAAACGTAATGCACAAACAAAGTCCACAATTGAAACTAATTTAAGACTTTCTGAATACTGTAATTGCGCTCAGCTTATCTACACAGAGTCAATGGTTTTCATCTCCAAGTCTATCTGGATATTGTCAATGTTCACAGTTCATCCACACAGTCAATGTTCTTTACTCACACACTCTGCTGAGGAAGTCCGCACCAACATTGTCCGATCCTTTGATAGATTCTACTCGCATGTTAAAGTTCTGCAAGTACATAGCCCATCTCATGATCCGACTGTTCACAAACTTGGCAGAGTTCAAGTAAGTTAGCGGCTTGTGATCAGTCTGTAGCACGAACTTCACTCCTTGAAGGTACAGTTCGAACTTCCGGATTCCCCATATGATGGCAAGGCACTCTTTCTCCATGGTCGAGTAATTTTTCTCAGCCCTGGACAGCTTCTTGCTGGCGTAACTGACCGGAAATAGTTTCCCTTCGTGCTCTTGCATCAGTATGGCGCCGATGCCTTCGTCCGCTGCGTCTGTTCTTAAGACGAATTCCTTGGAAGTGTCAGGCAGTCGTAGCACCGGATCCTTTGAAAGGAGGTCGCGCACAGTCTGGTATGCCCTCTCCTGAGACGGTCCCCACTGCACTTGGTTTGGACAGCCTTTCCGCACCAGGTCCGACAAGGGTGCTGTGATGGCGGAGTAGTTTGGTACAAACTCCCTGTAATATCCAGCCAACCCCAGGAAAGATCGCACCTGCTTCTTGGTTTGGGGACGTGGAGCGTTCAGAATCTTGGTGACGTTTTCTAGTAGAAGCCCCTTTTGTCCTTCTTTCAGCGAATGGCCGATAAAGTCTACGTTGTCAGTCCCCAGAATGCACTTACTGGGTCTCACGGTCAGGTTGGCTTCTGTGAGACGGTGAAACAGCTCCCTCAAGGTCTGCAGATGCTCTTCCCAGGTGCGAGTGTGGACTAGCAGGTCGTCCCAGTAACACACGACATTGTCCATCCCTTTGAGCATCTTCTGCATAGGTACTTTTGGGACCCTTCCTCGAGGTATGGTCTTCTGGCAAATGTCACATGATCGGCAGAAACGGCTGACGTCCGCATGAAGCCCTGGCCAGTAGAACACCGCCTGTATTTTGTCTGACGTCTTCTTGATGCCTAGGTGACCTCCCATGATTGAGTCATGCGCTACTTCCATCACTTGGCGCCTTAGAGGTAACGGTACCAAGACTTGACGTAGTGGTTTCCCTCCGTTGACCCTCGGGTGCTGGAAGATTCGGTACAGGATCTTGGCCTTCACCTCAAAATAGACCGTGCCACTGCGTTTGGTCACGTGATCTTGGCGGTTCCTGTACTTGTTTAAAGTGCTATCAGCTTCCTGGAGCTGGATCAGCTTATCTCTGTCCACGATGGCAGCTTTGGAGTTGTCGGCGACCTTCAGTGGCGTAGACGTCTTGTCTCTCTTGGCCTGGGCCCTGGTAGTAACAGCACCGACGATCTCTGGTCGGCAGGGCTGAGCCGGAGTAACCACATTGTCCCGTAGCAGCTCTGTAAGGTCTCCATCGGGAAATGGCAATGGATCCTCCTCCACAACTTCGACGTGTTGAGTTGAGGCAGGACTCCACTCTGGATCGGGGTCGTCGGGTCGTCTCGCGCCGTCGATATTCCCGATCATCAAATCATACAGCGGCTTCTTCAGGCAAACCGCTTCGACTTCGCCTATGTAGAAAGGGGTGTTGACATGAATTTTTGCAACTGGCGCTTTCACACATTTGCTGTCGGCCATAAGTGTCCATTTTGAATCGCCAGTGAACTGTTCTTTAGCGATTAGGTCTTCTCTGACGATGACCCCACTGCAGCCAGAGTCTCTTAAAACAGTCACTTCATGATTTCCGACGCGTCCCTTGGAAACAGGCATGTTCTGTACGGTCACAGCTGCGCTGGCGACGACGGGGATGGATTTCCCGTTGGCAAGGAGGAGTTGGCCATCAGTCATGCACTCTTGCACGTCCGCAGGGGTAGCTGTGCGCTCGGTCTCACTCGGAAGAATGACGCTCCCGCCGCACACTTGATGGTCAGATCTACTGGTTTGCCGTTGATTGGAGAACCGCCTCTGCCGGTTGCCCGCCGCTGAATTGTCCGTACTGCTCCGCTGTCCGCTACTTTTGTTTTGAGGACAGTTAGCCGCTCTGTGGTCTGTAGCGTTGCAAGTGAAACAGCCTCTTGAATGCCCTTCCCTGGGAGGAGGCGTGGAGTCTGTCTGTCTCTGGCTCGTCTGGCTTCCCTGGATCTGGTTCACATGGTTTCCAGTCTTCTGAAAATGTTTCGTCGCGCTGGGTGGCCCCAGGGTTTTCCCATGAGCGATGAGATATCTTTCAGCAGCCTCAGTCACATCTTTAAGCGTCTGCAGCTTTTGTTCTTCTAAGTGGGTCGCTAGGTCCTTGTGACAGGCATTGAGAAATTGTTCCTTCACGATCAGGTCATGGAGACTGTCGTAAGACTTCGTTTCGCCTGATAACTCCACCCACTTGTGTAGATATGACGACAGGCGCTCCACAAACTGCTTTGGCGTCTCGTCTGACTTAGGCCGGCATTCACGGAAGCGTTTACGGTAGCCCTTCTCTGTAAAGTTGTAGCACTGCAACAGGGCCTCTTTCAAGACGTCGTAGTTTTTGGCGTCATCGTTCGACAGTCTGGTGTAAACTTCGAGAGCTTGCCCCGTCAGAAGTGCACTCAGTCGAATTGCCCAGTCTTGAGGTTGCCAGTTAGAGCTTTCGGCGAACCTTTCGAATCTCGCCAGATAGCTGTCGATCTGGTCCTTCCCGTCGACGAAAGCTGGCAATTTAGGAGCCGTATGGTCGTTGGTGACTTGTGGCGCATGCTGATTGTTTTGGATACGCGCCATTTCTAGCTGGAACTCAAGACGCTTCAGCTCGAATTCTCTGTCTTCACGGCGACGCTGCTCTTCTAATTCTCGTTCTTCACGGCGACGCTGCTCTTCTAATTCTCGTTCTTCACGGCGACGCTGCTCTTCTACTTCTAGACGCTTCTGTTCTAGTTCTATTTCTTTTTCTAGACGCTTCTCTTCCAATTCTCTTTCTTCGCGCCTTCGCTGTTCTTCTCTTTCTTCACGCAATATTCTCTCCTGGCATTTGACGTACTCTGTCAGCTGTTTGCCTTTTAGATTTAGTTCAACCCCTTTCTGCCAGAAGTCAGCCATCTTGATGCTTCTGGAAAGTTCTTTTCAAGAAAGTTCTTTTCTAGAAAGTTCTTGACTGTAGAGTTCTTTTTTCTGGAAAGTTCTTGACTGTGCTGTACCTTTCTAGACTGTTCTAGAACAGCACGCTTTCTGCAGTAGCGCTGATGCTTGTCACTAGTCGCCTTCGCTGACGCAGGCCCCGCTGTCCTCGTCGTATGCGACGCTGCACCACGCTGGTGTTGATGTACACGTTCCTGTGCTGAAGTAGACGCGACGTCCGCTCGCCGCTCTCTGTAACACTGGCGATGTAGCTCCGAGACTGTCCCTCGACGTAGTCTTGCGGCAGCCACGTAGTCCCGCTCTGTTGTTCGCTCACGAAGCAACTCTTCGGCGACTACACGCCCTTGCAGTCAACCCGAACCTATCGGATGTAGTCCCAGTATGTTGGCCCCTCTCGACGCAACTCGTTGGCGGCTACCCTCGATGACTGCCTCTCGTAACGTTGACTCGCTTGTTGTAGCAGTTGAACCCTTGGCTATGGCGTGAATCGCGGCTTGACCCCCAAAATGTTACACTCAGTTTGATGATGGTGTTTTCTATCAGTATCTGATTCAGCCCCGATGCTTGAATTCCTGATAGGGTGTAACTCAGATTCGTTTATTCACACAGCCCGTCCAAACAGCATACAAGTCACAAAGTCGACGTATGAAGTTTTCCACTTTTATTCAGCACACATCAACAACTGCATACAATTCTCAATTCAACTCAACAACTTTCACAGCAACTTTCCAAATCACTATCAACAACTTTACTATCTCAACAATAACTCGGCACACGATTAAAAATCCTCTCTCTTTTCTGGAACAATTGGGTACATGGTAGAAATGACGTACTGCCACCAATCGAACTAAAGATCGTCATCACTGACTTACGTCATTACACATTTCTTCTCCTTCCGGATCGTTCCTTCAAATTTCTACAATTATCCCGAATCTTCGATCGATAGTAAACAAGCCGATCCAGAAGACTCTACAACAATATCGACTAACGGAA
>CM072524.1:30300591-30305591 GCA_036898135.1 Oncomelania hupensis
TTCTTCTTCTTCTTCTGCTTCTTCTTCTTCTCCTTCTTTGATGCTGCGCTGTCACAATCATTTGGTTTCTTGTTAGGAATGATAATCCATGTCAGTGATTTCCCTACCTTGTCGTTCTTCACCTCGTCCTCAAAGGAGGCGCAAAAAGTGTGGTCTCGGTGCTGTCGTCTGCTCAGCGTGTAACAAGTGACAGTCTTGTCTTATAGAGAGGTTCCGTCTGCGCTGATTACAGTCAATATCTGTCATTCCGCCTTCAACTATCGCACTGGTCCAATTCTGTGATGTTGTAGTGTACACCGGTGGTTTCGTGTACTCCTGCATAGGAGTGAGCATTCTGTATTCTAATATGGCGAATTCTGTTATGTTTTGTGCACACTAGTGAATGTTTGCAGGCTTTGGGAAGAGAAAACATTCCGTTACTGGTCGAATTCTGTCATATGTCTGGTGTACGCAGCTGGTTTTATGTACGACTGCAGAGGAGGGAAACTCTTACTTGAAAGTATCTCAATGGTCACATTTTGTAATTTTATGTACGAGTGCGGGTTGGTGTACGCCTGCTGATAAATGACAAGTCTTTTACTGATCGCATTGTGTGATGTCGTTGATATTGTATACGCCTGCAGAGAAATAGAACAGACTGTGAGTAAACTAGTTGTAACAATCAAGATTATGTGCTATAGCTATGTAGGTCTGGAATATTCAGGACATACAAACTTAGCGTGATTGTTTATATGTTGTCAAAATCAAACTATAATTTTTTTCTTAAAATGTAATCCACATTGGGACAGTGTGTTAGGTAACGTGGGCTAGGCATAGGCGTGGCTTGCAATCAGCGCTAGCGACAGTGACAGCGGAAGAGAACAGTTCGTTAGAGCGTTGATCAATCCAGGACACACTACACTTCTGCACTTCACCGGTCTATTTCTGACAGCTGCTGAGTGTGTGACGGTCTATTGCTGACAGCTGCTGAGTGTGTGATGGTCTATTGCTGAAAGCTGCTGAATGTGTGACGGTCTATTGCTGACAGTGCTGAGTGTGTGACGGTCTATTGCTGACAGCTGCTGAGTGTGTGACGGTCTATTGCTGACAGCTACTGAGTGTGTGATGGTCTATTGCTGACAGCTGATGAGTGTGTGACGCTCTATTGCTGAAAGCTGCTGAATGTCTGACGGCCTATTGCTGACAGCTGCTGAGTGTGTAGTACGGGGCATTAGAGCTGTAGAACGTGACATTAGAGCTGTAGTACGTGACAATAGAGCTGTAGAACGAGACATTAGAGCTGTAGTACGTGACATTATAGCTGTAGTACGAGACATTAGAGCTGTAGTACGTGACATTAGAGCTGTAGTACGTGGCATTAGAGCTGTAGAACGTGACATTAGAGCTGTAGTACGTGACATTAGAGCTGTAGTACGTGACATTAGAGCTGTAGTACGTAGTACGTGGCATTAGAGCTGTAGTACGTGGCATTAGAGCTGTAGTACGTGGCAATAGAGCTGTAGAACGAGACATTAGAGCTGTAGAACGTGACATTAGAGCTGTAGAACGAGACATTAGAGCTGTAGAACGTGACATTAGAGCTGTAGAACGAGACATTAGAGCTGTAGAACGTGACATTAGAGCTGTAGAACAAGACATTAGAGCTGTAGTACGTAGAACGGGGCATTAGAGCTGTAGAACGAGACATTAAAGCTGTAGAACGTGACATTAGAGCTGTAGAACGAGACATTAGAGCTGTATTACGTGACATTAGAGCTGTAGTACGAGACATTAGTCCGTTGCATTAGAGCTGTCGTACGTGACTTCTGTGGTGTAGCATTAATTTAGATGAAATGGACCCGAAGGTCACAAACTGTTTTACCTGGAAGATTCTAGATTGAGAAGCACTTACCAGAAGAAAATATTTAAGAATCGACCAAAGTTGTAATACCTTACAAATCATCTGCAGAAACCAAACTGTGAAAGCTGTATGGTCTCAATGTGAAAGCTGTGTGATCTCACTGTTAAAACTGTAATGATGTCTCAGTGTGAAAGCTGTGTGATCTCACTGTTAAAACTGTAATGATGTCTCAGTGTGAAAGCTGTGTGATATCACTGTTAAAACTGTAATGTGGTCTCAGTGTGAAAGCTGTGTGATCTCACTGTTAAAACTGTAATGATGTCTCAGTGTGAAAGCTGTGTCGTCTCAATTTTAAAACTGTGTCGTCTCAAAGTCGACGTGTGGCGTCGTGAGCTGTAGCGCAAGTAACAAGGGCGTAAAAGGAGAAAAGGGAAAAAGGGAAATCAGAAGAAGACAAGGACGAAATGTGTGGCGCTCTCATTCCACTCCCTGCCTTGATTGCAGCCCGCGAGTGGAGCTCAAGCCTGGCTGAAGGGGGAGATGAAAGGGTCTGAAGGCAAATCGAAGACCCAGTCAAAGTCCAACGAGGCCACATTTCCTCCATTCTGACGCAGATGTCGGGGAGTCGCTTTACACGCCTCGTCGCTTTCTCAGGCTCGGTCCTCCTCCCCGCCTTTTACACTTTCTTCTGTACAGCCCTGGTCCACCCTGCTCCACTCTGGTCCTCCCTGGTCCAATATCTAGTAAAATTGATTATGTTTACACTTTGCTGCACCTAATCACTCTCGGCCCTTCTCAATGCATTTTAAACTTTCTTCTGTGCTTCCCGAACCTTCTTTGCTCAGCTTTCCCGTCGTTTGACTTCAGGGAAGTGGCCAAAAAATATACAGTTTGCCTTCTAAGCTGTTTACGTACATTCTGATTCGCCTAGACCCAATATCAAGCAAAACTAATTATGAATTACACGTTGCATCACCTAATCCAGCTTTGCGGCATTAAAAAAATCATCTTCAAAAGACACCGTTACTTTTCCAAATATAAGACGTTATCACCGCCTCCATGAACGCGCGATACACACCGATGGTCAACTTACAGCAAGTCAGCAAATTAAAGTGACTTGTTTTTCTCCCTCAGTGAACGCTTCTTAGTGGTTTCTTTCATTATGTTATTTCTATGGCATGAAACGTCATCTCTCCTCACCGCGCTTTTCCCTCAACGTTGTGGTCGTATTTGGTCCTGAATCAGTTGTCTATGTGATGCAGCATTACAACAAACACGTGTGTGCTGTGTGGCAGGTAGGGCGCGGTATGCGGTGCTGCAAACACTTGCTGGACGCCGTGGGACGACGTCAGCCATGGGATGGACGCAGTTTGCAGCAGACGGAGTTCAGACGATCCCTCAACTATGTGGACCTCGTCGCTCTTGGTATGGAATACTAATGATTGATGCTATATATTTACTGGCTATTTTCCTATAGTGAACTGAAAGCGTAACAGTCTGAAACCAACATTCATCGCTTATGGCGGCCTACTAGCGCAAAAACCTGATAATTACAATTATCATGTGATAATTACAAATATCATGGGATAATTACAATTATCAAGAGATAATTACAATTATCATTGAAAATTACAAATATGTTCGTGTGATCATGTTTAATTTTCAGTTTTGCCTCTCTCAATCCGCCTGGAAATGCGCCAAAACTGACAATTGCAATTATCACATAATAATTAAAATTTTCACTTCATAATTATAATTTTCACGTGATCGTGCTTAATTCTAGTAAGGCGGCTAACTAGCGTCGAAACCTGCAAAACTTGCATGTATCAGTGATAATTGTAATTAACACGTGCTCTGTGTAATTCACAGAGATACCGGTAATTCACAGTGTTAATTACTAATTTTCAGTTTTGGCCACGCTTTACTAGGGCCAAAACCCCAGGCGTGCTGGGAACAGTGCAGCTGCCGCGCATGCGCATCGCGCATCGGGCCACGCATGCTCATCTTGATATTTATAATTGTCAGTGATAATTGTAATTATCGCTTGATAATTGTAATTATCTCTTGATAATTGTAATTATCTCATGATATTAGTAATTATCAGGTTTTGGCGCTAGGAAAGCATGGCAAATACTGATAATTATTAATTAACACTCACGAAATAATTTCAAATTATTTCGTGATAATGGTAACTTTCGGTTTTGGCGCTAGTAGGCCGTCATAATCGCTCACATATTACACACACGTTTACATAGCAAAGCAACGAGTTGGCGCCTTAAGCGACTTGAGTTATTTTTCTGTTACGAATAAGGTCGTAAGCGACTTGAGTTATTTTTCTGTTACGAATAAGGTCGTAAGCGACTTGAGTTATTTTTCTGTTACGAATAAGGTCGTAAGCGACTTGAGTTAGATCTGCTCCGGATACAGCCTTGAGCACCCGTTGAGCTGGGGAAGAGCTCAATTAGAACGATTCAAACAAACAATTCTTCATTCAAACATATGGGGTTACGATAGCAGTGAGATCGCTATTAGAAGGTGGTTAGTTGTAGTAGTAGTAGTAGTAGTAGTAGTAGTAGTAGTAGTAGTAGTAGTAGTAGTAGTAGTAGTAACGGTAACGAGGAAGTCGTGAGAAATGGGAGAGGGGGTGTTTGGAGTCGGGGTGTCAGGAAGAGACGTTCACAGTCTGTAGAAATCAGACGCAATACGGCTTCTTCTTCAAAATTCAGACAATTGTCGCAAATTGTGAAATCTGTCTGTATTTATATGTTTTCATTTATATTTTTAAATGTCACTCAAAATATTTCTGGAGTGTAAAAAAGAATCGTGTTTGCCAGACTAATAGTTTCTCCAGCACTTGGGCTGGTTCAGCCAAATACTGTTTTGGAGGAGCAAACACTGGCAGACTAGACATCATCTCCCTTAACAAACCCATTACGTCAATCGCCTCCTTAAGGAGCTTATCTGTATCGCTGTGATGACCACTTAAAGCCTCAGCCAACACACTTTGCCTGCAAACTTTAACAACCTAGACAAATTACGCTTTTATACTTTTATTACTTAAGACAACAAAATTATTTTATCGTGTTCACTAATAAGTTTCCTTTGCTTAGGAATAATGCACTTAAGAATGTATGTTAAAACCACACTTCAGATATAACGT
>CM072524.1:30310591-30313447 GCA_036898135.1 Oncomelania hupensis
AAAAGATCATTGTCACACTAGCTTTCACACGGCTATGAATCATATGTAGCCCGGCCACTTGATAACAGTAAAAAATCACACATTTATTTCCTCTACTCTATACACGATATTCGAAGTACGAAACTAACTTAAAAGTTCAATTGTCAATGCGAATGGTTCGCTCGCTGATAGTCTAGGCAGCTACTTTTTCATCATAGGGCACTGGATACTTTCTGCCTTAATGGTCAGAGTTCTTGAAGAGTGGACTACTGTGGTCCTGTTTATACAGAGTTTTAGTGCACTGTTTCTGGTGGCACTTAACTGCGTGGTTGAAGCGCTGCGTTGAGGTCGCTTCTGGGCCAAGCTGTGATGTCGTGGAGTCTTTGACTTTGTGGTTCGACGGTTGGGCTATCTTCGCACAATCCTGGAGATGCCTCGGCAGCCAACTTTAAGCATCGACTTGGTTTTGTCTTTTGCTGAGTTGGGCTCACGATATAACGCCTGCTCGTCTGTAACATATGAGACGAAATTCTGCACAACCCTGTATAATAGGTCTGTGCAGAGCGTCTCACTGAAGGCCAATGTAGCCCTCAGTGATAGCTCCACATCTGTATACATTAGCAACGAACATTCTGCTAAGTCTGTGGTCCACTGGAATCTCCACTCTAATTTCCTATACATATATAAATATAAAACATGACTAACTATACACATAAACAAATAATAATATTATAAACATTCTCGGGTACAGCCACTGATCTGCAAGCATACATATAGGTTAAACAACAGTCGGTCCGTACATAATACAACATGGCGTCGGCCGGTCGGATTCTCCACGTGGTCATTCAAAGTCGGACTAACAATTCAATTCTATGCATAGCAAATTTCATACACATAATTCAACAATAATATAAATACATCACGATGAAACAGAAGTATGTTCATTTACCTTTTTGACAATGTCAGGCGGTGGCTAACTTGATTGAATTCGAATATTCAACAAGTACTGCTTGCCTGGTCTATCAGTGGAGAGATTTCTGCTAGCTGTGTACTCTAGGCAGTTTAACTGTAGACTGACTTTTCTATCTCTCTCCTTGAATCAGCCAGAACTGGTTCTATCTACCCTAGCTGTGTTCTCATTGGCTGAAACAACTCTGAGTGGCTGTAAAATCGAAGCTCCCTCGTAGGCTGCGATGATGTCACTAACTGTGCTTGCATCAAGCTACAACTGTGTTACGCATGATCACTTCTGTCGTTTGCTTTAGACTAACAGTAACCTTCTAAGTCTACACTGACTAAACAAGCAAAAGCTCAAAGGCAGTGGAAACGGGCCTCTTGTTACAGGGAAAGGCAGTAATAAATAAAGTGATCCACCACACATGCAATTACAAACAGGCACATGCACACGCACACACAGAGGGGCGCACGCGCACGCTCACACTCACGCCCGACCCAAATGGATGAGGCAATACAGAAGAAGCAGTTTGAAGACCAACCAGAGCAGTAGAAGACTTTAGATAAGAAATTAGCTTTTAAGGCTTGCTTTGAAGGTGTTCATATTGGGTATGCTGCGGAGAGAAAGTGGTAATGAATTCCAGGCAGTTGGTCTAAAGACAGAAAAAGATCTAGAACCAACAGAGTGTGTGGTGGGATGTCCTGAGAAGGAATGTATCAGATGTAGAGCGCATGTTGCGAGAGGGAGTGTAGCGTTGGACATCATCGAAAATGTATGAAGGAGTGCAGCCATGGAGACACGTGTAACAGGCAGGATTTAAAGCACTCTCTGTAGTGTTGATTGCCATGGAAACACTTGTAACAGGCAGGATTTAAAGCACTCTCTGTAGTGTTGATTGCCGTGGAGACACTTGTAACAGGCAGGATTTAAAGCACTCTCTGTAGTGTTGATTGCCATGGAGACACGTGTAATAGGCAGGATTTATAGCACTCTCTGTAGTGTTGATTGCCATGGAGACGCTTGGCAGGATTTAAACCACTCTCTGTAGTGTTGATTGCTTGTGTGCTGCTGGCCAAAATCTTCCACTTGTTTACTCGATCTGTGCTGCTCTGGCACTGTATTTAATTCGGGTTCCAAGAGCGGTGATCTGATAATAGAAGACGGAAAGGACATCCAATACCGTTTTTAAAAGGAAGGAGAAAACTGGAGGAAACCAGAGAAAACCTTCGGTGATCTGACAGTCTCGTACCTAAATCACATACGTTTGTCCGCTGCGGGATTCGAACCCGCGATCTTCGGCATTGGAAACTGGCGCCTAACCAACTACGTTCCCAAGCTAACTTTAGGTATGTGATCCATTGGTTGCTATTGGTATGCGATCCATTGGTTAATATGGGTATGCGATCCTTCGGTCACTATTGGTATGCGATCCATTGGTCACTATTGGTATGAGATCCACTCAGCCTTCATAATAAAAGTTCGTTCTTCTGCTACATGTATTTCAATAGAGCACTGTGATAGTGGATTATGGATTTGATGGTAATCCTTTGCACAGACCATCTGTTGGCGTTTGTTTATGGATCACACGCACCCACTGCAGTCCTTAAAACCTTTCCTGTATTCATTATTTCAACCTTCAGCTTTATGGAAACTCCACAACATTGATGGTTAGGCTAATCCTCCCTGGAAAACTTGTAATCTGCTTTGTTTATTGATCTTCCTGTTCTTTGTAAGACCTGTGTTACATATCTATTCCTAGCATTGCCATGCCTCTTAGAAAACTTAGAAGACCCGTTGTTGCTGCTAAGTGACTTGGTTTGAGGTTACAGAAAAATACGTTTTTTATATAGATTTATTTTTCTCCCAAAATGGTAAATAAAGCCGTCTTTTATTTTCAGTCTTATCTGAAAATACTTTAAATA
>CM072524.1:30313947-30321447 GCA_036898135.1 Oncomelania hupensis
TCCTCCTCCTACTCTTCTTCGGTATTGGTGGTCTGTATAGACTGTAATTTACAGCAATTTCCGAGAAGACATGTTCCACTTTTGTGCCAGTGGTAGTTTGAATAGACGGTAATGTGACGTCGCTGGCAAGATGACATAGGCCTCTTTTTGTTGTTAATGGTGGTCTACATAGACGTTGTACTTAGCGAACTTTGCTTAGCCAGTTCCTGGCTTTTGGTGGTCTATTAGGACAGTGACTTGTCGGTCTTCGCACGGTGGCGGCGTACTCCTTTTTCTGGCGGTTTACCTAGACGGTCCTTTGTCGCCCTCGTCAGGTGGCACTGCTAATTGCGTCACGTGCTAAGCGCGCGCAAGACTCTTAATCTCCAACCTCTCAGATTGGAAAAGCAAAGAATGGCCGCCATACTGTAGCGTTGACTGTTGGGTACTCTGGGAAGCGCGGCTGGGGTTTGTTACTATTATCACACAGTTTTAGTGCTTGGTTTTCGACCATGATGCTAGAGGCTAGCAAACTGTTAGTCTTAGGCGTGATGACTTTGCGCTAATAAGGAGGTGGTGTGCATATATAGGTAGGATTGATCCTGGACCATATTTCTAATGTGTCAGTATTAGCAGTTATGTGATGAAAATTCTTCGTTTTGATTACGTACTGCAAGCGGGGTAGTTTCAGGAAGACGCTATAATCATCTGCATAATGAGGGACGTGTGGACGCAAGACAGATAATCCTTTCAAAGTTCTGCTATAAAGTAGCGAGTGGCTAGGTCAACCATTGTGGTCATTTATAATCCATGTTGCAGGTAGGAGTAAAGTAGCAACATTATTGATAAATGTTCAACCATTGTTGACAAGGAAGCATCTTTACATCCACCAGCCATTGCTACTGTGCAGGCCATCACTTACTGAAAGGCGACGTGTGTGGGATGGTTGCCAAACTCTTCCTTCCCTTCTCTTCCTTCTCCTGCTGTGGGGGTGATGACTTACAGAGGACGACGTGGAGAGGGCTGACTGCTATTGACGCCATCACGACTTTCTACCGCTAGTCACTTGACCGCCCCTTTCCGGGAGCCTTCGTTGATCCCCTTGCCCCAAGCCCTGCCCCTTCTGGCCCCCCGCCCCCCTCTCCCACCTCTATAATCACTCTTTGAATTCCCACCATCTCCACCCCCATCCCTCATCATCTTCATCCTTGGGCGCCAGTCCTTTCTTCTGCTGCACTCTTCTCTCCCACCTTTGACCTTTTTTCTTACTTATTTATCATCTCCCTAACTCCTACCCCTCGCCCACCTTCCACCCTCCACGCCCATCAAAATTAATCTCTGATCCCTTCATCGTCGTCTTTCCCTGTCTGCTACAGCTCTCTTCTCCACACCTCTTTCCTTTCCCCAGCTACGTTTGGTACCTCCAACCTACTCCGTCCTGCCTTGCTCTGGTGTCGATGGGCGAGCGCAGGGTTACATTTCATCTAAAGCCTCTTTCCCGTTTTTATATTTATTAAATTTTCCTATTTACTACCCAGTCGAACAAGAAAAAAATTGCATCCCTCTTCTCAGGTCCAGCTCTTATAGTCGTAGCCATCTCTTCTATTTCGCTGTTTTACTTTGGATCCTTCTGATTCCAGTAAGAACCAGATACTTGATCATAGTGAAATAGTCCGATGGTTCGTCTGCCTGTCTGTCGGTCCGTCTGTGTGCCTTCTTCTTCTTCTTCTTCTTCTTCTTCTTCTTCTCCTTCTTTGATGCTGTGCTGTCACAATCATTTGGTTTCTTGTTAGGAATGATAATCCATGTCAGTGATTTCCCTACCTTGTCGTTCTTCACCTCGTCCTCAAAGGAGGCGCAAAAAGTGTGGTCTCGGTGCTGTCGTCTGCTCAGCGTGTAACAAGTGACAGTCTTGTCTTATAGAGAGGTTCCGTCTGCGCTGATTACAGTCAATATCTGTCATTCCGCCTTCAACTATCGCACTGGTCCAGTTCTGTGATGTTGTAGTGTACACCGGTGGTTTCGTGTACTCCTGCATAGGAGTGAGCATTTTGTATTCTAATATGGCGAATTCTGTTATGTTTTGTGCACACAAGTGAATGTTTGCAGGCTTTGGGAAGAGAAAACATTCCGTTACTGGTCGAATTCTGTCATATGTCTGGTGTACGCAGCTGGTTTTATGTACGACTGCAGAGGAGGGAAACTCTTACTTGAAAGTATCTCAATGGTCACATTTTGTAATTGTATGTACGAGTGCGGGTTGGTGTACGCCTGCTGATAAGTGACAAGTCTTTTACTGATCGCATTGTGTGATGTCGTTGATATTGTATACGCCTGCAGAGAAATAGAACAGACTGGGAGTGAACTAGTTGTAACAATCAAGATTATGTGCTAGCTGTGTAGGTCTGGAATATTCAGGACATACAAACTTAGCGTGATTGTTTATATGTTTTCAAAATCAAACTATAATTTTTTCTTTAAATATAATCCACATTGGGACAGTGTGTTAGGTAACGTGGGCTAGAAAGCATAGGCGTGGCTTGCAATCAGCGCTAGCGACAGTGACAGCGGAAGAGAACAGTTCGTTAGAGCGTTGATCAATCCAGGACACACTACACTTCTGCACTTCACCGGTCTATTTCTGACAGCTGCTGAGTGTGTGACGGTCTATTGCTGGCAGCTGCTGAGTGTGTGACGGTCTATTGCTGACAGCTGCTGAGTGTGTGACGGTCTATTGCTGACAGCTGCTGAGTGTGTTACAATCTATTGCTGACAGCTACTGAGTGTGTGATGGTCTACTGCTGACAGCTGATGAGTGTGTGACGCTCTATTGCTGAAAGCTGCTGAATGTGTGACGGCCTATTGCTGACAGCTGATGAGTGTGTAGTACGTGGCATTAGAGCTGTAGTACGTGACATTAGAGCTGTAGAACGAGACATTAGAGCTGTATTACGTGACATTATAGCTGTAGTACGAGACATTAGAGCTGTAGTACGTGACATTAGAGCTGTAGTACGTGACATTAGAGCTGTAGAACGATACATTAGAGCTGTAGTACGTGTCATTAGAGCTGTAGAGCGTGACATTAGAGCTGTAGAACGTGACATTAGAGCTGTAGTACGTGACATTAGAGCTGTAGTACGTGGCATTAGAGCTGTAGAACGTGGCATTAGAGCTGTAGAACGAGACATTAGAGCTATAGTACGTGGCATTAGAGCTGTAGAACGTGACATTAGAGCTGTAGAACGTGACATTAGAGCTGTAGTACGTGGCATTAGAGCTGTAGTACGTGGCATTAGAGCTGTAGAACGTGGCATTAGAGCTGTAGTACGTGACATTAGAGCTGTAGTACGTGGCATTAGAGCTGTAGAACGGCATTAGAGCTGTAGAACGTGGCATTAGAGCTGTAGAACGAGACATTAGAGTTGTATTACGTGACATTAGAGCTGTAGTACGAGACATTAGTCCGTTGCATTAGAGCTGTAGTACGTGAATTCTGTGGTGTAGCATTAATTTTGATGAAATGGACCCGAAGGTCACAAACTGTTTTACCTGGAAGATTCTAGATTGAGAAGCACTTACCAGAAGAAAATATTTAAAAATCGACCAAAGTTGTGATTTCTTACAAATCATCTGCAGAAACCAAACTGTGAAAGCTGTATGGTCTCAATGTGAAAGCTGTGTGGTTTTACTGTTAAAACTGTAATGATGTCTCAGTGTGAAAGCTGTGTGATCTCACTGTTAAAACTATGATGATGTCTCAGCGTGAAAGCTGTGTCGTCTCAATTTTAAAACTGAGTCGTCTCAAAGTCGACGTGTGGCGTCGTGAGCTGTAGCGCAAGTAACAAGGGCGTAAAAGGAGAAAAGGGAAAAAGGGAAATCAGAAGAAGACAAGGACGAAATGTGTGGCGCTCTCATTCCACTCCCTGCCTTGATTGCAGCCCGCGAGTGGAGCTCAAGCCTGGCTGAAGGGGGAGATGAAAGGGTCTGAAGGCAAATCGAAGACCCAGTCAAAGTCCAACGAGGCCACATTTCCTCCATTCTGACGCAGATGTCGGGGAGTCGCTTTACACGCCTCGTCGCTTTCTCAGCCTCAGTCCTCCTCCCCGCCTTTTACACTTTCTTCTGTACAGCCCTGGTCCACCCTGCTCCACTCTGGTCCTCGCTGGTCCAATATCTAGTAAAATTGATTATGTTTACACTTTGCTGCACCTAATCACTCTCGGCCCTTCTCAATGCATTTTAAACTTTCTTCTGTGCTTCCCGAACCTTCTTTGCTCAGCTTTCCCGTCGTTTGACTTCAGGGAAATGGCCAAAAATATACAGTTTGCCTTCTAAGCTGTTTACGTACATTCTGATTCGCCTAGACCCAATATCAAGCAAAACTAATTATGAATTACACGTTGCATCACCTAATCCAGCTTCGCGGCATTAAAAAAATCATCTTCAAAAGACACCGTTACTTTTCCAAATATAAGACGTTATCACCGCCTCCATGAACGCGCGATACACACCGATGGTCAACTTACAGCAAGTCAGCAAATTAAAGTGACTTGTTTTTCTCCCTCAGTGAACGCTTGGTTTCTTATTTCTATGGCATGAAACGTCATCTCTCCTCCCCGCGCTTTTCCCTCAACGTTGTGCTCGTATTTGGTCCTGAATCAGTTGTCTATGTGATACAGCATTACAACAAACACGTGTGTGCTGTGTGGCAGGTAGGGCGCGGTATGCGGTGCTGCAAACACTTGCTGGACGCCGTGGGACGACGTCAGCCATGGGATGGACGCAGCTTGCAGCAGACGGAGTTCAGACGATCCCTCAACTATGTGGACCTCGTCGCTCTTGGTATGGAATACTAATGATTGATGCTATATATTTACTGGCTATTTTCCTATAGTGAACTGAAAGCGTAACAGTCTGAAACCAACATTCATCGCTCACATATTACACACACGTTTACATAGCAAAGCAACGAGTTGGCGCCTTAAGCGACTTGAGTTATTTTTCTGTTACGAATAAGGTCGTAAGCGACTTGAGTTATTTTTCTGTTACGAATAAGGTCGTAAGCGACTTCAGTTATTTTTGTGTTACGAATAAGGTCGTAAGCGACTTGTTTATCAGTTTATAGTCCCCTCTCTTCCCGTAAGGATTTTCAGAGAGGAGACTCTGATTAAAGCTAAGCGACTTGAGTTAGATCTGCTCCGGATAAAGCCTTGAACACCTGTTGGGCTGGGGAAGAGCTCAATTAGAACGATTCAAACAAACAATTCTTCATTCAAACATGTGGGGTTACGATAGCAGTGAGATCGCTATTAGAAGGTGGTTAGTTGTAGTAGTAGTAGTAGTAACAGTAGTAGTAGTAGTAGTAGTTAAAGTAGTAGTAGAAAAAGTAGTAGTAGTAGTAGTAGTAGTAGTAGTAGTAGTAGTAAAAATTTAAATAATAATAATAATAATAATAATAATAATAATAATAATAATAATAATAATAATAATAATAATAATATAATAATAATAGCAGCGGCAGCAGCAGCAGTAGTAACGGTAACGAGGAAGTCGTGAGAAATGGGAGATGGGGTGTTTGGAGTCGGGGGGTCAGGAAGAGACGTTCACAGTCTGTAGAAATCAGACGCAATACGGCTTCTTCTTCAAAATTCAGACAATTGTCGCAAATTGTGAAATCTGTCTGTATTCATATGTTTTCATTTATATTTTTAAATGTCGCTCAAAATATTTCTGGAGTGTAAAAAAGAATCGTGTTTGCCAGACTAATAGTTTCTCCAGCACTTGGGCTGGTTCAGCCAAATACTGTTTTGGAGGAGCAAACACTGGCAGACTAGACATCATCTCCCTTAACAAACCCATTACGTCAATCGCCTCCTTAAGGAGCTTATCTGTATCGCTGTGATGACCACTTAAAGCCTCAGCCAACACACTTTGCCTGCAAACTTTAACAACCTAGACAAATTACGCTTTTGTACTTTTATTACTTAAGACAACAAAATTATTTTATCGTGTTCACTAATAAGTTTCCTTTGCTAAGGAATAATGCACTTAAGAATGTATGTTAAAACCACACTTCAGATATAACGTTTTACTTGAGAAATTCTCTCTCTCTCCCTCTCTCTCTCTCTCATCAAACAAATTTAAAGGTTCTTAACTATGTTAATTTGTGAAGGGATAGATTGGAAGATTAAACTATCATTAGTCTAAAATCTTTATCCCTAATAAAAAAAGTTTCAAAAAAAAAGTTTCAAAGTTTCTCTCTCTCTCTCTCTCTCTCCCTCTCCCTCTCTCTCCCTCTCTCTCTCTCTCTCTCTCTCTCTCTCTCTCTCTCTCTCTCTCTTTCTCTCCCTGTCTTTGTGGTCTGTCTTTTAAGAGGTGTGATCATTATAATTATCTGTCGGTAAAGCAAATAGTTTTGTGCATCCATATTTTGGCAAGTGAAAACATGATTGTTTTCTTCTTCTTCTGTCCACTACCAACACTACCACATATCACTAAACGAGTGTATTCTACTCTGCAGGACTCGGGAGCTGCGCAGGTGTTGGTGTCTACGTCATGTCCGCTCACGTGACCAAGAATGAGGCAGGCCCTTCGTCAGTGCTGTCCGTCATTGTGGCCAGCGTCACAGCGCTACTTGCTGGTGTGTAGTATGCCTTATCGCCTTCTGGCCATTTTATATTTAGGCCTATGTTATACACTTGCCGCATGTCTGACTTTAAAAGATCAACCAAATGAAACACAGCCACAAACGTCAGCAGGCACAAATAGATCCTCTTCCTTCTAGTCCTCTTTCTTCTTGTTCTGGTTCTTCTGCGTAGTAGTAGTAGTAGTAGTAGTAGTAGTAGTAGTAGTAGTAGTAGTAGTAGTAGTAGTAGTAGTATTGTAACAGAGAGTGATTATAAGTTATATCCCACAATCATCTCTGCTACTGCAGCGCAATGAGTGCGACCGTTGTTTACACAGGTCTGTGCCATGCTGAACTGGCGGGCAGGCTGCCCCAGGCGGGCACGTGCTATACGTACAGTTACGTGACGCTGGGAGAACTGTGCGCGTTCGTCGTTGGTTGGGGGCTCATTCTGGAACACGCGCTGACCGCTGCAGTGGCTGCCAAGGCATGGGGGCATTACTTAGACTACATGATCAATGACACCATTTCTGAGTGAGTACTGTTGGTGAACGTTATTTTTCTGTCTGTATGACGTTTGTGCTGTTTCTGTGTCGCCTTTGCTGTCTTTGTGAGGCCTGTGCTGTGTTGTAACATTGCTGTGGGGCTTGAGGTTGGGAGTTAAGACAATCTTTCTTTTTTACAGGCTTCATTTTTTTCTTTTCATTTTTTTTAATCATTACTTTATTTGCTGTGGTTGTGTTTGCTTCTTTTTTCATTACTGTTGTTTTAAAAGGATGTGGTGTAGTTTTATCTGTATCATTACTGATGTTTTAAAAGAATGTAGTGTAGTTTCAGGATGGGCTGGAGGTGAGAGGCGGATATATGTATAATGAAATAGACTTGCCAGAAGT
>CM072524.1:30323947-30608148 GCA_036898135.1 Oncomelania hupensis
TAAACAACCCCTACCACGAAAAACACCGATGGTGTTGTCTTTAATCCATCTACACCATGAAGACAAACGTTTCTCGTTCGTTTATTGATCAGTGTCGTTCTCTTCGTAATAGGATATGTGCTCCGTTCGTTTATTGATCAGTGTCGTTCTCGTCATAATAGCCTATATGCTCCGTTCGTTTATTGATCAGTGTCGTTCTCTTCATAATAGCCTATGTGCTCCGTTCGTTTATAGATCAGTGTCGTTTTCTTCATAGTAGCCCATGTGCTCCGTTCCTGGAACCTAAAATCAAAAACCAAATGAGAAAATGTTAAATAGATCCTACTGTCAGATAAACTACTCTGTCAACCAACATTGATTTTTGTATCCTTAATCCGTCTAGCGAAAGGAGAAAAACTTCTCTGATTTTGTTATTGATAATTAGCAATCTCTATCTTAGTATTTTATAAGAAACAGAACAACGACCGAACTATAATAATAATAATAATAATAATAATAATAATAATAATAATAATAATAATAATAATAATAATAATAATAATAATAATACGAAGAAGAAGAATATTTATATTAGGCGCTTTTACCAGTAAGGAATAATTAAGAGCGTTCCCTCACGCATTCACACACTCATTGAACAGTAGTACAATGCATGTAGAGAATAGCTGGAGCAGGAGTTATCAAAGCGGACTTGGGGAGTGTGACGGGGTTTTTATTGTTGCTGGGCTCTGCACAATGGACTGCTATTACCTCCTCGTCTTAGTCTATGGGAATAGCTAGTTATCTCCCTGTGACTTAACTTAATACATTTATTTGTTTAGCTCGGTCTGTGTTTAGGCTGGGGTACAGAGATAGATAGAAAAATGGTAAAAGATCATTGTCACACTAGCTTTCACACGGCTATGAATCATATGTAGTCCCGGCCACTTGATAACAGTAAAAAATCACACATTTATTTCCTCTACTCTATACACGATATTCGAAGTACGAAACTAACTTAAAAGTTCAATTGTCAATGCGAATGGTTCGCTCGCTGATAGTCTAGGCAGCTACTTTTTCATCATAGGGCACTGGATACTTTCTGCCTTAATGGTCAGAGTTCTTGAAGAGTGGACTACTGTGGTCCTGTTTATACAGAGTTTTAGTGCACTGTTTCTGGTGGCACTTAACTGCGTGGTTGAAGCGCTGCGTTGAGGTCGCTTCTGGGCCAAGCTGTGATGTCGTGGAGTCTTTGACTTTGTGGTTCGACGGTTGGGCTATCTTCGCACAATCCTGGAGATGCCTCGGCAGCCAACTTTAAGCATCGACTTGGTTTTGTCTTTTGCTGAGTTGGGCTCACGATATAACGCCTGCTCGTCTGTAACATATGAGACGAAATTCTGCACAACCCTGTATAATAGGTCTGTGCAGAGCGTCTCACTGAAGGCCAATGTAGCCCTCAGTGATAGCTCCACATCTGTATACATTAGCAACGAACATTCTGCTAAGTCTGTGGTCCACTGGAATCTCCACTCTAATTTCCTATACATATATAAATATAAAACATGACTAACTATACACATAAACAAATAATAATATTATAAACATTCTCGGGTACAGCCACTGATCTGCAAGCATACATATAGGTTAAACAACAGTCGGTCCGTACATAATACAACATGGCGTCGGCCGGTCGGATTCTCCACGTGGTCATTCAAAGTCGGACTAACAATTCAATTCTATGCATAGCAAATTTCATACACATAATTCAACAATAATATAAATACATCACGATGAAACAGAAGTATGTTCATTTACCTTTTTGACAATGTCAGGCGGTGGCTAACTTGATTGAATTCGAATATTCAACAAGTACTGCTTGCCTGGTCTATCAGTGGAGAGATTTCTGCTAGCTGTGTACTCTAGGCAGTTTAACTGTAGACTGACTTTTCTATCTCTCTCCTTGAATCAGCCAGAACTGGTTCTATCTACCCTAGCTGTGTTCTCATTGGCTGAAACAACTCTGAGTGGCTGTAAAATCGAAGCTCCCTCGTAGGCTGCGATGATGTCACTAACTGTGCTTGCATCAAGCTACAACTGTGTTACGCATGATCACTTCTGTCGTTTGCTTTAGACTAACAGTAACCTTCTAAGTCTACACTGACTAAACAAGCAAAAGCTCAAAGGCAGTGGAAACGGGCCTCTTGTTACAGGGAAAGGCAGTAATAAATAAAGTGATCCACCACACATGCAATTACAAACAGGCACATGCACACGCACACACAGAGGGGCGCACGCGCACGCTCACACTCACGCCCGACCCAAATGGATGAGGCAATACAGAAGAAGCAGTTTGAAGACCAACCAGAGCAGTAGAAGACTTTAGATAAGAAATTAGCTTTTAAGGCTTGCTTTGAAGGTGTTCATATTGGGTATGCTGCGGAGAGAAAGTGGTAATGAATTCCAGGCAGTTGGTCTAAAGACAGAAAAAGATCTAGAACCAACAGAGTGTGTGGTGGGATGTCCTGAGAAGGAATGTATCAGATGTAGAGCGCATGTTGCGAGAGGGAGTGTAGCGTTGGACATCATCGAAAATGTATGAAGGAGTGCAGCCATGGAGACACGTGTAACAGGCAGGATTTAAAGCACTCTCTGTAGTGTTGATTGCCATGGAAACACTTGTAACAGGCAGGATTTAAAGCACTCTCTGTAGTGTTGATTGCCGTGGAGACACTTGTAACAGGCAGGATTTAAAGCACTCTCTGTAGTGTTGATTGCCATGGAGACACGTGTAATAGGCAGGATTTATAGCACTCTCTGTAGTGTTGATTGCCATGGAGACGCTTGGCAGGATTTAAACCACTCTCTGTAGTGTTGATTGCTTGTGTGCTGCTGGCCAAAATCTTCCACTTGTTTACTCGATCTGTGCTGCTCTGGCACTGTATTTAATTCGGGTTCCAAGAGCGGTGATCTGATAATAGAAGACGGAAAGGACATCCAATACCGTTTTTAAAAGGAAGGAGAAAACTGGAGGAAACCAGAGAAAACCTTCGGTGATCTGACAGTCTCGTACCTAAATCACATACGTTTGTCCGCTGCGGGATTCGAACCCGCGATCTTCGGCATTGGAAACTGGCGCCTAACCAACTACGTTCCCAAGCTAACTTTAGGTATGTGATCCATTGGTTGCTATTGGTATGCGATCCATTGGTTAATATGGGTATGCGATCCTTCGGTCACTATTGGTATGCGATCCATTGGTCACTATTGGTATGAGATCCACTCAGCCTTCATAATAAAAGTTCGTTCTTCTGCTACATGTATTTCAATAGAGCACTGTGATAGTGGATTATGGATTTGATGGTAATCCTTTGCACAGACCATCTGTTGGCGTTTGTTTATGGATCACACGCACCCACTGCAGTCCTTAAAACCTTTCCTGTATTCATTATTTCAACCTTCAGCTTTATGGAAACTCCACAACATTGATGGTTAGGCTAATCCTCCCTGGAAAACTTGTAATCTGCTTTGTTTATTGATCTTCCTGTTCTTTGTAAGACCTGTGTTACATATCTATTCCTAGCATTGCCATGCCTCTTAGAAAACTTAGAAGACCCGTTGTTGCTGCTAAGTGACTTGGTTTGAGGTTACAGAAAAATACGTTTTTTATATAGATTTATTTTTCTCCCAAAATGGTAAATAAAGCCGTCTTTTATTTTCAGTCTTATCTGAAAATACTTTAAATAGTCGGGAATCAAAACGAGCAAAAATCTCGGTCAGTCAGTTGATCTATCGGTCCATTGAAAGCCATTTCTCACGAAGCACTGAACGGATTATGACCAAACTTCATAGAAACATTACCTATATTAGTGGCCTACAACACACGTCATCATATTTGCTATATCGCAAAGGTCAAGGTCACATGAGTCATTTTGTTGGTAAACACGTTTTGTTTAATATCTCACAAACGGCTAAAGCGATTTTGTTACGTTTAGGTATCCGGGTACTTCAAATCATGGGTCATCGTTCTGGAGCAGTCAGGTTGTCAATCAATAAGTTACTCGGTCGTTCTGGAGCAGTCAGGTTGTCAATCAATACTCGGTCGTTCTGGAGCAGTCAGGTCGTCAATCAATACTCGGCCGTTCTGGAGCAGTCAGGTTGTCAGTCAATAGGTTACTCGGTCGTTCTGTAGCAGTCAGGTTGTCAGTCAATACTCGGTCGTTCTGGAGCAGTCAGGTTGTCAATCAATACTCGGTCGTTTTGTAGCAGTCAGGTTGTCAATCAATACTCGGTCGTTCTGGAGCAGTCAGGTTGTCAGTCAATACTCGGTCGTTCTGGAGCAGTCAGGTTGTCAGTCAGTAGGTTACTCGGTCGTTCTGTAGCAGTCAGGTTGTCAGTCAATACTCGGTCGTTCTGGAGCAGTCAGGTTGTCAGTCAGTAGGTTACTCGGTCGTTCTGTAGCAGTCAGGTTGTCAATCAATAGGTTACTCGGTCGTTCTGTAGCAGTCAGGTTGTCAGTCAATACTCGGTCGTTCTGGAGCAGTCAGGTTGTCAGTCAATAGGTTACTCGGTCGTTCTGAAGCAGTCAGGTTGTCAATCAATACTCGGTCGTTCTGGAGCAGTCAGGTTGTCAATCAATACTCGGTCGTTCTGGAGCAGTCGGGTTGTCAGTCAATAAGTTACTCGGTCGTTCTGTAGCAGTCAGGTTGTCAATCAATAGGTTACTCGGTCGTTCTGTAGCAGTCAGGTTTGTCAGTCAATACTCGGTCGTTCTGGAGCAGTCAGGTTGTCAGTCAATAGGTTACTCGGTCGTTCTGTAGCAGTCAGGTTGTCAGTCAATACTCGGTCGTTCTGGTGCAGTCAGGTTGTCAGTCAATAGGTTACTCGGTCGTTATGTAGCAGTCAGGTTGTCAATCAATAGGTTACTCGGTCGTTATGTAGCAGTCAGGTTGTCAATCAGTAGGTTACTCGGTCGTTCTGGAGCTGTCAGGTTGTCAATCAGTAGGTTATTCGGTCGGTTCGTCGCTTCAAATTCTACTTTAAAAAAAATTCAAAACACGCTTTTTGCTTTAAATCAAAACAAACTCAACCGAAATTCATCATTTTTACTTTGCGGACACGTTTTTAAGCATGCTAAATCATTAGTATGTGTACTGTACCCATGCTAAATCATTAATATTTGTACTGTACTCATGCTAAATCATTAGTATGTGTACTTTACCCATGCTAAATCATTAATATTTGTACTGTACTCATGCTAAATCATTAATATTTGTACTGTACTCATGCTAAATCATTAATATTTGTACTGTACTCATGCTAAATCATTAATATTTGCACTGTACTCATGCTAAATCATTAATATTTGTACTGTACTCATGCTAAATCATTACTATTTGTACTGTACTCATGCTAAATCATTACTATTTGTACTGTCTCCATGTCAGGGTCATTGCACTTCACTATTTTCTAAACACGTTTTGCGCTGTATCGAAACTTTGGTTGAGCCGATTTTGATCATTGCTTTGATCGCAGTTAGATGATCAGTTAGATCAGTTAGATCAGATAAAGGCTTATTATTCCGTGTTTTCATTTTGTTTCGTTAGGATAAAGCCGGGTCATAACTCCTATCCTATCCTATCCTATCCTATCCCGTAACTCGAAGGTCGTTGGGGCACCACAGATGATCGTTTAACCAGCATTCTCCATCTTTCTCTGTTCTCACCAACCCTCATGGCTTCGCTCAGTGTCAAGAAAGTCCATTCTCGATGTTGTCCTCCCACCTCTTTTTCGGTCTCCCTCTTCTTTTGCCTCTTTGCACCGTGCCGGGCAGGATGGTCTTTGCAAGGCCTGAGCTCTGGTGACGTGGCCATACCATCTGAGTTTCCGTTTTTTCACCACATTGAGCATGTCATCGTGTTGTCCAATGGCTTGTGTAATGGTCTTTCGGACTTCGTTGTTATTGATGTGCGGGGTATAGGAAATGCCCAGAAGTCTTCTGTAGCACCTCATCTCCATGTTTTGTTTTTTTCAATGTAGAACTGCTGAGATAGTCCATGTTTCGCAAGCGTATTGGAAGATGGAGATGACAGGTGAGCGCAGCAGCCTTACCTTGGAATGTAAACTGAAGGTCCTGTCTTTACAGATGGTCTTCAACCTTACCAGGCCAGCAGTTGTTTGTGCGATCTTGGAGAGGACTTCCTGTCGGAACCCATTATCTGATACAGTGGCTCCTAAATATTTGAAACTATGCACTTTGTTGAGGGGTTGGCCTTGGACTGATGTCCATGTTGATGCCATTGGTGTTGTTTGTGACGGTGGGTCTTGAACTTGAACTTGAAAAAGTCAATGATATAGGCCACTGGCCTTTACATAGATCCTAACAAAAACTGCTAGACTTGCATGCGTGGAAATTAGTTAAATCTAGTAGTGGCACCTATTGTTATTGGGTCTATTGTTGCTGGGACTAGATGGCATGGTAAAGTTTATTAATGTACAGAATTACACACTAGATGGTATGGTAAAGTTTATTAATCTACAGAATTATACACTAGATTGTATGATAAAAATTATTCATCTACATATTTACACGCTAGATATATGGTAAATTTTATTAATCTACAGTACTGATGTGAAAGCTTTCAGATGAGCGTGTAATTTGTTTAATTTTACGTCATTTTGACCTTAGTGATGCTTGACAAAGTAAATTAAAAACTGTAAGCAACTCATGTTTCCATAAGCGAGTAAACATCTTAAACAGACATTGGGTTTGTACTTAACGTCACCTGGCGAGTCTAGCAATGGACCCCTTGATACAGTCATTACAGTGACACAGCAACACAATACTCCCACTCGGTTAATTCACAGCAACGCCTTGGAGCATGTTCGTCACGCACGGCTGCATTAATCTGTCTGGCGCCTGTGCCTCAATTCTAAAGGAGACAACACATATACTGCTATAGCAAATGACCTTTTGAATAGTGGAACACGAAGATTTTATATTACATTTTCTCAAATTTTAAATACCAGAACTGTATCAATATATTCGTATGAAATACCCAAAATATATAAAATATATAAGCATTAGGTACCAAAAATGTATGAATATGTAAGCATTAAATTTTATATATATATATATATATATATATATATATATATATATATATATATATATATATATATATATATATATATATATATATATATATATATATATATATATATATATATATATCCTGTGCCGTAACCCGGAGGTCGTAGGAGCACCACAGATTATCGTTTAACCAGCATACTCCATCTTTCTCTGTCCTTAGCAGCCCTGATGGCTTCGCTCAGTTTCAAACCAGTCCATTCTCGAATGTTGTCCTCCCACCTCTTTTTCGGTCTCCCTCTTCTTCTACCTCCTTGCACTGTACCTTGCAGAATGGTCTTTGCAAGGCCTGATGATCTGGTCACGTGGCCATACCATCGGAGTTTCCGTTTCTTCACCACTGTGAGCAGGTCATCGTATTGTCCAATGGCTTGTGTGATGGTCTGTAGGACTTCGTCGTTGGTGATGTGTTGGGTATAGGAAATGCCCAGAAGTCTTCTGTAGCACCTCATCTCCATGCTTCTACGTTGGAGATCTGCTGTGAGGGTCCATGCTTCGCAAGCATATAGGAAGATGGAGATGACAAGGGAGCGCAGCAGTCTTACTTTGGAATGTAGACTGATGGTCCTGTCTTTCCAAATGAGCTTCAACCTTGTCAGGGCAGCAGTTGTTTGTGCGATTCTGGAGAGGACTTCCTGTCGGACCCATTGTCTGATACAATGGCTCCTAAATATTTGAAGCTATGCACTGTGTTGGGGGATTGGCCTTGGACTTTGATGTCCGTGTTGATGTCACGTGGAGTTTATGGGCTCTGCACAATGGAATTATGGACCCTCACGTTTATTCGGTGGGAACTGCTAGTAAGTCACCCTATGAATTACTTTAATAAATTTATTTGTTTAGCTCGTTCTGTGTTAAGGTTGGGGTACAGAAATAGATAGAAAAATGGTAAAAGAATACTGTCACACTAGCTTTCACACGGCTATGAATCATATGTAGTCCAGCCACTTGATAACAGTTAAAATCACACATTTATTTCTTCTACTCTATACAAGATTCTCTAAGTACTAATCTAACTTAAAAAGTCTCTTTCAATGCTAAGAGTTCGATCGCTGATAGTCTAGGCAGCTGTTATATCTTCCTCGGGCACTTGCTATAATATTTCATGTAGATTTGGACTACTGTGGTCCGTTTTACAGTTTCTGAAGAGTTGGACTACTGTGGTCCTGTTATGATCAGTTTAAGTGCACTTCTGGGTGTACACTTAACTTTCTTATGGTGCGGTCGAAGTCCTTCTGTGAGGTAGCTTCTGGTACACCTTTGTAGTTGTGTAGTTGGGTTCCCTTGCCACGCTGTGGGGTCTGACAGGGTGTCTTTCAAGGCAGCTCTTTCCGTCTTGTGCGGTAGAGGATCCTCAACCAACTAGTCGTTTCTGTGGAGTGGGAAGCACAGGATAGCTCGGGATAGCTCGAGATAGCTCGCCTGCTCGTCTGTAATATAAGAGACGAAATTCTGCACAACCCTGAATAATCGGTTTGTGCAGAGCGTCTCACTGAAAGCCAAGTAGCCCTCAGTGATAGCTCCACATCTCTATACATAAGCGACGAACATTCTGCTACTTCCGGGTTCCACTGGAATCTCAACTCTAAATTCCTATACATACATAAATATCAATCGTGTCTAACTATACACATACAGAATTAATAATAATATAAACATTCAGTGGTACAGCCACTGGTCTGCGAACATACATATAAGTTAAACAACAGAGGTTCCGTACGGGATACAACATGGCGGCGCAACCGGTCGTGTTTCGCCTCGTGGTAGGCTCTTCCACGTGGTCCCGCAAATTCGGATTAACAGTTCACATTTATGCATAGCAAATTCCACAAACATAATTTCAACAATAATATAAATATATCACGATGAAACAGAAGGGTGTTCATTTACCTGTTTGACAAGTTCAGGCCCGTGATGACTTTAGAGAATTCTAAGATTTCAAAGTCCTGCTTCCTGGTCTATGAGTGTAGAGATTTCTCTAGCTGTGGAGATGTTGACTCTACCTCGTCTCACACACGACTGATTCAAACTGCGCTAAGATCTGACACAGTCAATACTGCTGTACCCACTGAGCCTGCTCTGATTGGTTAAAACGGTCCGATTCAAAGCTCAAGTGCTGAGTCACTGCGATGTGGGTCGGGCTCGCGGTGTGTGGTCTGCTGTGTAATTTAATTGCTGCTGTGTAATAGTCTAACTTCTCTACTGTTACAAAGACTACACATGGCTAAATAGTCAACAAGCAGAGTTAAGACTAGCCAGTTCATGACAGTTGATGCCATTGGTGTTGTTGGTCATCATTTTGGTCTTCTCTGCACTTATTTCCTTTACATAAGCTCTGGAGGTGGTGTCAAGCCTCTGTACCAGCTGTTCAAGTTCTTGTTCCTCTCCAGCCAATCCATCAATGTCATCCGCAAAACGAAGATTGGAGATTGCTCTACCCCCTATGCCGACGGTGCCTTCGTGATCTGCAAGAGCATATGACATGATGCGCTCTAGAAAGATGTTGAAGAGTGTTGGAGAGAGTAGGCATGCTTGACGCACACCGATTGTTGTTCTGAACCAGTTCCCGATGACGCTGTTATGGAGGACTGCACTGGTCATACAGGCTTTTGATGACTTCAATAATTTTAGGGCTGATGTTGTACACTTTCATTGTTGCCCATAGAGCTGCATGCCAGACTCGGTCAAACACCTTCTTGAAGTCTATGAACACATGATATAGATGTTGTTAGTGCTGTAGGTATTTCTCACAGATTATTCTGAGGTTGAAAATCTGCTCAGTGGTACTGCGCCCTGACCTGAATCCTGCTTGTTCTTCAGCTATGATTTGTTCAGCTTGGGGTTTCAACCTGTTGAGTAGACTATTTTCAGGAGGACCTTGCTGTGATGGCTGATGAGGCTGATGGTGCGGTAATTTTCACACTCCTGAAGATTACCTTTTTTGGGAAGAGTGATGACAAACGGCTGGGTCCATGGTGTAGGCCACTCCCCACTCTGCCAGATCTTGTTACAGATAATGGTGAGGGCATCAATCATCGCTTCTCCTCCTCATTGTAGCAGTTCCACGGGTATGTTGTCCACTCCAGCTGACTTCCCTTTCTTCAGCGATTGCACTGCTGCCTCAACTTCTTCCCGGAGAATTGGGAGGACTTCTTCTTCTTCTCTGTTCTCGGGACATGCTAAAACTGATGGGTCTCCATTTGGTGTATGGTTGTAAAGGTCAGAGCGGTACTCTGTCCATTTGTCCAAGACTTCTTGTTCTTCTGTAAGGCATATGCCAGACTTGCTTTGGATCGTGGAGACTTTGGGCACTTGTCAGCCGCTTCACAGTCTGGTAGGCCTTCTTGCTGTTGTTCTTGTTCGGACTGTTCTCTATTTCCAGGCATTGATCTTCTCTCCAGTTCCTCTTTGCTGAGCGCATGCCTTTTCGGATGTCATTGTTGAATTTTCGGTAGACATCAGCTCCCTGTGAGGTGTCCTTTTTCTTTTTTATCTCTCTTCTTTTATCACACAGATCCAAAAGTTCAGGTGTGATCCACGGCTTCTTCTTTGGTCGGTGCTTGCCAAGGGTCTCAGTGGCGGCATCTGTCATAGCTGAGTTGAAGGTGGTGGTCATAGTGTTGACATCTACTTTATTAGCTCCCAAAATGAGCAGTGGTGCAAATTTCCCTCCAATTGTGGCCTGAAATAGTTCTGCCACCTCCGGGTCTTGTAGTTTGTCCAGGTCGAACTTCAGTCTAGTGCACTTTGCTGTATTTACTCTCTTCAAGTGGAGCCGGAAGGACATCATCACGAGATCGTGGTCACTTCCGACGTCTGCTCCTGGAAAAGTGCGTGTCCTGCCAATGTTGATGCTTGATCTGAAGCGTTTCTTGGCCATGATGTAGTCTATCTGGTTGTGATGCTCCCCGCCAGGACTGTGCCATGTCCATCGTCTGGAGTTTTTGTGGAGACCTAGCGTGTTTGCCAGTACCAGATTGTTGTATCTGGCGAACTCCAAGAGTCTCAGGCCCCTGTCATTTGTCTCGTTGTTGCAGTGGGGTCCACATGTGTCTCCCCAGTTGTGGTGCGCATCTTTGCCAACCTTGGCATTCCAGTCGCCTTGCACTATGACTATGTCCTTTTCGGCACTTTGTCAAGGACCGCCTGTAGATTTTCATAAAAATCATCCACTTTGCTGTCGTCGTAGTCTGATGTTGGGGCATAGGCCTGGATCATGGTGATGTTGAAAGGGGCTGCTCTCAGACGGATGGTAATGAGTCTACTGGAGACTGGGCGGCAACCCATGACAGTGGCTAGAATGTTCTTGTGGACCAAGAATTCAACGCCGTGTTCGTGCCTGTCATCTCTACCGCTGAAATAGAACTTGTGGCCTTTGTCGGTCATTGTTTCACCTAGGACTTTCCAGCGCAGTTCGCTGATAGAACGTTCCATCGATAGTGGTCCAGCTCGTGGGCCAGTTTTTTCTAATTTTCCTTCCGCAGTTAGGGTCCTGACATTCCAGGTTCCTATGAAGATGTTGTTTCTCGTGCGGATCTTGCTAAATTGTCCATCAGTAGCATACTTATCACCTCCGTCCTGATGGCCAACGGAAGGCGCGGTCCTTGTTGAGCCGGGCGACGACCGATCCGGCATGAAATTAGTGGATAGTTTCATCATGTAGTGTGTCTTGGGCAAGAAAAGACCTGGCGGTGCCCAATCCTCTCCAGGCTGTTGGCCACAGCCGAAATCCACGAATACAGTGTGGCTCACCTTGGCCCTGAGCACGTGGTCGCTGAACCTGTAGTAACGTGAGGTTCCCCCCGCCCTGGCCGGTGACTTCTGTGTAGAAGACTTTCGCCCAGTGATGCCGTGCTAACATCACCCCTGTTAGTCGCCTTTTACGACACGCCGGGAAACTTTGGGTCTATTCTATTTAATGCCCGAACCCACAGGCATGTATAAGCATTAGATACCAAATATGTATGAATGTGTAAGCATATGTTCATCTCGAATGAAACATTTTGTGATGGTTGTGCAATTTTTATGTGGACCTTAGACGCACTTTAAGCTTGATTGTTGGCTTCGATCGTGTGCGATGCACTCACAAGATGGCGACACATTGCTAGTACATAACATTTTATTAGACGGTAAAAACGTTATGCCATTAATAGAACTCGCTAATATTACCGTAATGGTTGTAATAAAAGTGTTATGACAATTTGTTTACTTCTGTATACAAACTCCATACAACTTCTGTACTTCTGTATACAAACTCCATACAACCTTCTTTCTAAACAATTGCCCGGCATTAGCACTTTATGTTGGTGACGTAAGCTCACCATATCTGAGCCAAAGGGCCAGTGTCCCTATGTAAATAACAAGAACTAGGTTTGCTGTTTCTTGCTGGACGCCAAATCAGCACTTTTCATACTCTCCTATATGTTTTCTTTTCAACACAAAGGCATTTTTCAACATTTTATGGTTTGTTATTTATTGTGATTAAAAGATGCATGAAAATACGTAAAACAATGTTTGCGTGGGGGGAGGGGAGAAGGGGAGTGTTACACTCGATTGATGTTGGTGTTTTTCTATCAGTAGTTGATTCAGCCCCAATGCTTAAATTCTCCTGATAGATGTAAACTCGGATTCGTTTATCCACGCAACCCGTTCAATTAGCATACAAGTCACAGAGTCGACGTATGAAGTTTTCCACTTTTATTCAGCACACATCAACAACTGCATACAATCGCTTTTTCACACTTTTACAACAACACTCTCTTTTTGAAACAGTGCGGCAAATATATAGCCTTTCTCATCCCCAGAACACCTTGGAACAATCTAGTATGACGCAATTTAACCAATCGCTTTAGACTTCGTCATCACTGACATACGTCATCACTGACATACGTCATACATCTTCCTTCATATTCCAGGAACTTTCTCAAACTTCTACAATTACCGGGAAGTTTCTATCGACAGTAAACACGCAATTCTCCAATAATATTGACCAACGAAAATTATCAACGTTATACAAAGCTTCCTCTAACCACAACGCAAACTCATATCAAAGGTAAATAAACTCTATTATTGAATACTTTGCAAAACGAAACGATTAGATCTATCGTGCGCGTTTCAGACATACTACCATTCGCGTTTCAACGTAACAGGGAGGAAGGGTGTGTGTTTGTGTGTGAGTGTGTGTGCGCGCGCGTGTGTGTGTGTGGCTTAGGCGTCGCTTTCCAAAGGCCGAAAGTCGCGGGTTCGAAGCCCGCAGGGGACGAACGTATGTGACTTGGGGATGAGGTTTTTCAGGTCACTGCAGAGGGTTTGCTCCGGGTACTCCGGTTTACTCCCCCCCCCCCCTTCAATAATGACAATCAGAACTTTCAAAATAAATTTCAATTTTAATTCTTTCTCTGAGGCTAGCTGTTTTCCTGCCTGTACACTTCATGTTTGATAGATGTTTTCCTGCCTGTACACTTTATGTTTGATAGATGTTTTCCTGCCTGTACACTTCATGTTTGATAGATGTTTTCCTGCCTGTACACTTCATGTTTGATAGATGTTTTCCTGCCTGTACACTTCATGTTTGATAGATGTTTTCCTGCCTGTACACTTCATGTTTGATAGATGTTTGTTGTGTTTGTGAGAGCGTGTGAAGCATGTGAGCGTGCATGTTGTTGGGGATCGCCGCGCTTTGAGCTTGATTGTGCTTTTGGGGGAAAAAGCGCATATATAGCATCCATTATTATTAGTAGTATATTATTTCACTGCTGCTGTAATGTATTTGTTATGTATTGCTGTTCAGCTTAAGACTGTTATAGTGCGGTTGTTTATGTTGACCAGGTTGTCGGTGGCCATTACAACGTAATTCTAAAGGACGCAGTATACAAGCCTCGGCTGTCAAAGACACATTAAGCGGACAATGGCCGCCATTTTGTTGCTAAAACTAGAAAAGCTGTTAGTTTCAATAAAGTGACAATTGTACGACCAGGGTCTGTCTCAGGGGAGGCTAATGCAGACCGCGGGAGACCATGCAATCACTGGAAAGCCTTTCACACTTATATCCCATAACCGGAAGTTGTGATATTTTGTTTTTGATTTTAAAGGTGATTTTTTTTCTTTCGGTTATCTAAACATAAACTAATTCTAACCGGAAGCGTTGTTTTTGAACGCTTATATCTCATGGTCTGGTATGCTTTTTGGCTTGTAAATGTTGTAATGTAAATCTCACAAAGGTTTCAAAGGCTTATGCAGGCTGTCAGTCCAAAGGAGCTTTTTAGCCGACAAAGGGAATGGGGGTAATGGGTAGACACAACATACACAACTTCATCTGAATGGCAATACTCAATAAAACAAGTAATGCAACCCCGTATCAAACATCCCACGCAAAACATTAATTTATAGCACACAAACAAAGCAGAATTAATCTAAGAAATTATGTACTTAGATCATCACACAAGACGAGATCACACACATAACAACATAACTGCAGTTTGACACAGACCAGGTGAAACCGTAACGGAAGGAAAAATAAAAAGAAATAAATAGCAGAACCACTATACGTTACTTAAATAGTGACATCACAATACTAAAATAACTGCTCAAGTTCATCAGTATTTTCTTTGACTTGGGATTCATTAGTTGATTGAAATTAAATATATTAGGGTGAAATGTAAGGTATAGTGGCAAAAGAGAAATCCTGCTGTCTTTTAGTAAGGGATGTGTACAATAAAATATATAGTGGAATTCGCCACCTACCTCATTTAGATCACAAATGGGACACCACCTTTTTGTTCTGGGTATGTCAATATATCTCTGAATTGGAAGTTTGTTACAACTAAGCCTAAATTGCAACAAATTTCTGCGCAGCTTCGGAGATAGACTAATCAAATATTTTTCCAAGCTAAAATTTTCTTTAAACAAACAATAAGTAATCCATGATTGCAAAACTTGGTCTACCAGACGTTCTTTTACAAGCGTCTGAAAATGAGTGAAAGAATAATTACAGCCATTTGACAAGATATATTAAAAACCGAGATTATTTAACAGAGATCGCAAATAGTCTACTCAGGGCCGCTTAAGTTCAGTGTTATAGTATAGATAATGTTTATACATCAATGTGGATATTTTTCCTGAATTGTTACAACATTATATACATAACTTAAACCAAAAACAAAGCAATCTACTTTTAGCATCAGTTGAGACAGGAAAACTTCCAACTTCACCTACAAGTTGGTGTCGAGGTCTTCAAATTCAAAATCATTTTTAGGAATTTTTATTGCAGTTTTTCACAGATTTCCAGCTTTTGGAATGACCATACTTCACAACCATAAAGCAGGGTAGGCTTAATACCTTGTCAAACAATTCCAGCAAGCGGCAAGTGAGGCTGTCTACGTTTTCTTAACAAAGCAAACAGAGCTCTATCAGATGATACACACTGTCTTTAAAAGCCTTTTAAAATTTATTATTATAGTTAAAAACTGTTCCAAGGTTATTATGCTCCCACATAATTTCGACATTTTTACCATTGAATGTAAAAATGTGGAGTTTCTTAACTGTTACCACGTGAAAAAATCATGGCTTTGGTCTTACTGACATTAATCGAAAGACCGTATCTCACACCATACGTACGTAACGCAACCAGAGCTTTCTTCATATCAACGGCTGTTTCTGATAAGATTACAACGTCATCAGCATATAGTAACAAGAATAGATGAAAATATTTCTCAATATCAGAAAAGCTAAAATCATGTGCCATAGTGTATGGAAGAGTAACACCGTCAACATATTGTACAACGAAGTCCTTCAAACCATTTAAAATTTTCCCCTTGTCTTAAATCGATTTTACATGTTAAAAAATACAATTTTTAAAAAAAAGCAGACAGACCATTGTACGTACGGGCAGAAGATTTTGCCTTGTCCTACATGTCTCTTATCACAACTAGCACTTTCCCCGGTAATCCATTATTTAGTACTTTCTTCCACATTAGATTTGTTGGTACTTCATCAAAGGCATTGCAATAATCAACAAAGATGCATGGTATTTGTTTCCTTCGCTGCAAATACAGTTCAATTAAAGAATACATTGTCACTGTCGCCGTGATAATCTTGAACAGGGGCACAAGGTGAGCATATCAAATTCAACTGATTTGGTAGGAAAGAACATAGCCAGTCACACCCCCATGGGCGCCATTAGGTACCAGCATCCCCATCAGTCGAGAATTCACCAACATCACTGGTCAGCTCAGCAAGATGATGAAGACCAAGGGCAGCATGGTCGATGTTGTTAGCTCCAAGCCTAAAAAGGTCATCAGGCGTCTCCACCATCACAGGCCTGGGACGGTCTGACGGTGCCAGACCTGGCGGCAACTATTTCGCGCAGTGGATTTTCCCGTCGTCTGTCCAGGCACCAAACCCCAACTTCTTGATGTATGCCAGAAGTCTCGCTCGAAGTGGTGTGATATCATGGTTGATAAACACGTGGCTATAACCATCTTTGCGTTTCGGGTTCTTTCTCTTCTGGATAACCTCGTTCTCTTTCGACGAGAGATGAACTTCACCAGCACAGGGCCTGAGCCCTTCACAGCTTTACCAACTCTATGGGTTACCGCAATGTCTGCTGTATTCACATCAACACCGACATCCTTGAAGATCTTGATGGCTTGGGTAGCAGTTTCCCCATCACAGTGAGGAATACCGTATAATCGCACTGACTCACGTCGAGAATACTGCTGTAGCCTATCATTTTCATAAGTAACGCAACGGATGTCCGTCATTGTTTTCTCCGCGAGTAGTTGCGACTGTGATTGGGGAGATACTACTGCAGTACGCGTCCCCAGCTTCGCCATAACGCCTTTTACCATCTCTCCTATCATCACAGACATGGCAGTTGCCAATACAGGAATCAGCCTTGTGATTGGGTCATTCGGGTTTTCCTCGGTAGGTTTAAAAATGAAAAGTGCTTCCTTCACTTTGGATAGGATGGATTCCTGTATGGACGGTAAATCACTGCACAGCATTATTTCACCCTGTGGATCAACAGAAGGTTCCTGATAGGAACGCATCACCCCTGAGTTCTTTACTTTCTGTGCATCTGTCTTCACTGAACTAGGTGTAGCAAAAAGCGGCCTCTTCGTTTTACGACGAGAAGAAGACATGGAGCATTAATCAAAGTCACGTCACAACAAATCAACAAACCACAAACAATAGACACAATATAAATAGTCACAGTAGCGCTCAAACTGCATACAGTTCGCAATGTGCTGCTAGGCATATCTGTAGCATAACATTGCATATATTAAAAAAAAAAAAAAAAAAAGTTATTTGATTATGCTTCGTCTGCCACAGCGAGCGAACACCACACTCCAACAAATGAACGCTGCACTCCAACAAACGGGTGTTGCACTCCAACAAACGGGTGTTACACTCCAACAAACGGGTTTTACACTCCAACAAACGGGTTTTACTCTCCAACAACTAGACAACCTTTTCCACAAAAAGTGATGGAGTACTTGTCATCATATACACATATGTATCTTGCTACATTCAATACGAAAACTTGCGAAAACAACTCACAACATTGCCGCTCATTAGAAAACACCCGCCATTGCAGCAGGGGCAAGCAAAATGAACGTGTTGTTAGCTTAAGTTGAAGTCTGTTTCTGAACCTCGTGTTGCTTCGGTATGATTGATCAATTTGCTTGTTTTGAAAGCTGAAGTCTGATGGGTTAATATATTTCTATTATTTTATTTTATTTTGAATTTTAGAATTCTATCAGCATCGTTTTGTAAGCACATTCCTTGGCTGATTTTTGTTAATTCCTCTTTTAAAACCAGGGCATCGATGAACCCTTTTGTCCTTTAACTAAGAATCCCGAGTGTCTATTGGCGTGTTGCAGGCTGTTTGATATTTATCATGGCCGTGAAAGTAATAATGTTATTAATTACATTATTTTGTGTAAACATAGGTAGTAGTTGTGGTCTCGCCTAAAGAGAAAGAAATAGAGTTTAGTGACAGAATCTTGAGCTAACCCTTATGCTATCAACCAGGGAATAATGGAATGGAGTGTAGTGACAGAATCTTGGATCTAATCTTATGAGATGCCATCCTGCAGGGAATACGGGAATGGAGTTTAGTGACAGAATGTTGGATTTAATCTTAATGAGATGCCATCCTGCAGGGAATAAGGAAATGGAGTAATCTTATGAGATGCCATCCTGCAGAGAATAAGGAAATAGAGTAATCTTATGAGATGCCATCCTGCAGAGAATAAGGGAATGGAGTAATCTTATGAGATGCCATCCTGCAGGGAATAAGGGAATGGAGTAATCTTATGAGATGCCATCCTGCAGAGAATAAGGGAATGGAGTAATCTTATGAGATGCCATCCTGCAGAGAATAAGGGAATGGAGTAATCTTATGAGATGCCATCCTGCAGAGAATAAGGGAATGGGGTAATCTTATGAAATGCCATCCTGCAGAGAATAAGGGAATGATAGGACGGACTTATCTCCCCTTCTCTGCTGCCAATGTGTTTTTGAATCAGTGGAATGACGTCATGCCTAAAGACAATGGACTACAGTGTGATGACGTTACAAAAATGACGTCATGCCTAAAGACAATGGACTAGAGTGTGATGACGTGACAATAAGTAGTCAGTGGAATGACGTCATGCCTAAAGAAGTCAGTGGAATGATGTCATGCCTAAAGGGAATGGACTAGAGTTTGATGACGTGACAATAAGTAGTCTATGCGGTCACTTTCTAAACACAAGGTAGATTGTTTGTTCACTATCTTCCACTTACCACCCTGTTCAGTGTCTTCCACTTACCACCTTGTTCAGTGTCTTCCACTTACCACCTTGTTCAGTGTCTTCCACTTACCACCTTGTTCAGTGTCTTCCACTTACCACATTGTTCGGTGTCTTCCACTTACCACATCAAGGAGCCGCGCTAGGCGTTCTCTTGCACACATTGTTCATACACAGAAAATGTGATGATCAAAACTACAGACGCGCGTCTACTGCTTGTCAGGGCAAAGTCGTCACTCCTGAGTCTTGGCCCTGCAAATACCAACAGCTGCCATGCTAGAAAGATGGCGGCACACAAATAATGTTAAAAACAGACAGCTAAATGCACATTTGCCAGATTTGCCATTTAATTACATCAAAGCGCTCATGTTTTTTGTGATTTCTTCTACTTTTTCTCTTTTTTTCTTTTCCTTCTTCTTCTTCTGCTTCTTCTGCTTCTTCTTCTTCTTCTTCTTCAATTCGTCTGCTATACTCATTGTAACATTCGTCATAGGCGTTGCCTGAGTAAGGAAATTGAAGATTTGGTGAACAGTTTATATTGGTGATCGCTCAGTTCAGTATTTTAATTGTACGTCTGTTCACTCTAGGTGATATTAGACAACAAAAGAAAAGTTAAATAGATAAAATGAAAGAACATAAAATAAAATATTGCTGATCGTCTCGTGGCTGAAAGGTTGGTTACGTTTGACAGAATGAGCTACATTTCCCAGAGGTGTAAGGAACTCAAGATATTGACAACTGAAAACTCGTTTGGTCAATTTGGTCTTCCAAATTGTTCACTCTTGCAATATCAGGCGGCAGAAATCTGATTGATGAGTTGTGTACACTGCCTTTTTAAGAGGACAAGACACATCTCAGTGTACAAAATGTCCATTTCATCTTCGCCGAACGTTACCTAGAAACTTCAACCTCAAAGCAACGCGGATCACTTTAGCTCTAGCTTCCGGGGCAGCAATTGGTCGGCCATGTTGTTGGTCCATGCAATTAGGGGGGCAGAGGCCTGAGAGAGAAGTTGTTGACACTGTTGCGCAGGCCTGCAAGGGGGGGCTCGGCCTGTGTTTGAAGACAAACAGACATGGGCCGTCCTCTAGCATTGACACTCCCTACAGCGGATTTTCCCGTCCTTAACAATGTCTACACAGAGGACAAGACTGGCTCAGTGGGAAGACCGCCAGACATGCACTGTGGAACAGCATTTGTCAGACATGCACTGTGGAACAGAATTTGTCAGATATGCACTGTGGAACAGAATTTGTCAGACATGCACTGTGGAACAGTATTTGTCAGACATGCACTGTGGAACAGAATTTGTCAGACATGCACTCTGGAATAGAATTTGTCAAATATGAACTGTACTGGTGAACAAAATTCGTCAGATATGCACTTTGGAACAGAATTCGTCAGGCTAGTACTCTGGAACAGAATTCATTAGACAAGCACTACATAACACAATTCAAGTTCTTTTCCACATCTACAACATGGACAAGGATGATACATTCGTTGGAACGTTTGCCATTCACTGGCATTGAATAGATGTTAAGTTATTCATAACACACAGCAAGACGGTTGGCTGTTTGGTAAGAATCATACTGCCCGGTTAATATTCCGCTTAAGTAAATTTGGCCATGTCACTCCTGTTCTTCTGTCCCTTCACTGGTTTCCTCTGGAGCGGCGTATCTTGCATAAAGTTTCGTCCCTTTGTTTCAGTGTTCTGAACTCCACTGCCCCTCAATATATTGACCTTCTTCACATTTATATATGTAGTGGTGTTGGTGTTTTGGAGAGAAGAAGATAAATTGATGATGATGGAGGTTATGGTGAAGAATTTTCACTCACACATTCTTTCTTTCTCTCCCCAACGCCAGTTCGTTGATGACCGTTGAAAAGTTTTATTCTCGAAGTGCATCATACTAAGAGAGAGCAAGAGGCAATGCCCGTGAAGATAACAGCTACATTTTGCCATCTCTGTTTCTCTGCCGTGTGTCTCCCCAAAATATGTTGAGTATTTGAGTAAATTAACGTCCCCGAACACATTGAGCGATCCCCGAAATATTTACACGTTCGTACTTTTATGTGTGAGCGCAGACCGTACAGAGGCTTGACACCACCTCCAGAGCTTATGGAATGGAAATAAGTGCAGAGAAGACCAAACTGATGACCAACAACACCAATGGCATCAACACGGACATCAAAGTCCAAGGCCAATCCCTCAACACAGTGCATAGCTTCAAATATTTAGGAGCCATTGTATCAGACACCACCCTCCACTACACCACCCTCCACTACACCACCCTCCACTACAACACCCTCCACAACAACACCCTCCACTACACCACCCTCCACTACAACACCCTCCACTACAACACCCTCCACTACAACACCCTCCACTACACCACCCTCCAATACACCACCTTCCACTACAACACCCTCCACTACAACACCCTCCACTACACCACCCTCCACTACACCACCCACCACTACAACACCCTCCACTACAACACCCTCCACTACAACACCTTCCACTACAACACCCTCCACTACAACACCCTCCAATACACCACCCTCCACTACACCACCCTCCAATACACCACCCTCCACTACACCACCCTCCACTACAACACCCTCCAATACAACACCCTCCACTACACCACCCTCCACTACATCACACTCCACTACACCACCCTCCACTACACCACCCTCCACTACATCACCTTCCACTACACTACCCTCCACTACAACACCCCCCACTACACCACCCTCAGCTACAACACCCTCTACTACACCACCCTCCACTACACCACCCTCCACTACAACACCCTCCACTACACCACCCTCCACTACAACACCCTCCACTACAACACCCTCCAATACACCACCCTCCACTACAACACCCTCCACTACAACACCCTCCACTACAACACCCTCCACTACAACACCCTCCACTACAACACCCTCCACTACAACACCCACCATTACAACACCCTCCACTACAACACCCTCCACTACAACACCCTCCACTACAACACCCTCCACTACAACACCCACCACTACACCACCCTCCACTACAACACCCTCCACTACAACACCCACCATTACAACACCCTCCACTACAACACCCTCCACTACACCAACCACCAATACACCACCCTCCACTACAACACCCTCCAATACACCACCCACCACTACAACACTCTTCGCGGAATGGTTCCTATCCTATTCTGTAACTCAAAGGTCGTTGGGGCACCACAGATGATCGTTTAACCAGCGTACTCCATCTTTCTCTGTCCTCAGCAACTCTCATGGCTTCGTTCAGTGTCAACCATTCTCGAATGTTGTCCTCTCACCTCTTTTTCTCTCTCCCTCTGCTGCCTCCTTGCACCGTGCCTTGCAGGATAGGTTTTGAAAGGCCTGATGCTCTGTGACGTGGGAATGGTTCAAGCGCAGATAGACCTCTGGAAAAGGTCTTAAAAAAAAAGAGACTAACAAATTTAATTAATTTGAAAACAAATTGCTTTGTTAACTCACTTATTTTACATGTTTGTGAGTGTTAGCGTGCGTGCTAGGGCGCGCGTGTGTGTGGTTCTGTGTGTGTATATGTCTGTGTGTGAGTTTGTGTGGTTCCTGTAGTGTGTGTGTGCATGTGTGTGTGTATTTTTGTGTACAAGTGCGTTTGTATTTGTGCTTTATGTGTGTGAATGTGTCTATATTTTTGCGTTTCTCTGTGTGAGAGAGAGAGAGAGAGAGAGAGAGAGAGAGAGAGAGAGAGAGAGTAATGTTTGGCAATGGATTGATCACACGTAACAGGCGGCTGAGGGGTGTCAGGTGTTTGACAGTGTTGGTTGTCCCAGGTGGAGTGAAGCACGTTATGAAACACATGTGTATAGGGTCAGCTGTTTTGAGGACAGACTCACACCCTAAATCACCCTACATAGTCAATTCCCATGTGACAAGGCCAGGCTCTACAAAAATTAGCAAGCAATAAAACGCACACGAATTGTTTTCAAAACACAAACATACACAAACACACACGCGCATGCACACACACGCATACACACAGAGGGGGACACGCAAACACATACACACACACACACACACACACACACACAAAGTGCACACACACACACATGCGCCCACAATGTAGCCCTCATCTGACACAAAGGTCTCCAGAACAAGTGGGAAAACATAAGCGACGCCAAGTTTTAATTAAACTCAGAAATAAATTGTCTCGCCTTAAGAGATAGAGACATAATCCTTAATAGAACTTGAGACATAATTCTTATTAGAACTTGAGACATAATTCTTATTAGAACTTGAGACATAATCCTTATTAGAACTTGAGACATAATTCTTATTACAACTTGAGACATAATCCTTAGTAGAACTTGAGGCATAATTCTTATTAGAACTTGATACATAATCCTTATTAGAATTTGAGACATAATCCTTATTAGAACTTGAGACATAATCCTTATTAGAACTTGAGACATAATCCGTATTAGAACGTGAGACATAATCCGTATTAGATATTGAGGCATTTTCCTTATTTGATATGAAGAGATAAAACCAAGCACATTTGTAAAGGGCTACGAATTTCGATTTATTAAAATCTTTTTCAAATCAAACCACGAACTGATACAGACTGACATTTTCTTGCAACTTTTATATTGTGACTGAAGACAAACTCTCTATATTCAAACAACAGCCAAATACAATTACTTCGAATGTATTTTTTTTAAGGGAAAAAAATCGATTGCCACAAAGTGTCTTATTTTTTCATTGGTTAAGAAGCGTGTGACTAAAACTGATGTCGCGTGACAATTGACCAGTCACAGATGACGAAGTTTCTAGCCAGAAGTTAAATATATCAGTAGAAAGAATACAGGACCTACTTTAACCTATTTACCAATGGCAGTCTCCTTGGCCTTTTCTGCAAACGGCTGAAAAACCAAACGGTCTTCTAGTATTTTCTAGACGCGCTAAAACAGCAAGGCTTTATTCCCAAACCGTCGCTATTTCACGAATACTACAGCAACAAGGAAAGCAGGAGTCAACAGTCAATGGACAGACTGCATCAGCAAATGAAACTGGCATTGTTCTTCATTGACTGCCTAAGTCTAGGCCTACATTATGAACGAATCGAGCAATGAAACTGGCATTGTTCTTTACTGACTGCCTAAGTCTAGGCCTATATTATGAACGAATCGAGCAATGAAACTGGCATTGTTCTTTACTGACTGCCTAAGTCTAGGCCTACATTATGAACGAATCGAGCAATGAAACTGGCATTGTTCTTTACTGACTGCCTAAGCTACAGTTGATCGAAGTCTAGGCCTCCATTATGAACGAATCGAGCAATGAAACTGGCATTGTTTTTCACTGGTCAAGTTTGATTGAAGACACCTGTGTCACGTTTTGGTGTTCATTTATCTTTACTTTGAGTCTCCTCTCTGAAAATCCTTATTGGGAAGAGAGGGGACTATAAACTAATAACATAACATAACATAACTTATGTGTGAGTGGGTGGGCGGTTGTGTGTGTGCGCGCGTGAGTTTATGTTTGTGTGCGTGCTGAACGAAAGCTTATGATTTTTGGACTAGTTTTGGTTGCGCATTGGGATGACACTATTGGAAAGCAATGTGAAAAGTGGTCGTTCACGCACATCTTTCTTCTCGTCTAGTGTCCATTCCTCTTTTTTTCAATTGAAGAAATTGATACATAAATGTTATTCGAATCTTTTAGGAGGAGTATAACAAATGGCCACATCTCGACTGGACAATAATGCATTCGTGCGCAATGGACGCTCGTGAATTTTTGTCCGATCTCGATGTGAGAATTTTCCATTTCCCACGCCAAGATGCGAATAACGTACAATACAAAAATAATGAGAAAAAAAGTAATAAAAATAAATATGAAATGAAACAAAATAAAATAATGTTAAATACTGATAAAAGTTTTTACCTACAAATGACAAATATCCATACACAGAGAGGGAGAAGAAGAAGAAGAAGAAGAAGAAGAAGAAGAAGAAGAAGAAGAAGAAGAAGAAGAAGAAGAAGAAGAAGAAGAGAAAGAAGAAGAGAAAGAGAGAGAAAAAATAATTCTTTCGCTTCTTCTTCTTCTTCTTCTTCTTCTTCTTTTCCTTCGTCTTCTTTTTCTTCGTCTTCCTCCTCCTTTTTTGTTCACTTGAAAGTTGTTGTTTTTTTATACTGTACTTAAGTTTTTTATTACATTTTTAATCAAATGTATGACCTTGCATCGTGATGTTTTAAGAAAAGTTATTTTATTTAAATTTATTTTATGTTTAAATGTAATTTTATTTTATTGTATTTTATTTATTTACTTTAGAATTGACAGGAATTTCAAACAGAAATAAAGATGTTATGTCATCAAATCATATTACAAGGGGATTGGCTATTTCATTAATTTGGATACATAGCCATTTAAATATACGAGGAAATAAAATTGTTGACCACATTGCAAAACGTGCTAAATCTTCAGCCGAATCAAATTTTAAAAAATTTCCATTTGACAACAAACAAAATTAATAATGATGTGCTTGGAATCAGTAGAATGAGAAATGCAAACAAGAGTTAATTGAAAAAAAACATTTTTTGAATAATTCGCCAGTATCAAAAAATGTGATGGATGTTTCAAAATCTTTTAATATTAACAGTTTATTTCAGGGACAAAGGCTATATGCCTTGCGTACTCGTTTAATAAATACTCCAGCATTTTGTAACGGTGATAATATTATGAATGTAAATCACTTAATTTTGGATTATCAACAAAGAGTTAACCATTTTTAGCCTTTACTTTTTTAGTTTTTACTAATAAGATTTAAAAAAATAAAGCTACCTATGTCTATCTCAAGTATTTTTTAAACAGACGAATATTCTGATTGGTCATTGAGCTTAATACTCAGACATTTAATTACAAATCATGAATTATTCTAATTTTTCTAATTTTTTGTTTTATTTTAGGTATTATTAGCTTCATTCGTGGTTTTTTTGTTTGTTTGTTTGTTTTTTGTTTGTTTGTTTTTTTGGGGGGAACGGGAGGGGGATTGTATTATTTAGTATTATTTATTAATTTGTTTCAATTATTTTTATTTTTATTTTCTTTTAATGTTCTTTAGGTGGTAGGAGGTGAGGGACCCGGATGTTAGGTGATAATGCTCCGATCTCAAACCCAACTTCAACTTTCTGTAAGACGCAAAATGACATTTATTAGTACTTCGTTCTTCACAGGTGGAGTTGAAAGGTTTTATTTTTTTTTGTTTATTTTGTGTGGTTTTGTTTTGTTTTGTTTGTTAATGTGAACGAATTATTACACTGGAATATATGTTGTTAATAGTGTTCATGGTGTGTACATAGGATTTATCATGGTTAGTTAAGTAACTAATTTGGAAACATATTTATGATATACGCATGGTGGAATTTGGGGATTGTTTATGTTACATCTGTACAATTTTGTTAATCTGATGAATAAACATTATTACAACAGCAAAAACGCTTTTACTTACAGTGTTTTGTGTCTTTGTTTTTGTTCCTGTAATTTAGTGTTTATTTTGTTTACGTTTCAGTCAAATGGAGAACCTTGCGTCATGGAAGATGCCAGGAGTCTTTGCCAGTCACCCGGATGTGCTGGCCTGTGTCGTCATGCTCATTGTCTCCCTTGCTTCCTTCTTGTCCGTGAAGGTCAGTTTCGCTTTCAGTTGGGTTGATTTTGATGGGAGTGGAAGGGGTGGTGTTGGTGGTGGTGGTGATGGTGGAGGTGGAGGTGGTGGTGTTAAATATGATTTGACTATCAAATGGGTTTCTGTATGTTACGACATCCAAAAAGTACACTGAGTGTTAAGGTGTGTGCCAGTCTGTTTATCACATACATAGTTATGGTTGTTAGTACACATGCATTAGTATAAATATTTATGGTTGTTAGTATACATGTATTATTGTTGTTTTTTGGACACCGTGGCACTGATCACAGTATATGTATTTATAGGTCGTCCCGGGCGCTTTTTAAGTTACTGGGTGGTTGAAAAGGAAAACGGCAGCAGATAACTTTGGTAACCAGTGCTATCCCTATCCTATCCTATCCTAACCCATACTTAACCATTGTTAACCCTATCTTATCCTATCCTATCTTATCCCATACTTAACCAGTGTTATCCCTATCCTAACCTATCCTATCCCATACTTAACCAGTGCTATCCCTATCCTATCCTATCCCATACTTAACCTGTGCTATCCCTATGCTATCCTATCCTATCCTGTCCCATACGTAACCAGTGCTACCTTTGCATAAGACAACATATATTGTGGTCCTTACAGTGGTAGAATGTATAATGGCTGATCTGTGATTTTACCTCACAGTGGTACAATGTATAATGGCTGATCTGTGATTTTACCTCACAGTGGTACAATGTATAATGGCTGATCTGTGATTTTTACCTCACAGTGGTACAATGTATAATGGCTGATCTGTGATTTTTACCTCACAGTGGTACAATGTATAATGGCTGATCTGTGATTTTTACCTCACAGTGGTACAATGTATAATGGCTGATCTGTGATTTTACCTCACAGTGGTACAATGTATCATGGCTGATCTGTGATTTTACCTCACAGAGGTACAATGTATAATGGCTGATCAGTGATTTTACCTCACAGTGGTACAATGTATCATGGCTGATCTGTGATTTTACCTCACAGTGGTACAATGTATAATGGCTGATCTGTGATTTTACCTCACAGAGGTACAATGTATAATGGCTGATCTGTGATTTTACCTCACAGTGGTACAATGTATAATGGCTGATCTGTGATTTTACCTCACAGAGGTACAATGTATAATGGCTGATCTGTGATTTTACCTCACAGAGGTACAATGTATAATGGCTGAACTGTGATTTCACCTCACAGTGGTACAATGTATCATGGCTGATCTGTGATTTTACCTCACAGAGGTACAATGTATAATGGCTGATCTGTGATTTTACCTCACAGAGGTACAATGTATAATGGCTGAACTGTGATTTCACCTCACAGTGGTACAATGTATCATGGCTGATCTGTGATTTTACCTCACAGAGGTACAATGTATAATGGCTGATCTGTGATTTTACCTCACAGTGGTACAATGTATCATGGCTGATCTGTGATTTTACCTCACAGAGGTACAATGTATAATGGCTGATCTGTGATTTTACCTCACAGAGGTACAATGTATAATGGCTGATCTGTGATTTCACCTCACAGTGATGAGAGCAGCCCATAATGGCCCGGCGCCTGACACTTGTTCTCACGTCTTTGTATGTCTTATGTCTTATGTCTTAAGCTCGCCCATGCGCTGTCTGGTGATGGGCCATTCCGACACTTGGTCTTATGTTTTTTTATGTCTTATGCTCGCTCTTGCAGTGTCAGGTGATGGGCCATTCCGACACTTGGTCTTATGTTTTTGTATGTCTTATGCTCGCTCTTGCAGTGTCAGATGATGGGCCATTCCGACACTTGGTCTTATGTCTTTGTAAGTCTTATGCTCGCTCGTACAATGTCAGATGATGGGCCATTCCGACACTTGGTCTTTTGTTTTTGTAAGTCTTATGCTCGCTCATGCAGTGTCAGATGATGGGCCATTCCGACACTTGGTCTTATGTTTTTGTATGTCTTATGCTCGCTCTTGCAGTGTCAGATGATGGGCCATTCCGACACTTGGTCTTATGCTTTTGTATGTCTTATGCTCGCTCATGCAGTGTCAGATGATGGGCCATTCCGACACTTGGTCTTTTGTTTTTGTAAGTCTTATGCTCGCTCATGCAGTGTCAGATGATGGGCCATTCCGACACTTGGTCTTATGTTTTTGTATGTCTTATGCTCGCTCTTGCAGTGTCAGATGATGGGCCATTCCGACACTTGGTCTTATGCTTTTGTATGTCTTATGCTCGCTCATGCAGTGTCAGATGATGGGCCATTCCGACACTTGGTCTTTTGTTTTTGTAAGTCTTATGCTCGCTCATGCAGTGTCAGATGATGGGCCATTCCGACACTTGGTCTTATGTTTTTGTATGTCTTATGCTCACTCATGCAGTGTCAGGTGACGGGCCATTCCGACACTTGTTACTATGTCTGAGATGAGGTCAAAGGTCAACCATAACATTATTATATTGTATAAGGATCACAATACATCAAATGCAGCACTATCTACAAACGTCAACCACCATTTTTACTAGGGAGGTCCACCCGGTCTGATGCCAGTTCCTCCCTCCCCATCCACCTCCCCCTTCCCCTCCCCATCCCCCTCCCCCTCTTCCTCCCCTCTCCCATTTAGTCTACACTGTTCAGTTTATTTTCAAATTTGAATATTTCGACTCTTGCCTCTTTTCTAAATATCATTTCTTTCTTTATTGCCGTTGTGTTGGCAAGTATTGTTAGGGTTAGGGTTAGCAAGTACTGTTTTGTTGTCTTGTGTGGTTAGGGTTAGGGTTAGCAAGTACTGTTTTGTTGTCATGTGTTAGGGTTAGGGTTAGCAAGTACTGTTTTGTTGTATTGTGTGGTTAGGGTTAGGGTTAGCGTGTACTGTTTTGTTGCCTTGTGTGGTTTGTCCGCCTGCTGAAGAGCCTAGCTCCAAAATATGCATCACCTCTTTTTGTCTTGTGTTTGTGCAAATTAGCATTCCTTTGGCTTATATTATGGACATATGTGTTTCTCATTATTGTCCATGCAGTATAAGGAATATTCGTTGCGTCTCTTCATGCTGTTACAAGATTATTGGTTGTGGAAGAATATGCCTATATCAATCTAGTTCACAACCGGCGTTACATACAAATGGACGAATTATACTGGGTGTCGATTTGCTGGCTACGATAGGAAATTGAAAATGCTGGAGCTTTGTGTGAGCCGCATTACGAGATTGTGGAATAGACAAGCAAATAGGAGGCGTCTCGTGATACAAATGTAATTGTGATCACTTATGAAAAGCACGTTGTGTCATCTTGCAAGTGAGATCACTTATGAAAATCTGTTTGTTTTCAGGTTGCGTGTGTGATAACTTATGAAAAACCCTTTGTGTCAAGTTTTATATGTGGAATCACTTATGAAAAGCCCTTGGTGTCAAGTTGCATGCTGGGCTAACCAGAAGATACAAATAAAGAATGAGTCTTTTTGACATAAAACTATTTATTCCCCAGGTAAAACGCTAGAAGGATTTCGGCGTGGCGTGGCGTGGCGACTATACAATAAATCCTCACTTGCAGAGCCTCGCGTGCATTGATCATGTCATACACTCAATATGACAGCACTATTATTTGTGGTAACAATATTATTTCTTAGAAAGAATTATTCCGTTTTTCAGTAACAATATTATTCCTAGAACGTGTGGAGAGGAACTCGATTTGCCGACAGCAGACAACACACTGCCCAGTCAACTAATAAACTATTGACATACAACATCTATCACCTCTCATCGCTCCATGCTTTACAGAGTGCTGGCTCTACTTTGTGGGTGTCGATTTCAGTTGGTCGTTATTAATACAGACTTTCGCATATTCACTTTGAGTGTTAATATACACTTATGCATATTCATCGTGTTGCTCCTCCAATGACAATTATTCATATAGACGCGTCACCTTGCGGCGGATAGTACGGATTACTTCCACTTGTTACTGCCGAGAATGGCAGGAAATCGAATAAAGGGAGGTCAATGAAAGTGATAGGAAGGGTTGTTAAATCTTAAGCATGTAGATATCAGCGCTCTGTCTGTGGGACTAATCATACACATCTAGGTATTCATCAGCAATCTGTGGGGCTAATCCTACACATCTATTTCTTCATCAGCACTCTGTGGGGCTAATCATACACATGTAGGTATTCATCAGCACTATGTGGGATTAATCGTACACATCTAGGTATTCATCAGCACTCTGTGGGGCTAATCGTACACCTGTAGGTATTCATCAGCACTATGTGGGACTAATCATACACATCTAGGTATTCATCAGCACTCTGTGGGACTAATCATACACATCTAGGTATTCATCAGCACTCTGTGGGGCTAATCATACACATCTAGGTATTCATCAGCACTATGTGGGACTAATCATACACATCTAGGTATTCATCAGCACTATGTGGGACTAATCGTACACATGGTAGGTATTCATCAGCACTATGTGGACTAATCGTACACATGTAGGTATTCATCAGCACTATGTGGACTAATCGTACACATGTAGGTATTCATCAGCACTCTGTGGGACTAATCGTACGCATCTGGGTATTCACTAGCAACTCTACAAAATCTACAGAATATTCATCAAGATGAAGGCGGTAGTCTACAGCAAGAATAAGAAGAAAGAACTCAGTCTGCAGCGCTGACACATGTAGATATTCATCAGCATTGTGTCTGCAGCGTTAAGATGACACATGTAGATATTCATAAGCATTGTGTCTGCAGGGCTAAGATGACACATGTAGATATTCATCAGCATTGTCTCTGCCGGGCTAAGATGACACATGTAGATATTCACCAGCATTGTGTCTGCAGGATCTAGACTAAGATGACACATGTAGTTATTCATCAGCATTGTGTCTGCAGGGCTAAGATGACACATGTAGATATTCATCAGCATTGTGTCTGCAGGGCTAAGATGACACGTGTAGATATTCATCAGCATTGTGTCTGCAGGGCTAAGATGACACTGAGACTGACTGAGTGAGACTGAGACTGAGCCATTATTGGTCTATAAAATGTAGGCTTCCATAGACATTTCAGCTGCACAAACATAGTAAATGTAAAATGTAAAACAATGACGTACAAATAAAAAATAAATAGTGCAGCACACAAAATATTAAAACAACTACTAGCCTACATTGTTGCGTTGTACTTGTCCGCATGCACCATCACAAACCAACCCCATCACGCACACATACCAACCGCAGGCGTACAACACTCGCAACCCCTGCACAGACATCATCTTCACATGCTAAGCCACATCACAAAACACGACTGTTTGAAAAAATAGCACTTGCACGCACACACGCACACACACACACACACACACACACGTGTGTGTGTGTGTCAGGGTAACGTCGTTTCTACATGCCCACATCTCCAAACACACAAAGGCCCACAATGCCCAGTTTTCAGAGCAACTACAAGTACATATGTAGGTATTCATCAGCTCTGTGTCTGCAGGCTAAGAATACACATGTATTGATCAGCTCTGTGTCTGCATTGCTAAGATTACACATTCAGGCATTCATCAGCTCTGTGTCTACGGAGCTAAGCTAGTCTTCAGTCAGACTAAGCCTAACCCACATAGCGATGAAGTCTTCACTGTTACATAGACATGCACATGGGATGTGTAATGTGCTGACTGAATAACAGCGATATGTTAGTTAGTTATTCATTGCTTACAGGGTCCAGCGGACTGCAAAGAGCCGAATCAGGACCACAAAATCAAGACCACAACTTCGCTGAAAAAGGACTCACCCTTGATCCGCATAAAAGATCTGCTGAAACAACCCTAGTGGTAACACTGATGGCACTCCACCAGCCGGTCACTTTACAGTAAAGACATCCCACGCAAGGGACGCTAGCGATATGTTGAGCTAACGTTGGCTGTGTTGAGTTAACGTTGGCTATGTTGAGCTAACGTTGGCTATGTTGAGCTAACGTTGGCTATGTTGAGCTAACGTTGGCTATGTTGAGCTAACGTTGGCTATGTCGAGCTAACGTTGGCTATGTCGAGCTAACGTTGGCTATGTCGAGCTAATGTTGACTATGTCGAGTTAACGTTGGCTATGTTGAGCTAACGTTGGCTATGTTGAGCTAACGTGAGCTAACGTTGGCTATTTTGAGCTAACGTTGGCTATGTCGAGCTAACGTTGGCTATGTCGAGTTAACGTTGGCTATGTTGAGCTAACGTTGGCTATGTTGAGCTAACGTTGGCTATGTTGAGCTAACGTTGGCTATGTTGAGTTAACGTTGGCTATGTTGAGCTAACGATGGCTAGCACATACATGGCAATAAGCCAGAGTGTAAAGTACAGAGAGAGAGAGACAGAGAGAGAGAGAGAGACATAGACAGACAGAGCAAAACATAGAGAGAGAGAGCGACAGATACAGGGATAAAGTGAGGAGCTGGAGATGTGAAGAAAAACAATCCACTGACAAGCAGTGTCTCTTTTAATTATAAAATCAAGAAAACAAATTCTGTCTCCAGATGTTTTTTTAACTATGTTTTCTGACACTTTGGACTCGTTCGCCCTCTCTCTCTCTCTCTCTCTCTCTCTCTCTCTCACTCTCTCTCTCGCTCTCTCTCGCTCTTTCTCTCTCTCTCTTTCTGCCCCTCCCCTCACCCCTTATCCTTACCAGACCTGTCAACACTTTAATGGGGTTTGAAAACGTCAGATAATAAAAATCAAACGGCAGAACACGAGGCAGAATTGTCAGTGCGTCCATTGTTTAAAAACTTGCTCTGGATAAAATTCATCTAAATACAATATTTTAATTTCCATTCTCTCCATCCTCCCTCATGTCCTCTTCCTTCGTCTTCCTCCTAAAGAGATGGCAGATGTGTGTGACATTCCTTGGCCACCAACTGTGTAAGGCCTTTGACTCCCCGATTATATATATATATATATATATATATATATATATATATATATATATATATATATATATATATATATATATATATATATATATATATATATATATATATATATATATATATATATATATATATATATATATATATATATATATATATATATATATATATATATTCGGTCTTTCTTAACGTTTTCCTTTTAAAGAAAAAAAACACTTTTCACTTTATTTTTTATACAGAATTTTTTATTAATGTTTTTATTTTTATTTTGTGGTGGGTGGGTGGTGATTATATTCTTTTTCTTTTATTTGTTTTTTTTTTATTTTTCCTTTTCTTATTTTCATTCTGTTTTTCTTTCGGTTAAATTTTTTTTCTTATTTGTTTTCTTTTTTTCTGACTATTTTACCTTTCTTAGTTTTTAGTTGGTTTCTTTTCCCTTTCTTTCTGTCCTTCTTTCTTTCTCTTTATTTCTTTCTTTAATTCCGAAGCGTAAGCTGTGTAACTATTGTTTTGGGTTGTGTCCATCCTCCGTCGCCTTCCGCAACTTTTTCCGTAACTTGATTTGTGTCAAACTTGGTATGTAGTGTGAACATAAAGATCCCTAGGAGATGACCCACATGTAGACCCATGGCTTTACGGCATCATGGTAACGACATCATTGGTCCTGATTGGGCCCACAAAGAGTACGTTGGATTTAAAGCAACAACCCTGTCATTTCATTCTTTTCGCATTCTCTTGCAAACTACTGGAGGGATTATTTTTTATTCAAATGTGGTATGTACTTAGACTTTACCTAGGCCTCCAACATAAAACCAATAGTAGGCCACATCTTTTTATTCCTCTTTTCCTCTCTCTCTCTCTCTCTCTCTCTCTCTCTCTCTCTCTCTCTCTCTTTCTCTCTCTCTCTCTCTCTCTCTCTCTCTCTCTCTTTTATGTCCTCTTTATTTTTGTGTCTTTTTTCTTATTTCTTTCTATTTTTTACAAATTGTTTCTTCTTCTTGTTCTTCTTCATCCTCTTCTTCTTCTTTTCCTTTTTCTTATCTCTCTCTCTCTTTGTCCCCTTTCTCTGCCTCTCTATCTTTCTCTCTGTCTTTCTCTCCCCTCTATCTGTTTATCTCTCTGTGTCTTTCTTCTTCTTCTTCTTCTTCTTCTCCTCCTTCTTCTTCTCTCTCTCTCTCCTCCTCCTTCTTCTTCCTCCACTTCCTCCTATATGTTTTCTTTATGGTGACACCTTTGGTTTTCCTCTTGGCCTTCTTCCCCTCCTTTTGTGACAGTGCGGAGCAGGTGGCTGTGACGTTTCATTTCCGCCATCTTTCACTGCCCACTAACCTACAATAACACATCTGGAAATAAACGGAGAGAAGGCAAGGGCTGACAAAACTCACAGTTTCACAGGAAATACACAACAATATTAACACATAGTTAGTTAGTTAGTTATATAGATTAACGTCCCCGGACACATAAGCGTATAGGGGACGATTATTCTATTAACTATGGCGTACGAACAGGGTCAAACGCGCGATGAAAAGTAGCGATGCTGTGCATCGACACTAGTCTCATAAGGATCCATCCGTTTAGGAAAGTATCGCTACTTTTACCAAAAGGATCGCACATTTTCTCAAATGGAACGCCAATTGCGAAAGTATCGATGTTTTCTGAAAAGTATCGATGCTTTTTTTTTAAAAAAAAGTATCGATACTTTGCCTCGATACTTTAGCTCGAGCAGTTTCATCGCGCAGTTCCGAAGTTTACCGAGGCGAAACACACTGTTTCTGCAAAACTGAAATCGGTCAAGCTAATGAAATAATATACATGTATTATGTAACATTCCGCAGTTCCAGTTGCCCTTTGCAGAGCAAATTAATTAATAAATATAACAGGTCTCTCTTCAAGTTTTCTCATTCGATCGTCGATAATTTCAATCGCATCCATCTTCCCGCCTCAAGTAACGCAAAACGAAAGGAAAGCAAGCAGATTGGCGCGATTGCCTGTTTTGTGTTCCGCTTTAGTTCCGATCAAACTTTTGGAAAATTTGCATACTGTGTATTCGGAAGAACTCGGAAATGCGCGATGAAAAGGATCGATCCTTTCGTAACGGAGCGATGCAAAGAAGCGATACTTTTCAAAAAGTATCGATGCAAAGCATCGCTACTTTTCATCGCGCGTTTGACCCTGTTCGTACGCCATAATTTAAATTAACACATTCTTTGCTCACAGCTCCTTATACTTGATGATGATGATGATGATGATGATGATGATGATGATGATGATGATGATGATGATGATGATGATGATGATGATGATGATGATGATGATGTGATCTTGTAAGGCGCCAAAAATCCATGTACGTTCATGCTCTATGCGCACTAAGACGGTGATTCAGCCATATTAAAACAGGTAAGTTTTTAGTCCTTTCCTGAAGCTTGGCAGGGATGGAGCTTGCTTCAAGCTCAGGGGAAGGGAGTTCCACAGAGTGGGTGCAGCATTTTTGAAGGAGCGCATTCCAAGAGTCTCTTTGGTTGTGTTGCTTGTGCGCACACAGGGGGTTTCAAGTCTACACTGAGTCCCTGACCTGAGTTCGCGTCTGGGTTGGTAAGGGGAGACCAGTTCTGTGAGGTAGGTGGGAGCAGTGCTAGTGAAGCACTGATAGGCCAGTGCCAGGATTTTGTAGTCCAGTCTTTTTTCAACGGGCAGCCAATGAAGAGAACGACGTCCAGGTAAAATGTGCTAATTCCTTTTTTGTTTTAGAACAATCCTTGCTGCAGTATTTTGAACAAGTTGTAGTCTCTGCAGTTGTGTTTTGGGTAGTCCCCAGAGGCAGCTGTTACAATAATCCAATCTAGAGAGGATGAGAGAAGTTGCAACTGATCTGGCTGTTCTTAGATTTAACAATGGGCGAAGTCTGCCTAGCATTCTGATGTAGAAGTAGCATGTCCTCACAATGAAACTAACATGCGTTGACAAGGTTAGTCGGCTGTCAATGTACAAGCCTAGGTTTCGCACTACGTCAGATGGTGTGATCTTGGCCTCTCCAATTTGTACAGAGTCGATGCTGGTTTTCGCTAGGTTGGTCTTAGACCCACACAGCAAAATCTCTGTCAAATCTACTTGTCAGCTTTCTTCTTCTTCTTCTTCTTCTTCTTCTTCTTCTTCTTCTTCTTCTTCTTCTTCGTCTTTGTCCGGCTTTCTTTTTGTTTTGAAAAAGATATTCAATGCCAGTATGATGAAATAATGCCAATGATAACAATTCAAACATTCTTCAAAAAACCTTATTCTAATACGGTAACATCTAATCTAAGCAAAAATGGTCAAATCCTGTAGCAGTACATGGACATTCAATACCTTCAATACATTCATTTCATGGAAATAAAAAAAAATGCTATACCAGTGTTTGGAAATCCTAAACTGTCCCCCGTTGGGGTGCCGGGGGTTTCAGTATAAATAGTATCCCCACTTTCTGGAAATTTAGTGCTTTAAATTCTCACTGTCGCTGTCTTTCTCACTTGCTCTTTCTTATTCCTGCTCTGTTCTATCAATCTGCTATATATCTTCTTCTTCGCTAGACCAGTCACCTACCTTTTTTCTTGAAAACTCTTCCGGACAAGACTCCTTATTTATGTGTGAGGTCTTTTGGATCAGCTTGGGAATATTGGACGCTTTCTTCCAGGTGGTCACTAGGGTTTCCTATGATGTTATTATTTAGCAATGTAGGCATTTTATATTTATGTGTTTTGTTGATAATTTATAACGATGTTTGTATTCTATTTTGTTTTCGTAAACGGTGGTTCGATAAATTATAGTATAGCCTCAGCGTCCCCTGCGTGGGATGTCTTTATTGTAAAGTGACTGGCTGGTGGAGAGCTTTCAGTTCTACCACTAGGGTTGTTTCAGCAGATCTTTTAAGCTGATCAAGGGTTGTCTGGTCCTGATTTGGCTGGGAAGAGCCCGCTGGACCTAAAGCAATAATCATGTAATGTAATGTAAAATCCTAAACTAATATTGGAAATACTATGCATTCGTTGGCAATTAGACGCCCCATTAAAGTTCATTAAGTGAAGCTATTGTGTTTTTAAATTATTCCATATCTGTTTTTGACTTGCTAATCTACAACTACACCGGTCAGCCATTGACAGTCACACTCATGTGACGTATTTGTGATCACATGTGACGTGTTTACGATATCATGTTATTGCTGGTTTATTGGTGTAATAGTTTATTTCATGACTTAGATCTGATCTAATGGGTTGATTTCAGGTTTGCTGTGTGAGTGTTTTTGAGTGTGGGTACGTGTGTGCCTGTGCGTGTGTATGTGTGGTATGTGTAGTTATGTGAAGATTTGTCTTTTTTTTTTAAAGTTGTGTGTGTGTATGTGTGTGTGTGTGTGTGTGTTCGTTCCCTCCATTTTATGTGTTGTAATTTTTTTGGTACTGAAATGAGAAATGCATCGTAAATTTCTACCGATCAGAATCATCGGAGCAGAAACATAAATTGATCTTCTGGCGTGACTATGTCTCTTGCCGTGATTAATATGTCTTTTGCCGTGATTATATGTCTCTTGCGTTGATTATATGTCTCTTGCCGTGATTATATGTCTCTTTTCCAGTTCTTCGTCCTTCCAATTTAATTTGTGACCGTTTGGCCGACAATTTTTTTTTAATTTTTACTGCGTCCTTTGGCTTTCACCGAAATAATAAAATAATAATTATTCAAATTCAAAATGTTTAACACCCGAAGAAGTAGCATAAGCAGTGGTTATTAAACAAGTTCTCGTCCCCTGCCACACAGCAGTGTTGGAACTGTTGTAGTCAATAAGACACCTACAATAGTTTCATTCGTTGTTGTTTTAGCACGCAAAAACTCGTACGTTCAGCGTTTTCTTTAGATTGGTAGAGTCACTCTTTTGAATGTGCAGTCTGAGTATTTGTTTAATTGTACTCATTGCCACCGCATAGTTAGCCAACTTGTATCGTGAATTACATTTTAAAATATATCAAAATATCGAGTGTGTGCGCGCCTTCGAAATATTTTTTAATAAAAGCAAGGGCCTTATAAATAACATTATAACAATGCAATAAACACAACGAGACTCAGCACAACACTACACAACACTACACAACACACAATTTGTTGTGTTGGTCCAATGTCATTGTTGCCAAACTACCCGCATTGCAAAACAAAAGTGGTATTATCTCAGTTTGCATTCTTCTAGTGTTCTACAATGAACGAAACTTGCAGCTAAATATTTTTGTTAGCTGCCTAGATTGTTTTAAAGAAGAGAAAACCCTTTGTCACTTTGACAATCAAAATGTAATGTATTTTCGTTGTCCGTGTTTTTGTACACACTGAAAATTGTTCTGCCCACGAACCTATACATAATGCCAAGGAAATATCGACAAACACACACACAGTGATAAACACAGATACACACTAGCGCGCACACACCCACACAGGAAAGGCACACACAACACAACACACACGCACACACACACAACACACACGCACACGCACGCACACAAACTGGATACTTGCAACGCCTTCTTCAAATAGTACGGACAAATGAAATGTTGCCTAAATTGGATTTAGGATCAAATTCGTTGGAAATTTTGAATGTGAATATGAGAACCAGGAAATTATTTGGTGAAAACACAGTTCGTGGTGAACGCCCAGTCCTCAATTTTGGCGGGGAATAAATGAGAACAAAAGAGATGATAATAAAGAGAGATAAGAAGATTGCCAACAAGCACAGCAAGACAAAGAGTCCTCAGCGTCCCTATCTTTCCACCAGTGTTTGTCTTCTTCTGTTTTTACAATTTGCACTTTCCCTCCTCCTTCTCCTTTGTCTGCTTCTCGTCCTTCTGGTTCTTCTTTTGCCTCTAAAACTAAGAAACTAAGGGATTTTGGAATATTGAGTTACTCACTGTAAGTGTGAATTTTGTATACCTTTCTTTGTGTCCTTTTGTTGGTTGTTGTTTTCATAACATGAAAGTTGTTTTATATTGCCATTCATGCTTGTTTCATGTATTTCCCCAATCCCTCCATATCCCCCCTCTTGGCTAAAAAGCCCCCTGGGCGTATAGCCTTTCGTTGTATAGATGGTTAAAATCATGTGTCTTGAAATAAAAACTCTTGAAAACTCTTTCGACTTTTTCTCTTTCTGTCGTTCTTTTCTCGACCTGAAATATAAGTGCAATAAACTTTAGAATGGTTAGCCTAAACAGAAAATCGTTACTCGAGAAGAGACACAAAATACCAAGCAGAGAAGGACTTTAAAACATGTTAGTTCCCGAGCGAGAGCTGGTGATCTATTGCTTTTGCTCTGTCTGTCCATCCGACCCTGCGTGCGCACTTTTATTTGAAACTAATAAACGGATCTCTTTTCAACTTGGTATGTAGTTACAACATAAGCATGCCTAACAGGTGACACAAATATATGCATATCGGGTGAAGTCATCGTGGTGACGTCATCATTTGTGTTGTATTCTAATGGCATTTTCTCTCGAACAACTGGAGGGATTTGGTTCAAATTTGGTATGTACTTAAACTTTACCCATGCCTCCATCATAAAATCAAACTTATGGAAACCGAGTAAGTAATCACGATGAGATAATCTTGTAGTTTTTTTTGTTTGTTTTTCCTTTAAACTTCGTATGTAATTATATAGGATAGGATAGGATAGGATGTAATTACAGCGTACAAATGCCTTGAACCTCTAAAACAAAGCCTTGTATTATCAGTATCGTCATTGCGGTGACGTAAGTTTTTTTTTTAAACATGTTTTTTACACTTCGTATGTATACAATTAGTGTACAGATGCCGTGAATCTAACACATGTTTTAATTTAATAAGACTAAGAGACACATACATCTGTGCTTGAAATAAAATTGTCTCCTTAAACTTAAAGTAGGACTAGTGACAGACCATGACATGATATTGACGCAGACAGAATCCATAATGTGACGAGCTCAGACCGAGGGCCAGGAAACAAATAAAAGTCTTAAATCAGCCTTAATAAGACGTCTCTCTCTCTCTCTCTCTCTCTCTCTCTCTCTCTCTCTCTCTCTCTCTCTCTCTCTCTCTCTCTCTCTCTCTCTCTCTCTCTCTCTCTCTCTCTCTCTCTCTCTCTCTCTCTCTCTCTCTCTCTCTCTCTCTCTCTCTCTCTCTCTCTGCATGGACAAATCGTTAGAAAACATTGATCATCTTCCCACTTTCACACCGTGTTTTAAGCCTGGATCAATTCTGTCGCCGATATCGCCAATGTAATGATAGGCCATCTTTCCTTTTTGTTAACTCATTTCTTACACCGAATTCCTAATCACAATGCTTGTGTGGTGAACGCTTTGGTGACCCATAATTGATCAGTGAGATGAACAGATTTCAATTATCGCCACAAACTTCTACCTTTTAACAAATCACGAAGACATTTTTTACGTGTGTGTGTGTGTGTGTATGTATGTATGTATGTATATGTGTGTGTGTGAGAGAGAGAGAGAGAGCGCGCGCGCGTGTGTGTGTGTGTGTGTGTGTGTGTGTTGTGTGTGTGTGTGTGTGCGTGTGATTTTCTTTCTGATGGGCTCTACGAAGACTATCCAAGGGCTGTGATAATGTTTGTTGTCTGGAACTGTGTATGCACTTAATAAATTTTCATTGATTCATTCATTCAAAGCTTTCAAACCATAATGACGACATGTCTGCTATGACATGTGCCTTTTGACAAGCGTTTTTGTCCTAAAGACTGTTTTGTACAACGTAGTTGACGTGAAAACATTACCACATGTTTTCCACCTGCCAAGTTGTTCTATGGTAATGTCGCATTGCTTCTGTTGTAGGTGTCTGCGATTAAGTGGACTTACTAACGTCTTCTGAAAAGCTTTTCCTTAAAAATAAAGACGTCATAATTATTTCAGGGACAAGTGGGGAGACTTTGATTCATAGTGACGTATGTTTAGAGTGATGACGTAATTTTCGACATTTTCTCTGTGACAGGTATTCAGCGTGACGACGTTTGTGCTGACGGTGATGTCAAGCTTCGTGTTCCTGGCTTTCGTCTGTGTGGGATATTTTCATGTGGAGTCGCAGAACTGGACCCAGGCACCAGGTTTTTTCGCTAAGGGTTTCAGCGGCGTAAGTTTGGTCATCGCTTGTAAGCTTCTTAAGCTGTAGATCTTATTCACAGGCGTAATAAATAACTTACAGATACTACAGTATCGAATAGTCTTAACTCGGAATTCTATCAATAGCGGTGAGTTACTGACGGCCCCAGTGATATTTGATACAACGAGGCAGATATGTTCATTACAACTGACTTCTGGATCCACTATGTGTGTGTCTGTCACCTGTCACCTGTACTGTGGACACAATGGCCGAGCTCTTTAACGTGCCGTGCAGCAAAAACATACCTGGCACGCAGGTTTTGCTTTTGCGAGCAGTTTATCCCGTTTTCAGCTAATTATGCCATCTCTGTTTGTGACGGATTTTTTCAGCTCGTTGTACGTTTGTAAGTGTAATATCTTTGACTTAGGACAAGACATCACTTTTAATGTACCCTGTGATGACAATACATCAGTTTTAATAAACCCTGTGATGACAATACATCAGTTGTAAAGTACCCCTGTGATGTCAATGGGCATCACTTTTAAAGCACCCTTGTTATGACAATACATGATGATGAGGAGGAGGAGGGGGAGGATGAGGATGATGTCAATTTATAACGCGCGTGCCTCCATCCATTGTCGCGTGCTCAGTGCGCGATAAGGGGAAATAAAAATTAACTTAAACGACAGGAAAGATACAGTCCGATGTGAGAGTAGGTGAGGGGGGGGGGGGGTGTGAGGAATGAAGATGGACAGCAGAAGTGAGAGAGATGCTTGGTTCATTAAGTTATGTAAACAAGGAAGTCTTCAGTCTTCTCCTGAACCACTCGACACAGTCTTTTCTTTTAACAATCTCAGGTAGCGTATTCCATAACTTGGGGACTGCATTCTGTAGGGATCTAGCACCAGATCTTTTTGTTTGTCTCCTCAGAGGTTAGCAGGCAAAAATGGGACTGGGAAGACGGGCGAAGCTGAGGAGATGGCTCATACAATGTAAATAGGAACCAACTTAGACAGCTTTCCTGGACACATGCGAAAGCCATTGACAGTATCTTATGGTCAATACGATAGTTTACAGGGAGCCAGTGCAGAGAGTCAAGTACGGGTGTTATGAAGTCTGTGGACTTTGTGCGTGTGCCTTTCTGGGCGGCCGTGTTTTGGATCTTTTGTATTATGTCCAACAGAATGGTAAAGAGCGACCCCAAAATGTGCTGTTGCAATAGTCCACTCTGGACATGGCAATTGCTAGGGCGATTGCAATTGCGGCTGCTTGAGTCGGCATCGGACGCAATTTTCCACGAATCCTCAGTTAAAAATATTCTTGTTATTTATTTGGTAGATATTCCTGTTCGGTATCTTATTACCAGCTTCTTAGCGAGTTGTGTGGCCTGATTATGTGTGTTTTTTTTTCTGCCTTACGCTGTACTGTACATGTAGGGAGATTGTACAGTATTGTACTATACGGAAGTTTAGAGTTTTGAACTAGTCTTTTTATTTTAGTTTACAGTAACATGCATTGTGTGGGTGTAATCCCGCGGTTAATGTGGTTTGTGCAGTGAGAGGGAGAGAGGAGAGAGAGAGAGAGAGAGAGAGAGAGAGAGAGAGAGAGAGAGAGAGAGAGAGAGAGAGAGAGAGAGAGAGAGAGAGTAGACCTTAGAACTTGAAACGTTTATTACTATTATAATATGTATAATATGTTACAATGAGAATAATTCCTACAATTAGTCCTAGTTTCAGACACACAACATTCATAATACCTGAATACATTCATTTAAAACATGTCGCATGAAAATAGACAGACAGAGCTTACCCGGAATGTTATTTACCTTGCAAGGTGGCTTAGTGTGGGTGATGTTGTGAATGCCAAATGAATAAGAAGTGTCGGGTGGGCGTCTTTTGGTCAGCCTGTGCAGCATCGCGGTACCATTGTCATAACAACCATGGCAAGATTAGAAGTCATTGTTTTGCTCAATCTTTTATTATTTCTGCCAAACGGGTGGCATAATATTCCGTTTTGTTCTTCTCTTTACATTAGAAAGTGTATCTATATTCATCAAAACGCCTGGCGAATTTTCTTTTTAAAGTGTGGGGCTTGAAGCGGAACTCCATACGTGTATGTTCAGCAAAATTAGTGTTTTCCTCTAAATACCTACTGTATATTGACTATGCTTGGTTGCTCTGTCGCGAACATCTGTGTTAGGGTAGCTTGACGTTTTACCGCATCGTGTACCTTCGTGTTTCAGATGCTGACCGGAGCGGCGTTATTGATGTCCGTGTTTTCTGGATTGGACCACGTGGCCGCCGCTTCCCAGGAAGTGAGAGAACCGTCTCGCCAGCTGCCCTCCGCCCTGCCCTTCACCTGCACACTCCTGTTCATCATCATGCTGCTGGCTACTTCAGCTGTCTCTTTGGCCTGTCCTTGGCAGAGTCTCCAGGAACAGGCAAGACCGTGCTTTTTGTGTTTAATTAGTTGGTAAATAAATGGATGAGTGATTTTGTGGCAAGGAGTGAGTGAGGCAATGGATGAGCGCAGTTATCAAGTCAGATAGATAGACAACTGATCAAGTCAGATAGATAGACAACTGTTCAAGTCAGATAGATAGACAACTGATCAAGTCATATAGATAGACAACTGATCAAGTCAAATAAATAAACAACTGATCAAGTCAAATAGATAGACAACTGATCAAGTCAGATAGATAGACAACTGATCAAGTCAGATAGATAGACAACTGACATAATTATCGACAACTCGGCGCCTTGGTATAATCCCGCATGTTACAAACGAATGTAGGGTGAAGTTCGTGATTTGCCCTTGTCTACTGGGCTAATAGACTTACACATGAATAACGTTTACATATTCTTTTGTGTTTGTGTTTGAAGGCGCCGATTGCCAGAGCTTTCGAGAGCACAGGGATCTACTCCGCCAACCATGTGATTGGTGCTGGGGCCCTGCTAGGGTTGCTGGCGACAGCGATAGGACGTCTTTACCACCCTCCCCGCTTGCTGCACGCCATGGCCAGTGACGGACTGTTGCCGCGAGTGTTGAGCAAAGTGTCGCTGGCCTCTACCCCCGTCCTTGGCCTCCCTCCTCACGGGCCTCCTGGCCTCGCTGCTTGCTTTGACCTTGGACTTTAGCTCCCTGCTGGAGATGTCTGGCATCAGCGTGGTTCTGGAGTTCCTGCTGTCCGCCATCATCGTGCTCCATGTGCGATACCAACCTGACGTCGTCGGCCTCGTGCGAGAGTACTCTGACCTTGACCTTTCTCTCGATGACCCTTTGCCGAGAGCGGAGTCCCCTAAGTTGGTCATGATGGCCAACGGCGACCTTCACCTTCACTACCAGAACGGTGGCCTTGCCAGCAAGGTCAGGCGGACTAACAACGGAGGCATGCAGGAGACATCCTCTCTGTTTGGTGGTGGTGTGGGGGGAGGTCACGGGTGTTCAAGGCTGTGCACGGAGGAGGAAGGGGGGACGTGTAAAAAGGTGGTGAGGTCAGGGTCGTCGCTTTCGTCGTTGGTGCAATTATCGGCTTGCGCCAAGATGACTCCTGACCCCGGCACGTGGCACAGTACGCGATGTCTGCTGCTCGTCTTCCTGCTGGCTTCCGTCTGTTTGGCCGCCACGTCCTCGCAATGGCCGTCACCGGAGGCGTCCTCCTGGTGGGCCGTGACGTTAGTGTCCATCAGCGCCGGCTTGATGGTAACCTCAGCGCTGGGGTTAGCGCGGCAGCCTCAGAACGAGGCCAGGCTGTACTTCAAGACGCCGTACGTGCCGCTGGTGCCGCTGCTGGTTGTCATGGTAACTACGCTAATGCTGGCGGCTCTCCCCGCTATTGCCTGGATGAGACTGGCTGTGTGGACCGCCATTGGTCAGTGTTTAATGTGGCTGTGGAGTTAGATATATCAATGTCATTATGATGATGATATGGTGATGATGATGATGATGATGATGATGAATGAGGATGATGATGATGATGATGATGATGATGATGATGATGATGATGATGATGATGACGATGATGATGATGATGACGACGACGATGATGATCGTGATGATTACTATTATTACTATTATAACTATTTGGAATAGAGCGGTGTGCAGTTCATTGAGTAGCTAGGAATACTGGTTTATTGTGCTATTAACCACTTGAAGGCGACGTTGCAGTGCATGTCTTGATGGCCATGGCATTCTGTCATTATTCTTTTTCTATAGCTACATATCCAGTTTCCATCTTTCTTTTTTCTTTGTTTCAACGATTCTCTCTCTCTCTCTCTCCTCTCTCTCTCTCTCTCCTCTCTCTCTCTCTCTCTCTCTCTCTCTCTCTGTCCCAAGCTTTCTGAAAAAGAAATAAACATATACTTTACACTTATAAACACTATTATAGACTGGACTAGGTGTTGTGTTGCTCTTTCTCCTTTGCCCCCTCCCTCTCCACTCCACTCCCAATCCTCCACCCCCTTCAACCACCAGCACTCTTACAAATAAAAGCAAACACACAAGTAACAAACTTACAAGTAACAAACACACAAGTAACAAACACACAAGTAACAAACACACAAGTAACAAACTTACAAGTAACAAACACACAAGTAACAAACACACAAGTAACAAACACACAAGTAACAAACATACAAGTAACAAACACACAAGTAACAAACATACAAGTAACAAACACACAAGTAACAAACACACAAGTAACAAACACACAAGTAACAAAAAACACACAAGTAATAACAAACACACAAGTAACAAACACACAAGTAACAACAAACACACAGGTAACAACAAACACACAAGTAACAAACACACAAGTAACAACAAACACACAAGTAACAAACACACAAGTAACAAACACACAAGTAACAACAAACACACAAGTAACAACAAACACACAAGTAACAAACACACAAGTAACAAACACACAAGTAACAAACACACAAGTAACAAACACACAAGTAACAACAAACACACAAGTAACAACAAACACACAAGTAACAAACACACAAGTAACAAACACACAAGTAACAAACACACAAGTAACAAACACACAAGTAACAAACACACAAGTAACAAACACACACGTAACAACAAACACACAAGTAACAACAAACACACAAGTAACAACAAACACACAAGTAACAACAAACACACAAGTAACAACAAACACACAAGTAACAAACACACAAGTAACAAACACACAAGTAACAACAAACACACAAGTAACAAACACACAAGTAACAAACACACACGTAACAACAAACACACAAGTAACAACAAACACACAAGTAACAAACACACAAGTAACAAACACACACGTAACAACAAACACACAAGTAACAACAAACTACAATAAGAACAACACAAGTAACAAACACACAAGTAACAAACATACAAGTAACAAACACACAAGTAACAAACATACAAGTAACAAACACACAAGTAACAAACACACAAGTAACAAACACACAAGTAACAAAAAACACACAAGTAACAACAAACACACAAGTAACAAACACACAAGTAACAACAAACACATAAGTAACAACAAACACACAAGTAACAAACACACAAGTAACAACAAACTACAAGTAACAACAACACAAGTGACAAACACACAAGTAACAAACACAAGTAACAACAAACGCACAAGTAACAACAAACACACAAATAACAAACACAAGTAACAACAAACACACAAGTAACAAACACACAAGTAACAACAAACACACAAGTAACAACAAACACACAAGTAACAACAAACACAAGTAACAACAAACACACAAGTAACAAACACACAAGTAACAACAAACACACAAGTAACAACAAACACACAAGTAACAACAAACACAAGTAACGAACACAAGTAACAAACACAAGTAACAAACACACAAGTAACAACAAACACACAAGTAACAAACACACAAGTAACTACAAATACACAAGTAACAACAAACACAAGTAACAAACACACAAGTAACAACAAACACAAGTAATAAACACAAGTAACAACAAACACACAAGTAACAAACACACAAGTAACTACAAATACACAAGTAACAACAAACACAAGTAACAAACACACAAGTAACAACAAACACACAAGTAACAAACACAAGTAACAACAAACACACAAGTAACAAACACACAAGTAACAAACATAACAAACACACAAGTAACAAACACACAAGTTAAATAATGGGTTGTAATTCGAGTTCGGGCATGCACTGCATAGAATAGACCCAACGTTTCCCGGCGTGCCGTAGGAGGCTACTAACGGGTGATGTCAGCACGGCATCACTAGGCGAAAGTCTTCTAAACAGAAGTCACCGGCCAGTCCAACGTGACTATAAGTTCAACGATCACGTGCTCGGGGCCAAAGCTAGCCACACTACTCGAGGATTTTGGATGTTGCCAACAGCCTGGAGAGGATTAGGCCCAGCCAGGTCTTGCCCAAGACACAACGTAATGATGAAAAGAACAACCTCATACCGGATCGATGGTCTCCCTGATCACCAAGGTCCGCGCCTTCCGTTGGCCACCAGGACGGAGGTGATAAGTGTGTTACTGATGGACACCTTAGCAAGATCCTCACGAGAGACAACATCGTCATAAGAACCTGGAATGTCAGGACCCGAACAGCTGAGGGAAAGTTAGAAGAACTGGCCCACGAGCCGGGTCCAAAATCGATAGAACATTTTATGTATCAGCGAACTGCGCTGGAAAGGCCTAGATGAAACAACGACCGACAAAGGCCACAAGCTTTATTACAGCGGGAGAGAGGAAAGGCACGAACACGGCGTTAGATTCTTGGCCCACAAAGACAGTCTAGTCACTGTCATGGGTTGCCGCCATATCTCCAGTAGACTCATTAGCATCCGTCTGAGAGCAACCCCTTTCAACATCACCATCATCAAGGTTGGCCAAGATGCGCACCACATTTTTGGAGACACATGTGAACCCCACTGCAACAACGAAACAAATGATAGGAATCTGAGACTCTTGGAGTTTCCCAGATACAACAATCTGATAATGGAAACATGCTTAATCTCCACCAAAAAATCCTGACGATGGACATGGCACAGTCCCAGCGGTGAGCATCACAACAAGATTGACTACATCATGGTCAAGACACGCTTCAGATCAAGCATCAACATTAGCAGGGCACGCACTTTTCCAGGAGCAGACATCGGAAGCGACCACGATCTCGTGATATGTCACTTGAAGAGAGTAAACACAGCAAAGTGCACCAGACTGAAGTTCGAACTGGACAAATTGCAAGATTCAGAGTTGGCAAAAATATTCCAAGCCACAATTGATGGGAAATTTTCACCACTGCTTGTTCTGGGAGCTAGTGAAGTAGATGTCAACACCTTAATCACCACCTTCATCTGTGACAGATGCCGCCACTGAGATCATTGGCAAGCACCGCCCAAAGAAAAAACCATGGATCACATCTGAACTTTTGGACCTGTGTGATCAACGGAGAGAGATGAAAAAGAAAAAGAACACCTCACAGGGAGCTGATGCCTACTGAAATATCAACAATGGCATCCAAAAAGGCATGCACACAGTAAAGAATAACTGGACAGGAGATCAATTCCAGGAAATAGAGAGCAATCTGAACAAGAACAACAGCAAGAAGTCCTACCAGACTGACGCGGCTGACAAGTGTTCAACAGCCCAAGGTCTCTCCGATCCAAATCAAGACTGGCACATGCCTTACAGAAGAACAAAAGTCTTTGATAGATGGACAGAGTCCTGATATGACCTTTACAACCACACACCAAAAGGAGACTCATCAGTTCTAGCATGTCCCCAGAACAGACAAGAAAAATAAAAAAAAATCCTCCCAATTCTCCGAGAAGAAGTTGAGGCAGCAGTGCAATCACTGAAGAAGAGGAAGTCAGCAGGAGTGGACAACATACCCGCGGAATTGCTTCAAGAAGGAGGAGAAGCGATGATTGACGCACTTCCCATTATCTGTAACAAGATTTGGCAGAGTGGGGAGTGACCTACCATGGACCCAGTCTCTTGTTATCACTCTTCCCAAAAAAGATGAGCGTGAAAATTACCGCACCATCAGCCTCATAAGCCATTCCAGGAAGGTCCTCATGAAAATAATACTCAACAGGTTGAAACCCCAAGGTGAAAAAATCATAGCTGAAGAACAAGCTGGATTCAGGGCAGGACGAAGTACCACTGAACAGATTTTCAACCTCAGAATAATCTGCGAGAAATACCTACAGCACCAACAACATCTAAATCATGTGTTTGTAGACTTCAAGAAAGCGTTTGACCTAGTCTGGCATGCAGCTCTGTGGGCAACAATGAGAGTGTACACCATTGAAGTCCTCAAAAGCCTGTATGACAAAGCTACCAGTACAGTCCTCCACAAAAGCGCCATCGGAAACTGGTTCAGAACAACAATCGGCGTGCGTCAAGGATGCCTACTCTCTCCAACATTCTTCAATATCTTTCTGGAGCGCAACGTATCAGATGCCCTTGCAGATCACGAAGGCAAAGTCAGCATATTGGGTAAAGCAATCTCAAACCTCCATTTTGCGGTTGATATTGATGGATTGGCTGGAGAAGAACACGAACTTGAACAGCTCGTTCAGTAGCTTGACACTACCTCCAGAGCTTTTGGAATGGAAATAAAAGTGCAGAGATGACCAAAATGATGACCAACAAAACTAATAGCATCAACACGGACATCAAAGTCCAAGGCAAATCCCTCAACACGGTGCATAGCTTCACATATTTAGCCATTGTATCAGACAATGGGTCCCGACAGGAAGTCCTCTCCAGGATCGCACAAACAACTGTCCTGACAAGGTTGAAGCCCAATTGGAAAGACAGAACCAGCAGTCTACGTTCCAAGATAAGGCTGCTACCCTCCCTTGTCATCTCCATCTTCCTATAAGCTTGCGAAACATGGACCCTCACAGCAGACCTGCAACGAAGAATACAAAGCATGGAGAGGAAATATTACAGAAGATTTTTGGGCATTTCCTATACTCAGCACATCACCAAAGACGAAGTCCGACAGACCATCACACAAGCCATTGGACAACACGATGACATGCTCACAGTGGTGAAGAAACGGAAACTCCGATGGTATGGCCACGTCACCGGAGCATCAGGTCTTGCAAAAACCATTCTGCAAGGCACGGTGCCAGGAGGCAAGAAGGAGACCGAAAAAGAGGTGAGAGGACAACATTCGAGAATGAACTGGTTTGACACTGAGCGAAGCCATCGAGGTTACTGAGGACAGAGAAAGATGGAGTACGCTGGTTAAACGATCATCTGTGGTGCCACAACGACTTTGGAGTAATTACGTAATAGGATAGGTAGGATAGGATAGGATTTTAAATTATGTTAAAGAAAGGTTGTGGTATAATTTATTTTAAAAGTTTATTCAAATCTAATATTACTACGACGTGTAATCAAATGTTAAATAAAATATTAGCATTCATTGAAACAAGTTATAACATCACCAAAATAAAATAAAATAATATAAAATAGAATAAAATAAAATTAAAATAAAACAACGAAACTTTCGAAAGTTGAATGATGTAATTCAAATCTGACAGACTAACATGACTGATTGCCTGGCGCCATTTTCCAAGCTGTCCGACTTATGCACTGTCATGCCCTACTCTGACATCCCCAAATTGATTTGCATGTCTGCGTCTGATTGGCCTGTCAATTTCACGTCAGCTCGCACCAAAGCCACGCCCCTTTCTGTCCTGTTTCTTGACCTTTTTTTTTGATCGCTTATAATAAAGATTACGTTTTATGCCTGTAATGCAATTTTTTCGGTTAAAATCTCTGTATTATTTAAACGTTTTTCTTTTATTTACACATCTGACTCGTATGTAAGTTTATTTTAAGTCCGACATTTTATTTTCACGGTAATTAATTAGAAATTGGTAAACTGTGTAAGTCTTTTCATTGAAGGAATTTAATTCTATCTTTTCTGTTGCTTTGTGTGGTGTCTATTGGGGTTTGTGAAGGTGTGTTTTGGTTTGAATGTTGTGTTGTTTTCGTTGTTTGTTTAGCTCTTTCCTTTTTGTCAGTTGGTTATTTGCACCGATGTGAATAGTGTACTATTGTACAGTTTTGATTTATCTATAGTCTTTATCTCTATCTTTGACATAGTGTCGTGCTCTGATGCATTCCATCATAAATTTTACATGCGATGTGTAACTTTGTTTTAACTTTGCAGCTATAGAAACTGTTTTGTTTCAGGTTTGGTGGTGTATTTTGTCTACGGCATTCGCAAAAGCATCCACCGTTCCCACGACGACCAAGAGGTCGTGCTCTTCGATATTTCCAACAGAACCTGTTGATGACGTCAATTTACGTCACGATACTCTACGTCATGCTTGCTGTCTGCACATGATGCAATAACTAGGTGCATGTGTAGATGACAAGTTCGATTTTGACTCTATTTTATTCTTCAAATGGAAGCTGCTGATACTATGACATGATGTTAAGGTTTTCGACACTATTCTGTGGAATAAACATTTTCCCTGACTGTAATTACGCCAAATGAGATGATTTATTTTGTTTGACGTCGTCTTGCATTTCTGATGACATTACTGTTTCAAGATGACGTGCCCTTCATCAGCAATGAGTTGGCCCTGTGTTAAACACGTGACGACTTTTATGTTAACTTGACGTTAGTGTGTCAGTGACGTCACATTAATTGATTAAAAGTTCATCTCCGACGTCAACTGCCGATCGATTTCAACCAAGCTTTGTTGCTATTGTGCTAACAAGCTTTACAAATAGTGTGTGCAGTGTGCGCTTATAATAATGCTGTGTACACGATAGGCTTTACAAATAATACGTACCTGTATACATTTTACTACGAGGCACCAATACTGTTAGCGTTACATTACATTACATTGGTATTGTTTTAGGTCCAACGGACTCTATTGAGCCAATTCTAGACCAATTACTAAAGGTATGTATATGTACTGTGCTAATAGTGTACAATAGTTTAAAGATGTTTGTTGATGACGCCACGCCAATGTTGATACTGCCTTTCAAATATTGTGTTTGCTGTATTCTTGCAAATCTTGTTTCCCTGCTGCCTACACATTTCTTTGTTACTGTAGGTTTTCGAATTACATTCTAGGTTTTGTTTAATCGCACTGTTTTGCAGGTTATTTATCGGACTTCATTTTAGTAAGATTGAAAGCTGTATCCATCTACCCTCTGATATGAGTAGTTAACATCTGTTGCCATTAAAGACTGTTTTAGCCTTATACGTTGTCCGCCGATTACACGAAGTTATTAATACAATCATTTACTTTAATCATCAAGTTAGATTAATCAATAGAATTAGGTTGACCAATAGAATTGATCATTTACATCTGATACTTTGAATTTTTTCAGAAAACCTTAACATGCAGCCAACAATTTAATATCAGATTGTTGTTGTCTTTTTTCCAAATATATATTTTCTTATTTTCAATAAATGTGTGTACATTTGCAGGAGAATGGTAAAGCAATAGAACCTCTTTTGTAAAGCGATTTCACACTGAACATAAAACGCACATACATGTATCTGCTGTAGTGTTCAGACACAGCGTTCTGTTTTTGTGAGATGTGGATAGAAATAGATGGTGCAGAAATGTTTTAGCAAGTCACGTCAAGAAATAGTGTTATCACTGATGTAAACATGATCATTTAGAAAATCGTAATTTCCTTGCATTGTATGGGGCACTACAGATTCTGATTCCGAGCATAATAATTCGTTGTCTAATAATACATTGTGTAATAATATGTTGTCTAATAATACATTGTGTAATAATATGTTGTCTAATAATACATTGTTTTATAGCGCGTAGGCCACGCGCTCTTACAGCGACTCAAGACACAAAGTTACACCTGCTTTAACTTGTTTGGCGCCTGTGCTGCAGCTAAGCACAGCATTTTGTCCGGCCAGTCGCAGAACCTGTTATTTGTATGCTGATTATAGCAGCTCACAGGCGCACAAACACAAGATGTACAGGTAGACCAAGATAGTGTGTGTTAAACAAACGTTGCCTACCTGTCCGCATTCGTGTCCTGTACTTTAAGTCTTGTCCTAGTATCACTGTCAGTATCTGCAGATGGTAAGACTAATAGAAAAGGACTCAAGGGTAGTTTGAGTGCAGACTAGTTTCGTATAATTTCAGTACTTGTAATGAATATTTCGTTAGTTAGACATCTACATTCATATCTCTTTTTAAATCATATATTTTCCTAAAATCATTTGCTCACTATGTCGAGTAAATATCTTACAGAATGATTTAGCTCTGCTCTAAATGCGTGTGCATTATCGTAGAATTGAAATGTTGTACAGAAATATCCTAAGAGTAAAGAGTTTCATTATCATGTGCCTGTGTTTCAACAGTGTCTTCCTGTTTTTTGGAATATGACCTCATTATTTTTGTCGTCACTAACCGACTACTTTGTTACCATTTGTCATTTTATGTTATTATATTCAGTATTTATTTATTTATTCATGTTTTTTTTTTTATTCATGTTTCTGTCGATTTACTTTTTATCTTATTATATTTTAATTTCAGTTTTTTTAATTTAAGCTCTTGCAATTTTCAGCGCAAACTGCCGCCATAAAAAATAATTTATAGAGTTCATTTATACAATTGACTGACTGTAAAAAAGAGAGAGTTTCTGATCCATTTTAAATTGACTACACGAAAGAAAGTGTCTGACCCATTTTACAGTTAACTAGACGTAATAAAGTGTCTGACCTGTTTTACAGTTACCTAGAGGTAAGAAAGTGAAAAAGCACATTCTTGCTACAGTTTTACTTCCAAATGGAATACACACCTTAGAGTTAGCCTCTGAGCCAGTTCTTCACATCAAACGATCAAAAATAATTGTTTGTTGTTGCTGTGAGTTTTTTAAAATAATTGTTTATATTTATTATTTTATTGATTAATTTACTTTATTTATGTATTTCAGAAGAGAGGTAAAGTAGTAAAGGAGGCAAACTGTAGCAAGGTAAACCTGGTGTCGTTCTAGTATTTTACTGAGGGCTGCATCAGGAATTACAAACTAGCAAGGTAAACCTGGTGTCGTTCTAGTATTTTACTGAGCGCTGCATCAGGAATTACAAACTTTAGCAAGGTAAACCTGGTGTCGTTCTAGTATTTTACTGAGCGCTGCATCAGGAATTACAAACTGTAGCAAGGTATTTTATTTAATCGTTCTTATATAGCGCTTTTCCAGCTCAAGAGCTGCTCAAGGCGCTGGCCGATACAGGATCTAACTCAAGCCGCCCGAGACGCCCACCCGCAGCCTTTGGGCGCATGGTCTGACGCCCGGACAACTGAGCACAATCCTAGGCAGCCAGGGATGGGGAAGAAGGACCTAGGTGCATGCTGGGTGTTTTCTTGTCACCGGCACTCACCCGTCTAGGACATGAGCGTCAGGATCTTTAAAGTCCGTTATGATGGAATGTATGCGACACAGACTAGACCTCGGTTTATACTCTCATCCGAAGGAGTAGGAAAACAGGAGTAAAGTGTCTTTCCCAGGGACACAACACAATGGCCCGGCCAGGGCTCGAACCCGGGACCTTCTGATCCGCAAGCCGAAGCACTACCATTAGACCACAGTGCCTCCTAAGGTAAACCTGGTGTCGTTCTAGTATTTTACTGAGCGCTGCATCAGGAATTACAAACTGTAGCAAGGTATACATGGCGTCATTATAGTATTTTACTGAGCGATGTATCAGGAATTAAAAACTGTAGAACGGTAAACTTGGTGTAATTCTAGTATTTTACTGAGTGCTGCATCAGGAAATACAAACCGTAGAGAGGTAAACATGGTGTCATTATAGTATTTTACTGAGCACTGCATCAGGAATTACAAACCAACAGAGGTATGCAGTTCAACATCACACTTATTAAACCGTCGATTTCGCAAGTCGATAGCACTGACAAATAATACAAGAAAAAAAAATCATTATTATAAAATTAAAGCATTTATTTATTTATTTATTTTATGTTATTGTTTGTTTTGTAAAGCAAAAATACGTTGAAAGTGTTGCCTGGAAAAGTCTATTTTATTAGGTAAACTTGATCCTGAGTAAGGAGTAAGTTTGTAGTGAAAGTTGATATTGAAGATTCAGCTTTCTGTTCCAATCATTCAAACAATGACAAAGGCAAAAGAGAAAATTCATGCATTAAAGATCCTTTGTACGTTGTTGTTGATGATGTGTTCAATTATGTTTGTGTTTGTCGAAGTTAGTCTTAATACGCTGCTTACTATTCGGAATGTGATAGTTAAGCTATGTAACATGCTGAAATAATGTCATGCAAAAGGTTTGATATAATTGTAATAATTGTTATGTAAGCTGTGTTTGATGAAATACTTGCAAGCTGAACCGCGATGTAAGTACAGCTTTAAGTAAAGGTAAACGATGACGTAACGTTTATTGTTTATGTAATGTTAGCTTATTGCGTCAATCTACTATAAAGTGAAGCATGTCCATGTGTTGTCAGATTTTGGCGTCCTCATGCAGAACACGATGAGACGCATCTTTAGTCATCATGATGGTCCTTTGATACAACTACTAGATACAAGATTGCGAGTATGTCATAAAAACTGATAGACATAAACTGCCTAGTTGCTGTAAGGTCATAAAACCTGATAGACATAAATGGCTTGTTTTCTCAACATTGGACTTGCTTGTTTTTGTGATCACAGAACTGAGACTGTAAGTGGACGTTCTTAAGGCCGTGTATGTTGAGGTACTTAATTTAAGATTGGATGCTTTGTACCATAGTTGAGAATGTTGACTGTGACGTGCTGGCTACATTGTGGGGCTATTTTGCTAATGTAAAGGCAATAAAATAAAGCAAGTTGTATTTGTAATGGGCGCTTCTTCTTCACTGTTCCATTGAAAGTTATTCTTTGTGTTTGTTTTTGTTAAACTAGTTCTTTGTAACTGGCCTCACTGTCATCAGTGTCCTCTATCTCTCTCTCCTCTCTCTCTCACATACACACAATTACACACGCAAACACAAACATACATACACCCACATACACACACAAACACGAATACAGACGCACACACATATAAGAACACGGGCACACACACACACACACACACACACACACACAAACTATAGGAAAGTCAACAAGTCCGTATTACTCACAACGGAGAATTCATGGAGCACACTGCGTGCACCTCAGCGAATAAAGATGGAGTTTTAAACAAATAAAACTAAAAGTGTTATATAAAATCATAAAGAAAGAAAGAGATTTCTCTTATATAGCGCACTTACAAGCTCAGAGAGCTTCTCAATGCGCAGGCCCGTAATATCCAGCAATCACACAATAGTTTGCTGAAGTCAGGATTCGAATCCACGTCGTTAGAGACGCACTCGCACAAGTCGTGCGCTCTGACCACTAAGCTATCCCTACAGTTCTACATTAGACTTTACACCACATTCTCACATCTGCACACATAGACTTCAGTCTCTTCCGCCACAAAATACTCACAACCACATGAGGCAAATGTATTTAAAATATCAGTTGACTGACGAACCACTCATGCATACTCAATTCAACTTCTTCATTGATCATAACAAGGTTGGATATAAACAATAAATATACTATTAATAGAATATTAAATGACATAAAAGGGACAACTTATGCTTGTTGACAGAAGTAAGTTTGACCATTGATGTACAGTATTATCGCTAAAATGCAATCTCCCTCCCTCCTTCATCCCCCTGCCCCTTTATTCCCAAACAAAAGGTTGAGCATGGACAATGGCTGTGGAGCTATACAAGTCACTAACAAACTCAGTCACAACTTTACATAGCAATTCAACGCTGTTCCAGACCTTCAACTGCCATGTATTTGGCCCTACCAAAGCACGCTTTACTCGCTGAACTTTGACCGCTTCCTAGCTGTAGTTTGGGCAACTGCACCGGCGGGAATTGGCAGAGAAGGGTTTCCAGAGAGGAGGGAGAGGGGGGGAAGGGAGAACCAATATTCACGTAATCCGTGTGAACATTGGCGGGAAAAGTTTGAAAGAGCACCGCTATTGATAGCATCACTTCCGGTGAGGCAGACAAGTCACAGGAAACGTCACTCTGCTCATTCAATTGCGGCGACTCACGCACGCTATCGCCGGAAATAGAGGACCGAGGTGTCTTTTCTTGCCGGAAGTGGGCAGCCCAGGCACGGGTACCCCCGGAGTGACGTCGTTTCCGGTCGAGATGCCATCTACCGGAAGTGCGCTTTGGGGATTCATCGCGATACTCTTGCGCAATGGTGGGCGTAATTTAAGAAACTGGTTTTGGTCTGAAAGACGGTTTTAAATTCCTCACGATAGCCATCATGAACTTTTGCGGCTTCTGGGGTGTAATAGGCCGACCCCACCCTCTCCTTCTTTCACACATCCTCTCTCCTGCCTTCCATCAAATCCTCTCTCCTGCCTTTAATCAAATCCTCTCTCCTGCCTTAATCAAATCCTCTCTCCTGCCTTTAATCAAATCATCTCTCCTGCCTTTAATCAAATCCTCTCTCCTGCCTTCAATCAAATCCTCTCTCCTGCCTTTAATCAAATCCTCTCCCCTGCCTTTAATCAAATCTTCTCTCCTGCCTGCAATCAAATCCTCTCTCCTACCTTCAATCAAATCCTCTCTCCTGCCTTCAATCAAATCCTCTCTCCTACCTTCAATCAAATCCTCTCTCCTGCCTTTAATCAAATCCTCTCTCCTACCTTCAATCAAATCCTCTCTCCTGCCTTTAATCAAATCCTCTCTCCTGCCTTTAATCAAATCCTCTCTCCTGCCTTTAATCAAATCCTCTTAAGCCATGGTCACACAGCCATTTACGGCTGAATCATGGCCAAAGCGCGTCCAAAATTTGTTACCCGTGGAGTGGACGTTGTTGTTCGCGTTGATGTCGAGGTTAAGACGAGCTACGGTCGAGGTATAGACGTGGCAGGACGCGGAGAGAAATCTGAACGGCATCGGACGCGGCAAAGATCTTGCCTCGGTCACACAGCACTCCACGTCTTAATCACGTACAAAAAGTTCGGAAAATCTGGTGGACGTGGTCGTACGTGGTAATTTTCGGTCAATTTTGGTTTGGTCGTGCTTTGGACGGGGTATGGCCGTCGGCGGCTGTTCCACTGCTGAAGCACTGCAACCACGTCCAGCCACGTGTAAGCCTAAAAATAAATTTGCACATGTTCACGAGAGGGAAAAAGGCGACACTGCACGTGCCGAGGTCTAAGAAAATTACGGTATTTATATGCCGCAAATCAGAAGTGATACAGAAGTGATTAGGCAGTGATCAGGACGTCTTTCGAACGTGTTCGAAACGTCGTTAGGTAGTGCTATGTACGTGGAAAAATCCATTTGTCAGTGATAAGCCGCTAAACACACGCTATTTCCCGTGATTTCAACGCGGTACATGCGTCCAATGACCGTGCTCTGGCCGTGACTGAACGCTAAACTTTCGCGTCTTACCGCGTCTCCCCAAGTTTTAATCACTGCCGTAACACGGATTACCACGCGTGTTTCACGTGTGTTGCACGTATTTACCGCGTGTGTTACCCGTGGTTGTGCGCGGGCTAAAATTTTGAGCAGTTCAAAACTTTTTGCCGCGTCCGATGCCGTTCAGATTTCTCCCCGCGTCCTGCCACGTCTATACCTCGACCGTAGCTCGTCTTAACCTCGACATCAACGCGAACAACAACGTCCACTCCACGGGTAACAAATTTTGGACGCGCTTTGGCCGTGATTCAGCCGTCCAAAGCACCGCCAAACCAAAATTGACCGAAAATTACCACGCACGACCACGTCCACCAGATTTTCCGAACTTTTTGTACGTGATTAAGACGTGGAGTGCTGTGTGACCATGGCTTTACTCTCACCTCTCATAAATGGAAGTAATTGACAACTTTCAATGCTGACAATACCCATATTGTATACAGACTGACCCAGACAGCCTGAATGTCAGAATTACGTTAAATCATTTTAAAGATTCTGTTTCTTGGCTCGTGTTGTTTGCGGATTATTTCAAATCAGTTTTAAAATATATTAAATTGTTGTTCCGTTCTGTCTTCAAATTTAACAAAAGCTGTTTTGTTTGCAGGTTTTTTAAATTTCAGATATGACAAGAATTCAGAATTAAGTCAAATTAAGTCAAATTATTTGTAGTGCTATTTGTTGGCTTCTCTGAGGGATATACCTCAAATTCTGCATTTTATCATCGTCATCATCATACAAGAACGATTAAATAATAAATAATAATAGAATACAATGCAATGCAATATATCTTTATTGTCATCATTGTCTAAACACTCTCTTAACTGAAATGTCCAAATTCACTTCGAATAGTTCGTTCCTTGATGGGTCTATGCTGCTACTGTTCTTGATATTTGCTACTGTCTCATCATTGGGCTATTTGTTCTAGTTGGCCTAATGTTCTTGTTTCTGGAGGGTGGACTACAGCACAGTCCTTCTAGGGCAGTGTTTGTGCACTCACTTAACTGAATATTTGAGGTGTGGTGATGGTGTCTCCTCCTTGGTTGTTGACTATTGTGCTATCGAAGCTCAGTGCTCGATGTTCCACTGCAGGCCGAATGTCAGGGTTGACTCTTAGTGGTCTATCCCTGCCTCGGACCAACTAGCCTGCTCGTCTGCAAAACATAAGGCGAGTTTCTGCAACGCCTTGTTTAAAACGGGTGTGCAGAGCGTCTCACTGAAGGCAGAAATAGCCCTCAGTTGAGATTGCTCCACTTATACAATAAAAGGGACGATCATTCTTCTAAGTCCGTGGTCCACTGGAATCGCCAACATAATTCCTATACCTATACATACATCGTGGCTAAACTAAACACATGGAGAAATAATTAACAACATATACATTCTCCGGTACAGCCACTGGTCTGCAATAATGCACATAGGAGAAACAACAGTGGGTCCATAGAGGCTACCTCGTGGTGCCGAAACCGGTCGCGTGTCCGCCACGTGGTCACGCTAAGTTTTACAAACATTCACAATGATTAAACATGGCAAGACTTCACAAGCATAACACAACCTTAATATCAATAAACGCGATGAAACAAAAGATCGATCATTTACCTTTTTGACAATGTCAGGCTGTGGCTATACTGTGATGAATGAATTTCATCCGTCACCTGCTAGTCTTCAGCTAGAGAAATCTTTCAGAGCGTTGCTCCTTCTCGTGTGAGGTTCAGACAACGAATGACTACCTAGCCTTGCGGTCAGCTAAAAGCCCGCGAAAATCTCGTGAGATCTGAGCGCGTCTATCGGGAGGGTGGTGACTATATACGTCAGCAGGATGAGGTCAATGCCTACCTTATCTCTAGCCTACACATGCTTAGCACATAACTGACTTGTGTCGTCTGCTAGGGAGCTACTTTAATTTACAGAGGCTACAACAGGCTGAACTATTTAAGGCGTGAATTCATAATGCAGCGTCTAAATAGCCTATTGTGACAGCGTCTGCTACAGCTATCAACCCTTTCTCAAGGGAGGTAAGCCATAAAAGTGGCCTGTAAGCGTTAAAATAGGAGTTTTCCGCCTGTGGTTCGGTAACGTGACATCGCGGTCGGTAAGTTTGTCAAAAAATGATGTTCTATTTTTGTTCAAATAATCGTTCGGGATCCAACTCCAGGCTAATTTCTCTCGCATTCTCCCACAGTTCCGCAAGTTCAGTCTTTCTTTGGCCAGGCACAACCACACCGCGATCTCTCAAGAATGCTTGATACTTAACCGTAAAGTCCTGGAGTTCTCCATTTTTTGACTGCAGTTCAGGGAAATCACTCCTGCGAGACGAGTTGCTTCCCATTAAGGGAATCAACCTATTCAGCTGTATCCTGGTTTTGGTCTACTTGTGCTATAACGCATGCGCAGTGATGTAGTATTATAGATAACGCATGCGCAGTGATGTAGTATTATAGATAACGCATGTGGAGCGTTGTGGTATTATAGGAGAGTGAAATTACAATATCTTGTCTTGCCGTATACGCGCACAATCAATCGTGTTGATCAATATGGCACTTGAAAGGAAGGGTTTGTGTGCATGTCAAGTACGGATACGGAGCAAATATAATGAATCGTGTCGCTACATGAATCAGACCATGGGAAATACAAGTCAAGTCAACACATGTGTATTACCTACAATGGACAACTCATACAGCACATTGCATCTCACCTAATACAGATTTTTTTTAAAAATAAAACAAATACAAATAAAAGATATACAATATACATAAAACCACAAATTTACAACTACTGAAGCTACATTTCCACCAGTTTTACATTATGCATTAAACAATCACAATCACAGTCTCCTATACATGTATGCTTATGTGTTGGGGAATATAACTTTATTGAACTGAACTTTATGCATTCAATATTATATCTTCAACTATACACACACACACACACACACACACACACACACACACACACACACACACACACAAATATATGGAAGAAAATTGAGGTTTAACGTCTACACCCACCATTGGCGATATGGCAGACGGGGATAACCATCCCAGGGAAAGAGGAGTAGGGACCTAAATCAACACTAAACCACCAAAGCAATCATACTGCTAAAATGGACAGTGAAAATGGCCACATTTTATATCGCCCACCACGGGATTCGAACCTGGGTCATCGGTGTGCCAGGCGAACGCTCTACCAATTGAGCTAAATATATCTGTAAATATATATACACACACATTTGGTTCTCCCCCAGCTCTCTGCCCACCAACATACACGTACATAGTACAAAAGTACAGGAATTTTCATTTGACTGACGAACCACTCATACACACATTACAATACAATGTAATACAATATAATACTTTTATGTTTGATTTAATGCAACCTCAAAATGATGGTACATCAAAGGAATAGTAGAGCAATACAACATAATGTTACCACCAAATTACAAACCAGAAAGCAAAAAGATTTTATGTTTGTTTTATCGCTACATCAAAATGATGGTAGGGTTGAAATGACTGAAATTTCAACGGACAAATGGCACTAAAATGTCGATATGACCTAAATTGACCGGATAAATGGCTCTAAAGTGGATTCCTATAAGCGTTTGAAGTAGGAGATTGGGATGACGTCGCGTGGTGTGGGGTCAGACGGGTGTCCTCAAAGCTCTATATTCCATCAGGCTCAGCCTAGTGCTCGCTCCAGGTCCGTGTTGCCCCAGGTCTATTTTACCCAGGTTTAGGTTACCACAACACGATGACCTGCTCACAGTGGTGAAGAAACGGAAACTCCGATGGTATGGCCACGTCACCAGATCATCAGGCCTTGCAAAGACCATTCTGCAAGGCACAGTGCAAGGAGGTAGAAGAAGGGGGAGACCGAAAAAGGGGTGGGAGGACAACATTCGAGAATGGACTGGTTTGACACTGAGCGAAGCCATGAGGGCTGCTGAGGACAGAGAAAGATGGAGTATGCTGGTTAAGCGATCATCTGTGGTGCCCCTACGACCTTCGGGTTATGGGACAGGATAGGATAGGATTAGGTTACCCCAGCTCTAAGTTACCCCAGGTCTAGGTTATCCCAGGTCTAGGTTACCCCAGGTCTAGATTACCCCAGGTCTAGATTACCCCAGGTCTAGGTTACCCCAAGTCTAAGTTACAACAGGATCTTTGCGTACGACATAGTTAATTTAGTATGTGCGTGTTTGTATGTGTTAGTGGGTGTGAAATACTAGCGACATAATGTGACTGTGAAGGACACCAGTTTCTGTTTGTTCAACAACATATGTTGGGGGGAAATGAACACGGGTTAAGAAAGACTTCGGGGATGATAGACCTGAGGGAACAAAGACGTGGGAGAACAAAAAGCATAGGGCACATCGATCTGGGGTGAAATACACCTAGGAGGGACACTGACTAGGAGGAGGGGGGAGAGGAGTCGACCTGAAGGAATATAAACATGCACTCCGTGCCATGGTGCTCAGTGTAGCGTTACCATCACTTGCTGACAGACGATGGCATTGCTTTAACCTACACTGTACAGCAGCAGTCAGTGTAAAGGGTCAACTGTCACAGGGTCATACATACTGCTGAGGCAGGTGTTCACGTTTCAAAAGGTCAGTGCGCAAAAAAAAAAAAATCTTTTGTCTCTTTTTTAGTGTGTTGTTGGGTTTGATTTGTTTTTTTGTTTTTTTTTTTTGGGGGGGGTTGTTTGTTGTTTTTGCTGTTGTGGTTGTGGTAGTGGTGTGCTCGCATGCATGTTTGTGTGTGTATGTGTGTGTACGTGTGTGTGTGTAGTTGTTGTTGTGTTTTGGTGGGGGTTGGGGATGTGTGGTTTCTCTATGCAGCGCATGATACGGGTCTTGCAGTGATCGTTTACGTGGAATGATACATCCTAGTCTTGCAGTGATCGTTTTAAGTGGAATGATACCTCCTAGTCTTGCAGTGATCGTTTTAAGTGGAATGATACCTCCTAGTCTTGCAGTGATCGTTTTAAGTGGAATGATACCTCCTAGTCTTGCAGTGATCGTTTACGTGGAATGATACCTCCTAGTCTTGCAGTGATCGTTTTAAGTGGAATGATACCTCCTAGTCTTGCAGTGATCGTTTTAAGTGGAATGATACCTCATAGTCTTGCAGTGATCGTTTTACGTGGAATGATACCTAGTCCTGCAGTGATCGTTTTACGTCTCACTATCGTTGTAAAATAAGACATTGTTTTACCATGACATGACCATGAGATGTTTTTCGAGACTATCATCTACATCCAATGGGAATTAAACTACACTTTTTAGGTTTTTTTTTGGTACAAGCGGATGATCAACTGTGTGTTAGCCGAGATGTACTGTCCTCTTCTTCTTCTCCGCCTCTGGCTCCCCTTCTCTATACTTTCAAACAATTTTTCAACTTTTTTAGACCCCTGAAACCTTTCTACTTAAGACTGACATACATGTATACCTGATAGGGATTGAGCGTCTTTCAACTGGAGTGAGCTACGATGATTACCTGCTATTAACCTAGGTAGCTTGAATGTAGAACGTTCTTCTCATTAGGCAGACAGAAAGGCACGCGTCAACGTTGAACAGTTCATCATCGCTTTTATCGTTGAGGGATGTGTGATGGCCTTCATCAAATGCAGACGACTTGCAGGGGAGCGAATACAATTGAAATTCAGACGGCTGTTTGGGAGTCGGCAAGAGGATCTTTTTAGCAGCCATTCCGGTACAAAGATAAACCCGAAACGGTGACACCTCCCTGCCATTGATTTACCTCCCCTGGCTGTCAATCGCGGGAACGGCTCAGGGAAGATTATTGCCGTCTTGTCCCAGTTGTCTGGCCCTGACAGACGTAAGCTGCATTATCGCGCCTGATAGACAAGGGGAGGGCACTCAGGGAGTGTTGGAGTAGGTTCCGTGAACCCGTGAGACCAAGACAGTCAAGCTTGTGATCCACAACCTTAGCTCCCCCAGTGTTGTTCCCCCACACCACCTTACCACCCACAGTCCATCCTCTCCCTTTCTACTACCCCTACCCACACACCCCTTACCACTCGTTTGTGTGTCTGTACTTGTGTGTCTGTACTTGTGTGTCTATACTTGTGTGTCTGTCCTTGTGTGTCTATACTTGTGTGTCTGTACTTGTGTGTTCGCCTGTGTTTGTTATCTTTTCTTTTTTGAGTTCATTTCACTCGTATTGTTTTTCTTCTGCTGTTGAGGTGTACTCACCTGTTTCCCATCCTAATTTCCCAGCCCCGGTATATTATATGCCTGTAAACCTTTTCACCTGTCAACACGTTAGCCCATGGAAGGAGTTTTATCCCAAGGACAGGTTTTATCTCCTTTCATCAAAGCCGTTTACCACATCGCAGTCTAGCCAAGGTTCTAGTTGTATTCCTCTTAATTAACATAACAGCCACTCTTCGTTTTGCGCATGTCAAAGTGGAACTTCCGTTTTGGTTTTATATGGGCTGATGTGTAACCATTGGATGGCTGGCATTGGTTTTCGGTAAATGTTTGAAGCAAATAATTACACATGTTGTTATTATTGTTGTTGTTGTTTTTGTTGTTGTTGTTTTTGTTGTTGTTGTTGTAATTATACAAATAATTACACATGTTGTTATTATTGTTGTTGTTGTTATAATTATAAATGTTGTTGTTTTTCTTCTCCTTGTTTTTCTTCTTCTTCTTCTTCTTCTTCTTCTTCTTCTTCTTCTTCTTCTTGTCATTTACGTTTGCAGTTGTTTCCCCCCTCGCTGTCCCTTGGCTACAGAGAATCATATAAATTATCAATACCTGGCAATGAATACGTACAATAGGCAAGGCAAGGCAAGTTTATTCCAGAAAAAAAAACCATTAATGGCACATGGACATGGTTAAAACGATGAACACAAACATGCAAGAAAAAATAATTATATAACATTTTAAATTTTTCCCTTGTGTTTGGATGCAAGGAAGGATCAGCACCCAAGTACCTGCAAGAACTCCTCCCTTGGCATGCTCCTGAGCGAAACCTTCGGTCTAGCTCACAGTGCAAGATCTCTGTGCCAAGTGTCGATCGACATAAGAAAAAGAACTTTGGAGCAAAGTCTTTTGAATGTGCAGCTCCTCTCCTGTGGAACAGACTTCCTCTCTCGCTACGTCAGTGTAGCTCCAAAGCAGCCTTCAAGTTTCAGCTGAAGACACATCTTTTTAATCAGTGACCAAAACAGATTTTTTTTCTCCCCCAGCGCACCGAGCATGCTTACTTGGCCTGGATGGAATCGCGCTATACAAGTGTTCATCATCATCATCATCATCATCAATTAAAACTATTTATGTACACAGAGGGATTGCAGGTATGGAAGGTGAGGGGGGGGGGGCGATTGAGTGGGGAAAAGAAGAAAAAAGAAATTGATTGGGGGTAGCAACTATGAATCATAACTAACAGTACAATTCAATCTAAACACATCAATGACAAACTACTGAAATTGTTTTTGTTACACACAACTTGTAAATATCATAAATAGAATAATTTTTCACATGGGATAACAACGTTACAACAGGCACCAACAGTCAAACATGACAGCTCTTGTCACAGCCACAAACACAAGCAAACTAATTGTTTGCATAAATAATGCACTGTTTAGCAACATCTTAATTTCTAAATAATACATTATTTAGCAAATTCTGCTAAACAATCCATTATATAGGTAACCAAATCATTATTTAGAGAAATATTTCTAAATAATACATTATTTCCCACAATCTGCTCAATAATGCATTATATAGGTTAGTTATTGTTTACCGGGTCCCGTAGGTCTGTTGGATCAGCTTGGGAGTGTTGGACGCTTTCTGCTGGGTGGTCACTAGGGCTTCCTATGATGTTAGTATTTAGCAATATAGGCATTTTATATGTATATGTTTCGTTGATGATTTGTAATGATGGTTGTATTCTATGTTGTTTTTGTAACCGGGGGTTCGCGTAGTTGAGGTAAACCCTCAGCCGTCCCCCGCGTGGGATGTCTTTATTGTAAAGTGACTGGCCGGTGGAGGGCGTTCAATTTTCCCACTAGGGTTGTTTCAGCAGATCTTTTATGCGGATCGGGGGTTGTCCGGTCCTGATTTGGCTCGGAGGAGTCCGCTGAACCTAAAGCAACAATAAATCAATCAATCATACCGGGTCCCGTGCATTATATAGATAAATAATGCCTTATTTAGCAACAATGCCTTATTATGCCCGTGCATTATATAGATAAATAATGCCTTATTTAGCAACAATGCCTTATTATGCCTGTGCATTATTATAGATAAATAATGCCTTATTTAGCAACAATGCCTTATTATGCCCGTGCATTATATAGATAAATAATGCCTTATTTAGCAACAATGCCTTATTATTCCCGTGCATTATATAAATAAATAATGCCTTATTTAGCAACAATGCCTTATTATGCCCGTGCATTATATAGATAAATAATGCCTTATTTAGCAACAATGCCTTATTATGCCCGTGCATTATATAGATAAATAATGCCTTATTTAGCAACAATGCCTTATTATGCCCGTGCATTATATAGATAAATAATGCCTTATTTAGCAACAATGCCTTATTATGCCCGTGCATTATATAGATAAATAATGCCTTATTTAGCAACAATGCCTTATTATGCCCGTGAATTATTTATATAAATAATGCCTTATTTAGCAACAATTCCTTATTTGCTTATGCCATAATTTATTTACGTAAACAATGTGTTGTTTACGTAAATAATAAGTTATTTATGGGAAAATATAATATACATTATTTACATAAATCTATCATTATTTGTAAACAAATGATTACTTAGAAAATATGCTTCTATATAAAGGTTACTTAGTTAAACGTGGTTAAAAAGAAATTTAATAAATATTTTAAAAACACGAAAAATCGCAAATAAATATTTTTTTAAGGGAATTTCATACATTACATCCTCTCTGACACGGGGTGTCGGATAGCGCAGTGGTTGGAGCACTTGCTACTGTGTCGCAAGTTAAGCACCGTCCAGTGCGGTTAGCACTTGGATGGGTGACCGCAAACCGTGAAGCGACAAATAACAACGCCCCCAGTTGACTCAACTGTGATTGAGTACCTACTCTCTTAAAAGTGGGGAAGGTAAAGCAGCGAGGGAGAGAGATGGGCATCACCCTCATTACGCTGGCCCAAGATAAGTGTGATCTCCAACATCACGCTCCCCTACGGCCACAAGGCTATGGGACCACCTTTACCTTTTATTTTTCTTTTTTTTTTACATCCTCTCTGACACAGGCTTAGAAACCCTATCATCACAGGTTTAGAAAACCGTGTCGTGACAGTAGGTATAGAGAATAAAGAATAAAATAAACTATGTTACTATATATTCACTCGTCTTGTTTACAACTAAACAAGATACACTGGCTGATGATGGATACTATAAGTATTTATTACAGATGATACAATGAACCTGTGTTGACAAGGTTCTTGAGTACAAAGTGGGATGTTATATTTGTACTGTTAATTTTACTTCTCTTAGTTATAGCCTATAAAGGTGGCCTCTGATATACATGATGATAGTGGAGTCCAACGTAGTTCTCCTTGGCTGAGGGTGGAAGATAGACGTAGAGATTGAACGACAATGATGAAGATGTAACAGCACCACGTTTTTCTTGGTGCTTCAGTCCAAATCCACTTCTTGTTCTGGCAACGAAAATAGAGTTTATCCCGTTGACTTCGGATTAAAGGAAAGTAGAATGATAAAGACAGGAAGGTGAAGAAAAGGAAATCCAAAATCTAAGAACCAAGAAACGAAGAGTCCTTTCCTCGTTCAGAATTCTCCACGTTACATTAGCTTCTATCGCTAACTCAAAACTGACTTAGGGAGGAGTGGAGGAGGGGGGGGTGCCCTTGAGTATCTGTCCGATCTTACTGAAACGTACATTCCTTCGCGTAGCCTAAGGTCAGCTTCTGGGACTGTTCATCGCGTCTCGGCAAAGAGAGGTCAAAACTAAACGCTACGGCCACCGCTCGCTCTTTGTATAATGATTTCCTGGATGAGCTCAAGGACTTACAGATCAGTACGTCCCAGGCCAGACTAAAGACGCGTCGTTTTTAAATCCACAGAGCTTCACTGTATAAGTTTCCTGCTGAAGAATACTTGCTATTTGTGTTGGCATTTACATATTAAGTTCAGGTTGTGACATCAGTTGTATGTGTGACTGGGGAGGAGAATTTAATTGTCAGAGCTGTGTGTGTGTGAGAGAGAGAGAGAGAGAGAGAGAGAGACCAGAGAGAGAGAGATGACAGAAAAGGGGAGGTTAGGAGGTAAAAGGTGGGGTGGGCGCTTGTTCCTGTGATAGAGCATGTTTGTTGTGTCACGTGTGTTGTAATGATATAGTATGCAGACCTGTGCACATCTTCGGATTTTCCGTATTTTCTCCGATTTTCATGAGCAGAATACGGAGCTACGGATTACTTATTAAAATTCCAAAATTCCGATTTTTTTACTTAAAATTTTTTTTAATACTTTTTTTTCTGTTTTTAGATGTTTTTGACTAGTTGTGCTTAAAAGACGTTTTTCGAACCGGAAGCGCGCGTTTGTTTCTAGTTCGTTCAGCATTTGTGTGGTTGCAACATCATACTTGTGATTAAAAAAATTATGGAGCCAGCTTTGAAAGATAAAAAATAGAGTGAGAAGAGATAGTGAAGAGGATTCATCTGACCCAGCTCTGTCACCAAAAAAGAAGAGAACGGTGCTGGAAATCAAGTTATTCAAAAGACAACCTTTTATAAATTGGTTAGAAAAGATTTATAGTATTGGACACTTATTAAATGACAATGGTAGATTTCTATTATATAATGAATATATACAAAAATACATTATTTATTCAAATTTTTCGACTTTTTCCAGTTGTATTATTGCAGTTAAAAAGTATGTAACCAAGCTAAAATCATTATTAATCTGTCCAGCCATACATTTTGTTAAATAAAATATTGTCTTAATTTGTATATTTTGATACTCTGCTAATAAAGGTTTTGTTAAACAAACAAAAAAAAAACAGTGTTGATGTTTTAGCTTGGCTTGAATAGATTGTAATTCCCATTCTACTGCCTCGTAGTGTTTCAGTTTGTGTGCTTTGTGAGCAGAATTATGTCTTGAACTGTCGTTACAGCTTGCTACTGAAAATTTTTAAAAACTACTGAAATTTGGTTTGTTTGCTACTGATGAGCATTTTGAGTGTGCACAGGTCTGAGTATGTAGCTATGCATTAAAACCGTTGGTACATAGCTATGCATTAAAACAGTTGGTGTGTTGTACATTACATTACATGGTTATTGCTTTAGGTCCAGCGGACTCTTCCGAGCCAAATCAGGACCAGAGAAGTGAAAGAGGACTCACCCCTGATCCGCAAAAAAGATCGGTCGAAACAACCCTAGTGGTAATACTGAAGGCAATCCAACAGCCGGTCACTTTACAATAAAGACATCCCACGCAGGGGACGCTGAGGCTATACTCTAATTTATCGAATCCCCGTTTACAAAAACAAAATAGAATACAAGCATCATTATACAATATCAACAAAACACATACATATAAAATGCCTACATCGCTAAATAATAACATCATAGGAAGCCCCAGTGACCACCTAGCAGAAAGCGTCCAAAATTCCCAAGCTGATCCAACAGACCTCACACACAAATAAGGAAGAGTTTTCAAGAAAAAAGGTAAGTGACTGGTCTAGCGAAGAAGAAGATAGTATAGTAGATTGATAGAACAGAGTACGAATAAAAAAGAACAAAGGAGAAAGACAGCAACAGTGGGAATTGAAAGCACTAAATTTCCAGAAAGTGGGAATGCTATTTATACTGAACCCCCCGGCACCCCCCGCAGGGGGTGGTGTGTTGTAATGATATAGTATGTAGCTATGCATTAAAACCGTTGGGTGTTGTAATGATATAGTATGTAGCTAAATATGCATTAAAACCGTTGGTGTGTTAGAAATTGTATTATTATTGCTGCTTAAAAAATCATTTTAAGTCGTCCCCACCCCCTATTCTATTCCTTTGATGGAGTATAGTAGATCTTTTTGTGAACTGCCTTGTTGACCACGTTGAGAAAGAGAGGTGTGTACTGCGTGTGTATGTGTGCTAGATAGGGAGAGGTAGGGAGAGATTGTATGCACGATGTGTAATCTTAGCTCACCTTGTATAACGTGTTCCATATTTGGTAAATGTTTTACCCCAGCGCTGTGATCAAGTGTTCTGTGTGAAAATTGAAGTGTTATTCATTCATTAATTCATTCAGGACACGTGCTGTGATGGTGAAGTGAGCTTATGGAAAATCTGCGACCGTTGTAGTACAAAAACCAAATGATTCAATGCATCTGACACAACGTTGTCTCATCCTCAAGATGGTTTCTCGAATAATTTCATAACGTAACTTTTGTCCATTCAACCAATGGAATGAATGGTTGAACAGTAGCTATGGTAACACTAGCACGATGACTCATGACAACTCTTTTATTTTCACAAAATATATAAAATGTCGGGACACTGCATTATTTGAAAGAAAGAAAGGAAAAAAAACCAGCAACCACACTAATTAATGTCTGTGAGGAAAATGCAGACTATGACAGGCGACTGTAATAACAAGCGCTTGTATCTCCACAGCCTTTTGCCGACTCTCTGAACTGGAAAGTGCTCTCTTCAAAAACGAATTGATTTTAACTTTTGTCTGATGCGTACAATGTAGAGACAGTTTTAGACCAGGGAGGTGCTCTCTGTTTGGCTTCTGATAGCCCTACTTGCATTAAAGCCCCGTTATCTTTCACTGTCGCCCTGTGCATGTATGCTTCACTGATCGGTTAATGCTAAACTCACAGACATAAACCTTGGTCTTTTCATGATGATGTTGCTGAAGAGGAGGAGGAGAAGAAGAAGAAGAAGAAGAAGATGATGATGATGATGATGATGATGATGATGATGATGATGATGATGATGATGATGATGATGATGATGATGATGATGATTGTTTTATTTATTTAACATCTATACATTTCAGCCCAGAGGTCTTGCACGCCTTTGACGTGTTTCTTGTGCAGAGAAATCCTTACTCCTGTTTGATGTGCTTTGTTTTGAGTCTGATTTATTGCCAGCTTTCGTGTCCAGGGACGGCGCTGCCAGCTTTCCGACACAAACTTTCTTTTAGTACTCGCATTCTTCAACTTCATCTGCTGTAGAAATAAAGGTGAAGATGGACCAAAGGAGGAAGGAGAAGAAGAAGGAGGAGGAGGAGGAATGGGAAGATAAGATGAGGAGCGCAAGTGTAGTGGAAGAAGGAGGAGAAAAAAACGTTTGCATTCTCTAAATTGATGCGTCAGAACATTTCAGGAACGGGAGATAACTCCGAGGACGAGAGGCAGAAGGATGAGAGTAGTTGCATTCTTCAGCCAGTGTTTTGGTGGTGGTGGTTGTTATTGTCTAAAAGACGACGATGATGATGATGATGATGATGATGATGATGATGATGATGATGATGATGATGATGATGATGATTTGTTACATTCCATGATGGTCAAGCTAAAGATGCGTGAGTCTTGCATTATTCCACCTCGCGATTTACAACCTTGGTTTTTGTTGTTAAAAAATAAAGGGGTGGGGGTGAATATGGGGGACGGAGAAAGAGGTGCAAGAAGGTGAGTGGGGGAATGTGGATCTGGCATCATTGCCAAAGGCTTTTATTAGAAATGTGTCGTCATCATCATCATCATAATATGGGTATTTATATAGCGCTATTTGATAATGATATCAGGTAAAAGCGCAGTTCTCACGCATTTATACTTCACGTTAACATCTAAAAACTTACGATATGAAGTGAAAGGAAAGCAAGACACTGATAAACTATGCAAAGACATAATACACACATCAAAACGAATACTTACAAGTACAATATAAAAGAGGTGAGAGGGATGGGGAGGAGGAGAGCAGCTAAGAGGAGTCTGGCGCGTGCGGTGTGACGGCGGTGGTCTAAATAACAAAAGAATGAATGATTCTGTGATGGGAGACGCGATCAGACATCTAAGGAAGAGATGAGTTTTTAAGTTGGACTTCAAAATGGCTTCCCAATGAAGTCCTCCTGAAAATAATACAAAACAGGTTGAACCCCCAAGCAGAACAAATCATAGCTGAAGAACAAGCAGGATTCAGAGCAGGGCGAAGTACCACTGAACAGATTTTCAACCTCAGAATAATCTGCGAGATATACCTACAGCACCAGCAACATCTATATCATGTGTTTGAAGACTTCAAGAAAGCGTTTGACCGAGTCTAACATGCAGCTCTGTGGGCAACCATGAGAGTGTACAACATCAGCACTAAAATGACTGAAGTCATCATAGGAATTATAGTACTCTCTCTCTCTCTCTCTCTCTCTCTCTCTCTCTCTCTCTCTCTTCTCTCTCTCTCTCTCTCTCCCTCTCTCTGTTATCCAGTTTGTGATTACCTTGGGCCGTTATATCAGTATTGTGATGTCACTATTTAAGTAACGTATAGTGGTACTGCTATTTATTTATTCATTTTTCCTTCTGTTACGTATACGGTTTTGGCTGGTCTGTGTCAAACGCATTCATGCTGTTACATGTGTGATCTCGTCTTATGTGATGATCTATGTATATAATTTCTTCGATTAATTCTGCTTTGTTTGTGTGTTATAAATTATTAAATGTTTTGTTTTGAATGTTTAATACGGGGTTGCATTAATTCCCAATTCCCTTTATCGGCTAAAAAGCCCCCTTGGGCTGAGAGCCTGGATAAACCTTTGAAACCTATGAGACAGAGAACATGTGTAAAGGTTGAATAGAACAGGGCCTGGAACATCCCATCCCCTCCTATCCTATCCTATCCTATCCTATCTATTCTATCCCGTAACTCGGAAGTCGTAGGGGCACTACAGATGATCGTTTAACCAACGTACTCCATCTTTCTCTGTCCTCAGCAACCCTGATGGCTTCGCTCAGTGTCAAACCCGTCCATTCTGGAATGTTGTCCTCTCACCTCTTTCTCGTCTCCCTCTTTCTTCTGCCTCCTTGCTTTGGTAAAAATACTTGTACTAAAGATACAATGGTACAATTTCAACACAAAGGGGGAAATAGTATCTTCAGCTGCTTTCCAAAATTCTGCTGAAATTTCATCCCTACCTGGTGCTTTCCTATCCTATCATATCCTGTCCCGTAACCCGGATGTCGTAGGAGCACCACAGATGATCGCTTAACCAGCGTACTCCATCCCTCTCTGTCCTCAGCAGCCCTGATGGCTTCGCTCAGTGTCAAACCAGTCCATTCCCGAATGTTGTCCTCCCACCTCTTTTTCGGTCTCCCTCTTCTTCTACCTCCTTGCACTGTGCCTTGCAGAATGGTCTTTGCAAGGCCTGATGATCTGGTGACGTGGCCATACCATCGGAGTTTCCGTTTCTTCACCACTGTGAGCAGGTCGTGTTGTCCAATGGCTTGTGTGATGGTCTTTCCTCGTTGGTGATGTGTTGGGTATAGGAAATGCCCAGAAGTCTTCTGTAGCACCTCATCTCCATGCTTTGTATTCTTCGTTGTAGATCTGCTGTGAGGGTCCATGCTTAGCAAGCATATAGGAAGATGGAGATAGGCAAGGGAGCGCAGCAGTCTTACTTTGGAATGTAGACTGATGGTCCTGTCTTTCCAAATGGGCTTCAATCTTGTCAGGGCAGCAGTTGTTTGTGCGATCCTGGAGTGGACTTCCTGTCGGGACCCATTGTCTGATACAATATTTGAAGCTATGCACTGTGTTGAGGGATTGGTCTTGGACTTTGATGTCCGTGTTGATGGCATTGGTGTTGTTGGTCATCATTTTGGTCTTCTCTGCACTTATTTCCATTCCATAAGCTCTCCATAACCTGGTGCTTTACCACATTTTAATTTACGAATAGCTTGTTTTACTTCCAATAGAGAGATATCTTCATCAAATTCATAAACATAAACATCGTCTTCGTTTTTTTCATTTGTCTGGTCTACTTCATGATCATTCATTGATGCCGAATGCTGCCCCAACAGTTTTTCAAAAGGTTCGAGCCGAGTGCCGAGTGTCGTCAAACAAAGCGTGGAGTTAGCCGTTTGCTTAGCGGGTATTCCCGCACTAGAAAAATAAGTGATAAATTGTTTTACTTGCAAAAGAGGTCTGAATATAAAATCATGATACACGAAAAAAATAAAGCATATAAAAAATTGATGCAATATTCGTTATTAGGAAATGAAATGAATGAATGAAATGTAAATTTATACGCCTAACCTTTTACAAGCCCTAGGCGTTTACAATGGCAAACATTAACACGTTCAGACATACAATACAATCTGACCAAACAAAGCAGTTGTGTAATATGAAAAGGAAAGTTTAGTGAGGAAGATGGAAGAGATGAGTTTTTAAAGAGGTTTTGAATGACAGCATAGAAGTGGAGTGACGGAGTGAATGAGGGAGTTTATTCCAGATAGATGGGGCCTGGTAGGAAAAGGTGCGCTGGCCATAGGTTTTGGTGCGTACGGTTGGGATTTTAAAAAGACGGGTATCTGCAGAAGATCTAAGATCTAAGAGAGCGATTGGGGGAATAGGTTTGGAGAAGGTAGGAGAGATAGCTGGGAGAAGTCAGGTCAAAATTTCTGAAGCAGAGTGTAGAAACTTTTTGTGCTGGATTCTGTGCTGTACTGGCAGCCAGTGAAGGGTTTGAAGAAGAGGAGTTAAGTGGTTGTATTTAGAGGAGCGAAAAATGAGGCGGGCAGCATGATTCTGAACACACTGAAGCCTACCGATGATATAGTTGGGAGAGCCAGAGAGAAGGGAATTACAATAGTCAAGACGGGAAAGAACAAAGGCGCATAGTTTTGGTTGCCTCATCAGTGAGGAGATGGCGAATGGAAGCAATGCGACGGATTTCGAGGAAGCAGGTACGACAGTGTTACGTTGAAACGCGAACGAAAGTATGTCGGAAACGCGCACGATAGATCTAATCGTTTCGTTTTGCAAAGTATTCAATAATGGAGTTTATTTACCTTTGATTTGAGTTTGCATTGTTGTTAGGAGAGGCTTTGTATAACGTTGATAATTTTCGTTAGTCGATATTGTTGTAGAATTCTCTGGATCCGCTTGTTTACTATCGATCGAAGTTTCGGGATAATTATCGAAGTATGAAGACGTTCCGGAAGGAGATAAAAATATGTATTGACGTAAGTCAGTGATGACGATCTTTTATTCGATTGGTGGCAGTGCGTCATTTCTACTGTTCGAAATTGTTCGGGAAGAGAGAGAGGTTATTTAAAATTGTGTGCCGCACTGTTGTTGAGATAGTAAAGTTGTTGATAGTGATTTGGAAAGTTTGCTGTGAAAGTTGTTGAGTTGAGTTGAGAATTGTATGCAGTTGTTGATGTGTGCTGAATAAAAGTGGAAAACTTCATACGTCGACTTTGTGACTTGTATGCTGTTGAGCAGGCTGCGTGGATAAACGAATCTGAGTTACACCTTATCAGGAATTCAGCATTGGGGCTGAATCAGATACTGATAAAGAAAACACCATCATCAAACGGAGTGTAACATTTTGGGGGTCAAGCCGCGATTCACGCCATAGCCAAGGGTTCAACTGCTACAACAAGCGAGTCAACGTTACGAGAGGCAGTCATCGAGGGTAGCCGCCAACGAGTTGCGTCGAGAGGGGCCAACATACTGGGACTACATCACCGATAGGTTCGGGTTGACTGCAAGGGCGTGTAGTCGCTGAAGAGTTGCTTCGTGAGCGAACAACAGATCGGGACTACGTGGCTGCCGGACTACGTCGAGGGACAGTCTCGGAGCTACATCGCCAGTGTTACAGAGAGCGACGAGCGGACGTCGCGTCTACTTCAGCACAGGAGCGTGTACATCAACACCAGCGTGGTGCAGCGTCGCATACGACGAGGACAGCGGGGCCTGCGTCAGCGAAGGCGACTAGTGGCAAGCATCAGCGCTACTGCAGAAAGCGTGCTGTTCTAGAACAGTCTAGAAAGGTACAGCACAGTCAAGAACTTTCCAGTCAAGAACTTTCCAGAAAAGAACTTTCCAGAAAAGCATCAAGATGGCTGACTTCTGGCAGAAAGGGATTGCACTGAATCTGAAAGGCAAACAGCTGACGGAGTACGTCAAGTCTCAGGAGAGAATACAAGAAAGAGAAGAACAACGTCAGCGTGAAGAAAGAGAAGATGAGCGACGGCGTGAAGAAAGAGAATTTGAACTGAAGCGTCTGGAAATTGAACAGCAGCGGCAAGAAAGAGATCGTCAGTACCAGCTAGAGTTGGCGCGTATCCAAAACAATCAGCATGCGCCACAAGTCACCAACGACCATACGGCTCCAAAATTGCCAGCTTTCGTCGACGGGAAGGACCAGATCGACAGCTATCTGGCGAGATTCGAAAGGTTCGCCGAAAGCTCCAACTGGCAACCTCGAGACTGGGCGATTCGACTAAGTGCACTTCTGACAGGGCAAGCGCTCGAAGTTTACACCAGACTGTCGAACGATGACGCCAAAAACTACGACGTCTTGAAAGAGGCCCTGTTGCAGTGCTACAACTTTACAGAGAAGGGCTACCGTAAACGCTTCCGTGAATGCCGGCCTAAGTCAGACGAGACGCCAAAGCAGTTTGTGGAGCGCCTGTCGTCATATCTACACAAGTGGGTGGAGTTATCAGGCGAAAGGAAGTCTTACGACAGTCTCCATGACCTGATCGTGAAGGAACAATTTCTCAATGCCTGTCACAAGGACCTAGCGACCCACTTAGAAGAACAAAAGCTGCAGACGCTTAAAGATGTGACTGAGGCTGCTGAAAGATATCTCATCGCTCATGGGAAGACCCTGGGGCCACCCAGCGCGACGAAACATTTTCAGAAGACTGGAAACCATGTGAACCAGATCCAGGGGAGCCAGACGAACCAGAAACAGACGGACTCCACGCCACCTCCCAGGGAAGGGCATTCAAGAGGCTGTTTCACCTGCAACGCTACAGACCACAGAGCGGCTAACTGTCCTCAAAACAAAAGTAGCGGACAGCGGAGCAGTACGGACAATTCAGCGGCGGGCAACCGGCAGAGGCGGTTCTCCAATCAACGGCAAACCAGTAGATCTGACCATCAAGTGTGCGGCGGGAGCGTCATTCTTCCGAGTGAGACCAAGCGCACAGCTACTCCTGCGGACGTGCAAGAGTGCATGACCGATGGCCAACTTCTCCTTGCCAACGGAAAGTCCATCCCCGTCGTCGCCAGCGCAGCTGTGACCGTCCAGAACATGCCTGTTTCTAAGGGACGCGTCGGAAATCATGAAGTGACTGTTTTAAGAGACTCTGGCTGCAGTGGGGTCATCGTCAGAGAAGACCTAATCGCTAAAGAACAGTTCACTGGCGATTCAAAATGGACACTTATGGCCGACAGCAAATGTGTGAGAGCGCCAGTTGCGAAGATTCATGTCAACACCCCTTTCTACATAGGCGAAGTCGAAGCGGTTTGCCTGAAGAAGCCGCTGTATGATTTGATGATCGGGAACATCGACGGCGCGAGACGACCCGACGACCCCGATCCAGAGTGGAGTCCTGCCTCAACCCAACGCGTCGAAGTTGTGGAGGAGGATCCACTGCCATTTCCCGATGGAGACCTTTCAGAGCTGCTACGGACAATGTGGTTACTCCGGCTCAGCCCTGCCGACCAGAGATCGTCGGTGCTGTTACTACCAGGGCCCAGGCCAAGAGAGACAAGACGTCTACGCCACTGAAGGTCGCCGACAACTCTAAAGCTGCCATCGTGGACAGAGATAAGCTGATCCAGCTCCAGGAAGCTGATAGTACACTTTAAACAAGTACAGGAACCGCCAAGACCACGTGACCAAGGGCAGTGGCACGGTCTATTTTGAGGTGAAGGCCAAGATCCTGTACAGAATCTTCCAGCACCCGAGGGTCAACGGAGGTAAACCACTACGTCAAGTCTTGGTACCGTTACCCCTAAGGCGCCAGGTGATGGAAGTAGCGCATGACTCAATCATGGGAGGTCACCTGGGTATCAAGAAGACGTCGGATAGAATCCAGGCGGTGTTCTACTGGCCAGGACTTCATGCGGACGTCAGCCGTTTCTGCCGATCATGTGACATTTGCCAGAAGACCATACCTCGAGGAAGGGTCCCGAAAGTGCCTATGCAGAGGATGCCTCTGATCGACCGACCTTTCAAGAGGGTGGCCTTAGACTTAATCGGCGAAATAAGACCTCCGAGTGAAGAAGGTCATCGGTGGGTACTGACTTTAGTGGACTATGCGACTCGGTACCCAGAAGCAGTGCCTCTGAAGAAGATTGACACTGAAACTGTGGCAGAGGCGCTGGTGGACATGTTCAGTAGACTTGGAGTGCCTGAAGAAATTCTGACAGACCTCGGGACACAGTTCGTCTCTGACTGTATGAAGGAGGTCAACAGACTGCTGAGCATCCGGCATTTGACTACGACACCCTACCATCCGATGTGCAACGGGCTCGTCGAAAAGTTCAATGCTACGCTGAAGTCCACCCTGAAGAAACTGTGCAGCGAGCAGCCCAGACAATGGCATCGCTACATCAACGCCCTACTTTTCGCCTACAGAGAAGTACCGCAGGAGTCCACCGGCTTTTCTCCGTTCGAGCTGCTGTACGGAAGAACCATCAGAGGGCCGATGCACATCCTGAAAGAACTGTGGACGAAAGAAGTAGAGACCCCAGAGGTGAAGAACAGCTACCAGTACGTGTTTGAGCTACGGGAGAAGCTGGAGCAGACTCTCGAGATAGCCAGAGAAAACCTGAAGAAGTCCCAGGACTGTGGAAAGCACTACTATGATCGTAGGGCTGTGAACAGGAAGTTTAAACCTGGCAACAAAGTGCTGGTGCTGCTACCTACTGATCACAATAAGTTGCTGATGCAGTGGAAAGGCCCGTACGAAGTGGAGACCGTGGTGGGGATCAACGACTACAAGGTGAAGGTCGGCCAGCATTCCAAGATATACCACGCCAACCTCCTTAAGCTGTACGTGGAAAGGCCATCAGAGACTGTGCACGCAGCAACAGCAGCTGACCGACGACAGCTTTGACAGCGAAGGAACTGTTGGAACTGGGAGACTTCCACAGCAAAGAAGGCATCGATGATGTTAAGCTAGGACCAAGCTTGACGGAAGGTCAAAAGATGGAGCTCAAGGACCTTATGGGCGAGTTTCCCCATAGCTTCAGCGATGTCCCAGGCTCTACGACTTTGGTCGAACATGAAGTCCACACCCAGACCTGGAAGGAGCATCTGCAGACCTTGAGGGAGCTGTTCCACCGTCGCAGAAGCCAACCTGACCGTGAGACCCAGCAAATGCATTCTGGGAGCTGACAACGTCGACTTCATCGGCGTTCGATGGAAGAAGGAGACAACGGAGGACGCACTGATTCCAGGAAGCCCACGTGATCATCGTCTTTGACCCTGGGCCGATGACGACCGCAACTGACGAGGGCGTCGTTTCCTTGCGGATGAAAGAACATTGACTGTGTTGGTGAACTAAGAACATCGGTAATATCTAGACAGGCTTGAAGATGAAAAACATTGACTGGGTAAATGATCTGTGAACATTGACAGTATCCAGAAAGGCTTGCAGATGAGAAACTTTGACTCTGTGTGAATGAACTGTGAACATTGACAGTATCCAGACAGTCTGAAATAAGTTTTAATTCCGTACTTTGCTTGTGCATTACGTTTCAACGTTGTTGAAAGAAATTGGGTAAATTTCTTCTTAAGTGGGGGGTTATGTTACGTTGAAACGCGAACGAAAGTATGTCGGAAACGCGCACGATAGATCTAATCGTTTCGTTTTGCAAAGTATTCAATAATGGAGTTTATTTACCTTTGATTTGAGTTTGCATTGTTGTTAGGAGAGGCTTTGTATAACGTTGATAATTTTCGTTAGTCGATATTGTTGTAGAATTCTCTGGATCCGCTTGTTTACTATCGATCGAAGTTTCGGGATAATTATCGAAGTATGAAGACGTTACCGGAAGCACATGAAATATGTATTGACGTAAGTCAGTGATGACGATCTTTTATTTGATTGGTGGTAGTGCGTCATTTCTACCGGGTTCGAAATCGTTCGGGAAGAGAGAGAGGTTATAAAATTGTGTGCCGCACTGTAGTTGATATAGTTATAGTTGTTGATAGTAGTTGCTGTTGAAAGTTGTTAAGTTGAGTTGAGAATTGTATGCAGTTGTTGATGTGTGCTGAATAAAAAGTGGAAAACTTCATACGTCGACTTTGTGACTTGTATGCTGAGTGAGCAGGCTGCGTGGATAAACGAATCTGAGTTACACCTTATCAGGAATTCAGCATTGGGGCTGAATCAGATACTGATAAAGAAAACACCATCATCAAACGGAGTGTAACAGACAGACGTTAGCAACATGCTGATGAAAGGAGAGGGATTGGTCAAAAGTGACGCCTAAGTTATGGACGGTGGGAGAAGGAGTGATGGAAGAGCCGTTCAGATCGACAGACGAAAGAAGGGCAGTGTGAGTTATGTATTTCTTGGGAGAGAACAGAATGAGTTCGGTTTTGTCTTCATTAAGCTTCAGCTTGTTAAGATCCATCCATGCCTTAATGTCAGAGATGCAAGACTGGGTTGAGGCTATGAGGCAGTGGAGGTCGGAAATCGGTCCAGATATAGAGAGCCGATTGTCGTCAGAGAAGCTATGTGAGAAAGAGAATGGTGGGCGGCAATGTGGGAGATGGGATAGGTGTACAGAACGAAAAGGATGGGTCCGAGGACAGAGCCCTGAGGCACGCCATACTGTAGATGTGAAGGGTTAGGGTTAGGGTTAAAAATAGAACTAATTCTTCCAAATTTTGGTCAACTATAAAAAAAAATCCCGTCCAAGGGAGCGAAATCGTGCAGAAATAAACATTGGTTTGGAATAATTTGCTGACGACATTTTTCTTGATCTCTACCACACCCGCTGGTTTACAAAATCATATAGTTACTTTAGAAAAAGCTTTAACGTCTCTGGGACTTTCTGTAAATTTAAAGAAAACAACAGTAATGGTATTCAGGAAAGGTGGACATTTGGCTAAAGCAGAAAAATGGTACTATCAAGGCATGGTTTTCAGTTTCTACCTGGCTTGCAAGAAATCTTTCTGTTATTATTTGCTGACATTTGTCTTGATCTCTACCACACCCGCTGGTTAACAAAATCATATAGTTACTTTAGAAAAAGCTTTAACGTCTATTGGACTTTCTGTAAATTTAAAGAAAACAAAAGTAATGGTATTCAGGAAAGGTGGACATTTGGCTAAAGCAGAAAAATGGTACTATCAAGGAAAAGAAATTGAAGTTGTAAACAGCTACAAGTATCTAGGCTTTACTCTTACAACAAAGATGTCTTTTGATATTGCGCTCCAAGAGTTTGCAGGCAGAGCCACAGGTAAGGTGGTGGAGATCATGAAAACAATGTGGAGTTTGGGAAGCATGGATATAACTGTTTTCTTTAAACTGTTCGATGCCCAGGTCAAACCTATGCTTCTGTATGCAGCAGAAATATGGGGCATTACACGTTTTCATGCTGTTGAGTTTCCCCATTTGTTTGCTTGTAAGCGTATTTTGAGTGTGTCCTCCATAAACCAAATGTCATGGTTTATGGAGAACATGGTCGTTATCCACTGTTTATTGACAGTGCTCTAAGAGCAATCAGATAGTGGTTCAAATTACAAGACATGTTTCTTGTTAGACTCCCAAAGCAAGCACATGAAACGGACAAAAACAGATTTTTGAGACTACCTGTAGGTCAGCCTGATGTACATAACTGGGCTTACAATGTTTAACACTGTTTTGACAGGTTTGGTATTTCTGATGTTTGGTTTAACGTGGGAGTAGGAAATAAAGTTTTTTTAACGTGTTTTCAGACAACGTATGATAGATAAATTGCTACACACAGGGATGGTTTAGTAAATTGATGGATAGCGAAAGGTTCTCAATGTATGGTTTCTTGAAATCACTATTGCAGTGTGAGAAGTACTTAACAGATATTACTATAAATAAGTTCAGAAATATCTTTGTAACGTTACGTCTAGACATTATAGACTTGAATAGAAATAAAAGATACAGTGTTGTTCCAAAGACATTTCTGTACATCTGTTCAAAATGAAATGCATTTTTTGTGGTATTATCCAGCGTACCAGGATATTCGTGAAAAGTACATTTTGATGCACTTCAATGTTGTCGTACCACCATTGATGTTTTTCTTATTACAAAGTGATAGTACGATTATTACAAGAGCTGTAGCGATGTTTACGTACTATGCAATGAAGAAACGTGAAGAATTGTTGAGTTTTAAAAGTAACTTAAAATATTTATACTTTTCTTTGAGACACAGTCTGTCAAATGACGCGTGTTTGTCATATATATTTTTTGTAACTTTTCAAATTTTTTGGTGTTTTTTTTTTCCCCTCCGTGTCTGTTGTGTTACTCCCATGTGTATAGGCTGGTGGCCTCGCATTAAAGTTTCCTGAGGTCCTGAATTCTCTCTCAGTTTTTGAGTTTGCGGTTGTTGTTGTTTTTTTTTAGTTATCTGCTTTCTGACATTGTGATTCTTTTTAGGAAAATCTGGGTAGGGAAGGGGTGTTGGGTTTAAAGAAGATCTGGGTAGGGAAGGGGTGTTGGGCTTTAGGAAAATCTGGGTAGGGAAGGGGTGTTGGGTTTTAGGAAAATCTGGGTAGGAAAGAGGTGTTGGGTTTAAAGAAGATCTGGGTAGGGAAGGGGTGTTGGGCTTTAGGAAAATCTGGGTAGGGAAGGGGTGTTGGGTTTTAGGAAAATCTGGGTAGGAAAGGGGTGTTGGGCTTTAGGAAGCTCTGGGTAGGGTAGGGGTGTTGGGTTTTAGGAAAATCTGGGTAGGAAAGGGGTGTTGGGGGTAAGGAAGATTTGGGTAGGGAAGGGGTGTTGGGCTTAAAGAAGATCTGGGTAGGGAAGGGGTGTTGGGCTTTAGGCAGATCTGGGTAGGTAAAGGGTGTTGGGTTTAAAGAAGATCTGGGTAGGGAAGGGGTGTTGGGCTTTAGGAAGATCTGGGTAGGGAAGGGGTGTTGGGTTTTAGGAAGATCTGGGTAGGGAAGGGCTGTTGGGCTTTAGGAAGATCTGGGTAGGGAAGGGGTGTTGGGCTTTAGGAAGATCTGGGTAGGGAAGGGGTGTTGGGCTTTAGGAAGATCTGAGTAGGGAACGGGTGTTGGGTTTTAGGAAGATCTGGATAGGGAAGGGGTGTTGGGCTTTAGGAAGATCTGGATAGGGAAGGGTTGTTGGGCTTTAGGAAGATCTGGGTAGAGAAGGGGTGTCAGGCTTTAGGAAGATCTGGGTAGGGAAGGGGTGTTGGGCTTAAGGAAGATCTGGGTAGGGAAGGGGTGTTGGGTTGGCGGAAGGAGAAGGTTCGAAGGAAGAAGGCTAATTTTGTACCATTACAAAAATAGTAATCGTAAAATCAAGTATTAAATTAAATTAAATTGAACTTAATTCTAAGCATTGATGAATTGTTGTGTTGCCAGATGAGGGTCCGATTGTTCAACATAGGTCGTGGTCATATTTCCCGTGCACTCATCATCTTCATTTTCTGTCTGGCTACCTACCCTACCTAAACACTGCAACCACCAAAGCATTCTTTGAAACTAGAAAAACCTACTGATATATTCAGCCCAGGGATCAAAGTTAGTGACATGATGTAGCCTGCACAGTAATCAACGTAAATAAAAGCTGGCACATGATTTAATGTTAGTTTTATAGCCTGCACTGGAATCAACGTAAGTGAGGTAGCCTCTAGGACACTCAGTAGTTATATGCCTGCACACCCACCCCGTTGTTACCAGCCCCCCCCACCCCCCCACCCCCCCCCCCCCCCCCCCCACAGGCCCCCCTGCACCCAACGTTACCCCCCCACCCCCCCCCCCCCCCCCCCCCCCCCCCCCTACCCACAGTCCCAACCCCCCCCCCCCACCCCCCCCCCCACCCCCCCCCCCCCCCCCCCCCCCCCCCCCCCCCCCCCCCCCTCCCCCCCCCCCTACCCCCCCCCCCCCCCCCCCCCCCCCCCCCCCCCCCCCCCCCAGTCCCCCCCCCCCCCCCACACGTTATTAATATAGCCCACCAACGTAATATAGCCTGCACAGCAACGTACCCTGCACCGGTCAACGTTAGTAATATAGCCTCCCCCCCACACCTGCACCCCCCCCCCCGTCAACGTTAGTAATATAGCATGCACAGGAATCAACGTTATTAATATAGCCTGCACAGGAGTCAACGTTGTTAATATAGCCTGCACAGGAATCAACGTTATTAATATAGCCTGCACAGGAGTCAACGTTATTAATATAGCCTGCACAGGAATCAACGTTATTAATATAGCCTGCACAGGAATCAACGTTATTAATATAGCCTGCACAGGAATCAACGTTATTAATATAGCCTGCACAGGAGTCAACGTTAGTAATATAGCCTGCACAGGAGCAACGTTATTAATATAGCCTGCACAGGAGTCAACGTTATTAATATATCCTGCACCGGAGTCAACGTTAGTAATATAGCCTGCACAGGAGTCAACGTTATTAATATAGCCTGCACAGGAATCAACGTTAGTAATATAGCCTGCACAGGAGCTACGTTAGTAATATAGCCTGCACAGGAATCAACGTTAGTAATATAGCCTGCACAGGAGTCAACGTTTTTAATATAGCCTGCACAGGAGTCAACGTTATTAATATAGCCTGCACAGGAATCAACGTTATTAATATAGCCTGCACAGGAGTCAACGTTATTAATATTGCCTGCACAGGAGTCAACGTTATTAATATAGCCTGCACATGAGCAACGTTAGTAATATAGCCTGCACATGAGTCAACGTTATTAATATAGCTTGCACAGGAATCAACGTAAGTGAAGTAGCCTGCCTAGGAAACATCATTAGTGATGTAGCCTGCCTAGGAAACATCATTAGTGATATAGCCTGCCTAGGAAGCATCTATGGGCAACAATGAAAGTGTACAACATCAGCCCTAAAATTATTGAAGTCATCAAAAGCCTGTATGACAAGGCTACCAGTGCAGTCCTCCACAACAGCGCCATCGGGAACTGGTTCAGAACAACAATCGGTGTGCGTCAAGGATGCCTACTTTCTCCAACACTCTTCAACATCTTCCTAGAGCGCATCATGTCGGATGCTCTTGCAGATCATGAAGGCACAGTCAGCATAGGGGGTAGAGCAATCTCCAATCTTCGTTTTGCGGACGACATTGATGGATTGGCTGGAGAGGAACAAGAACTTGAACAGCTGGTACAGAGGCTTGACACCACCTCCAGAGCTTATGGAATGGAAATAAGTGCAGAGAAGACCAAAATGATGACCAACAACACCAATGGCATCAACACGGACATCAAAGTCCAAGGCCAATCCATCAACACAGTGCATAGCTTCAAATATTTAGGAGCCATTGTATCAGACAATGGGTCCCGACAGGAAGTCCTCTCCAGGATTGCACAAACAACTGCTGCCCTGATAAGGTTGAAGTCCATTTGGAAAGACAGGACCATCAGTCTACATTCCAAAATAAGACTGCTGCGCTCCCTTGTCATCTCCATCTTCCTATATGCTTGCGAAGCATGGACCCTCACAGCAGATCTCCAACGAAGAATACAAAGCATGGAGATGAGGTGCTACAGAAGACTTCTTGGCATTTCCTATACACAACACATCACCAACGACGAAGTCCGACAGACCATCACACAAGCCATTGGACAACACGATGACCTGCTCACAGTGGTGAAGAAACGGAAACTGCGATGGTATGGCCATGTCACCAGATCATCAGGCCTTGCAAAGACTATTCTGCAAGGCACAGTGCAAGGAGGTAGAAGAAGAGGGAGACCGAAAAAGAGGTGGGAGGACAACATTCGAGAATGGACTGGTTTGACACCGAGCGAAGCCCTCAGGGCTGCTGAGGACAGAGAAGGATGGAGTATGCTGGTTAAACAATCATCTGTGGTGCCCCTACGACCTCCGGGTTACGGGACAGGATAGGATAGGATAGGAGGAAACATCATTAGTGATGTAGTCTGCCTAGGAAACATCATTAGTGATACAGCCTGCCTAGGAAACATCATTAGTGATATAGCCTGCCTAGGAAACATCATTAGTGATATAGCCTGCCTAGGAAACATCATTAGTGATATAGCCTGCCTAGGAAGCATCATTAGTGATATAGCCTGCCTAGGAAACATCATTAGTGATATAGCCTGAACAGGAATCAACGTTAGTAATAGTGCCCTCTTACGAATCAACGTTAGTATTATAACATGCACAGGAATCAGTGTTAGTGGGATAGCCTGCACATGAATCAACATTAATGATGTAGCCTGCATAGGAATCAACTTTAGTCACATAACCTCTCTAGGAATTAACGTTAATGGCACAGCCTGGAAAAGATCAACGTTAGTGAAATAGCCTACCTATGAATCAACGTTAGTGAAATAGCCTACCTATGAATCAACGTTAGTGAGATAGCCTACCTATGAATCAACGTTAGTGAGGTAGCCTACCTATGAATCAACGTTAGTGAGATAGCCTACCTATAAATCAACGTTAGTGAGACAGCCTACCTATGAATCAATGTTAGTAAGACAGCCTACCTATGAATCAAAGTTAGTGAGATAGCCTACCTATGAATCAACGTTAGTGAGATAGCCTACCTATGAATCAACGTTAGTGAGATTGCCTACCTATGAATCAACGTTAGTGAGATAGCCTAGCTATGAATCAACGTTAATGAGGTAGCCTACCTATGAATCAACGTTAGTGAGATAGCCTAGATATGAATCAACGTTAACGAGGTAGCCTACCTATGAATCAACGATAGTGAGATAGCCTAGCTATGAATCAACGTTAATGAGGTAGCCTAGCTATGAATCAACGATAGTGAGACAGCCTACCTATGAATCAACGTTAGTGAGATAGCCTACGTATGAATCAACGTTAATGAGGTAGCCTACCTATGAATCAACGTTAGTGAGACAGCCTACCTATGAATCAACGTTAGTGAGATAGCCTACCTATGAATCAACGTTAATGAGGTATCCTACCTATGAATCAACGTGAGGTAGCGTGTCTAGAATCAACGGTAATGATATAGTCTGCACAGGAATCAACGTTAGTGATATAGGCTGTTTAGGAATCAACGTTAGTGATATAGCCTGTCTAGGAATCAACGTTAGTGATATAGGCTGTCTAGGAATCAACGTTAGTGATATAGCCTGTCTAGGAATCAACGTTAGTGATATAGGCTGTCTAGGAATCAACATTAGTGATATAGCCTGTCTAGGAATCAACGTTAGTGATATAGGCTGTCTAGGAATCAAAGTTAATGATATGGTGAGAAGGTCGGGTTTCCTTCTGAGAGAAAAAGCGAGACCATGATAGCATCACTTGCCAAGACGTGGGAATGGGTTCATTGTAGATTATAGTCACACGACACCAGAGCGTATAGGAGACTACTGGTCACATTATTCTGACATCAGTGAACCAGTTGATGGTAAGGGGAATATGATATGGTCACACGTTGGCCAATCCGGGAGTCGAACTCGGGACCTTCGGGTTACTAGTAAGCCGCTCTACCAACTGAGCTGAGCTACCCGTCCCCGAAGGAGAATGGGACGCGGTGCTTGTGTTTATGTAGCTAACACTCCCTTGTCTAAGACATGAGAGTCAGGATCTTTACTGTCCATGCAATAGAATGCATGCGTGCCTAGACTAGACCTTGCTTTATATTTTAATATCTGGGGGTCTACCTGAGCATCAGGGTCATATAACCCCGTATATACCTGGCAGCTTGGACAGCAGTCAGTATAGGTCACCCAGGATTGTGGTCAGTGGTGTGAAGAGTCACCCGATACGCTTAGGGTATCAAGTAGACGCCTCGGCTGCTTGAGTTAGATCGGCCAGCGTCTTGAGCAGATCTTGAACCTCGAAAGCGCTATACAAGTGATCTTACGATATAACATGGAGGATGGTATTGCGCCTTGAGTCACTTGTTCCTTTATGTTGTGCTAACAGCGTACAGCATGCCCACGAGGTATTTGATAGCCCAGACCATCGCTAGGGAACAAATCGTGGACTATCCTATTGTCCTGGCGCCTTGGGGCAAAATAAGAGGGAGTGCCCACTTGGCTCCTTCAGGTAAGGTACAGTGGAGTGGTCGTTGTGGAACACTGTTCTCTCTCTCTTTCTCTCTCTCTCTCTCCCCCTCTCTCTCTCTGCCTGCCTCTCTCTCTCTCTCTCTCTCCTCTCTCTCTCTCTCTCTCTGGTGGCTGTGCTCTACGCGCTACCCAAACCAAAGCCTACAGCGTCAGCCGACTAGGGATCAGTATAGACTTTTTTTAATTATTTCAGGGGGGGGGGGGGGGGAGGGAACTAGGGATCAGTGTAGATTTTTTTATATCGGGGGGGGGGGGAGGGAAGGGTGGAAAGTGGGGGAGGCTTGATACTTCATTGTCCATTTTCATCGGGAAATTGTGGGCCGCCTCCCCTGGGGAAGGCGTAGTCGCAGCCTGTGGCGCGTCCAAATCTAACTTACCTAATATTAGTTGTGTTTTTTTTTTTTAATTTTCCTGGGGAAGCAAACCGGAGCGCCCCGAGATGTTGCCCGAGTCGAAAATAAATAATATTCTGAGAAACATAACGCCCAGATGCTAGATGGATCCCACACCTGGCAGGCACCATTAGTTTTTAGCCTGTGGACAAGGCAAGTTAATCCCGCCTTAGATCACTCGGCCACAACGCTCGCATTGTGTGTGTGGGTGTGTGTGTGTGTGTGTTTGGGTGGGTGGGTGTGTGTGTGTGGGTGGGTGGGTGGGTGTGTGTGTGTAGTGAGCTCGTCGTCTCATCGGCTCTTTTAACAGAATAACCGCATTCTTTTACGTGCCACTGAAGTGACATGAAAGGAGAAAAAATTCTATTTGAAGACTAAATACACTTAGTTCTGTTGATAAAATCTACCTTTGTACCTGGGGCTCGTCGAGGTCTTCGTTTTATTTCCTACAAATGTGTGTGTGTGCGTAGAAGAAACGCAAGTCCTCTGACTTGATTTCAACTAACTTGAGTTGACTTGACTTTCTCAGGATCAATAGTGGAAGCTTTCCAGAAGATTCCTTACGCTTTACCCCCTACGGGTGACAGGCGATGGGCCAAACCTGTACCACACCCTGGCCTCGGGGAAGGAGCGGTACTTGATGCCGACGTGTTCGGCTTGGCCTGTCCGCAGACCATCCCCCTGGCCCGTGGTTTGACCACCGAGGACTGCCTGACCCTCAGCGTCTACAGGCGACAAGGCACTAACAGTAAGGCTCTTCAGTACAGATACTGGTTGATTATTTTACCCTGTAAAAGCGTGCTGAGCGAGTTATAAACGCATTGAAATCTTTGTAAAATCTCATTTGCATATTTTAAAACTGTATTTACTGGTTGCAAGCTGGTATTTTGGCTGTGCGATTGAGATCGCGTGACTGTTGGTAGTAGTATTTTCTAGATTTTTCAATGATGATTGATTGATTATTTTGCATCTATTGTTGAATGATTTATGCACTTGACGTAGATACATCCAGCTTACCGGTTATTATCTACATCCACGGCGGGGCATTCAAAATCGGCGCAGCCGCTGTCTTCTCACCTGACGACTTCATTACGTCACATGACGTCATCTTTGTCGCCATCCAGTACAGACTGGGCATTCTGGGTTTCCTTTCTTCCGGTGACGACGCCGTAGCAGGAAACTGGGGTTTGCACGACCAGAATCTGGCCATTCGCTGGGTCAAGGACAATATCTGCGCTTTCGGCGGAGACCCGGATGAGATAACGGTGTACGGACAGTCGGCAGGAGCCGCCAGTACTGGATTTCAGCTCCTTACCCCCTACTCCAAGGGACTATTTCGTAGGTATGTTAAAACTCTAAGTGGTTATTTCCTAGGTATATCACTACTCCAAGGGACTATTTCGTAAGTATGTTCAAACTCTAAGTGAGTATTTCCTAGGTATATCACTACTCCAAGGGACTATTTCGTAGGTATTGTGACGGGGGTTTATTGTTGCTGGGCTCTGCACAATGGACTGCTATTACCTCCACGTCTTAGTCGATGGGGATAGCTAGTTATCTCCCTTTGACTTCACTTAATACATGTATTTGTTTAGCTCGGTCTGTGTTTAGGCTGGATAGATAGATAGAAAAATGGTAAAAGATCACTGTCACACTAGCTTTCACACGGTTATGAATCATATGTAGTCCAGTCACTTGATAACAGTAAAAATTACACATTTACTTCCTCTACTCTATACACGATATTCGAAGTACGAAACTAACTTAAAAGTTCAATTGTCAATGCGAATGGTTCGCTCGCTGATAGTCTAGGCAGCTACTTTTTCATCATATGCCCTAATGGTCAGAAGTCTTGAAGAGTGGACTACTGTGGTCGGGTTTATACAGAGTTTTAGTGCACGGTTTCTTGTTGCACTTAACTGTGGGGTTGAAGCGCTGCGTTGAGGTCGCTTCTACGACACGCTGTGTTGTCATTGAGTCTCTGACTGTGTGGCTCGACGGTTGGGCTATCTGCGCTCAATGCTGGAGATGCCTCGGCAGCCAACTGTAAGCGACGACTTGGTGTCGTCTTTTCATGAGTTGGGCTCACGATATACCGCCTGCTCGTCTGTAACATATGAGACGAAATTCTGCACAACCCTGTATAATAGGTCTGTGCAGAGCGTCTCACTGAAGGCCAAAGTAGCCCTCAGTGATAGCTCCACATCTCTATACATAAGCGACGAACATTCTGCTAAGTCTGTGGTCAACTGGAATCTCCACTCTAATTTCCTATACATATATAAATATAAATCATGGCTAACTATACACATAAATGTAGCCGAGCAGAGACTTTAACTCCCGTCTCTCGGCCACCAACCCTTGGGAACATTGCTCCACCCGAGCTGTCATTTTCATGTAGTCCCTCAAAAGAGGGACATAAAAATATTTGCCCTGAAAGGCTGTGGAGCGTGGTTGGGAGTAACAGGCTGCCGGCAACTAGTGCCACGCATTCTAACTGCAAGGCCGCTGCCACCGACCTGCATAAAATGCCTGCCGACAATGTGGTTCCGCTCGGCACAAGACGCAGTGGGCTAATGGTCAGCCAGGGAGAACAAATGTCGTGTCGCCTTGTACTGCTAACCCAGTGGCATACCCAAAGGATTCTGCAAAGCAGTAGCCACCCAAGGCCAGTCTAACCAAGAAAACTCAAGGTAGACAATTTCTCTCCCAAGCCTCAACCAGTTGCCTCCCTTTCCGCTACATAAAGAAATAATAATATTATAAACATTCTCAGGTACAGCCACTGGTCTGCAAGCACACATATAGGTTAAACAACGGTGGATCCGTACATAATACAACATGGCGTCGGCCGGTCATGCTTGCCTCGTGGTCGGATTCTTCCACGTGGTCACGCAAAGTCGGACTAACAATTCAATTCTATGCATATCAAATTCCACAAACATAATTCAACAATAATATAAATACAACACGATGAAACAGAAGTATGTTCATTTACCTGTTTGACAATGTCAGGCCGTGGCTACTTGATTGAATTCGAATATTCAACAAGTACTGCTGTCTAATCTTCTCAGGAGAGATTCTGTCAGAGAGTACTGTGTACTGCTCAGTGTTTCAAACTCGACTGACTTTCTACCTGGCTTTGCCTGAATCGGCCAGAACTGGTTCTAACCACTCTACCTGTGTTCTCATTGGATGAGAATCCCGATCTAACGCACGCTGCGATGAGTTCACTACTCGGCTCGCGTCAAGCTCGCAGTGTGTGTACACATCAGTAATACCTTAATCGTCTGCTATAGACTACCAGTACCTAAGTATTACTACTGACTAAACAAGCAAAAGCTATAGGGCTGTGCGGTGTAAACTGAGCTCTTGTTACAGGTATGTTCAAACTCTAAGTCATTATTTCCTAGGTATATCACTACTTTTAAGGGACTATTTCCTAAGTACCTCGCTATTCTAAGGGACTATTGTCTGAGCACGTCACTATTTTAAGAGATTATGATCTAGGTAAGTCACTTAAACGTAAAACTATATATATCTAGGGAGTTTTTCTTCTGTGGCTGTGTTGTTAAAGAGTTGATAAACATGGTCAAGTTCAATATGCTGTAAATAAGGAGTACACAAGAAATTTACAGACTATTTAAGTTCAAGACGATTTATAACCATTTAATGAATAGTTATTAAGAGTTGTTTACTGTATAAACTGTATATAAGTTATACATAGTCAGTGGTAGTTATAAGGAGTAATCTTGGAGTACTTTGGACACAGGTCACACAATGTCCCAGAGAGCGCGAGAAAATGTGAGAAATGTGTTGCGGTAGTAATATATCGAAAATATCAATACGGTGGACATCAAAATCGATGGATTCATCGTCTTCACAGCTATTTTGTAAAAGGACCAACCCTCCAATAAATGACGTGAGCGCTGCTTTTCCTCCACATTGCCTAGCTGATACTGGCCGAGGCCTATGTCGCATCTCTTTGCTGCTGTATAGTCTATCTAGCATATAAATAATAAATAAACAACAATGAATTGTACTATAATTATCGAATGTTTAAGCTACATTTTGAATTTGAAAAATATTTGCATGTTCTACCAACAAATCTTGCAATATCTGTTCTAAAGTTTAGGACACTTAACCACAGAATGCCAGTGCAGAGAGGCCGATATTTTAACATTCCTAGACACGAACGTGTATGTCAAAAATGTAATAGTGGCGATCTTGGTGATGAGTTTCATTATTTATTTTTGTGTTCACATTTTTGTAACTCGAGAAGAGATTTATTAAAATCATATTATTATAGATATCCCAATGCCATCAAATTTCAAGAATTATTGTCATCTAACAAAAAGTCAGAATTATTAAAGCTTGTAAGTCTAATGAAATTAATAATTAAACAAATGTAACGTTTTTATCCCATGTCAAAAATTAATATAGTTCTGATGTTGACAGGTTATGTGTAATAAAAATTATCTCAGTAGTTTGTCATTGATGTGTTTAGGTTGAATTGTATTGTTAGTTATGATTCATAGTTGTTGTCCCCAATCAAGTTCTTTTTTCTTCTTTTCCCCACTCCATACCTCCCCCTGCCACCTCCCCCCACTCCACGCTATCCCGCTGTATAAATAAATAGTTTAAAATGTTTATTTTATTTTTTAATCTAAAATGTTAATTAATTATTGTGCATGTTTGTGTATATTATTTTAACCATGTCCATGTGCCCTTAATGGGTTTTTCTGGAATAAATTTGCCTTGCCTTGCCTTGCCTTGCCTTGCATAGGATAGCCTACGTAACGTTGCTGTCTCACACTGCGTTGCAGAGATGAACGAGGTGTCTCATGGTGTAGAGGCGGTGTAAGCATCTACCGTCTCTGCTATGCAGTGCTACAGTCTTATCCTTTTTAAATACTGGGGAAGGCGATTTTGAAATAAGCCTACTTCAAGAAGAAAAACCAGCAATCTGTAAACAGTGGCGGTAAACAGTGGCAGTGATTGGGGAGACTGGTCCTGATTTGGCTTGGAAGAGTCCGCTGGACCTAGAGCAATAATCATGTAATGATTGGGGAGAGGCCAACGTAAGCCTGGGCCAGTCTCAGCTATGTTGTGTGCTTTTCTTCGCGTCACCGGCCATATTTTCTGCACTGGCTAAACGCCCGGACCAGAGAAATAATAATAAAAATAATAATAATGATAATAATAATAATAATAATAATAATAATAATAATAATAATAATAATAATAATAATAATAATAATAATAATAATATGTTCAATTGAATTAAACAATGGATTTAAAACCAGACTTTTCTAGAAACATATTTTTCTGTGTATTGATTCATTTATTTAATGTATTGTTATTTATTCAACTATTTTTTTTGATTGTTTTCAGGTCAATCATGCAGAGTGGATCTCCTCTGGCTTCGTGGGCAGTGAACAAAACACCACAGCGCAGTTTTTACGCTTTGGCTCGCAACGCTGGCTGCATGGAGTCTGACGCCAACAGTCCACGGTAACTCCTCATTTCTTACTTTTGGGTCATTTCATTGCGTGTAGCCAGGATGGTACACGATGTATAGACAAGATAATAGATAACACGATGTGTAGACAAGATAATAAGTATATATGATGTGTAGACAGGATGATAGATCTAAACGATGTTTAGAAATGATTATAGATCTACACGATGCGTAGTGTCAAACCAGTCTGTTACACTCCGTTTGATGGTGGTGTTTTCTATCAGTAGTAGATTCAGCCCCAATGCGTGAATTCTCCTGATGGGTGTAAGTTCGGATTCGATTATCCACGCAACCCGTTCAGTCAGCATACAAGTCACTGAGTCTTCGTATGAAGTTTTCCACTTTTATTCAGCACACATCAACATCTGCATACAATCGCCTTTTCACTTTTACAACAACACAACACAACACAACCTCTCAAAACAGTGCGGCACATATATAGCCTCTCTCTTCTCCCGAACACCCTGGAACAATCGAGTATGACGCAATTTAACCAATCGCTTCTAACTTCGTCATCACTGTCTTACGTCATACATCTTTCCTTTCTGTCCAAGCATGTTCTCAAAATTTCTACGCCTTCTCGCGAAGCTTCTATTGACAGTAAACAGGCAAATCTAGAGAATTCTCCAATAATATCGACCAACTAAAATTATCAACGTTATACAAAGCTTACTCTAACCACAACGCAAACTCAAATCAAAGGTAAATAAACTCTATTATTGAATACTTTGCAAAACGAAACGATTAGATCTATCGTGCGCGTTTCAGACATACTATCCTTCGCGTTTCAACGTAACAGTCCATTCTCGAATGCTGTCCTCCCACCGCTTTTTCGGTCTCCCTCTTCTTCTACCTCCTTGCACTGTGCCTTGCATAATGGTCTTTGCAAGGCTTGATGATCTGGTGACGTGGCCATACCATCGGAGTTTCCGTTTCTTCACCACTGTGAGCAGGTCATCGTGTTGTCCAATGGCTTGTGTGATGGTCTGTCGGACTTCGTCGTTGGTGATGTACTGGGTATAGGAAATGCCCAGAAGTCTTCTGTAGCACCTCATCTCCATGCTTTGTATTCTTTGCTGTAGATCTGCTGTGAGGGTCCATTTTTCGCAAGCGTATAGGAATATGGAGATGACAAGGGAGCCCGTCAGGAACTGACACCAGCAAATAAATGAAAATGTTAGTATCGAATCAATGTCTAGCCAAGATAGTCGATCTACACGATGTGTAGCTAGGATGGTAGATCTACACGATGTGTAGTCAAAACAATAGATCTACACGATGTGTAGTCAAGATGGTTGATATATACAATGTGTTGCCAGGATAGTAGATCTATGTGTTTCAGTTTAACAAACCTTTGTTACCTCTTCCAAGGAATTATGACAGGTGTTAAACATTTGCTCAAATTAATAAATACATTCAAACTTGAAAAACATTAGGTCTTCAATATAAAAATGCATGCGCACACATTCTTCAGATTTAACACACTCGCATCTGCTCTTACACATACATTTCATTTTACATTGTAAAACTGATATTATATAACACAAAAGAGCATGCGTGTAAACATTTTGTGAAAGATGCACGACCACCAATCGTCCACCATAGCAGTAAAATCATGACTGCTGTATTATTTTTCTGTGAATAATATGAAAGGGAGCGCTTCTGTTAACCTTCGGACAGCAGTAATAATCATAATGTTAATGATGGCTATGAGCCACACATCTCCTTCGGTCTAGGTGTACTGCGAGTAAAAAGACGGTAACAACTTTGTATATTTTCTCAAAGTACACATTCATGCACGCCTTTAGTCTGGCACACTTTGAAAATTAAGTCTATTTACTTTCAGAACATGTCAACTTTCCTATACTTGTGAAAAGTTTCTGGGTGCCAAGAACAAAAAGAAAAAGTCAGACCTGTCACTTTCTACCAGATCTTAAAATTAAATAAACTAAAATTTGCAAAATGACGTCGTCTACAGATTTTTTTGTAATTTTTTTTTTTTTATTTGCGATGTTTACGAACTTCAACTTTTGAACTTATATCTTTTGAAATTGGTGTCTGTGAAATATATTCGGAGTAAACGAAGCTAAATTGTTACCGTGTTCTTGTATCCATAAAGGTCTAAATCATAAATAAGAATAACTGGTTGGGATTTTTATTCTTTCAGTTGTTCGTTGAAAGCGTGATCGTTGTACGCGGGTTTGGCTGTACGCAGTTAGCTCAGTGAGGTACGCCCTGCACTCTATTGTCAGGCGACAACATTGCAGCTCAACAGGCAGTTGTTCAAACGCCCTGCACTCTATTGTTAGGCGATAACATTGCAGCTCAACAGGCAGTTGTTCAAACGCCCTGCACTCTATTGTCAGGCCATAACATTGCAGCTCAACAGGCAGTTGTTCAAACGCCCTGCACTCTATTGTCAGGCCATAACATTGCAGCTCAACAGGCAGTTGTTCAAACGCCCTGCACTCTATTGTCAGGCCATAACATTGCAGCTCAACAGGCAGTTGTTCAAACGCCCTGCACTCTATTGTCAGGCCATAACATTGCAGCTCAACAGGCAGTTGTTCAAACGCCCTGCACTCTATAGTCAGGCCATAACATTGCAGCTCAACAGGCAGTTGTTCAAACGCCCTGCACTCTATAGTCAGGCCATAACATTGCAGCTCAAAAGGCAGTTGTTCAAACGCCCTGCACTCTATTGTCAGGCCATAACATTGCAGCTCAAAAGGCAGTTGTTCAAACGCCCTGCACTCTATTGTCAGGCCATAACATTGCAGCTCAACAGGCAGTTGTTCAAACGCCCTGCACTCTATTGTCAGGCCATAACATTGCAGGTCAACAGGCAGTTGTTCAAACGCCCTGCACTCTATTGTCAGGCCATAACATTGCAGGTCAACAGGCAGTTGTTCAAACGCCCTGCACTCTATTGTCAGGCCATAACATTGCAGGTCAACAGGCAGTTGTTCAAACACCGTTAACGGCCTGGAGTTGTTGTTTTTTTTAAAACAACAAAAAGAACTTGTCACTGCGTTCTTACTCCTTCCGATGAGAGTATAAACCGAGGTCTAGTCTGTGCACGCACGCATTGCATCGCATGGACATTAAAGATACTGACGCTCATGCCCTAGGCGGGTGAGTGCATGCACTAGGTCCATTCTCCCCATCCCCGGGGTCGTGCTGAGGCGTCTAGGCCTCAGACTATGCGCCCAAAGGCTTCAAGTGGGCGTCTTGAGTTAGATCATCGCAGAGCGCCTTGAGCGGTTGTTGACCTGGAAAAGCGCTCTATAGAAGGAATTGAAGACGTCATTTACCAGTAAAGGACGAATTTTCCAGACTGGGTCGTCAGGAGCACCTGGCCATATTGGAATGCCTGCGGAGCGTAGACGTGGACGTGTTACTTCAATCCACGGAGCTGCCCATTACTTCCTATGACGTCAGCCAGTTCATTATATGGGTCAGTTTATACTTTGACGGTTTGCTTGCTTAGATTGCTTGGTTCGTTGGTTGGTGAATTCGGTACTGTCGTTACCGTCCATGTTATCAAAGTATTCTAAGTAACTGATGATAATGAAGATGATGATGGTTGACGATGGTGATGATGATGATGATGATGATGATGATGATGATGATGATGATGATGATGATGATGATGACGACGACGACGACGACGATGATGATGCTCTTTGTGTTTTTAATGGCAGTGAGCAATGAGTACCGCAAATTAATTTCCATATTTCTGATTGCTTCATATATTTACCCTAAAGCCTAGGTGTGACGACGAACGATTCGATTGCAATCATATAGAAAATCATGACTTGAGTCTCTGATTTCGTGACCAAAGACTCGACTCGTATAATTATAGCATCCATTATTATTATTATTAAAGCAAAATGTATGTAATGGGAGTTCTTTTTCTCTAATTGTGGTGGCAGGCGCCTGTGGTGGATAATGATTTCATCCCAGCCCATCCCTCGAAGCTTCTTAATGACGTCACATATCTGGCAGAAAATGAAGTCACACAACGTGACGTCATGGTGGGGATGAATAATGACGAGGGTCTTTTCTTGCGGAAAGTACGACGGACGACGATAAGCGATATAGAGAGCAGAGGAATCTGCAAAGAGGAGCTGGCCGCACTGAAAACACTTCTCACTCCCAACTTCCACCTCTTCCGCGGTTTTATCAGGTGTGGCTCAGCTTTTCACTACATCTATTTATTAGCCTTGGCATTTGGACTCCTAAACAGCATTTTTTCAAAAACAAAAAGAAATTTGGGGGGGCTAAATTTAATACAGGATAACATGTATATTGCACCAAAAAAAATACATTTTTTAACATAAGTCGAAAACTTTTTGTTATAGCCATTAAAGAAAAAACGCCGAATCAGCATTTTCAGCTCTTTTTCCATTTTATGTGACCGGCCGATGGCCTGCTTATATATTGGACAGAATGTTAATTTAACGCTTTAATAAGTAAGTCTTTGATGTGATCTTTGTAAACAAATATAAAAAAAAACTCAAATTTAATGTATCATGCATGACAAATTTTTTTTTTTTTTTTTGAAGTGTGTAAACATAAAATAGGCCTATCACTCAGGGATTACTCTATTTGTCATCACGGAACTCACGGACGACAACTCTTGGTATGTGTCGTTGCTACCTGAGGTCAAATTGTCAAACTTTTATATTAAATTTATGTCACCACTCGGTTTTCTAAATCTGTGATGATACAGTTTATAAGGCCTGTTATAGAGGGTGGAATGTGATGGAGATAAAACAAATTAAAATGTATAGCTAAGTTTGCAAATAGTGTAAGTTGAACACGGCATTGTTTTATTAGTTTTGCTTCGTCACCCTAACTAAACTGGTAATGACTACCGCTAGATGGGAATGAGGGCAGGCGTATTATTATCACGCTTGCAGTGAGCGATGTGCGCACTAAATTAGAGAGTGCAAGCAAATAAAACTCCCGTACGGAGCTTCATTGGTTAGTCACAGAAAGGAATTTAAAAAGATCAGTTGCTCTAGTGCCAGCAAGGTTTTTCCAGTGGAGATTTATGCGGGCGTAGTTTGTATTTTTGTAGCCTATCTCAAGCAGCGTGTCGTCCTGCTGGTCCTGTGATAGTGTCCAGTCGTCCTGCTGGTCCTGTGATAGTGTCCAGTCGTCCTGCTGGTCCTGTGATGTAGTTATCCAGTCGTCCTGCTGGTCCTGTGATGTAGTGTCCTGTCGTCCTGCTGGTCCCGTGATGTAGTGTCCAGTCGTCCTGCTGGTCCTGTGATGTAGTGTCCAATCGTCCTGAATTGATGTCCTGTGAGAGAAGAAGAGATCTGCATGCACTACTGTGACCATTCAAACCTGTATCGTGTTGTGTTATATCGTGTTGTGTTGTGTCGTGTTGTGTTGTGTCGTGTTGTGTTGTATCGTGTTGTGTCGTGTCGTCTTGTCCAGACCCATGAAAAACACCGTTAGCTTAAATACCTGCAGGTGATCCTTCGGTGGCATGTTTGGGGTGCAAGCACATTTGTATGAACATGTATATATTTTATATTTTGAATAAAAGGAAATATTGCTGAAGAATGCATGCTTTCTGTAGGGAAATAAATAATATTCCATAATTATTTTCAACGTTTGTGAAGAGAATTAATGTATGCTAGCATTGTAAAAAGAAGTAAAATATAAGTGAAAACATTTTTTTTTCGATGATTAAGAAAAAATATATAATTTATATGGAAGTTGAGCAGTTGCTTTCAACGATTGTAAAGGGAAATAATTCATAAATTACAATTAAATTGTTTCCAATTATAATAACGATAAATAAGTTGGGAAAGTTCGTTCATTTCATTTATGATAAAGGGAGGTAATATTTATGAATGAGGTTGATAATTGATAGAACGGAGTAGCATAATAACACATGCCTTACAGAAGAACAAGAAGTCTTGGATAGATGGACAGAGTACTGCTCTGACCTTTACAACCACAAACCAAACGGAGACCCTTCAGTTCTAGCATGTCCCCAGAACAGAGAAGAGGAAGAAATCCTAACAATTCTTCGAGAAGAAGTTGAGGCAGCAGTGCTGTCACTAAAGAAGGGGAAGTCAGCGGGAGTGGACACCATACCCGTGGAATTGCTGCAAGCCGAGAGTGTAAGCGATGGTTGGCGCCCTCACCATTATCTGTAACATGATCTGGCAGAGTGGGGAGTGGCATACACCATGGACCCAGTCGCTTGTCGTCACTCTTTCCAAAAAGGTTACTCTTCAGGCGTTTGAAAATTACCGCACCATCAGCCTCATGCATCAGCCATCCCAGCAAGGTCCTCCTGAAAATAATACTCAACAGGTCGAAACCCCAAGCTGAACAAATCATAGCTGAAGAATAAGCAGGATAAAAAGGGTTATGCTGAATAGAAAGGGGTATTTTGAATAGAAAAGGTTGTTTTAAAAAAAAGGGATTATGAGGAACAGAAATGGTTATGTTGAATATAAAAAAGGGTTATGTTCAATGTTCAACGGAGGCTCTGAGGCACGGTGGTCTAATGGTAGTGCTTTGGCTTGCGGATCTGAAGGTCCCGGGTTCGAGCCCTGGCCGGGCCATTGTGGTGTGTCCTTGGGAAAGACACTTTACTGACGTTTCCTACTCCTGAGATGAGAGTATAAACCGAGGTCTAGTCTGTGTGTCGCATACATTCCATCATAACGGATTTAAAGATCCTGACGCTCATGTCCTAGACGGGTGAGTGCCGGTAACAAGAACACACCCAGCATGCACTTGGTCCTTCTCCCCCATCCCTGGCTGGCCAGGATAGTGCTCAGTTGTCCGGGCCTCAGACCATGCGCCCAAAGGCTGCGGGTGGGCGTCTCGGCGGTTTGAGTTAGATCTTGTATTGGCCAGCGCTTAGAGTCTGGTCAAGTACGGCGAGATAAGTGCGCTATAAAAATCCTCAATAATAAAAAGAATTATGTTGAATAAAAAGGGTATTTTCCACAGGGAATACCTCAAGTACGTGTACGGCCAGAAGATCGCTGACAGGCCACAGCTAGTGGACAGTGTGGTCAATCGTGCTGACCAGCTGTACACAGTTTCCAGCGCTGACCAGCACAGCAGGTCCAAAGTCAGTATCTTTCTTTTTCATTTGTATTTATTGATTTATTTATGTACTGTTTATTCTTCTTATCCTTCTTCTTATCCTTCTTCTTTTTCTTCTTCTTCCTTCTCCTCCTCATCCTGCTTCTTCTCATTCTCTTCATCCTCCTTTTTCTATTCCTCACTCTCCTCCTCTTACTCCTCTGACTTCTTCTCTTATTCTTCTAATTCCTCTTCGACCGGGCCTTGCTAATGTTAGCCACAAGTTCCGTGTTTGTGGAATGTTACAGAACCTTCTGGAATGTCTTGTGGACTTATTCTTCCTGGTACCAGCAGTCAACCTGGTCAACCAACTGTCCAGTGCTGCAGTCACACGGCCTGACGTCGGTGGCGGCACTGAAGTCCTCTTCTATAACAATCACTACCCTAACTACAAGGTAGACTTCAGCTGTTTGATGACAAAACCACTTATCTGTTTATTCATTCTCGTCATAACAGCAAAATATTTTTATACCATCTGTTCCAGGTTATATTGTAGGTGCTTTTTTTTCTGACGTCAAAGTCATTCCGTTATTTTTCATGTCAAAGACTTCTAAATACTTCACATTCACAAAGGTCAAGGTTATTCATTTGCTTTTGCTGTTTAAATAGCTCAAGGTCGCGCCTATTGTTTATACTGTGCGCCAAGGTCGGCCTTTTGTATATTGTTTATAGAGGTCCAAGTCGTCCCTTCTTGTTTAAGCTGTTTACAGGGTCAAGCCTTTGTTTAAAATATGTGCAGGTTGGTAAGAGTTACTCTGGTCTCGATCACGGAGATGACGTAAAATATTTCTTCAATGAAGACATCTTCGGATTCAACAAGCATGACGGATTTGATGACCTTGACCAAGCTTTTGCTGTGAGCTTGAGAAACGTGATCGCTGCTTTTGCAGCCAAGGGGTAAGTTTAGTGTTTTTTGTAGACAATTTGCAGAAGGAATTGATAACTGTTAGTATTATTGAATCAATATTGTCTCCAATCTTAAATCTATAATTATAATCAACTTCACCATCATCACCAGCACGATCTCGAAATCTGAAATATCAGAATGAACTTTTGAAACGGGCTTGCTTTCAGTGCAAACGGGCTAACGAGCGATGGAAACATTACAGCCGATTATACGAGGTCGGAACAGAGATACCTGTCTGTGGAGGTCAAACCCAGGGTTGATCACTACTTGCGTCAAAGACGGGTGGCTCTGTGGGTGGAATGTGTACCCGTCCTTGTCAACTCTGCAAACACTTCTTATGTATGTCCTGGCGAAAATGGCTACCAGTCCAGTGTTTAAAACCCTACATGACAACTGACCACTACCTCTTTGGCAAAATACACGAATACAATATTTTAATATGCTGTGTTGTGTCTCCTTCAATCTTTTTACCTTTCTTCCGGCTCAAACACAAATAAAATAAAATTTATTTAAAATAATAAGTTGTCTACGAATACAACAACATCTATATCATGTATTCGTAGACTTCAAAAATGCGTTTGACAGAGTCTGGCATGCAGCTCTTTGGACAATTATGAGAGTGTACAGCATCAGCCCTAAAATTGGAGAAGTCATCAAAAGCCTGTATGACAAGGCTACCAGTGCAGTCCTCCACAACAGCGCCATTGGAAAATGGTTAGGAACAACAATCGGTGTGCGTCAGGGATGCCTACTCTCTCCAACACTCTTCAACATCTTCCTAGAGCGCATCATGTCGGATGCCCTTGCAGATCACGAAGGCACAGTCAGCATAGGGGGAAGAGCAATCTCCAACCTTCGTTTTGCGGATGACATTGATAGATTGGCTGGAGAGGAACAAGAACTTGAACAGCTGGTACAGAAGCTTGACACCACCTCCAGAGCCTATGGAATGGAAATAAGTGCAGAGAAGACCAAAATGATGACAACAACATCAATGGCATCAGCACTGACATCAAAGTCCAAGGTCAATCCCTCAACACAGTGCATAGCTTCAAATATTTAGGAGCCATTGTATCAGACAATGGGTCCCGACAGGAAGTTCTCTCCAGGATCGCACAAATAACTGCCGCCCTGGCGAGGTTGAAGCCAATTTGGAAAGACAGGACCATCAGTCTACATTCCAAGGTAAGATCCTATATGCTTGCGAGACATGGATCCTCACAGCAGATCTACAACGAAGAATACAAAGCATGGAGATGAGGTGCTACAGAAGACTTCTGGGCATTTTCTATACCCAACACATCACCAAAGACGAAGTCCGACAGACCATCACACAAGCCATTGGACAACACGATGACCTGCTCACAGTGGTGAAAAAGCGGAAACTCCGATGGTATGGCCACGTCACCAGGTCATCACGTCTTGCAAAGACCATCCTCCAGGGCACAGTGCAAGGAGATAGAAAAAGAGGGAGACAGAAAAAGAGGTGGGAGGACAACATTCGAGAATGAACTGGTTTGACACTGAGCGAAACCATCAGGGTTGCTGAGGACAGGGAAAGATGGAGTATGCTAGTTAAACGATCATCTGTGGTGCCAACGACCTCCGAGTTACGGGATAGGATAGGATAGGAATAGGAAAATAATAAGTATAATAGGAATGGTTGTGCCGGTTCCAACGGCGCGGTAATGGCTTTTGTGCATGTTCACACCTACCTTTTTTTTCTCTTTTTAAAGGTTCTTAGATCCCGAATCTAGATCTTTGAACCTTTCTTGGAAAAAAAAACAACAACAAAAAACTTCACGAACCTTCCAATTACGACGTGCCAAAATGAATGCATGGTTGTCTCCCGCATTTTACTCCCGGACTTTTCGTTGTTCGCTGTCCCGTGTTCGTAATCTAAGGGAACTTATGCATGCGATCAATCGATGTTAGTTTCATCTATGGGGAGTTTGATTCCATGTAACTGAGAGAAAAAGATTTTTTTTTTTTTTAAGAAAAAGAAATCTCACTTGGCGTCGTCGAAACATTACATTACATGATTATTGCTTTAGGTCCAGCGGACTCTTCCGAGCCAAATCAGGACCGGACAACCGCTGATCCGCATAAAAGATCTGATGAAACAACCCTAGTGGTAAAACTGAAAGCTCTCCACCAACCAGTCACTTTACAATAAAGACATCCCACGCAGGGGACGCTGAGGCTGTACTCTAATTTATCGAACCCCCGTTTACAAAAACAAAATAGAATACAAACATCATTATAAATTATCAATAAAACACATACATATAAAATGCCTACACTGCAAAATAATAACATCATAGGAAGCCCTAGTGACCACCTGGCAGAAAGCGTCCAATATTCCCAAGCTGATCCAACAGACCTCACAAACAAATAAGGAGTCTTGTCCCGGAAGAATTTTCTAGAAAAAAGGTAGGTGACTGGTCTAGCGAAGAAGAAGATAGTATAGTAGATTGATAGAATAGAGCAGGAATGAGAAAGAGCAAATGAGAAAGGCAGCGACAGTGGGAATTTAAAGCACTAAATTTCCAGAAAGTGGGGATACTTTTTATACTGAAACCCCCGGCACCCCAACGGGGATGGCGTCATCGAAAATGAAAGGGAAAGAACCTATGATATCAAACAAGAACAACTGTGCACTGTGTTTGAGGTTAGCTCCCCTCACTGTTTTATTATTATTTTATGTAGTTGCTGTTTTGTTAGGGATCTTATGTTCATTTAATAATAATAATATTTTATTTTATAAAGCTCAGTTCCAAACTAAAAGGTCTGCTCAAAGCGCTCACACGCATTCTCTCACAATCCTATCCTATCCCGCAACTCGAAGGTCGTTGTGGCACCACAGATGATCGTTTAACCAGCGTACTCCATCTTGATGCCATTGGTGCTGTTGGTCATCATTTTGGTCTTCTCTGCACTTATTTCCATTCCATAGGCTCTGGAGATTGTATCAAGCCTCTGTACCAGCTGTTCAAGTTCTTGTTCTTCTCCATCAATGTCATCCGCAAAACGGAGGTTGGAGATTGCTTTACCCCTTATGCTGACATGATGCGCTCTAGGAAAATGTTGAAGAGTGTTGTAGAGAGTAGGCATCTTTGACGCACACCGACGCACGCACTGATGAAAAAGTTGTACAAGATGTAACAAAAATTGTACACACAACCAAACATGGCTTTATACAATAAAATACATTACAAAGTAAATGCAATGCAATACACTGACAGAACTTAAACCTGACACTCTGACTGAGCCAGTCAAAACAAAGCAATACGACCAGTACGTTAAGACTTACTTTGACAGGCAGAGGTGATGATGACGACAACAACGATGATGATAATGAAGGTGATGCTTGTGATAAGAAAATGATGACAGTGACGATTATGAGGAGAGTGAAGGGATTAAATCGTATTCTCTTCGATGGCCTATTTGTTTTAGGTATGACCTATCACTTTTCTGGTGCTTTTATCACAGAAGGAGATGGAGATAGACATATAGAGATGTTGGTAAAGGGTTTACATGAAGAGAAACAGAAGGAGACGGACACAGAGATGATGGTAAAGGTATTACATGTACATGAAGAGATATTACATTACATTACATGATTATTGCTTTAGGTCCAGCGGACTCTTTTGAGCCATATCAGGACCGGACAACCCCTGATCCGTATAAAAGATCTGCTGAAACAACCCTAGTGGTAAAACTGAACGCTCACCACCAGGCAGTCACTTTACAATAAAGGCATCCAACGCTGGGGACGCTGAGGCTATACTCTAATTTATCGAACCCCCGTTTACAAAAACAAAATAGAATACAAACATCATTATAAAATATAAACAAAACACATACATATAAAATGCCTACATTGCTAAATAATAACATCATAGGAAGCCCTAGTGATCACCTGGCAGAAAGCGTCCAATATTCCCAAGCTGATCCAACAGACCTCGCACACAAATAAGGAATCTTGTCCCGGAAGAGTTTTCAAGAAAAAAGGTAGGTGACTGGTCTAGCGAAGAAGAAGATAGTATAGCAAATTGATAGAACAGAGCAGGAATGAGAAAGAACAAATGAGAAAGACAGCGACAGTGGGAATTTAAAGCACTAACTTTCCAGAAAGGGGGGATACTATTTATACTGAAACCCCCGGCACCCCAACGGGGAAATGAAGAGAGACAGAGGGAGACGGACATATAGAGATGTTGGTAAAGGGATTACATGAAGAGAGACAGAGGGAGACAGACATAGAGATGTTGGTAAAGAGAGACAGAGGGAGACGACCATATAGAGATGTTGGTAAAGGGATTACATGAAGAGAGACAGAGGCGTACGTTGGTACAACATTATGATAAACCTAATCATTATGATATTACTAATAATTGTCGTACATTACCGACATTCGTAAGCACACAAACGAAGGCGATATTGACGAACACACACACGCACTCGCGCATACACACACGCACGCACGTACAGTGATGTAAGCGTAGACTATGTACACACACGTACGCGACCTACACATAATATTAATCGCAGAAAGCCCCATCTACACGCACCTACGTGTACACACGTTCACTTATACTGGTGATCATCCAACGCTTCCTCTTCTTCGTGGTGGTTGTCTTCTTCTTCTTCTTCTATCACTTCTTGTTGTTACAAATGTTATTGTTGTTTTGTTCTGTTCTGTTCTCCTTCTTCCGGATAACCTTCTTCTTCTTCTTCTTCTTCTATCACTTCTTGTTGTTACAAATGTTATTGTTGTTTTGTTCTGTTCTGTTCTCCTTCTTCCGGATAACCTTCTTCTTCTTCTTCTTCTTCTTCTTCTTCTTCTTCTTCTTCTTCTTCTTCTTCTTCTTCTTCTTCCAGATTACCTACTTCTTCTTCTTCTTCTCAATAACCTTCTTCTTCTTCTTCCCGATAAAAAGGGACAATAAAGTGTCCGTAAAAAATCTTCTTCGTCGCCGTCATTCGTCGTCTTCGTCTTGTTCTTGTGTATTGTTGTTTTGTTGTCATTCATGCATACAAAAGAACCTGGTTATAAATGACAATTGTAGCTACATTACCAATACCAAAGATGTATTATCTCATTGAGATATTATACGCTATCGGAATCTTGGCGTGGAATATGAGAAATGTCAACGGGATATATTCAATGTTCTCACGAACCGAAGGCGATAACATTTATGTATCTATTTCGTCAAATCAAAATGTAAAAAAGACATTTTCCAAAACAATACCAAGACCACTTCACACAACCTTTGCAAAGAATGCACCAATACAAAGTAGTTACCGCATTCGACACGTTTGCAGCTTTATTCTCAGCAAACTTACAAGTTTCACCCCCTCCCCTTTGCCATTATATAAACACTAAAATATTGTTGGCAGATACAATCAATTTGATGAAAAGCAGAATTAGACGTAAAGTTGACAGTAGACGTATCGTGTCATACTGGGATGGTATTCACAAAGCAGTTACCCAGTGGATAAATCCGCGAAGCGATAGGTAATTCCGCGAAGCCGTACAGTACGGCTTCGCGGAAATACCTACCGCTTCGCGGATTTATCCACTGTTAATCCCCCGTAAGTGTCGCCATTTTTTTAAATGCAACTTACGTAGCGTCGTCAATTTCCAACCAGGGGTGGTATTCATGTCAGATACCCTTGCAGATCACGAAGGCACAGTCAGCATAGGAGGTAGAGCAATCTCCAATCTTCGTTTTGCGGATGACATTGATGGATTGGCTGGAGAGGAACAAGAACTTGAACAGCTGATACAGAGGCTTGACACCACCTCCAGAGCTTATGGAATGGAAATAAGTGCAGGGAAGACCAAACTGATGACCAACAACACCAATGGCATCAACACGGACATCAAAGTCCAAGGCCAATCCCTCAACACAGTGCATAGCTTCAAATATTTAGGAGCCATTGTATCAGACAATGAGTCCCGACTGTAAGTCCTCTCCATGATCGCACAAACAACTGCTGCCCTGGCTAGGTTGAAGCCCATTTGGAAAGACAGGACCATCTGTCAACATTCCAAAGTAAGACTGCTGCGCTCCCTTGTCATCTTCATCTTCCTATATGTTTGCGAAGCACGGACCCTCACAGCAGATCTACAATGACGAATACAAAGCATGGAGATGAGGTGCTACAGAAGACTTCTGGGCATTTCCTATACCCAACAAATCACCAACGACGAAGTCCGACAGACCATCACACAAGCCATTGGACAACACGATGACCTGCTCACAGTGGTGAAGAAACGGACACTCCGATACGCGCGATGGTATGGCCACGTCACCAGATCATCAGGTCTTGCAAAGACCATTCTGCAAGGCACAGTGCAAGGAGGTAGAAGAAGAGGGAGACCGAAAAAGAGGTGGGAGGACAACATTCAAGAATGGACTAGTTTGACACTGAGCGAAACAATCAGGGTTGCTGAGGACAGAGAAAGATGGAGTATGCTGATTAAACGATCTTCTGTGGTGTCCCTACGACCTCCGAATTATGGGACGGGATAGGATAGGATAGGATAGGATAGGACAGGATAGGATAGGATAGGATAGGACAGGATAGGATAGGACAGGATAGGATAGGACAGGATAGGACAGGATAGGATAGGATAGGATAGGGTGGTATTCAGAAAGCAGTGGATAAATCCGTTACGTACGTTGCATTAAAAAAAATGGCGACACTTACGGGGAATACGCGGTTCAAACAATGCCTTGTACTGTGGTCGTGCACCGTTGATTTCATTTGACGACGAAACTGATGTTACATTTTTTATGTGCTATAAGCGCCTTCTATTTAGTAAGCCTCGACGGAAATTAAAAATGCGCCCTCGCCTAGTTTAGATCTGTAAGTTCGTCTTCAATTCAGCCAGAAAATTTTCTCTTTTATTTGGATAACAGTCGTAAGCATTCTTACGACTTTTATTTTACCCTTTGCTAGAAACATTGATATTGCCATCTGTGATTGCTCAAATTACCATGTGATACTAGTTTTAGTCACACGTTACGTGGCCAATGAAAATATAAGACACTTGTGGAAATCGATACATTGTGGTGCTAAACACAAACTGCAAGTCAAATTAAAAAGACATTATAAATGAATGGTTTTTATAGTGCATTTTCAGCTGAAAAGCTACCCAAGGTGCTGCCCCCCGTGGGGGTGCCGGGGTTTCAGTATAAATAGTAACCCCACTTTCTGGAAATTTAGTGCTTTAAATTCCCACTGTCGCTGTCTTTCTCCTTTGTTCTTTCTCATTCCTGCTCTTTTCTATCAATCTGCTATACTATCGTCTTCTTCGCTAGACCAGTCTCCTACCTTTTTTCTTGAAAACTCTTCCGGGACAAAACTCCTCATTTGTTGGATGAGCTTGGGAATATTGGACGCTTTCTGCCAAGTGGTCACTGGGGCTTCCTGTAGGCCTATTTGGCAATGTTTATATATATGTGTGTGACGGTGGGTCTATTGTTGCTAGGCTCTGCACAATGGAATGCTGTTACCCACTCGTCTATTGTCGGTGTGGATCGCTAGTAATCTCCCTGTGACTTAACTTAATAAATTTATTTGTTTAGCTCGGTCTGTGTTAAGGCTGGGGTACAGAGATAGAAAGAAAAATGGTAACAGATCACTGTCACACTAGCTTTCACACGGCTATGAAACATATGTAGTCCAGCCACTTGATAACAGTAAATATCACACATTTATTTCCTCTACTTTATACACGATCTGCGAAGTACGATACTAACTTAAAAGTTCATATGTCAATGCGAATGGTTCGCTCTTGATAGTTCTAGGAAGCTATTTTATCATCATAGGGAACTGGATACTTTCTGCCCTAATGGTCAGAGTTCTGGAAGAGTGGACTACTGTGGTCCTGTGATACAGATTTTGGTGCACTTAGTGAAGTTGCACTTAGCTGTGGGTTCGAAGCGCTGCGTTGTGGCTGCTTCCTTGACAAGCTGTGTTGTTGTGGAGTCTTCTCCTTTGTGGCTAGACTGGTGGGCTCTCTTAGCTCAGTGCTTTAGAGGCCTCTGCAGACCAACGTTCAGCGACAACTTGTTCTTGTCTTTCGCCTAGTTGGGCTCACGATTCAATGCCTGCTCGTCTGTAACATATGAGACGAAATTCTGCACAACCCTGTATAATAGGTGTGTGCAGAGCGTCTCACTGAAGGCAGAAGTAGCCCTTAGTGATTAGCTCCACATCTCTATATATAAGCGACGAACATTCTGCTAAGTCCGTGGTCCACTGGAATCTCCACTCTAATTTCCTATACACATATAAATATAAATCATGGCTAACTATACACATAGAGAAAGAATTAATATTATACACATTCTCTGGTACAGCCACTGGTCTGCAAGCATACATATCGGTTAAACAACAGTCGGTCCGTACGGAATACAACATGGCGTCAAACCCGGTCGTGTTCGCCACGTGGTCAGGCAACGTTGGACTAACAATTCAATTCTAAGCATAGCAAATTTCACACAAATAATTCAACAATAATATAAATACATCACGATAAAACAAAAGTATGTTCATTTATCTTTTTGACAATGTCAGGCCGTGGCTAACTTGATTGATTCGAATATTCAACAAGTCCTGCTTTAGTCTATGGAGAGATTTTCTAGAGTGTAGCTGGGTACTGCTCTCAGCTTGAACGCAGAATGACCCTCTACCTGGCCTCTGCCTAACCAGGCAGAACTGGTTCTACCTAATCTCTCTCTGTTCTGAAAAATCAAAGCGCTCTAACGTAAGCTGCGATGATGTCATTGCCTACTGGGCTATTGTCAGCATAAGAAATGTGTACCATAGAGCAACTTCTGTCGTCTGCCTCAGACTAACAGTAACCTTCTAAGTTTACACTGACTAAACAAGGCAAAAACTTAAGGGCTGTGTTTTAAATCTAGGCTCTTGTTACAATGTGTTTTGTTGATATTATATAATGATGTTTGTTTTCTATTTTGTTTTTGTAAACGGGGGTTCGATAAATTAGAGAATAGCCTCAGTGTCCCCTGCGTGGGATGTCTTTATTGTAAAGTGACCGGCTGGTGGAGTGCCTTCAGTGTTACCACTAGGGTTGTTTCAGCAGATCTTTTATGCTGATCGGGAGTGAGTCCTTTAAGTGAAGATCCGTTGGATCTCATTTTTGATGTGATGATGATGGTCATTGTTGTCAGGGTGGCGACGTGGTGATCGTCCTTAACGCTCATGCAATAGGACGTTAAGCATCGTTTTCCGTTAGTCCTCTTTCAGCGAAGTTGTGGTCTTGATTTTGTGGTCCTAATTCGGCTCTTTGCAGTCCGCTGGACCCTGTAGGCCATGAATAACTAACAAACTAACCAAGGTGCTGGCAGGATCAAACTCAAGCCGCCATTGGCGTCCACTTGAAGCCTTTGGGCATATTGTCACACACTTCCCGTGCGTGTTATCAAATAATTAGCTTTACTCTCAAAAGATTCTTACAAACTTGATATTAGTTTGGAAACAGTTTTTAAATTTCCAATTTCATGTATATACGCATTCATCAAAAGGCTTTCTTATACAGCTGCACAAGCTGAGACAGAGAGATAAACTTGATGTACTCGAGAAATAAAAATACATAACAGTTGAAACACATCACTAATACACGTTTTCCTAATTTTATGGTTCTTTTCTTTTTCACTCAAAGTTATATAATAATAATTAAAACGGAATTCAAGAAAACTATAAGTGGTTTAAAAAAATATTAAATAGCTGAACTATAATATAATCTTATTTTTCTCTGAAAAAATCCAGTTCCCAGTCTGACAGAAAATTACATTTATCAATTTATAAAACTATACTACTCAAAATAATTGAAGGGCCACTCTCATATTTAATTTAATTTAATTATTTTTTTCTGCTATCAATAAATGCGCTTATATTGCTTATTTCAAAACTTATCCTGTACAGTAACATTCAAGACAATCTTATTCTGACAAGTAATCACATGTGTGAGTTTTGAACTTTCTGCACTGAGTTGAAAAACAAACCCAATTTTTACCAAAAAATTACCCTAATTTACTGTTGTCTTGCTAATAAATCAAAATTTTCAACATTAAAAAGGGATTTGCACGCGAAAGGCTTGCATTTTCTGAGTTCAGTTCAACAATCGGCGCTTTTTTTCTGGGTATAAATGGCAGCGCTTTTGCTGCTTTTCTAACCATGCCCCCAAGGCGACGATTGACTGATGCGGATAGAGGCAGAGCTATTGCATGGCTTCAGGAAGGGGTGGGGGTGAGAGAAGTTGCAGGCGGCTGGGAGTGTCCCACTCCGTTGTCTAAAGGCTGCGGGAGCGCTTTAACAACACTGGAAGAGTCCAAGAACCAAGAAGGTCCTGACGCCCCCGCGTTACCACTGCAAGACAAGACCATTTCACCACCCTGTCAGCTCTGAGGATGAGGTCCGCTACAGCAAACACCATCAGAAGACAGCGTCAGCGACCAGACAATTCGCAACCGTCTACACGAGGCAAACCTGCGATCAAGACGACCAGCAGTACGGCCTTTGCTCACCCCAGCTCACCGTGCAGCGCGTTTGGCCTGGGCTTGGCGTCATTTGGTGTGGACTAGGCAACATTGGTCAAGGATGCTCTTTACAGACGAGTCTCGGTTCTCCTTGTCTTTCAACGACCGTCGAGTGAATGTTTGGAGGCGTCCACGGGAGCGTTTTGCTGATGCGATGGTGCGCGAGCATGACCGCTTTGGTGGTGGATCTGTCATGATGTGGGGTGGCTTCGCATTAAACTTCAGAACACCCCTGCTCCAAATTCATGGCAACTTAAACGGTATTGGCTACAAGGATGACGTCCTACAACCTAGGGTTCTCCCAGCTCTGCGGGCCAGTGGGGAAGGTGCCATACTACAGGACGATAATGCCAGACCCCACCGAGCGCGTATCGTCAATGACTTCCTGCAGCAACAGCACGTCATGATAATAATAATAATAATAATAATAATAATAATAATAATAATAATAATAATAATAATAATAATAATAATAATAATAATAAATACTGGATGCTATATACGCGCCTTTCCCCAAATCAATCAGGCTCAAAGCGCGGAGATCTCTACCAACATACACGCTCACCTGTCTCATCCACCCTCACACACACACACACAGACACACACACACAACAAATACACATCATCACTCAAACAGGTGGTGTAAAGGCAGGAAAATCGCTAATGGAAGACTGAAAGAAAATCGAATTTTTATTTTTTGAAATTTTATATTGACTGCGTCCAGTACCATTATTGAAGGGAGGGAGGAAAACCGGAGTGCCCGGAGAAAACCCTCGGTGACCTCAATAGTCTCGTACCTAAGTCACATACGTTCGCCCCTTGCGGGAATCGAACCCGCGACCTTCGGCATAGAAAACTGGCGACTAATCCACTGCGCAACGAGGTCACCCCAAAAATGGATGGATTGGCCGGCTCGATCACCCGATTTTAACCCCATAGAACATCTGTGGGATGTCTTGGGTCGACAGACACGGGCAAACCTCCCTCCAGGAGCTAACCGTGAAGTTCTGGCCCAAGTTCTCCAGCAAGAGTGGTTGGCCATCTCAGGAAACATCCTCCATAACCTGATACGGTCCATGAGACAACGATGCCAAGACTGCATTGATGCAAACGGTGACCACACCCGATACTGACTCTATAGATTTTTGGTTTCTAAAGTTTTGATTTTGTAAATGAGGGGTATGTCCAGTTAAATTGAATTTACTCGAATTTTAAGCGACTGATGTCTAAAATCTTTTTGTTATTGATGCAGAAATGATTGCAATAAAATATGATGAACTAATAAATTGAATTCGTGTTTCTGATTTAAAGAGAGACCCATATGTCCAAGTGGCCCTTGTATTATTTTGAGTAGTATATTTCTGTGGCAGAGATAGGTTAACAGTGTGTGCAGTTTTCAGTTGACAAAGCAAAGTATTTTGTAAAACCTCTGGACATTATTGCCGGGTCATGTCAGGGGCAAGTGACAGTGGTGTCAGAACAGTACAGAACAAAATAGAATAAGCAGGTCTAGATTTTTGGAATATAGTAGGCCTGGACTATCAGTGACACATGCATTCATTGGATACTCTTTTATAAAACAACATAATCTTTTGAGGTGAGAATTTATTATTTTCTTTTATCATTATTATTGCAGACAAGTGTTGGTTCACCCCCAATATTCTTTGCAGGATGTGACAGCAGTGCTGGGCGCAGGGTCGTTTATTACCCATAATAAACGAAGCACTGTATTTTTCTGATGGTGTAAACTTTGCCTATTAGGTAAGGTTGTGGGAGTAGGGATACTGTATGGTCTTTCAGCATGTTGCAGATTTTCCCGGATCCTGTGCTTGGGGAGTTCTCTCGGTTCCCGCGCCTGAGGAGTTTTCCCGGATCCATAGCCAGGGAAAGGGAGAACCATACAACCCACCTACCACACCACCATACAACCACGCCACCATCCTTTCAGCCATCCAACCACCTAACCAGCCATCCGTCACCGCCAACACCGAGGCAGCCCACCACCCTCATCAGCAGCATCATCACCGACAGGGGCCACTACCGCACTTCGGAGCTCAGCTAAGTAAACATTGCTGAAGCCAACGGTATTTCCGATGCCCCACCAGATGATGTGAACTGTATATCTGATTGAACTCTTAAGAAGTTGGGGTGCCAAACGAGACTGTAATTTTAAGAATATTAAAAAATATTTCCGGGTTGTTGTACGTTTTAATTGGAAACATTTCGGCAGGTTTTGTAAATCGGGGTCCAACAGTGTAAATAATAACACAAAAGGGAAATTTTACACCGTTGTTTCGTGTCTCTTTACTCTTCAACTCTACCTTTTATCTATACATAACTTGCTCTTGGAACGAGACGTAGGAGGGTCTCTTCACAAAAACTCTTCACGTGACAATTTCACACGAGTAAATCATAAAACATAAATATTAAAATTACCGTGTCTGTCATAAACACAATCCAGAATCACCACTGTGAAAAATAGAAGTAGCCCACAGTAACACCGTATTTCCAAATCACACAAAATAAGCATTCACCCTTCGTTTTTCACAGTCTATCTTTCATTCCACTAATACACCCTATGCTAGTCCTATTTGATCCAGTCACAGACACTCTCAGATACATACGAGAAACAACCTCCTGAACATTGAAGTTTAACAAGCAAGCATGAATTAGGCCGTGGTGCTATTTAATATGATTGGTTGTTGTGATGCTATGTAACCTGTGATTGGCTCTTTCTATCAGTAAATCCTGCAATGACAGTTCGTTCATGTGCATAATGAAACAGTCCATGTCCGTAACAGCGAACTCCTCACTCCATCTGCTTCTTTTCACTACTAATACCGACGAATGATGCGCACGTGATCCTGAAAGGGTTAATTCATAAGCTGCGAATCCTTTGTCATTAACCATTACACTTCCACGGAGAGAGTTCTGAAACTGCGCGTCCTTGGTGTTTGGAAGTTTGCTGCCAAAGGCAGACTGCTGAGTGTCCTTGCGAAATTTCAGTATCTGATCAGTGACGACTGCTTGGTTGATCCTTTTAATTTCTTCTTCGTGGGTTGTGGTGTGCTGTCTGCAGAAATCTTCCACTAACTGCAGCTGTCTTTTGAAAGTCTCCACTTCTTGTGTAAAGTCTTCTCCTTCTTCTTTTACCTGTTAAACCAAATAAACAGCCAAGATGTCACCCAGAGAAGGAAACAATATAATTATCAAAACATGTTTTACTTCTTCTCTTTGATCTTCTTCTTGGTTTTCAGCTTATTCTTCTTCTCCTCTTCCAGGTCCTTCTTCTTCTCTTCTTCTCCTTCTTCTTTGCGGTGATAAAGAAGTTAAATTAAACATTGAGTGCAACGAGAGGCGCTTGATGGGTTACCTGTGTGTCAAACTTTTTGGAGAAGTGCTGGTACAGAATATGTTCCGCGGCTTGCCACTCACAGACGAATGCTTTGTCGTCCTCAGTCAAGTTTCTCTTGATGCGACTGTGGAAGGCAGCGTTCAGCTGAACGAATAAGATGTCTTCTGTACTCAGGCACGCTCGACGTCTTCGGTAGCGACAGGGTTAATGAAACATTATGAGGATGCATCATTTTACACATTTATTCCAAAGAAAATAAAAGCAGATGAATAGCACAATATTTCTTATTTTGTAGTATCCAAAATAGTATTTATTATAGTATTTTGTATTATAGTGTTTGTAGTATTATGTATTGTAGTATTTATTGTATCTTGTATTATTTGCAGAATTTGTATTAAAATATTGGTAGCATTGAAAATAGTATTTATTATAGTATTTATTTGTAGCACTTAACAGTACTAGCAAACTGTCTCCTCCACTGGAGGGAGGCATTTTACCAAGAGTCGTTACTCCTTTTGAGAAACGTGCCCATGAGAATGGAACCTTCGCTCGGCACGCCATGCTAGCTTTCTACCCGCTAAGCACCTCTGTTACTCCAGTTACCTACACAAGTGTTCATATTCCGTTACCTTTGCGTATGTCCGACCTGAGTTGGATTAGCGATTTCAAAAGTGACCATTCAAGAAATGTTAATACAATGTAAGGTTGCGTAGAACCAACCTCAGTAGGACTAGCGACTTCACAAATTACCATTCAGCCTTTCAACTAGGGTAAATACAGTTACATTAGGATAACCTGAGTAGGATTATCGACTCCACAAAGCGTTCCATGATAAGAACTAGGTCCAGTTCTTTGTCCAGTTTGGTCACGTGACTGTAGACGGCTGCAGGTTTCCTTTGGTCAGCGGGGCTCAAACCTGAATCCCACGCGAACGTGTTGTACAGTTCCGGCATCCAACCCACGCCTTGCTAACCACACACAACAGTCAGGTGGTTAAGTGATTGATAAAGTCATTGATTTATTCAATTTCAATTATTTCCTTTATTTATTTGTTCATTTCTTCATCCCTGTCTGACGATGTAGGATTACTTCAACGAATCATCATGGCCATCCTTTGTGCGCTTGGTCAGCAATATTCATTTTGCTTCCTTCTTTCTTTTGTCTTTCCACATTATCTTTAGTTCTTTTCTTTCTTTGTCTTTCCCGATTATCTTTTGATGTTTTCTTTCTTTGTCGCTGAAGATAGACTATTGTACAAAGAAAAAAGAAATGTGTATTTGAGCACTTTGAAAGAAAAAAAAGAAAACTTATAAGGATAAGATGACACAAACACTACTTGAAATTAAAAAAGATAGTAAGAAATTTTGGTCTACTGTACGTAATCTGAATAGAAAACCAAAAGAGACTACCCAAGTCGATATTAATATTTGGAAAAAATCACTTTGAACGCATTCTTGGTGGTGAGACAACTATTAATGGCAATGATTATGTAGGGGTAAATGAAGACGAGACTTGGATGCCGGAGGACGAAATTTGTGTTCCTGATCTAGATGCCCCTATCACCCAGGAGGAGGTGAAAAAAGCAACTGGGATAGACGATATACTAGCTGAATCTTTAAAGGCAGCAGAACAGTTTGTAACACCATTTCTAACCAAGCTTTTTAACCAGCTTTATGACAGTGGTCACTTCCCGGAAGGCTGGACTCGTTCTGTTATTATACCTTTACTCAAAAAAGGTGACCCAACTAACCCAGAAAACTACCGGGGCATTTCTTTACTGAGCATTATTAGTAAAGTTTTTACAAAGATCTTAAACACCAGGTTGTATAAATAAGCAGAAAAGGAGGGGAAAATCTGTGAAGAACAAGCAGGTTTTAGGAAAAATTACTCCACCACTGACCACATTTTTTCCTTATTTTCTTTAATACAGAAAACGATCAATTCTAAGCAAAAGAGCAAAGTGTATGTCGCTTTTGTTGACTATATGAAGGCTTTTGATTCCGTAAATAGAAACAGCCTCTGGAGAGTACTAAATAAAGTCAAAACATCAACAAAAATGCTACGAATATTACACGGAATGTATGCCTCAGTTCTGTCTTGTGTGAGATGGGGCGCAACCCTGTCAGACTTCTTTGATTGCCCTAGTGGGGTGAAGCAAGGGTGCTTATTATCTCCACTTGTTTTTTCTCTGCTAATTAGTGAAGTTTCTGAAGAAGTAACAGCATTACATTACATTACATAATTGTTGCTTTAGGTCCAGCGGACTCTTCTGAGCCAAATCAGGACCGGAAGTAACAGCAAGAGGTCGACATGGTTTTCAATTTCAACCAGGGCTTAGGGAGATATTTTTGTTGCTTTTTGCAGACGACATTGTGTTACTGTCTTCTACTCCTGTAGGCTTACAGAATCAGTTGAATAACCTTGACACAGCATCAGACAAATTAGGTTTAAAAGTAAACCTTGATAAAACCAATGTGATGATTTTTAGGAAAGGGGGTAGGTTATCTAAGAAAGAAAAGTGGTTTCTGAAAGGTACTGAACTAGAAATAGTAAACGAATATAAGTATCTAGGTTTTGTGTTGACAAGTAGGCTGTCTGTTATATCAGCTTTGGATCAATTTGTAAAAAAAGGCAAGGGAAAGGTGGTTGAAATCTTGAGAACCATGTGGAGTCTTGGCAAGATGAACATGTCTTTTTTCCTCAGGTTGTTCGATGCGCAGGTCAAGCCGATGTTGTTATACTCTTCGGAGGTCTGGGGAGCAACACAGTATCAAGTTGTTGAGTCAGTTCAGCTTTTTGCTCTAAAAAGATTATTGAGTGTGGGCCCCAGGACCCCGAATACGATGGCATACGGCGAAGCCGGGCGATATCCTCTGTATATAGACAGCACCCTGAGCGTAATCCGGTACTGGTTTACACTGCGGAAAATGGACGTGAATAGAATTCCTCGTCGGGTGTATGAAATGTTGTGTACCAGCAGTTTTAGAAATAACGTTCAGCAGAAAAATTGGGCGAATATGGTTAAGTGTACGCTTGACAATTATGGGTTTTCGTATGTCTGGTCAGATGGAGTTGGGAATGAAAAAATATTTCTGAAAACTTTGAGGCAGAGAATGATAGATTGTTATCATCAGCAGTGGAATGCAAAATTGAATGGAAGTGAGAGGTTTGAATTCTATCGATCTTTCAAGTCATTACTATGCCCAGAAAAGTACTTAGCTAAACTAACGATAAATAAGTTTAGAGTGTTTTTCACCAGATTCCGGTTAGGTCTTACTGATTTGAAAATCCATCATAGATACACTGCAGTTAACCCTTTGTGCATTCATTGTGGTGTTATAGAAGATGAATGGCATTTCTTTTTTGATTGCTCACTGTATGTTGATTTAAGAGCAAAATATCTGTCTAAACACATCGTTGGTATGAACCTGAGAGATCGTATAATTGTTTGGAAACGTCTTTTGAGTAATGAAAGTGTCGAGGTTTCGAGAGATATTGCAATGTATGTTTTCTATGCTTTGAAAGAAAGAGAGAGGGTTATGCCTGTGACTTGAGGAAAGCTGATGTGAAAATTTTGTATAATACTTATTGTTTCACATATCTGCTCCCGATTTTTATTTGCTCACGTACCCTCTTATTGTATGTCTACAGGCCGGAGGCCTAATTCCTTTTGACTGAATAAATTTCTTCTTGTTCTTTTCTTTCTTTGTCTTTCCCCATTATCTTCAGTTGTTTTCTTTCTTTGTGCCTTTCTTTGTCCTTTTCCCATCTTGCCTGCAAAAGTACCTGTCTGATATATTCCTCATGTGGCTGATTGGATAAAGATTATATTCTTCATTACTGTATTCTAATATTATTTGGCTGATTGGATAAGATATTTTCGGCTCCAAAATCATAGAAGAATTGTGATAGACATCTCCTGTGCAATATATGGATTTTTGTGATTGATATGTTGCTTTAAGCTTTAGGCTAAAGTTTTGTAGATTTTTATACAGGTCTCTCATAATCTGTCATTCAGTAAGCAATTGTTTATCTTTGGGCATTATTCTTATTTTTTCTGATTTTATTGTTGTTGCTCTTTAAAATTTACAAAATTTGATAAATTGTACAACTGTGAATTTTGTTGATTTTTGATGTTTAATACGTAGATATTTCGGCTTCTTTCAGAAAATTTAGACAGTCTTGTAGTTTATTTGTTGCTTTATCATTTCTACTGTTTTCATAGCATGCGGTTTTTCAAAATCTTCATTAAACTCATTTGTTTCATATGTTTTAGATAATTGTTGTCGAGATAGTTTTCAGTGAAAACGATTTTGTATTTATGAGATTTTAAATATTTTTGTTATTTTGTATTTTTTGCACTTATCTAGTATTTTTGCTTCTGTAAAGTGGAAACTTTCATTATTTTCAAAACCTCATAATCAATAATTCCTAAATCACACTATTTTCAATACTATGCGCTCGATTTAGATAGTGTCACCATAGTGGAAATGCCGTACAATATTGACATAGTGGACCACCAATGCCGTGGAACATATTTATAGTAACACATTTGGTAGATACCAGTGGATACAATAAAATGCCGTACAGTAGTAGTTGACTTTAGTGGACCACCATTTGAGTTCAGATTGTTGAAAATAGTGGACCACCATGCCGTACAGATAGTTGACATAGTGGACCACCATGCCGTACAGATAGTTGACATAGTGGACCACCATGCCGTACAGATAGTTGACATAGTGGACCACCATGCCGTACAGATAATTGACATAGTGGACCACCATGCCGTATTTCAGATAGTTGACATAGTGGACCCACCATGCCGTATTTAAGATAGTTGACATAGTGGACCACCATGCCGTATTTCAGATAGTTGACATAGTGGACCACCATGCCGTATTTCAGATAGTTGACATAGTGGACCACCATGCCGTATTTCAGATAGTTGACATTGTGGACCACCATGCCGTATTTCAGATAGTTGACATAGTGGACCACCATGCCGTATTTCAGATAGCTGACATAGTGGACCACCATGCCGTATTTCAGATAGTTGACATAGTGGACCACCATGCCGTATTTCAGATAGTTAACATAGTGGACCACCATGCCGTACAGATAGTTAACATAGTGGACCACCATGCCGTACAGATAGTTGACATAGTGGACCACCATGCCGTACAGATAGTTGACATAGTGGACCACCATGCCGTACAGATAGTTGACATAGTGGACCACCATGCCGTATTTCAGATAGTTGACATAGTGGACCACCATGCCGTATTTCAGATAATTAACATAGTGGACCACCATGCCGTACAGATAGTTGACATAGTGGACCACCATGCCGTTCAGATTGTTGACATAGTGGACCCACATGCCGTATTTAAGATAGTTGACATAGTGGACCACCATGCCGTATTTCAGATAGTTGACATATTGGACCACCATGCCGTATTTCATATAGTTGACATAGTGGACCACCATGCCGTATTTCATATAGTTGACATAGTGGACCACCATGCCGTACAGATAGTTGACATAGTGGACCACCATGCCGTATTTCAGATAGTTGACATAGTGGACCACCATTTCCAGTTCCTCTTTAGGATAAACCCCAGTCACAAACAATACCGCCAACAAAATAAACACTTTTGAAAATGCTTATCTGTCGGTGACGACGTGTGTTTCTGGAAATACCTTTGAATGGCTCGCCATCTTTTTAGGAGTTAAGGTTTTAAAGGAGGGCAATAACAGATGTGAGGAAGCAGCCATTATACAGCGTTGTGCAGCTGCGTCATAATCCTATCCTATCATATCCAGTAACTAGGATGTACACAGTCATTGATTAAAGGCTCAATAGACACTAGACCTACTTTTTCCTGCTCTGTCATCAAATCCCGCAAGCTGGCTGTGGCATTGTATGTTCCGTCTTCATCTTCTTCCCCTTTCTGTTCTTCTTCCGCTCCTCCTCCTCCTCCTCCTCCTCCTGCCTGTTGTGATGCTTTTGTTGGAGCTTCGGGCTCTTTCTTGCCGTCTCGTTTCAAATAGCTGCGGATCTGGAAAACAAAAAAGTGCTTTAGTTAATAAAAATTATAATACATGTAGTAATAATAATAATAATAATAATAATAATAATAATAATAATAATAATAATAATAATAATAATAATTTTTATATAGCGGTTTTTAAATTATATTTTAAAAAACTTAATTTTAACATTATATTTTAAAACACGGTTCAAAGCGCAATTTTCACGAATTCATACACCAAACATTTTTTTCACGAATTCATACACCAAACATTTTTTTCACGAATTCATACACCAAAAAGAAAATCTTAACGAAAAACCAACAACAACGCCAAAAGCCCCTCAAAACTATCTACAGGCTGGCAGACGTGGGTGGTGGAGAGCATGCGGAATAGACCATTGTTGTGGAAGATGGTTAATGATTATTGGAAATCTAGAAGAGGTGAGTTTTTGACTGGCATGCATAGCAATGTAAGTCAATGTATTCACCCCTCGTCTCCACCTCTCCCCTCACCCCCATCCCAGTTACCCCCTAAAAAAATCCAGATTTTTGCAAGATTAGTCCTCAATAGTCCAAAAATGACATTTATTTTTTGTTTGTTTATTTCTTTGTCCGCCGTCTGGACGTGCAAAGCTTGCAAGTTGATTAATATCTCAGAACCTATTTCAACTAACATAACCACACTTGATAAGATGGTGTTTATCCGTGAGACCTCATAAATGATCAGTGAATAAATGATTCAAGGTCAAGGTCACAGGGTCAACAAATGTTAGTAAAGAAATGACAAATTTGTTGCAAAAATTTCATTTTTCTAAGTTTGAACTTACGATTGTTTGATACATGATAGATATCAATGAGATACACATCCTAACGTATTTTAAAGTGATCTTAACCCTAAACTATGAGAGATATAAAGTTCAAACTTGTGGCATTTAAAGGGGATAGATTGATCTTTTATATTTGTTCCGTTTTTGCTTTGATCTTGAAGGTCAAGGTCATTTTAGGCCTTGCAAAAATATACCCAAAATAGGTCATCATGGTACAGTGGAATGGCTCTATTTAAGCCACAGTAAGCAATAACATTGGGTTGTTTGATCATACATGAGTATTAGAGGTCACGTGAAGGTCAAGGTCATCTGAAGGTCAAGGTCACTGATGGTCAATGTCACTGGGTGTTTTTTTTTGGCATAATACAACTTTTTATTTGATATTACATGAGTGTATTTGACGGCCGGAGGTCAAGAACTTCTCAAGGTCAAGAGCATAGAAAGATCAAAGTCGGTATTACTTTGCATTTTAATACCACTGTTTTGTTTGGGTTTTTTTCAGGGGCAGTCAGTTTTCTTGTTAAATATTGCAAGTTTAATAAGGAGCATGTGAGTTTTATGGGCTTTGCTCTTCTAGTTAGTTTTTTTTTAGAAGGAGGAGAGTAAGGGTTTGGGTACCTCTTTGGGCACGGAGTTCCAGTAGTAGTTGATGGAGGAGAGGAGCCGGTTATACGGTTCCCGTATGATGGAGAAATAGAAGGTGCCCCGTGGCATAAACTGATCAATCCCTGTTCGGTTGTAGATCATGTGATTGAACAGTACGTTGTACGTCTGACCCGGAGGTACAGGGATCACGTCACTCCGACTTAAAAAAAAATAAAAATAAATATCCTAGACCTACGGCATAAACTAAATTCACCAAATCACAACTGGAATCAATCTATTTATTATTATTATTATTATTATTATTATTATTATTATTTAATCCTTCTTATATAGCGCTTTTCCAGCTCAAGAGCTGCTCAAGGCGCTGGCCGATACAAGATTGAAGTCATGCCGCCCGAGGCGCCAATTTGCAGCCTTTGGGCGCATCGTAATAACGCTTTAGACAACTGAGCACAATCCTGGGTAGCCAGGGATAGGTGAGAAGGACCTAGGTGCATGCAGGGTGTGTTCTTGTCACCGGCACTCACCCGTCTAGGACATGAGCGTCCGCATCTTTAAGGTCCGTTGTGATGGAATGTATGCAACACAGACTAGACTTCGGTTTATACTCTCATCCGAAGGAGTATGAAACAGGAGTAAAGTGTCTTTCCCAAGAACACAACACAATGCTCCGGTCTGGGCTCGAACCCTGGATCTTCAGATCCGCAACCCAAATCTCTACCATTAGGCCACCGTGCCTCCCACATTTCATAGGGAAATTGTTGTCAAGAAAAAGCTGTTGACGACGACACGACGTGAAAGATGACAAGCACCGATTAGGACGATGATAATAATGAATATGAAAACGACAATGATTACAATAACAATTTAACCAACAGCGGCGACGATGACGATGAAGACGTTATTTACCTGCATCGAGAATTGATGTAGTTGTATCTGGGCTTTCTGGTAATCTTGTTGGGAAGAGCGATGTTTAAATCATGGTTCAGTGCATATCGCGCCATAATATTCGCCACAGTTGTGCTGCCCGACTTGTGAGTCTGCAACATTTTTATTTCACAGAAAATATAGAATTTACCGTCAGAGATGTACTGTTAGTCTAATGACGGAGCTACAGCAAACTGGAGTCTGAGCTAACTGTTCAAAGATCCAAATGTCTCTTTCTCTAGCTAGCAGATCACAATCTGAGTGCCGCACCCAGCTCTCTACTTACTTACACTGGCCTATGTTGCTTGCTCATACACTGATATTCACCGTGGATGGACAATATTTTATGATGAATTCAAAATTCAATTTTAAACATTAATAATAGAATTAGATGTTGTCTAGTTTTCATGACTACCCATAGGTACAGCATGCTTATGAGTAGGCCTACATCACATAACTTATTTACATAATTGTCTGTGTTGACTTTACCTTGAGAAACACGATGTTGGTGGGTTGGCCAGCGCGGCAATGACCTTGAACCCTGATCTTAAACTTTGTATGTTGCGGATGATCTTGACCTTTCACGCCGCCCTCTCGTGGCTTTTTCGCTTCTTGTTTCACAGACGTTTCACCCACATAAGCCTCCAGTTCTTGTTTCACAGACGTTTCACCTACAAAAGCCTCCAGTTCTTGTTTCACAGACGTTTCACCCACAAAAGCCTCCAGTTCTTGTTTCACAGACGTTTCACCCACAAAAGCCTCCAGTTGTTTGACGTCACTGTTGTTCAACGTACCTTCCTGCTGAGCTGACGCAAGATTCAGCCTAGCTGCATGTTTCACAGTTTCGTATCTGACATCTCTCTGCTTTACAGGCGTTTCATCAGATGGGATTTCTTGTTTCACAGAATCGTCGTTTGATATTTTTTTATGTTTCGAGAGAATGTTGGATAATGGGGTTTCTGTGGTCACAGACTTTTGGTCAAAGGGTGGTCTGGATTTTACAGAAGAGGTGTCCATTGAAGATAAGCCGTTTGCAGTTTCATTGAAAGAAAACCTCTCTTGGGCTAACAATCTTAATAAATATTGAGTGTTGAATCTCGAATGTCGGCTATAGTCCCTCACATCTTCACTGTCCTCACTAGCACTCACTTCAAGGTCATCGGACGTTCCTTCTTCCGCTTCGGAACGGTCAAACTCTAGTTCCACTTCATAGGGCTGCATATCAGTGTCCAGCTTGGTGGTATAATGATGGAAAGGGGGGCCTGCCTGTTCGTGGTGGTCAACGAGATGTAGTTCTGTGTCCAACTGTAGTGACTGTGGACCCCTGATGACCGCCCTGGGGTCAAGGAAAGTGCTCATGACTGAGAGGAGCACCACTGCAGATAGCGACACTGTGCACAATCTGAAGACGGCCATATTTAGTTATATTAGGTATGCTGTTATGAAAAAGGCCACGTTTTGTTATATCAGATATACTGTTATGAAAAAGGCCCCATTTTGTTGTATCAGATATACTGTTATAAAAAGGCCACATTTTGTTATATCAGATATGATGTTATGAAAAAGGCCACGTTTTGTTATATCAGATATGCTGTTATGAAAAAGGCCACATTTTGTTATGTCAGATATACTGTTATGAAAAAGGCCACATTTTGTTATATGAAATATACTGTCATGAAAAAGGACACATTTTGTATATCAGATATGCTGTTTTGAAAAAGGCCACATTTTGTTATATCAGATATACTTGTTATGACAAAGGCCACATTTTGTTATATCAGATATACTGTTATGAAAAAGGACACATTTTGTTATATGAAATATACTCTTATGAAAAATGCCACATTTTGTTATATCAGATATACTGTTATGAAAAAGGACACATTTTGTTATAATAATAATAATAAAGGAAGTTTATATAGCGGGTACTGCAGCCTACGACCAGACTCAGCGCGCTTTACATAGTCATTACATAAAAATACATGCACTCGATCAAACATCGCTTTTGCTACGATACACCAAAAGACGGAACAGTAAAAGTAAAAACTATTTACAACTATGTACAAAATGACAAAAAGACAAAAATAAAATAGCAAAAACCTATTTATATGCCCGGTTAGACCCAGGAAAGGAAAACAGTATAAATGTACACTTACGGATCAGACAGAGACAAAAGAGGAGAGAATGGCAGCGGGATACAAATCAGTCTGAATAATGCAGTTTGAAGAAGTGGGTTTTGAGGGCCTTTTTGAATGCCTGTGTTGATTGAATGTTGCGGATATGGGAGGGAAAGGAATTCCACTGCTTGGGTGCGGAGTAAGCGAATGCACGTTGGCCGCATGTCTTAGTGCGGGTGACGGGAACCTTGAGTGTGCGAGTGTCAGCAGAAGATCTTAAAGTGCGCGAAGGAGAGTAGACAGACAGTAGATCAGCAAGGTAAGAAGGACAAGAATCTGTGAAAAAGTTGTGACAGAGAACAGAGAGTTTGTACTCTATGCGTGCTTGCACAGGAAGCCAGTGAAGGGAATGTAGTAGAGATGTGATGTAATCGCGTTTCTTTGCTCGGAATACTAGTCTAGCTGCTGAGTTCTGAACCTTTTGTAGTTTGTCAATGATGTGTTTTGGGGAGCCAGCGAGGAGAGAGTTGCAATAGTCAAGACGAGAAAGGATGAGAGCGCAGACTAGGCTATTGGTGGCAGTGACTGTAAGATAGTGGCGAAAGGAGCTGATTTGGCGTAGAGCGACAGACGTTGGAAATGTGGTTGTTGAGGGACAGATATCAGATAGGCTGTTATGAAAAAGGCCACATTTTGTTATATCAGATATACTGTTATGAAGAAGGCCACATTTTGTTATATGAAATATACTGTTATGAAGAAGACCATATATATTGTTATGAAAACGTGAAAAAGGCCATATTTTTAATAAGATATATAGATCTACTGTTATGAAAACAATATATTTTATTATAATATATATATAATATCATGAAAAGGCTATATTTAGTTATAAAAGGTATATTGCAATAGAAAAGGCCATATTTTGTTATAAGAGATATACTATCATGAGATGGACATATTTTATAAGATGATAATAATAATAATAATAATAATAATAATAATAATAATAATAATAATAATAATAATAATAATAATAATAATAATAATAATAATAATAATACAGGATGCTATATGCGCCTTTCCCCAAATCATTCAGGCTCAAAGCGCGGCAATCTATACCAACATATACGCTCACCTGTCTCATCCACCCTCACACACACTAAACACACACCCATCATTCAAACAGGTGGTGTAAATGCAGGGAGATCGCTATTAGAAGACGGAAAGAAAATCGAATTTTTATTTTTGAAATATTTATATTGACTGCGTCCTGTACCATTATTGAAGGGAAGGAGGAAACCGGAGTGCTCGGAGAAAACCCTCGGTGACCTCAATAGTCTCGTATTTAAGTCACATACGTTCGCCCCTTGCGGGAATCGAACCCGCGACCTTTGGCATATGAAACCGGCGACTTATCCACTGCGCCACGAGGCGTTATTTTATTTGATTTCCTTAAGTTATTAGATATAGTTATACTGTGGGTTTTTTTTTTAAAGAAAAAAAAGACATTTTGTTATAAGATATAAACTGTGGTGAAAAAATGTATTATTTTGTTATAATATATATAATTTGATGAAAAATGTAATATTTGGTTGTGAGATTTATATACTGCTATAAAAAGGCAAATATTGTGTTATAAGATATATACTGCTACGAAGAAAGCAATATTTTGTTTCAAGATATATACTGCTACAAAGAAGGCAATGTATTTGTAATAAGATATATACTGCTACAAAGAAGGCAATGTATTGTTATAAGATATATACTGCTACAAAGAAAGCAATATTTTGTTATAAGATATATACTGTTACGAAGAAGGCAATATAATGTTATAAGATATATACCGCTACGAAGAAAGCAATATATTGTTATAAGATGCGTACTGATATGAAGAAGGCAATATTTTGTTATAAGATGTTATTTAAGGTAAAAGGTGTTTCTGTAACCTTTCGGTCGTTGGAGAGGGAAGCGTTTGTTACCTGCCTTTTCTCTAGGCCAACTTAATGAGGGCGGTGCCTATCTTCCATCCCTCATTGCTTTACCTTCCCGGGTTGTAAAAAGATCCAGGTACCCGTTCACGTCTGGGTGGACCCCGAGGTGTGTCACTCTTTCCATTGTATATTGTCATTTGTTGGTTGTCTCCAATGCATGGTCACCCTACTAACCTCACCAGACGTTGTTTAGCATTAAACATGTCTAGCCTTCGCCCAAACCACCATAATGCCGTGCCCAGGGACCATAAATTATAAGAGTGTATACTGCTATGAGATTACATTTGCAATTACCAACACTTAGGGAAAGAAGGCTTAGAAGAAATCTAATACAGATGTAGAAACACTTTCACGGACTAGATCAAGTCAGTTTTCAAGATTTATATTAGATTTACAACAACCAAACTACAAACCATCAGGGTACGTTGGTGGTTAACTATAGTCCAAACTACAAAGCATCAGGGTAAGTTGGTGGTTAACTATAGTCCAAAAAGAGTCGAAAGTACTCATATGCACATAGGGTAGTGGGAAAATGGAATGTTAGCATAAAATTCGAAGAAAATACCAACTCATTTAAGAACCTTTTTGATAGCAGCTAAAAATGTATAAATAAGTTTAAAGACTGTGACGATTAGAGGTCCTGTTTCACCAAAATTGCGCTAAGTGACTCGCGCCCAAAAGTGTTGAAAGACGAGCTGTGGAATATGCAGGGAGGTCTTTTTTTTTTAAAGCTTGTCTGTCTACTACATGTACTACTATATTTAATTTTTTTAAGTAATCTAAAAACGGAAGAAAATAGAACAAGTGGTGTTTCAATGTCAGCCGATAGATCCCAATCTGTAGTAAGGTTAAGGACACAGCAACTGTAGTGTAAAGTTCCAGCACACCACCATTCAGCACAACAACTTTCACAGTGACACTCTTACTAGTGTGCACTACGGTTGTGAAAATAAGTCTCCATTGTATTTGTTAGCCACCCTGACCACACAGCTGTTTCTACTCTGCGAGCGTCTTCAGTGGTCACGGGACTGGTGAGACACCCAAAACTTGGCTCATGTGCAACCACAGGAGGAATATCTTGACCGCCTCTGAAACGATCAAGACAGTTTAACTGCCAGTTTCCTCTAGTGTATTGCTTACAAGGCACAGAACGAAGATTAAGGACACTGGAACTGGAAGAAGATTGGTAGTGACGAATTGTCATGTTGAGGCTTGGACGCTCTGCCGCTCTTGTGGATCCAGATGCCGGTATGCCGTAAATAACATTTATTTCAAAGGGAGATAAACAAAGGCGGTGCTGAAGAAAACATAAAGATGTGCCATATTTTGTTGATGTAAGATATAAAGAAGGCATTATTTGTTATTAAATACTCCTCTGAAAAAAAGAAATATTTCTTTATAAGATATATACTGCAACCTAACTATCCGATACTATCCTATCCCGTAACTCAGAAGTCGTTGGGGCACCACAGATGATCGTTTATCCAGCATACTCCATCTTTCTCTGTCCTCAGCAGACCTCATGGCTTCGCTCAGTGCCAAGCCAGTCCATTCCCGGATGTTGTCTTCCCACCTCTTTTTCTGTCTCCCTCTTTCTCTGCCTTCTTGCACCGTGCCTTGCAGGATGGTCTTTGCAAAGCCTGCTTATCAGGTGACGTTGCCATACCATCGGAGTTTCCGTTTCTTCACCATAGTGAGCATGTCATCGTGTTGTCCAATGGCTTGTGTGATGGTCTGTCGGACTTCGTCGTTGGTGATGTGCTGAGTATAGGAAATGCCCTGAAGCCTTCTGTAGCACCTCATCTCCATGCTTTGTATTCTTCGTTGTACATCTGCTGTGAGGGTCCATGTTTCGCAAGCGTATAGGAAGATGGAGATGACAATGGAGCGCAGCAGCCTTACCTTGGAGTGTAGACTGATGGTCCTGTCTTTCAAAATGGGCTTCAACCTTGTCAGTGCGGCGGTTGTTTGTGAGATCCTGGAGAGGACTTCTTGTCGGGACCCATCGTCTGATATAATGGCTCCTAAATATATGAAGCTATGCATTGTGTTGATGGACAGTTGATGCCATTGGTGTTGTTGGTCATCATTTTGATCTTTGTCTGCACTTATTTCCATTTCAAAGGCTCTGGAGGTGGAGTCAAGCCTCTGCACTAGCTGTTCAAGTTTTTGTTCCTCTCCCGCAAATCTATAAATGTCATCCGCAAAACAGATATTGGAGATTGCTCTACCCCCTATGCTGATTGTGCCTCCGTGATCTGCAATGGTATCTCACATTATGCGCTCCAGGAAGATGTTCAAGAGTGTTGGAGAGAGTAGGCATACTTGACGCACACCGATTATTCTTCTGAACCAGTTCCCGATGGCGCTGTTGTGGAGACTGCACTTGTAGCATTGTCATACAGGCTTTTGATGACTTCAATAATGTTATGGCTGATGCTTTGCACTCTCATGATTGCCCACAGAGCTGCATGCCAGACTCGATCAACGCTTTCTTGAAGTTTACAAACACATGATATAGATGTTGTTGGTGCTGTAGGTATTTCTCGCAGATTATTCTGAGGTTGAAAATCGGCTCAGTGGTATTTCGTCCTGCCCTGAATCCTGCTTGTTCTTCGGCTGTGATTTGTCCAGCTTGGGGTTTCGACCTGTTGAGTATTATTTTTAGGAGGACCTTGCTGGGATTGCTGATGAGACTTTTCAAGAGGTTTCGTGTGAGGGTTTGTTTGAGTATTTAAGGGTAACAGGTATATATTTTAAGATTTGAACCACTTTTATAACAGTTTAAGATAACGTGTCTCTGGTCCTGATTTGGCTCGAAAGAGTCCGCTGGACCTAAAGCAATAACCATGTAATGTAATGTAACCCCACCGGCATCCGTCATCGGTCGGCGGGTAAGGTTCAATCAGGATAATACAGTTTGCCATATAGGTCCAAAAGCTCAAGTATGATCCACGGTTTCTTCTTTAGGTGGTGCTTGCCAAGGATCTCAGTATCTGTCACAACTGAGTTGAAGGTGATGGTCATGGTGTTGACATCTAATTCGCCAGCACCCAAAATGAGCAGTGGTGCAAATTTACTTCCTATTGGAACTGATAAAGATATGTTGTTATAGAAACACTGACGTTTAATTACATGTATGTGTGTTTGTAAATTATTAATTTATTTGTGTATCTGTGCTAATGACAACAGTCTTTAGTTTGTAAAATACTGACCAAATAACGATGACTGTTTATCATCGAATGAAATATTTAAATGCGTGTTTGAAACAAATCATTTAATGAACTCAAAGAATAAAACATTTGTGTGTACACCATGTTGGTGTTGATTGATTTCCTGTGGAGTAGTAGAATAATTGATAAATCTGTGTGTACACCATGTTGCTGTTGATTGATTTCCTGTGGAGTAGTAGAATAATTGATAAATCTGTGTGTACACCATGTTGGTGTTGATTGATTTCCTGTGGAGTAGTAAAATAATTGATAAATCTGTGTGTACACCATGTTGCTGTTGATTGATTTCCTTTGGAGTAGTAGAATAATTGACAAACCTGTGTGAACAACAGATGTAAGGGCGCCATAAATTTCATAAAGTCAAGATGATTGTCATAAAATGTTAATAAAAGTGAGATTTAAAAAAATAATTATTGAACATCGAAGGCAGTGATGACAATTTGATCGACCAGGAGCTGTTGATGTTGTGTTTATTTCTAACAGCTGCTTGTCACCTATGATTGAATCCTTGAGGCCCAAAAAGTGATTGCGACTATCTTATGAAGTTTAAACATCTTTACTTCACACTATTTTGTGTTTATTTATTTATTGATGAGCTAGCGTTGTGGCCGCGAGGTCTAAGGCGGGAATAACTTGTTTTGTCCACAGGTTAGAAACCTATGGCACCTGACAGGGATCGATACAGCCTCTGGGCGTTATGTTTCTCCGAATATTATTTACTTTGGACTCTGGCAACGTCTCGGGAGGTTTTCTCCGGGTACTCCAGTTTGCTCCAACAGCAAAATTTCAAAAACACAATATTATGTAGGTGGGGGTGGGCGCTCCACTGGCTTCCACTACGCAGGGGCCAGAATTTCCCATATAAAAAGGGAAAGAGCAGTGTCAAATATCAAAATATCCAAATTACAATCATGAAGATCTAACAATCTTTTTATTTTAATAATAGCAAGTGCTGGACCTTTACAGGTGCAATGTTCCCTCGCATGCACTTCAGAGTGTGGGGTCATTTAGGGGTTCATCTGACTACATGTTATCCCGTAACAGTAGTGTTTATTTACTACACAATGTTTACGCCACTCGATTTGCATACGTTTTTGTTTGTGTTTTTTTTTTTTTTTTGTTATTGAAGGCATTAGTAAAGTCAATAATGTTTTCTTGTAAACTTTTGTTTTAAAAATGACGTCACCACGATGACGTCAATGGAAATATATATATGCTTCGTTTTACCTTCAAGGCATCTACACACTCCAATTACATATAAAGTTTAAAGGTAAGTTTTAAAAAGCACACTAAAATACAAGACTTAACGATAATGACGTCACTCGATTTGCATAAGTTTGGTTTTTAAGTTGAAGGCATCTGTGACGTCTAAGTACATACCATGTTTCAACCAAATCCCTCCAGTGGTCTGGGAGAAAATTCGATGACGTGACCATGATGGCATCACCCGATATGCCTAACTTTGTGTCAGCTGGTAGGCGTTTGATGTTGTAACTACACACCAAGTTTCACACAAAGCCGTCCAATAGTTTCACAGAAAAGCGCGCACGGAGAAACTGACAGGAAAAAAAACAACAACAATAGTTCCTCAGCTTCGCTCGGCAACTAATTTGTTTTCACAAAGCGCGAATTCAAGCAATAACATTACAGACAAGACCAGACATGACAAATCAAGACAAGACAAAACCAGACAACATTTTTTGTTTTTGTTTAACAAGGTGTAATATACCTTGCAATGCCAACTCACTGGAAACATTACAGAAATAGTTTTAGCGTTCAGAGCCAATGCGTTTTTAATTAATTACAGCCAATGCGTCCTTTCTTAATAATAAGTCATGATGATGACGACGATGATGATTATGATGATGTTTATGATGATAATGATGATGATGATGATGATGATGATGATGATGATGATGATGATGATGATGATGATGATGATGAATACAAGCATACTCACATGCTGAACTTGAGGAAAAGACTAAGAGAAAACGACCTCTGCAATTAACATGTAAAATATACATATATGCATTAATTGTGGAATTTCCTTAAAACAAACTAAACAAGAAGAACAAGAAGAAAATCAAGAAAGAATTAAATAAGTGGTCACCAGGGAGAGAGTAATGGTGGGCAACTTGCCACAGCGAGGAAAATAGCAGCAAAACCATTGAAGCCGTGAATATTAAGTCATAACATTGCAACATCACGACCTGCAATGTCCAAAAAATGATGATTTTGATGCACAAACATGCACCCTCTACTTCTTCCGGATAAGAGTATAAACCGAGATCTAGTCTTTGAACACATGCTTTCTATCGCACGGATTTTAAAAATCCCGTTGCTGATGTGGTAGACGGGAGGGTGCCGGCTACATGAATACAGCCAGCAAGCGCCAGGTCCTTCCTCCTCCAGCCCTGATCGCCCAGCATCCTGCTCAGTGGTCTGGGCTTCAGTCCATGCGCCACAGGCAGCAAGTGAGCGCTTTGGGCAGCTTGAATTAGATCCTGTTACCAGCCAGCGCCTTGAGCAGCTCTTGAGCTTGGACCAGCGCGCTATATAACAACCATTATTAAAGCAATATTAAGGCGCTGGTCGATAAAATAAAGTTGGATGCAATTTAGAAGAAGAACACCTCCACCACTACCACCACCAACAACAACAATGAAAATAAATAATGATAATGATTCCTGACCATAATTGCAAGATATCTGGAACTGAACTGCCTGTAGGATGGACAAGTTCAACTGACATCAATGTTCTGCGTCCGCGCAGACCAAGTCAGATACAGGAAGGGTTAGACGACAGATGGGCCAAGGATTAAACTAGGCGGGGTTTTTATAGCTCCCGACCTGTTTATAGCTGTCGGAAACTATTGTTTTTGGCTTTGTCATCCATCCCGTCAGTATAGCGCACGTTTCTCTGATACTAATGGACGCATTTCTTTGAAATTTGGTATGTAGTTAGAACATAATGATCCATACCAGATGACAAAAATGTATACATACCGAGTGATGTCCTCTTGGTGACATCATCATCATTTATTCTTTTGTTGTTGCTCTCTAATCGCATTTCCTCCCAAACTACTGGAGGTATTTGGTTAAAATTTAGAATGTATTATTTTAGACTTTAAATGCCTCCAACTTAACTCTGTCTCTGTTAGGTTTAAACTGGCTGTGTGCAATTAATTGATATATATATATTTTTAGATCCCATAAAGAACAGCACCATTATACTTAGCATTAAATTCTCTATCAAATATATAATCTTTATTTGTGATTTATGTAGCAGCTTCGAAGGGGAGCCGGAGGCGATGTTTAGAATAGCGCGATGCATATTACGTTGTTGAATAAAACGCGCTAGTATAGACTAAATATCAGCGTTAGCATTCCTCGGTTTACCACCCACCCCCCACCCCTCCTCCCCTACCCCTCTCTCCCTCTCCCTTCTCCTCCCTCCCCCACCGTTGGGGGGCCGGGAGTTTCTGTTTAAATATTATCCCCACTTTCTGGAAATTTAGTGCTTTAAATTACCAATATTTCACCATCACAAGTAGTAGTGTAGTGGAAATTGTATCAGACAATGGGTCCCGACAGGAAGTCCTCTCCAGGATCACACAAATAACTGCTGTCCTGGCGAGGTTGAAGACAATTTGGAAAGACAGGACCATCAGTCTATATTCCAAGTTAAGACTGCTGGGCTCTCTTCTCATCTCCATCTTCCTATATTCTTGCAAAACATGGACCCTCACAGCATATCTACAACGAAGAATACAAAGCATGGAGATGAGGTGCTACAGAAGACTTCTGGGCATTTCCTATACCCAGCCCAGACCATCACACAAGCCATTGGACAACACGATGACCTGCTCACAGTGGTGAAAAAACGGAAACTCCGATGGTAGGGCCACGTCACCAGATCATCAGGTCTTGCAAACACCATCCTGCAAGGCACAGTGCAAGGAGGTAGAAGAAGAGGGAGACCGAAAAAGAGGTGGGAGGACAACATTCAAGAATGGACTGGTTTGACACTGAGCGAAACAATCAGGGTTGCTGAGGACAGGGAAAGACGATCGTCTGTGGTGCCCCTACGACCTCCGAGTTACGGGATAGGATAGGATAGAAATTTCCACTGTTGCTGTCTTTCTCATTTTGTTCTTTCTCATTCCTACTCTGTTCTATCAATCTACTATACTATTTTCTTCTTCGCTAGACCAGTCACCTACTTTTTTTCTTGAAAACTCTTCCGGGACAAAACTCCTCATTTGTGTGTGAGGTCTGTTGCATCAGCTTGGGAATATTGGAAGCTTTCTGCCAAATAGTCACTAGGGCTTCCTATGATATTATTATTTAATACTGTGGGCATTTTATATGGATGTGTTTTGTGGATATTTTATAATGATGTTTGTATTCTATTTTGTTATTGTAAACGGGGGGCTCGATAAATTAGAGTATATTCTAAGCGTCCCCTGCGTGGGATGCCTTTATTGTAAAGTGACCGGCTGGTGGAGTGCCTTCAGTGTTACCACTAGGGTTGTTTCAACAGATCTTTTATGCGGATCAGGGATGAGTCCTATTTCAGCCAAGTTGTGGTCTTGATTTTGTGGTCCTGATTCGGCTCTTAGCAGCCGCTGGACCCTGTAAGCAATGAATAACTAACTAACTATTATTTTATTAAATTAAAGAGTTATTCTGAGTTTAGAGTCGTGACAGCCTTAAGAGTAACAACCAACTCTCTCCTAACTCGCGTATTATTTTTATTTCATAGCCCATATGTCCAGTATTGTTATTTCAGTCGAAAGGTCCTATTTCGGCGTTTACGCTGATATATAATTTGTATTTTATTCATTAGTCTTTCACGCATTATGCTTAATATAAAGACTAGCAACTAGCACAACATTTGCCAGAGGAGACAAGTCCCGTGCCGCACACAGCGCGTGATAACATCGCTTTCGCTACGGTTGGCATCGCGACATCAAAGCAACGGCAGAGGTGTGGCAGAGGTGTTTGGGATGGTACAGACGATAGATATCTGACCGAGCTGAGTCAGTTTTGCGAGGTTGGATTGTTGGAGGGGGGAGACGCAATCGATCAAATAACCGTCACCGTAGGGTCTGATCTTGTCTACGGTCTTGACAGCATGTTTGAGGAGGTCGGCCATTTTCCAATGTAACGATTTAATTTTCACCAGGGAGGTGTCTCCGGTTTGTTGGACTATAACCGGAAAGTTACAAAGGCCATAGTTCGGGGCTGATGTGCGTGTGGGAGGCCTACCTTTGCGGTTGGATCTGGAGCGTTTACGTTTAACGTTCGTCCAGTCGCTGGCTGGTTGCTCCGGGGGGTCACCCATCGGGGCGTCGTTAGGGGTGGGGGAATGATTGGCATCATGTGGGGGAATGTTTTCAACCTCCGCCCACTCATCGTCATCAGACGCGGAGGCTTCAGTCCGGGAGGGTGATGGTGGGTCTGCCCCGTCACCCATCTCGGAGGAGGAATCAGTTAAATGTTCCCGTGGGCATTTACGGCCGCCTGGGGAGGCCATGACCACTGGGTCGGGTGTATCTGCGTCCAAGACAGCAGAGAGCAATGGTGGCTCAAGTGAGCGTCGCGCCAGAGGGATATGGCTGTCAGGAGGGCCATCGCCTTCAATCAGGCTCCTGGCCATAGGAGAGTCTTTACGTTGTCCGCCCTTCATGCATAGGCGCTTAGAAGCAAGCTTGCCCTTGGGCATGGGTGAGATGACCTTGCCCTGAGGCATCGGTGAAATGGCCTTATCGCTCATCGGGGACGAGCAGGCAGAGGAGGGAGAAGACATTCAACAGACAAGAGAGAAAAAAAAAAGGTCTGGACTATCTTCTTCTTAAGGGGGCAGAACGTAGGTCAAAAAAGACAGTACGAATTTAAAATATCTAGAAAAATCTAAAATAGGAACCTTAGGCAAAGGCTATTGGTAGGTCGCGACCGGAGGACGCGATGGCCTCTGTAAAATTTGTTAGACCTTGATAAAATTGATAATGAACCACTTAAAATGGAGTTAGATCATAAAAGGATCAAATTTGCAATGGAATCAAGGGTTACAGTACCCATAGCCTCCCGAGGGGCTGTAAAGTCGATAGAGGGTGACCAGCCGGTAGCAGAGCCGGCGCCGAGGGGGTGTGTGCAGAACCTTATCTGCGTGGTGCTGTGTTCCCAAGTGACGGCAGTACAGCAGCTGATGGCTATTGTTGGAGGTACCAGCGCTGCTTCCAGGGAATGGGTTCCCCAACCAAGGCGTGGTATCAAGTTGGAGAGGCACGTAGACGCAAGTCCAAAGAGTAATGTCAATGGTAGGCCCGCTCTCAGGCTAAGTCCATTTTTCTCAGTTTTGTAGGCTGAGTCCTTTTTCAGCCCTCTTTCAGGCTAAGTCCGTAGAATTCCTTTTCAGGCTAAGTCCCCCTTTTGAAAGCAAAGTCGGCAATATCGACGCGTAGAGAGGCAAGACCTATCGACCTGTCCCGACCCTTTCAAGCTATGCAATATGCAATATGCGAGTGGGAGTGCGATTAAAAACGCTCTCTCCAGCATCTCTCCTGCGATTCCGAGAAACACAGGCGTTCGCGCGACCTCGGCCACCCCTGGCCGTACTTTACTTATGGAGCGTCGCGTCGACGTCCCCAGACCTCCCGTCGCTTCACACTCCGCACATGAGGCCCCAGCTGGTGCCCCACCTGGACCACAGGACTCTCCATGGGCGGCCATAGCCAGGCTGGAGGCCGTGGTTGCGAGCCTAGCCACCAAGTTGGATACCCTGGCTGACTCTCTTCAGGCAGCCAGGCCTTCATCCACTGCTCCGCCGCCAGCCCGGACTGCCCCACCGCCTGTCCAGCCTCAGACTGCGAGGGCATCCTCTCAAGACTCCAACGAGGTCCTATATGGGAATCATCTCCCCACCTTCCTGCCACCACACAAAACATCACAAAACACGCAACTTCTCACCTGATTCAAGAGCTTCTGGCTCTTCTGAAACCTAGTATCCCTCACGACACTCTGGTTACTATCACAAACCTAATTGGCACAGCTACTGACCCCTCACAGGTTGCCTCCAAAGCACCTAGAACCAGTTAACTCACAACATCTCCATCTTGCAGTGGAACTATCGCACTGTTACCAATAAAAAGCCTTTTCTGGAATCTTACATCCTAGAATATGGCCCCTTTGATGTCCTGTTACTCCAGTCACTTAATGTGACTCCACGAATGCTTCCCCGCCTCGAGGGGTATTGCTTTCCTCCTTCTGTCGGCCTTGAGGGGGCAGGCGGTAAGGTCAGCGTAGCTACCTGTCACGGACGGACCAGTGTTACTCTGCTTATTTTAATATTTAGCTTGGTTAATCTAGGTAATATTAGAATTTCAAAGTTAGCAAGCAGCAGACGACGGAAGTAATCAAGCGTAGCAATAGCATGCTGCCGCCTACACACAGTGGTAGTGGACGGTAAGCGAAGGCAATGACATCATCGTAATTACGATAGGCGAGAAAGTTTAACCAATGAGACGCAGGCAGAGTGGTTAGAGCCAGTTCGGACTGTGTCAAAACCTAGCATAGCTTACTTCAGTCGAGTTTAAACCGAGGAAGGGTTAACAGCTCCACCGCTACACAGTTAGCAGGAGACCTCTCCAGAAAAGACTAGGACGCAGTACTTGGGTAAATCCGAATTCACTCAAGTAGCCACTGGCCTGATATTGTCACGAAGGTAAATGAACATATTTCTGTTTCATCGTGATGTATTATAATATTGTTGAATTATGTTTGTGAAATTTGATATGCATAGAATTGAATTGTTAGCCCAACTTTGCCGAACACGTGGCGTAGCTGACCCTGAAGCAAAAAGACGACCGGCCCGACGCCATCTTGAATTATGTACGGAACCACTGTTGTTTAACTTATATGTATGCTTGCAAACCAGTGGCTGTACAAATGAATGTGTATAATATTATTAATTCTTGATGTGTATAAGTAGCCATGTTTTATATTTATGAATGTATAGGAAATTAGAGTGGAGATTCCAGTGGACCACGGACTTAGCAGAATGTTCGTCGCTTATATATGTAGATGTGGAGCTAATCACTGAGGGCTATTACGACCTTCAGTGAGACGCTCTGCACACACCTATCATTCAAGGTTGTGCAGAATTTCGTCTCATATGTTACATACGAACAGGCGTTCTGTAGTGTGCCCAACACAGCCTCAGACGAAACCACGTCGACGCATTAGTTGGCTGCAACGGTATCCCCAGCATTGCGCGAGGAAAGCCAACCAGTCTACCCACAGGGAAGAACCAGAAGAAGACAACACAAGTTGTCAACAAACCGACCACAGCACAGCACGCCAGACTGAAAGTTAAGTCTATAGTCGTGTGTGCACAAAAAACTGAGAGCTACAGGACCACAGTAGTCCACTTCTCATGAACAATAACATCCAGTGCCCAAGGATGAACTATTAGCTGCATAGACTATCAGCGATCGAATTATTCACAGTGACTATTTAACGTTTAAGGTAGATTAGTACTTAGAAAATCTTGTATAGAGTAGAAGAAATAAATGTGTGATGTTTAACTGTTATCAAGTGGCTGGACTACATATGATTCATAGCCGTGTGAAAGCTAGTGTGACAGTAATCTTTTACCATTTTTCTATCTATCTCTGTACCCCAGCCTTTACACAGACCGAGCTAAATAAATAAATTTATTATAGTACTCCACAGGGTGACTAACTAGCAGTTCCCATCGGATAAAGCGTGAGGTTTACATCATTCCATTGCGCAGAGCCCTAAAACCCATAAACCCACGTGACACTACCTACGTCAGCAATAAATTAACATACCAGCCACTCCCTATCCCTGTCGAACCCGACCTGGGATGTAGAATGGGGCATTGCAGCATCTCCTTACCTGCTGCTGGACCTCTGCCCATCGCTATTGTAAACGTATATTATCCTGCAGGCTCATCCCAGGCTACCCACGTCGCTTGGATTAAGCAACTTGACCCTCACACCCACCATTGGATAATCGGAGGTGACTTAAATGTTAGCCACTGCTTATGGGATTACACGTGCCCCGATCAACGAGGGAACCATCTAGCCGATACCATTCTTGATTCCCATATTAACTGTTTGAACGATGGATCCATCACCCGTATATCGGACTTGGCTAACACTCGCCATACTGCCATAGACCTTACCTTAATTTCTTCTGCGCTCGAAGCCGACGCCCTGTGGTACACTGGAAGTGACCACATACAGTCGGATCATCTTCCTATCCATTTACTCGTCGGCAAGGTTTCCCCCATCGAAGTGGACTCCTCGACCAATCCTCGATTCGACTGTAAGAAAGCCAACTGGCCTCTGTTCCGTCAGAATCTTGACAGTGCTTTGTTGCTGGAAGACCCCCGCGACCCTGATGTCAACACGCATTTGGAGAATATAAGGAACATAATCCTAACCGCCGCCTCCTTTTCCATCCCTAAAATTAAAACTAAAACCAAAAATGTTCAACACCCCAAACACTCCACGGAATGGTGGGACGACTCGTGTGCAGCATCAGTCTCCAGTAAGCGAAAGGCCATGGGAGCCTTCAAGGCCAATTCCATTGAAGCCAACCGTCAAGCCCTCAAGAATGCCTCGGCACATTGCCAAGACACCATTGCACGTGCCAAATCTACTTTTTGGGACGCCTACCTCTCTGCCAATATCAAAGAACCCAAGGACTCTACAAAACTCTGGGCCAAGCTTAGGAAAATGCGAGGTCGAACTCGTCCTCCCCCTCGCCCTATGCTCATCAATGGGACATTGGTGTTCGACAGCTGTTCTAAAGCCGAAGCCCTGGCGTCCACCTTCGCCGGCGCCAGCCAGACCAGCCAGCTCCCACCAGAAATGCAAACCATCAGAAATAAGTCAACCCACTCGGATCCCATTGACGACAATATTCAATGTTATAACAGCGACCTTACTTTAAAGGAACTAACCACGGCTATCTCAACAACGGGTTCCGCGTCCAAGGCAACTGGAAGCGACCCCATCAACTACACGATGATTAAAAACCTCCCTCCCAGCATGCACTCTGCATTACTTAACCTGTTCCAGTCCTGCTGGAGGCAGGGGGTCGTCCCCCTGTCCTGGAAGGAGGCCATCGTCATCGGTATCCCCAAGCAGGGGAAGCCTCAGAACATTGCTGAAAACTTTCGGCCTATCTCGTTACTCCCCCACCTTAGCAAAATCTATGAAAAAGTAATAAAAAATAGGTTGGAGTTCGTCCTAAACAAACACAATATTCTTCCAACATGTCAGGCAGGCTTTCGCAGGGGAAGAAATTGTATCGAACAGGTCGTCAGACTGGTTGAGCAGGCCAGGGCCGCGATGGTCCAAGGCGACACGGTTGTCGCAACGTTCTTTGACATCAGAAGGGCGTTCGATACTGTCTGGCACGACAAACTCTTAGCCAAACTTGCTGACCTCGGCCTCTCTGGCCGCATTTACCAATTTGTTAAATCCTTCCTGTATAGTCGCTCCCTGGCAGTCCAGGTTGGGTCTGCCACATCTCTCCGTCATACAGTCGACATGGGGGTCCCTCAAGGCAGCGTAATCGCTCCCCTGCTCTTTTCAATTATGCTACATGATATCAAGGACAGACTGAACAGTCCTGGCCTCAACATCTCCCTATACGCTGACGACCTTGCGATATGGTCCGTATACCAAGGTCGGAATGAACACTATACCACTGGGTGGCTAGACGGCTACCAGACCTGCATTGACAAAATAGCTGTCACGTCCCCCGAGCGGGTTCAGTGACGTCAGCTCATAAAGCGAGTGAAAAGAATAAAACTCAAACAAAATAAACTAACACAAAATGCCAGAGTACAAACACACTCTTTTATTCAACAATCAACAAGCAAACACAGGACAAATGGGAACTAACCTCCCCTCAACCCCTAAATAGACCCCCGTCCCAATACTAACTAACAATTACCTCCCCTTGCAACAAGCCCCAAATAGAACTAAACAACAACAGTTTCTTTACAAAGTGTATACGGCAAAATCAAAATCAACAAATCAATTCAAAATGCAAGTCTTCAAATAATAGGCAATGGCGTTGAATCAGAAACTATTAGCTAGGCAAAGCTGTGGCACAGAAGTAATGTCTCAATGTTCTTGTCAAGTAGCTCAGAGAGCTAACAGTCTCTTGCACAATAAGTGGATGATTCTTCTAACTAAATGGATATGTTTTTAGGTGCGTGTAATGTGAGTCTGTGTGTGCATGAATTAGGTATGAAAACCTCCTGGAAATGTGTTGCCTCGATACATAGGCAAAACCTGCAGCAGTGTAAGAAATCACCACAACACTACTCTGTTGTAGAGGCAAAGGTACATCCCAGGCTGGCTAGGTCCCAGTCAGCGGCAACAACATCAACATCAGTACAGCACAACAGGTAACATCAAAGGCAACAGCGTGGAAATAATGCGTAGAAATAAACACGTAGATGTAATAATCATCAGCCCACACCTGTTGACATATACATAGTCTTAACAATATGCCCACCAAACAATAAACACTATATAATATAACATAACACGCCGTCCTCCGTCCGCCATCTTGACCTGTATAGTTATGAATATCATAATAATAATACAAGATACTATACACACATTTCAATAATATAAATCACCCTTTGATGCTAAATAATTCGCATCTTCTTTACACACCAATGTTTACATAAATATACATAATTATCGCAACCACACTACAATCTCACAGTCCTGATTCATTCCGCCCTCCTTCATCACCACCGTCACCCCCAACAATTATAGCACATCACGATTACCTCCCTTCATCCATACTGTAAACATGCTTCCTTCATAATCATCACCTCATCTTTCTTCAGTATACTACATTCTATCGCTCTCTCCCTACATACACCCTCACTCTCTCTCTCTCCCTCTCTATATTCCCCATCGTCGCCTTTGACCCACTTCCATAACAACAACAGCAACGACATTTCCCCCATCACATATACAATAAGAAAATCATAGGAAAATCATATAAAATCAACAAAATTCATTACACATCCTAAAATACATCCCCTTCCCCACACTCATTACCACTCATACACGTACGCAGTTCTCGGAGCGCACCACTAGAGAATTGAATGACAGGGTTTGCTTACCTTACAGGCCTCGGCTTGTGACGCCCTTTACCCCAACACCACAACACTGTCACAACACTGTCACAACACAATGGATTAGTCTTTTGAGAGTCTCTTTCTCTTGCTCTTGCACGTTATTTCACTGTCCAAATAACATTTATTCTGAGGATGAGGACACCTTAGCTCTGGTACAGACACTAAGTCTTGGTGGGTGTTCAATCGAGAACCACACGCACCTTAAGTATGGAACTCTACACTCACTGGCGAATGGCAGTTACCATCTTCCTTCGAATTCTAAACATCCTTATCCCGACGAGGGCATAAGACCTTGGGTGGCTATAAAACAATACACACACCCTTCCAACAGTACCCTACACTACGATGACCTCTGTCACAGGGTTGCTGCCTCGTTAGAATTCCTTCCTCACGCAACAGCATCTCAAACCACTCTGCCCTTCAAAATCGCGCCGGCCACAAGCAAAATAGTCGAGCTCTCGTCAGTATACACGTTCTTTATTACGCGTACCCCTATTCGAAATTGGCCGACTCCCTGTCTTCTACGAATCGCACGGACTCTACGAAACTGCACTTTCATACGCAAAAGTAAATCGGTCACGCTATTCTATGTACAGCAGATATACGGAGAAGTGTAACTTCGTAAAAAGTGTATCTCTCCCTACCATCTGAAAACTCGTGTCGTCACACAACCCCCCCCCCCCCCAGTTCTTAACACCTTGAAGAACCTTAACTACGACGCGAATTTTCAATACCCCCTATGCTACCTACTGAGCGTTTCTGCTGAGGAAATCTGCTGGAACGTTGTCCTTCCCAGAAATGTGCTCCACAGACATTGAGAAAGGTTGCAGCTGAAGTGCCCATCTCATCAGTCGGTTGTTGGTGTTCTTCACTTGCTGTAGGTACTGCAGTGGCATATGGTCAGTCTGCACTACGAAAGTACGTCCGTACAGGTATTGACTGAACTTCTGCACACCCCACACCAACGCTAGACACTCCCTCTCAATGGTCGAATAGTTTCTCTCGGGTTTCGACAGTTTCTTGCTTGCACACGCAATAGGCTGTAGACCCTGTCCCCTGTCCTGGCTCAAAATGGCCCCTACTCCGTCCTCCGACGCATCTGTCTGTAGCACAAACGGTAGGGTGAAGTCCGGCAGACAGCACACAGGGTCAGAACACAGCTTCTCCTTCAGTGTGCAAAATGCAGCTTCGCATGCTTCGGTCCATTGTACCGCCCCTGGCTTGCCTCCCTTGGTCAGATCGTGTAGTGGTGAAGCAATCGCTGAAAAGTTGGGTACGAACCGCCTGTAGTATCCGGCTAAACCCAAAAATGAGCGCACTTGCCGCTTGGTCGTTGGTCGTGGTGCATCTCGGATTCTCTCCATCTTTGACACCTCAGGACGAATTTCTCCCTGTCCAACCACGTGCCCAAGATACTCTACTCTTCGGAAACCCAGGTAACACTTTGACGGTTTGGCGGATAGCTGCACCTCACGCAACCTAAGGAAAAGACGTGCCAAGCATTCCAGGTGTCTCTGCTTGGTAATGGTGGCTACCAACAAGTCGTCGACGAAATTGTCGATCTCCGACATTCCCAGGGGTGCTAGTAACTTCCGCATCATGCGAGAAAAGACTGCTCCCGCCGTCTTCAGCCCAAATGGCATTACGGTCCACTGAAATTGTCCCTCTGGCGTTGTAAATGCCGTCTTCGCTTTATCTCCCTTGTTCATAGGCACTTGCCAGTAACCTTTGGTCAAGTCGATCTTGGTGAGATACTTGGCCCCTGACAGTTTGGAAAACAAGTAGTCGATGTTCGGCAATGGTTCCGCGTCGAATACGACGTGCTTGTTTAACTTCCGGAAATCAACGCAGAAACGCATCGTGCCCTCCTTCTTCTTTACTAATACGATGGGCGAGCTGTATGGCGAACTGGCCCTCTCAATGACGCCCATCGCTAGCATCGCTTCCACTTCCTTCTTGATGGTCTCGTGATGCGAATGGGGAAGTGGGTACTGCCGCGTCCTCACTGGAATGTCGCTGTCCACACGTATTTCGCACACGTCCAGTGTAGTGCGTAGTGGCAAGTCGGTTAGGACATCCTCAAACTGCCACACCAGCTCCTGCAATTCTTCCCGTATTTCTGGGCAGTTGTCGTCCATCTTCACGTCGCGGGGCGTCTCTGATGCTGTCAAGGTGATTACGGGAATATCCCCAAACACCGGCATAGTTTCCTCCTCCTCTACCCCCTCGTCGTCTACGACGATCGTGGCCACCGTCGCTCTGGTATGGAATTTCTTCAGGAGATTGGCGTGGTATAGTTTGCTTTTCCCACGCATCCTGATCCGGTAGTCGCACTCTCCCACACGTTCGATCACCTCGTACGGTCCTCGCCATGCTAGCTGCAACTTGTTGTGTTTCTCTGGTAGCAGCAGCAACACTTGATCCCCCGCGTTGAACAAACGCCGTTTCGCCTTCTTATCGAAGTGCCGCTTCTGCTTGGCTGACGCGGTTCTGAGGTTTCCTTGTGCCAACTTACAGGTTTCCTCGATGCGATTACGCAAATCCACCACGTACTGGCTACTCAATTTCACCTCCTCCTCTTGTATCTCCTTGGTCCAGAGGTCTCGCAATACAGCCATCGGTCCCCGCACGGTCTTTCCATATAGGAGCTCGAAGGGAGAGAACCCTGTAGACTCCTGTGCTACTTCTCGGTATGCAAATAGTAGCGCTGGAATGTAGCGGTCCCACGCTGTAGGTTGTTCTGTGGCTAACTTCTTGAGCATGGACACTAGCGTCCCGTTGAATCGCTCAACCAGTCCGTTGCACTGTGGATGATACGGTGTGGTAGCTTTCCCATGGATCGACAGTAGTCTGTTCATCTCCCGCATGACTTCAGGCATGAATTGCGTCCCTTGATCTGTCAAAATTTCCCTAGGAACGCCCACCCTCGACCAAATCTCCCACAGCGCTTCTGCCACCCTCTCTGCCTCTATGCCCTTGAGCGGTACAGCCTCGGGATAGCGTGTGGCATAGTCTACTACCACTAGGATGTACATGTTACCCCGATCTGACTTGGGTTTGATGGGTCCCACAATGTCTACCGCCACCCTCTGAAATGGCTCGTCCACCAGCGGAAGTTGCTGTAGTGGTACCTTCCTCACCCGTCCCCTCGGTACTACCTTCTGACATTCTGGACAACTGGCGCAATACCTCCGTACTTCGGCACACATTCCCGGCCAATAGAATGTTCCCCAGATCCGCTCCCTGGTACGTTTCCCTCCCAAATGCCCAGCCATGGGTGGATCATGAGCCAACTGAAGGATCCCCCCCCTCAACTGTTTCGGGACTACCAGTTGCGTGACCTGGCTACCTCTCTTCGTGTGTACCCGGTACAACACCCCCTTCTTCTTGCGAAACTCAGCTGACGCCCTACCTGACGCTATCGCCCCTCCACTCTGTGCCAACGTTCTCGCCTTCGCGAGCGTCTCGTCGGTCTCTTGCATCCTGATCAACTCTGGGGTGCTAACGGAGATCTGGGATGGTTCGACCACTGCTAAGGGTACCTCCCTCTTCCTCTCGGCCTTCACCTGCGCCCGAGTCTGCACTGCTGCAGCCATCGCGCACTCACCTCCGAACAAGGAAACAGGACTCTTTTCCCCGCTATCAAACGTTACCCAGTTACCCAGGATGATATCGGGCCCGTCCTCGAAAACCACCAGCTCTACTCTCCCCCTGACCAGCGCACAATCCAACTCCACCCAAGCTGTAGGTAGCAGACCCACGTTCGATCGATTCGCCAAGCAAATCTCGACAGTCCGACCCGTCAAATCAGCTGGTTTGACTAACCTGCTCGCGACTGCCCCTATCTCCGCCCCCGTATCTCTCAATACTCGAACGTCCTGCCCGTTCGCCCTACCTTGGCCCCATGGATCATAAGGTTTGATTGCACACACGCTAGCCCGAGGTGCGGTCTCCGTGGAAATAGTCCTTCCCACTGTAACCTGGCCTACTGTCTGAGGTTTGACCTTGCAGTCCCTGACCACATGCTTCTCCGACCCACATCGGTAGCAACGACGTACCCCACTACCCCCTTCCGTCCTCCCTACCTTCTGACCTTGACTTCCCCGGTTGCTAGGTTGCTGAGGAGCCTCCGGTCGTCTGGGAAAACTGCGTCTCTGACTGGGTAGTACGGGTGCCGGTGCTGATGCTGCCCGCTTGGCATCTACCACACGCTGTGCTAACTCTGCTGCGGCATGGCTAGTCTCAGGTAAATTCTCCCTCACGTAGATCTCTAGCTCGGTAGTCATAATGGAGAAAAGTTGCTCACCAATGAAGGTGTCTAGTACCTGCCCTACGTCGGTGATGTCTTTGCCGGCGAGCGAAAACCATTTCTTCACTAACGACCCTAGTCTCACTACTAGCTGAGGAAACGTCTCTGCAGCTTCCTTCTTGGCTTCTCGAAACTGCCTACGATAGTAGTCGGCGTCCTTTCTGAAGCGTTTCAGCAGCGCATTCCTCACACTGTCGAAATCCTGGGCTTGCTCAGGCGTCAGACGAAGGTAGGTGTCCCGGGCTTCCCCTTGTAACAAAGGCGCTAGCCTAACCGCCCATACCTCCCTCCTCCAACCCTGAATCTCTGCCACCCGTTCGAACATCTGGAGGTAGGCCTCCACATCCTCCCTCTCCTCCAAGGGTTTCAACTTGACTGAGTATGCTGCCCCTCTATCTCTAGCCCTATTCTCCCTCTGATCAGCTCGGTCTTCATCTCTGGCTCTACGTTCCTCCTCTAGCCTCATCTCAAACATCCTCCTTTCCTCTTCCTTAGCCTCTCTCTCTTCTCGCTTCTCAACTTCTATCCTCTGCTCCAACCGACGTCGGTCTTCCCTCTCAGCCTCTAATCTAGCTTCCAATCTAGCTTCTAGACGTCGACGCTCATCTTCTCTTTCTTTCCTTTCTTCCTCCCTAACTAACCTCTCTGCTGCCTCCTTCCTCATTCTCTCCCTCTTCTCTTCTTCCTTCTCCCTCCGCCTCTCCTCTTTCTCTCTCCGCTCGTCCTCCCTTCTCATCTCACTAACGACATAGTGCGCTAGCGCTCCGTCTCGGAAACCCAGACTTTCCCCAATCTGTCTAAATCTCTCACTATCACTGAGCGCGACCTCGACTTTGCTCTGTGCACCGGGCGATCTGGCATACATCTTAGGCACAGTGGTCTGAGTACTCACTGCGTAAGGTTCCTCCAACAACCCTGTCACAGAGCCGTCATCACGGAAGTCCTGCTCCTCCTGCTCGGCCTCCTCCTTACGAGTCCTAGCGTCGCGGCGCATCGCGGCTCGAGCATCCCGCGTAGCCATGTCAGAAAAGAAGGGAAGAACAATGTTAGTATACACAAAACAAATAACACTTAACTGATACAAACACCTAACAGAATGAATACGCAACACAACAGTCACAGGAGCCGAGGAATCGTTCACCGTCGTACCCCTAAAGGCGAGCAAGTGAACCCTGCAACTCAATTCCCCGTTAATGCTGCACTCCGAGTGTGATCCCTAGTGCAATACACCCACACTCCCGCCAACCGCCCGCTGCGTACCCTTTCACACAACAACTCAACCACACAACATAAACATCTGGCACTACCCTAACAAAATAAATGAGTTTATCCCACTTCTGACACCAAAATGTCACGTCCCCCGAGCGGGTTCAGTGACGTCAGCTCATAAAGCGAGTGAAAAGAATAAAACTCAAACAAAATAAACTAACACAAAATGCCAGAGTACAAACACACTCTTTTATTCAACAATCAACAAGCAAACACAGGACAAATGGGAACTAACCTCCCCTCAACCCCTAAATAGACCCCCGTCCCAATACTAACTAACAATTACCTCCCCTTGCAACAAGCCCCAAATAGAACTAAACAACAACAGTTTCTTTACAAAGTGTATACGGCAAAATCAAAATCAACAAATCAATTCAAAATGCAAGTCTTCAAATAATAGGCAATGGCGTTGAATCAGAAACTATTAGCTAGGCAAAGCTGTGGCACAGAAGTAATGTCTCAATGTTCTTGTCAAGTAGCTCAGAGAGCTAACAGTCTCTTGCACAATAAGTGGATGATTCTTCTAACTAAATGGATATGTTTTTAGGTGCGTGTAATGTGAGTCTGTGTGTGCATGAATTAGGTATGAAAACCTCCTGGAAATGTGTTGCCTCGATACATAGGCAAAACCTGCAGCAGTGTAAGAAATCACCACAACACTACTCTGTTGTAGAGGCAAAGGTACATCCCAGGCTGGCTAGGTCCCAGTCAGCGGCAACAACATCAACATCAGTACAGCACAACAGGTAACATCAAAGGCAACAGCGTGGAAATAATGCGTAGAAATAAACACGTAGATGTAATAATCATCAGCCCACACCTGTTGACATATACATAGTCTTAACAATATGCCCACCAAACAATAAACACTATATAATATAACATAACACGCCGTCCTCCGTCCGCCATCTTGACCTGTATAGTTATGAATATCATAATAATAATACAAGATACTATACACACATTTCAATAATATAAATCACCCTTTGATGCTAAATAATTCGCATCTTCTTTACACACCAATGTTTACATAAATATACATAATTATCGCAACCACACTACAATCTCACAGTCCTGATTCATTCCGCCCTCCTTCATCACCACCGTCACCCCCAACAATTATAGCACATCACGATTACCTCCCTTCATCCATACTGTAAACATGCTTCCTTCATAATCATCACCTCATCTTTCTTCAGTATACTACATTCTATCGCTCTCTCCCTACATACACCCTCACTCTCTCTCTCTCCCTCTCTATATTCCCCATCGTCGCCTTTGACCCACTTCCATAACAACAACAGCAACGACATTTCCCCCATCACATATACAATAAGAAAATCATAGGAAAATCATATAAAATCAACAAAATTCATTACACATCCTAAAATACATCCCCTTCCCCACACTCATTACCACTCATACACGTACGCAGTTCTCGGAGCGCGCCACTAGAGAATTGAATGACAGGGTTTGCTTACCTTACAGGCCTCGGCTTGTGACGCCCTTTACCCCAACACCACAACACTGTCACAACACTGTCACAACACAATGGATTAGTCTTTTGAGAGTCTCTTTCTCTTGCTCTTGCACGTTATTTCACTGTCCAAATAACATTTATTCTGAGGATGAGGACACCTTAGCTCTGGTACAGACACTAAGTCTTGGTGGGTGTTCAATCGAGAACCACACGCACCTTAAGTATGGAACTCTACACTCACTGGCGAATGGCAGTTACCATCTTCCTTCGAATTCTAAACATCCTTATCCCGACGAGGGCATAAGACCTTGGGTGGCTATAAAACAATACACACACCCTTCCAACAGTACCCTACACTACGATGACCTCTGTCACAGGGTTGCTGCCTCGTTAGAATTCCTTCCTCACGCAACAGCATCTCAAACCACTCTGCCCTTCAAAATCGCGCCGGCCACAAGCAAAATAGTCGAGCTCTCGTCAGTATACACGTTCTTTATTACGCGTACCCCTATTCGAAATTGGCCGACTCCCTGTCTTCTACGAATCGCACGGACTCTACGAAACTGCACTTTCATACGCAAAAGTAAATCGGTCACGCTATTCTATGTACAGCAGATATACGGAGAAGTGTAACTTCGTAAAAAGTGTATCTCTCCCTACCATCTGAAAACTCGTGTCGTCACAATAGCGAAATACATGGAAGACAATGGCTTTGCTCTAAGTCCCGCTAAGACATCCCTGATGGTTTTTTCCCGTCAAAAATCTATGACCTCTCCCTTTCGTATCCACATACAAGGCCACTGCATCCGACCCTCCGCGGAGGTCGTCTTCCTTGGAGTTACCCTGGATCAGCATCTTACCTGGGGCCCCCACATTGCCTCTCTGACTAAAATAGCTAATAGATCTGTTGCCCTCATAAAGTTCTTAACCACACAAACAACTTTCACCACCAAAAACTTTGTCACACTTGTGAGCTCACTAATCAGATCCCGATTGACGTACGGGCACCAAGTCTTCTTCACTGCCTCAGCCTCCAACTGGTCTCAACTTGAAACAACCGAACTTAGAGCCCTTAAGGCAGCGCTTTCCCTTCCTTCTCACGCCGTCAGCCAGCTGGTTTACCAGCTGTGCGGCTGGCTTCCTCTTTAGGACAAGTGCCGCGAGTTGGCTGCGGGCTTCGAGGCCCGCGCCTTTTCCTCCGGCGGCGACGTCATGGATGTCCTTGGAGCTGACTACCACCTCACCTCCTCCTCCTCACGTGAACGGGTCAAACGAAACCCACTCATTACCCGAAAAACTTACTCACTCGCCTCTTATACGCATGCGCTCTGGCAGAGCATCTCTACAGACCCATCAGATGTTGAGACCCTGCCAGTCCCTTGCTTCCCACCATGGGAACTTGTTCCCCCTGTCATCGACACTGAAATTAGCACCCTTGGCAGCAAAGATAACCACTCACTCTTGTTGGCTCAGCGAGCCAAGGAAAAGATACATTCACTCTCACACTCACTACTTCCGATTTACACCGACGGTTCTGTCCATGCGGATGGACACGTCGGCTGTGCCTTCACCATTCCCCCATGGGATATTACCAAATCCTTCACCCTTCGACAAGGTGTAAGCATTTTCACAGCTGAAATGTACGCAATATACATGGCTCTTTCCTTTGTCAGTGACCTGCCGTCATTCCCATCAGGTGTAGCTATTTACACTGATTCTAAGTCAGCTTTGCAGGCCCTCGATACTGGAACACCAAACAGAGAAACACTTCAAATAGAGATTCGTCTGCTCTCCCATCAGATTCACACCCGTGGCTGTCCTGTTAGTCTGATCTGGATCCCCTCACACACTAATATTAAGGGCAATGACATGGCAGACCGGGCGGCCTTCGAGGCAGCTCTCTCGTGGATGCCCATTCAACTGCCTTTTGCTCTCTCTGAACTAAAAAACAAACTCCGAGCCTCATCTATATCCATCCGCTCTAAAAACATGAGACGTTATTGCCGTCTGCGCGGCCTCCTCTTCCTCGCTGTCGGGCGGGGGCACGTCCCCCCCCCCCTCCCGCGCAGGAACCAGGGAGTCCTCAGTCGCATCCTGACTGTTAGCGTTTACTCGAAGTTCATGAACCCCATCTGCCCATGTGGCAAAGATCTAAATTGGTTACACCTTTTCGGGACCTGCTCTCCCCTATATCCATACTTTGCGCCTTCAGTTACCCCCCGATACACACCCTGCTCTTTTGCTGTCTCCTTCTATCTCTAGGAAACTGATTGTATAAAACAACTTATTATCTCTTTTTATCCTTAAACTCTTCTTTTCACGTTTTGCTTCAGCGTTTTTCTCTGCTGGCGAAACCCTTTTTTTTATATATAATTAAAAAACTTTTTGGCTAAATTTGTAAAAATCTTTTGTTTATCAAGGTCCTGGAAAGGTTTTTAAACTTTTTAAATCAATTTTTATCCCATTATAATAAAGTATCGAAATCGTTTTCTTTTAACCGGGAACCCTTCCCCGTGTCGACTTTTTATCACTAAACTTTAATCTCCCCTTCCCACCCACCCCCCCCCCCCCCCCTCAGGGTGTGTCACGCGCCGGCTACCATACATTTTTTTTAACTGTACATAAACCCGTGTTTTGCGTAAGTTAGTTGCTACTGTTCGTTTAGCTGTCAATTCCGAGCAAGAGTGTACGCATAAATGATATAGAGAGAGGGAACCGGCTTAGGCCTGGCCGACCGTTTGCTGAGCATGTTCACTATTCTAGAAAGTTACAACGGGTATTATACTGTAGTGATAGAGGTCAGTCAGTCAGAAAGCGTCAGAGAAGACGGATGTCCGCACTGAGGGTAGGACTAGGCGTATATCTATGTGTTTGGTATCCTTAGTAAGCAGTAGTGGAAACTATTGGATCCCCTGCAAAGCCATTTTCAGTAGCCCTGATTTGGATGCCCTGTGACCCGGAGGAGTGCGGCGGAGACTGAAGGACGCCTCAACTTGTGTTGTCTTGTCTTGTGTTGTCTACGTGCCAGTTGGGGTCTTATCACCAGTGGAGGTAAATACCCATGTTTTTCTTTAGTGGCGTGCTGCATTCTCTGGTGTATGGATGTGTAGATAGGTAAGCCTATAGAATGTAATATTTTTCACCATTATGTTGGGTCGTCGTTTTGGGGTAAACACGTTCATAGGGGGAATTTTATTCTGTTATTTTATGATGGATTTTTCTTATTATTATCATTTATTTAATAGTAAATAAATTATTGAATACAGTATAATCGTTTTGTTAAACGAAGGGAGATAATTATTCTGTACATATACATTGCTTTCATTATTTTCGCAAGGGAGATAATTTGTCAGTATATTATCAGTATTTTTAAAAGGAAATTTAATAAGTATTTTAGTAGAGGAATGACTGCATTTAAAATGAAATATAAATTGAATGGAAGTATTTTTTATTGCTATATCATTAAAGGTTTGATTGTGGTTAGTATCTAAACAATTGTTGAATTTCATCTTTTATGTATTTTCATAAGGCATGATGTCAATAGTAAAGATTTGTGCTGGAGTATCTGAGTCGAAGGCAAAAGTAAACAATTTGGAGAGAGTGTAGTCAAGATTGTGTACGCTGAAAGACCTTTAATAATCATGAATCGGAACAAGTATGAACAATGAAACATAGATATTGATAGAGTTTTTGTGTTACGATTTTATTCATGATGACGTTTGTGCGCGGAAAACAGTGAAGACAACACGATGGTGACAGTTTTGGCAAATATAATCGTATTGGCAAATGTTAGGATATCTGACTGTATTTTCAGTGCACTGATGCCGGTGATGATGATGATTGTTTTGAACATCTGCCGGGACGATCTGAGCGGCTGAGGTCGAACTGATTCTGGTTCCGGTCCGACTTGGGTTGGACGCTGAGAGGTCTGGTCAGCTACGCGGGAGCCACCCAGCCGAGTTACCTTCCCCCTGTACTGAGGACCGTGCGCGGTTCAGATGGGAACCGTGTGAGGGCTGCCTATGCGCTGCTGTGTCTTCAGGGGTGGTAATTCTGTATCGTCTACAGGAAGGTCGACGTCAAGGAGTGTTTCATTTCGGTTTGAAAAGGAAATCTGAAAAAAAAAGAACTTAAACGACTTTGAGTAATAGGTTATGAAAGTATAACAAGAAAGGCCTTAATATGCGCATATTTTTTTCAGAGTTTTGAACAGAGCGAATATAGAAACAGGTTTTCATAAATCGGTTTGTTAATTTTCATTTCATCATTGCATTTGTAAATATCATTTGTTTATCGTTAAATATGTTGTGTATGCTTGTAAGTGTGAGTGAGGGAAGTGTGTGCTGTTAGAGGGACGGGTGGGTAGTTAGTACGTTTGGGGAATAAAAGAGTTTCGTTAATTTACCACTGGTGTTTGTGTTCTTATTTAGTGTGTGGGTGGGGTGTGCTCGGGTCGTATGGACTAACAATGTTCGCGGGATTCTGACTTACGTCAGCGTCACGTGACATTAATTGGTGGCAGCGGTGGGATAGAATAAGATTAGGGGGAGGTAACTGTTTAGGTAATTAGGTAGTGTAGTGGGATTTGTGTAGTTGTGTACCAGTGGTCGTGTTTGTACGTGTCTGTGTACGAATGTGTTCTAGCGGGCGGTTGGCGGGAGTGGGAGTGTGTTGCACTGAGGGCCACGGCCAGAGAGTGCGGCACGCGTGAACGGAGGGGGGCGTGAGTGTTTGCCTCCTGCCATTTAGGTACCAAGTGGTAGGAACCCTCTGGCTCTTGTCGTTGTCTGTCTAGTTATCATTCGTTGTCTAGTCCTAATCGTTTTCTGTTTTTTGTTGGGCAGGTGTCCTGACGGGAACCCTCGTCACCGCCGGGTCGTCGGGCATTCGTGTCAGGGATGCCGCCAAAGAAGGAATTACGACCAACTCGGACGGGGCGTGGCGCCACCGCGGGGCCCAGCGCTGAGTCCGCGGGAAGCGAACCGGGGGACGAGTCCCAAGGCGAGGAAGGAGCCATTTTGGCTACCCCATCAGGGAAGAAAACCACAGTGAGTACGCTTACTCATACCCCTGGTGCGACAGGTCTGACTCTTAATAATAATAATAATAACGTAAATTTATATAGCGCAGTTTCCTGAACAATGCCCAGGCTCACTGTGCTTCACAATTAAAACTTAATTTAAGAAATATATAACACATTATACGTAAAACTTAACACTTAAAAATGAAGTCATAACAATAATACAAGTGACAGAGCCATGCATAGCACAATAAAAGCAATCAAAACATATCTGCGGCATACACTAAAATCATTGACTTAATTTAAGAAATATGTTTCACATTATACGTAAAAACTTCACACTTAAAAATGAAGTCATAACAATAATACAGGAGCAGTGACAAAGCCATGCATAGCACAATAAAAACAATCAGGACACATCTGCGGCATACACTAAAATCATTGACAATGACAATACATGTATACAAAACAATGATAAGTTAAAAATCAGGCATGGATAGCACATATCGAACATCAGTCAAAACAGTCATTATCCCAAAGAGCCGCACAGGGTCAGAAAATAAAATGTAATCAGTCAGAGTAGTATTGTCGGAACAGATGTGTTTTAAGTGCTCGCTTGAAGGCTTGTGTGGTTGGAATAAGTCGAATATGTGCTGGTAAAGTGTTCCATTGTTTCGGGGCAGAATAAGCAAATGCTCTCGCTCCGTAGGATTTCGTGCGGATTCTAGGGATGCACAGGGTGCGCGAGTCAGCAGAGGAGCGCAACTGGCGGGAAGGAGTATAGACCGAGAGTAGTTGAGATAAATTTGAGGGACAGGAATCAGAAAAGAAATTGTGACAAAGAACAGATAATTTATAGTCAATTCTGGCTTGTACTGGGAGCCAGTGTAGTTTATGGAGTAATGGAGTGATATGATCTCGCTTTTTGGCCTTAAGGACTAGTCTTGCAGCAGAGTTTTGAACTTTCTGTAATTTACTTACAATCTGATTTGGGCTTCCTGACAGAAGAGAATTACAGTAGTCTAGTCTGGAAAGCACAAGAGCGCAGACTAAGGTTTTGGTGGCTTCAACCGTCAAATAACAACGGATGGAACTGATCTGACGTATAGCGGCGTAAGCTGACCGACAGACTTGAGTAACGTGAGTATCTAGCGACATGTCGTCGGACATAAAGTATCCAAGGTTTCTTGCAGATGAGGAGAAAGTAACATCTGAACTTCCAACACGAAAACTATTTGGGAGGGAAGAAGTGTATGATGCTTTCTTATTGCTTATCATCAGGGCTTCGGTTTTATCGTCGTTTAGTTTTAATTTATTCTGCGTCATCCATGCCCTTACATCAGAAATGCAATTCAGCACGGTCTGGACAGAAGCATCTATCTCAGTTGGTGGACTCGACTTATAGAGCTGAGTGTCATCGGCAAAAGCCTCATTACTGATTCCATGTTTATCGATCAGCGAGAGTAAAGGCTTCGTATACATTACGAACAAAACTGGGCCAAGGACCGAACCCTGTGGAACTCCAAATACCATGTCTGCTTTGTCGGAAACATAGTCACCAATTACAACTGATTGCGTGCGATCGGACAGATAAGATCTGAACCAAGCCAAAACAGAACCCTATCCTATCCTATCCTATCCTGTCCCATAACCCGAAGGTCGTAGGGGCACCACAGATGATCGCTTAACCAGCATACTCCATCTTTCTCTGTCCTCAGCAGCCCTCATGGCTTCGCTCAGTGTCAAACCAGTCCATTCTCGAATGTTGTCCTCCCACCTCTTTTTCGGTCTCCCCCTTCTTCTACCTCCTTGCACTGTGCCTTGCAGAATGGTCTTTGCAAGGCCTGATGATCTGGTGACGTGGCCATACCATCGGAGTTTCCGTTTCTTCACCACTGTGAGCAGGTCATCGTGTTGTCCAATGGCTTGTGTGATGGTCTGTCGGACTTCAACGTTGGTGATGTGTTGGGTATAGGAAATGCACAGAAGTCTTCTGTAACACCTCATCTCCATGCTTTGTATTCTTCGTTGGAGATCTGCTGTGAGGGTCCATGCTTCGCAAGCATATAGGAAGATGGAGATGACCAGAGAGCGCAGCAGTCTTACTTTGGAATGTAGACTGATGGTTCTGTCTTTCCAAATGGGCTTCAACCTTGTCAGGGCAGCAGTTGTTTGTGCGATCCTGGAGAGGACTTCCTGTCGAGACCCATTGTCTGACACAATGGCTCCTAAATATTTGAAGCTGTGCACTGTGTTGAGGGATTGGCCTTGGACTTTGATGTCCGTGTTGATGCCATTGGTGTTGTTGGTCATCATTTTGGTCTTCTCTGCACTTATTTCCATTCCATAAGCTCTGGAGGTGGTGTCAAGCCTCTGTACAAGCTGTTCAAGTTCTTGTTCCTCTCCAGCCAATCCATCAATATCATCCGCAAAACGAAGATTGGAGATTGCTCTGCCCCCTATGCTGACTGTGCCTTCGTGATCTGCAAGAGCATCTGACATGATGCGCTCTAGGAAGATGTTGAAGAGTGTTGGAGAAAGTAGGCATCCTTGACGCACACCGATTGTTGTCCTGAACCAGTTCCCGATGACGCTGTTATGGAGGACTGCACTGGTAGCCTTGTCATACAGGCTTTTGATGACTTCTATAATTTTAGGGCTGATGTTGTACACTTTCATGGTTGCCCATAGAGCTGCATGCCAGACTCGGTCAAATGCCTTCTTGAAGTCTATGAACACATGATATAGATGTTGTTGGTGCTGTAGGTATTTCTCACAGATTATTCTGAGGTTGAAAATCTGTTCAGTGGTACTTCGCCCTGCCATGAATCCTGCCTGTTCTTCAGCTATGATTTGTTCAGCTTGTTCAGCTTGTGGTTTCAACCTGTTGAGTATTATTTTCAGGAGGACCTTGCTGGGATGGCTGATGAGGCTGATGGTGCGGTAATTTTCACACTCCTGAAGGTTACCTTTTTTGGGAAGAGTGATGACAAGCGACTGGGTCCATGGTGTAGGCCATTCCCCACTCTGCCAGATCTTGTTACAGATAATGGTGAGAGCATCAGTCATCGCTTCTCCTCCTGCTTGTAGCAGTTCCGCTGGTATGTTGTCCACTCCCGCTGACTTCCCTTTCTTCAGCGATTGCACTGCTGCCTCAACTTCTTCCCGGAGAATTGGGAGGATTTCTTCTTCTTCTCTGCTCTCGGGACATGCTAGAACTGATGGGTCTCCATTTGGTGTATGGTTGTAAAGGTCAGAGCAGTACTCTGTCCATCTGTCCAAGACTTCTTGTTCTTCTGTAAGGCAAATGCCAGACTTGCTTTGGATAGTGGAGACTTTGGGCTGTTTAACACTTGTCAGCCGCTTCACAGTCTGGTAGGCCTTCTTGCTGTTGTTCTTGTTCAGATTGTTCTCTATTTCCTGGCATTGATCTTCTATCCAGTTCTCCTTTGCTGTGCGCATGCCTTTTCGGATGTCATTGTTGATTTTTCGGTAGACATCAGCTCCCTGTGAGGTGTTCTTTTTCTTTTTTAACTCTCTTCGTTTATCACACAGATCCAAAAGTTCAGGTGTGATCCACGGCTTCTTCTTTGGTCATCTACTTCGCCTGCCCCCAAAATAAGCAGTGGTGCAAATTTCCCTCCAATTGTGGCCTGAAATATTTTTGCCACCTCCGGGTCTTGCAGTTTGTCCAGGTCGAACTTCAGCCTAGTGCACTTTGCTGTATTTATTCTCTTCAAATGGAGCCGGAAAGACATCATCACGAGATCGTGGTCACTTCCAATGTCTGCTCCTGGAAAAGTGCGTGTCCTGCCAATGTTGATGCTTGATCTGAAGCGTTTCTTGACCATGATGTAGTCGATCTGGTTGTGATGTTCCCCGCCGGGACTGTGCCATGTCCATCGTCTGGATTTTTTGTGGAGACCAAGCGTGTTTGCCAGTACCAGATTGTTGTATCTGGCAAACTCCAATAGCCTCAGACCCCTGTCATTTGTCTCGTTGTTGCAGTGGGGTCCGCATGTGTCTCCCCAGTTGTGGTGCGCATCTTGGCCAACCTTGGCATTCCAGTCGCCTTGCACTATGACTATGTCCTTCTTCGGCACTTGGTCAAGGACCGCCTGTATATTTGCATAAAAATCCTCCACTTCGCTGTCTTCATAGTCTGATGTTGGGGCATAGGCCTGGATGATGGTAATGTTGAAAGGGGTTGCTCTCAGACGGATGGTAATGAGTCTACTGGAGACTGGGCGGCAACCCATGACAGTGGCTAGAATGTTCTTGTGGACCAAGAATCCAACGCCGTGTTCGTGCCTGTCATCTCTACCGCTGAAATAGAGCTTGTGGCCTTTGTCAGTCGTTGTTTCACCTAGGCCTTTCCAGCGCAGTTCGCTGATACCTAGAACGTTCCATCGATAGTGGTCCAGCTCGTGGGCCAGTTCTTCTAATTTTCCTTCCGCAGTTAGGGTCCTGACATTCCAGGTTCCTATGACGATGTTGTTTCTCGTGCGGATCTTGCTAATTTGTCCATCAGTAGCATACTTTTCACCTCCGTCCTGGTGGCCAACGGAAGGCGCGGTCCTTGTGTAGCCGGGCGACGACCGATCCGGCATGGAATTAGTGGATAGCCTCATCATGTGTTGTGTCTTGGGCAAAAAAAGACCTGGCAGGGCCCAATCCTCTCCAGGCTGTTGGCCACAGCCGAAATCCACGAATACAGTGTGGCTCGCCTTGGCCCTGAGCACGTGGTCGTTGAACCTGTAGTAACGTGAGGTTCCTCCGCCCTGGCCGGTGACTTCTGTGTAGAAGACTTTCGCCCAGTGATGCCGTGCTAACATCACCCCTGTTAGTCGCCTCTTACGACACGCCGGGAAACGTTGGGTCTATTCTATTTGCCCGAACCCACAGAACCAGAAATGAAAAAATGATTTTCAAGTGTTTTGAATAAAACTTCGTGATCGACGGTATCAAATGCAGCAGATAGATCCAGTAATGTCAACAACGAGACTTTGCCTCTGTCCAGAGCGAGAAGAATGTCATTTGTAACTTTAAGTAATGCTGACTCAGTGCTGTGAAATGGGCGATATGCAGACTGATGTGGGCTAAGCAAAATGTTAGAGTTTAAATGGGCAAACAGTTGACTCAAGACAATCTTTTCTATGACTTTTGACAAAAATGACAGATTGGATACAGGTCTATAATTTTTAAGGCTGTTTTTATCAAGACCAGACTTTTTGAGTAAAGGCTTAACTAGAGCAGTTTTACATGACATAGGTACAGTTGCAGTGGGCAAAGATTCATTCACAATGAGTGTTATGGTTGGGAGAAGTGGATCCAAACAATCAAGCAACAGAGGAGTGGGCATGGGATCAAGGAAACAGGTGGTAGGTTTTGATTTCATAATAACATTTTTGACTTCTTGAACAGTGACGGGCTGAAACACATCAAAACGTGAAGCATCACAGACAGCAATGGACTCATCAAGTGACAAAAATGTGCCATCACGATCAAGGTCACTGCGGATATCAGCAACTTTCTTAATAAAATAATTACAAAAAATGTCTGGCAGCTGACATAAAGGATGCGTGGTAGGAAGGACACTGTTCCTCTCTTTACCTCTAAGGTGATCACAGACACCAAACAGCTGCCTACTAGTTACACTGTTTAAGATCTTGTTGCTAAAATAGGCAGACTTTGCGCTATGTACTATCTGTGTCACGCGTCTCTTGGCAACATTATAGATCTGCTTGAATACAGTCAGACCACTCTTCAACCACCTCCTCTCAGCCTGATGTCTTTGTCGCTTAGCCTCCCGGAGATCCTCCCTGATACTCGTATACCACGGCTCCAACCGATCAACCCTGACCTTGCGACGGGTGACGGGAGCGTGTCTATCTAGCACAGCACTCAGTGTGGCGTCCAGCTGTTCCATAGAAGGGCAGAGGTCTGGAGACACCTCCACACTGAGGTCGCGCTTAAAGGCCTCTCTGTCCATAGCGCGCATATTACGAACTTTCCTGTAAGCAGGAGGGGCAGGAGGAGCTACAACACTGAGGTCACAGACCACACAAAAATGGTCAGAGGCAAGCTCCTGAGTGACGGTGGTCGACTGAACAATATCGTCTTTAGGACGGTGCATAACCCAATCAATTATATTACCTTTATTATTAGTTGGCTGATTAACAGATTGTGAAGCGGGGAAAGAGAGGAGGCCTACGTAACCGCTTACGCCGTCGGCGACACAGGCTCCCATTACCGACTATTGTTCTCGGCAACGCCCAGTCTCTAAACAACAAAGTTGACGAGCTGGAAGCGTGCTGCAGGTACCTGAATGAGTTCCGAGACGCAAATATCATCTGCTTTTCAGAGACATGGCTACACGAGTGGAAAGCAGACCCACAGATCCCCAACTTCACTGTCTACAGGCGTGACAGAACATTGGAGGACACAGGCAAAACACGAGGTGGGGGAGTTTGTGTTTTTGTCAACTCTCAGTGGTGCACTAACGTTACCGTGAAAGAAGATTTGTGCCACGAAGACATTGAACTGATCACTGTAGCCCTTAGGCCATTCTACCTGCCGAGGGAATTCAATCAGCTGCTTGTGACTATCATCTATGTCCACCCTCGTGCCAACGTCAAATCAGCAACCTCAATTCTCTGCAATGTCATCAACCGATTGTCCGCCTCATCCCCGGACGCCCCATCCCTCATCCTGGGTGATTTCAACAGCATGCGCGTCAAACGTGCTCTCCCCACCTTTTATCAGTATGTCACCTGTACGACCTGTGGTGACAACACCATCGACTTGTGCTGGGGCAACATCAAGGATGCCTACAAATCAAGCCCCCTCCCCAACCTTGGCCGCTCCATACACAACATGGTGCAGCTGCTCCCCACCTACAAACAGAAGGTCAAGCGCATCAAGCCCATCGTCCGCACCATCAAAGTGTGGAGCCAGGAGTCAACAGATGCACTGAACGGCTGCTTTGAGTGCACCGACTGGGACACTATCTGCCCCCCTGACGGCTCCCTCGACGTAGCTGCTGACACAGTCTCCAGCTACATCAACTTCTGTGTCGACAGCGTGCTGAAGACCAAGGAGATCAAGACCTACTCCAACTCCAAACCGTGGATTACTCCAGAACTGAAACAGCTGCTGAAAGATCGACAAGCCGCCTTCAAGGAGGGGGACCGGCCTCGAGTGAAACAGCTCCAGCGCAGACTCGATGGAAAGATCCGAGCGGAGAAGAAGAGGTACGCCAAGAAGGTAGAAGACAACCTGCAAAAGTGCGACTCGCGTCAGTATTGGAGGAACATCTCCACCATCACAGGCTACAAGCAGAAGAGTGGCACCCTCCAATCTGACGACGAGTTGAAGCTAGCAGATGAGTTAAATATCTTCTACTCCCGCTTCGATGTGCACAACTTCCATCGTGAACAGCAAGAGGCCCTCTCCAGGGCGCGCGAGCGATCTGGCGAACGCATCACTGTCAGTGCTGTCGAAGTCCAGACCATCTTCAGTGGTCTGAATCCCAGGAGTGCTGCTGGTCCGGACAACGTGACCGGCAAGACGCTCAAGCAGTGCAGTGAGGCACTTGCCCCAGTGTTTGCCCGCCTGTTCCAGCGCTCCTTTGAAGAAGGTCACGTCCCCTTGCCCTGGCGCACCTCCACCATCATCCCTGTCCCCAAGAAGAAAAACCCCTCCCAGTTGAACGACTACCGCCCCGTGGCCCTCACCTCCATCCCCATGAAGTGTGCAGAGAGGATTGCGCTCAAGCGTCTTCAGAGTGACACAGCACCGCACCAAGACCCGCTGCAGTTTGCGTACTGTCGAGGCCGCAACACTGAAGACGCCATCTTGACCCTGCTGCACCACCTGTACGAGCACCTGGAAGGTCCTGGCACCTACGCCCGCATCCTCTTTGTGGATTTCTCGAGTGCCTTCAACACTCTACAGCCACACCTCCTGACAGAAAAGCTGCTAGAGATGGAAGTGAATCCCTCTCTCATCCGCTGGATCCACAGCTTCATGACTGAGCGACCCCAGCAAGTCAGGGTGGGAAGTACGCTGTCCTCGGTCTCAGTGACAAACACTGGGGCGCCCCAAGGGTGCGTGCTCTCCCCCGCCCTCTTCACCACCTACACCGCCGCCTGCCGCACCGCCGACCCCTGCAACGTCCAGATCAAGTTTGCGGACGACACTTCCCTCACTGGCCTCATCAAGTCCGATGAAGTGTCGTACCGCGCCGCTGTGGCTGAGCTGGTCGCCTGGTGTGACAGGCATTACCTACAACTCAACATCTCCAAGACAGAGGAGATGGTCATCGACTTCCGCCGGCAGCCCCAGGCCCTCGGACCCCTCGTCATCAAGGGGGAGGATGTGCGCACAGTCAGCACCTACAAGTACCTGGGCACAGTCATCGATGACAAGCTGGATTGGTCCCCTAACATCGATGTCTGCACCAAGAAGGTTAACCAGCGCCTCTTCTTCCTACGCAAGCTCCGACAATTCAAGGTCAGCAGCACCATCCTGAAAATGTTCTACCAGTCTGTGGTAGAAAGCACACTGCTCTACAACCAGCTGTGCTACTACAATGGGGCCAACGAAACCGACACAGAGAGGCTGGACCGCATCATCTCCACTGCTGAGCGGCTGCTTGGCAACGAGGTACGACCCCTGCGCCAGGCCTACGACACCGCGGCTGTGAAGAAGATCCGCCGGATCCTGCAGGACGAGACCCATCCGCTCCATGCAGTGGTCTCAGCTGCTGAGTCCAAGCGCCGCCCTGGCCGCTTCCTGTCCATGCGCTGCCGCACCAGCCGCTACCTGAACTCCTTCCTACCGTCCGCCATCCGCCTCGTCACCAAAGCCAGCCCCGAATGCTGACCAGAAGAGACTTTGGAGAGAGAGAGAGAGAGAGAGAGAGAGAGAGAGAGAGAGAGAGAGAGAGAGAGAGAGAGAGAGAGACAGAGAGAGAGTGCACTAAGTCAAGTGCCACAGAAAAACAGTATTATGACGGTGTGGTGTGGTGTGGTGTGGTGTGGTGTGGTGTGTGTTTGTGTGTGTGTGTGGGTGTGTGTGTGTGTGTGTGTGTGCGCGCGCGCAGTGTAGCAGAGATACGCAGACTGACCCGGAAACCTATAGTCATAGAGCCATGGATACTACATCAGTGCATAGAGCAGTTGATTGACTACGTATTCCTGTGACATTGTGCGTGCATGTGTGTGTGGGCGTGTGTGTGTGGGTGTGTGAGTGTGTGTACGCAAATGTGATGCACACATAGTAATGTGTATGTGAGTGGCTGTTTCTTAATTAAGTGGTTCATAATCATACGTGACCCTGATCCGTGATTTTATTAGCAATGTTAAATCTAGTCATATGTTTTTGAAGTAACAACAGTTTACTGATGTATTCGTTGCGGAATGTCTCTATTTGTAATTAGTCATGTGTATACACCATTTAATTTGCTCAGCAGCCTATTGTTGTTAGGCCTACTTATTTTCTTATAATGTATGTAAAACCAAGGGAAACAACAATGTTGACATAGCATTGACAGTGGAAGTGTGTAATGTGTAACCCTAGAACGACTAGTGTAACTACAGTGAGCCCCATAAATGTATTAAGGGTGTGTGTGGGATGAGTTTGTGTGTGGATAAGAATGAATGTGCAAGGATTAGCATGGTCATGAGAAAGCGTGAATGATTGAGAAAATGGCAGTAACAGTCTTGAGATTTTTTAGTATTCTTATGCATTAAGGTGTTCTAATATCCGCTACCGTTTCTTTATTGTATACATGTACGCTAACCTTTGTGTTGTCTTCTTAATATGTCAACAGTTACTGTGCATCACACACAAATATCCTTGTGCAAATGGGGACAATAAAGATTCGTTATTCGTTATTCGTTATTCGTTATTCGAAAGACTGAACATGTTCAAAAAACTGATCATTTTGACCATACTGGAGAGATGTGGTTCATTATAATGAAAGTTTACATCTCCAACAACAACAAACGAGCCAGCCAAGTTATTACAATGATCAAGCATTTCAGGAAATTCTTGGAAAAAAACAACATCTGTAAGCTTATTTTTCTTGCTGGGATAAGTACGGTACAAACAAAAGAAGTTAATTGATTGCCTAGATGGTACTGAAAGTGTCACTTGAACAACTTCAAAAGAGGAATGACTGAAGGAGAAAGTGGACGTGAAACCCAGGTGACTGGTCAGAGTATCTCTGTAAACAACGGCGAGGCTTCCACCAAAATGCAAGCGAGGGAAGGACTTAACAGTAAATCCGGATGGTGCCAGATCGGCACACTTTCCCTCATCACCTTTCACACGAAACCAGGTTTCCTGAATAAACATTATATCTATCTGTCTGTCTTTGATAAATTCGCACACTGCTGTGCGCTTTTCAGCTGGGCCAAGAGACTGAGCATTGAACGTGGCAATGCGTAAATGTTTATCAGCGTGCATGGACAGCGGAGGGCGGCGAGCAATGTAAACAAGGTTGTTGTGGTTTACACCACGTGGAGTAGGCATATCACACGGCACCGTCTTGTCAGCAGTCCATGGCTGCGAGTCACCAAACACGCCGTCTTCTTCATCATAATAGGGTGTACACGGTCGATCATTTGTAACAACGAGAATTATGCGTCTCTGCTTTCTTCTACCACCACGCCTTGTTCGTTTACGTGGCAAGTCACGGCCGATACCCAATTCTCTCAAGCGAATCACAAGGTCAGGGGTCAACCGCGCAGCATTCATTGATAAAAGTTGAGCGCGTGGGTAGTGTAGTACAATTCGCTCACCTGTAGTAGGGTCAAAGTCGTGACCTCGCTGCAACGGCACTTGCAAGGCAGGTGAAAAGGAACATGGCCGACACTGAACACAGTTTATGGAACAAAGCTTAGCGAGGACGAAAATCCAAAATACCAACAACCTGATGTATGGAGGAACACAAATCGTAGTCCGACAGAAACACCAATCCTTGGGATACATCCCTGACACGATGACGACACAAAACACTTGGATAAAACGGGTAAAACTACAATAAAACGTCAGGAGACAGAACACTCGACCTGTGAGGCGTGTGACCGTGACCCAGGTCTTAGTGATAACCCGGAAATTAAGGAGGGGTTAGGAACTAGGGTAAGCCCGCATGAGCACATCAAACAGTTAGGGGAGAGTTTAGGCCTCACTGGTGCAGCATTAGCGCAGTTTGTGATAGCCGAGGTCAGGCGTAAGGGAGAGCAGGAGGTTGCTGAGCGTCTCTTGGAACGTAGGTTAGCTGCAGAACGGGAAGCTCGTCGGGATGAATAAGCAGTGGCCGAACGTAGAATAGCTGCAGAGAGGGAAGCTGCAGAGCGTAAACTGGCCGCAGAACGAGAAGCTCGTCAGGAGGAGTTAGCAGCTGCAGAGCGTAGACTGGCCGCAGAACGGGAAGCTCGTCAGGAGGAATTAGCAGCCGCCGAGCGAAGGCTGAAGTTTCAGATAGCTGCGTCAGAGAAGAAATCCGAAGCGGATAGGAAAGCGTCAGAGGCGAGTAAGTCCTTTTCATTAAAGATGAAGCCGCTAGACGACAAAGAGGATGTCGAAGCCTACCTACAGATGTACGAAAGGGTAGCCGTGACGCAAGGTTGGCCGAAGGAGGTGTGGGGGGTACGTTTAGCTCCGTTGTTACAGGGAGAGGCCCGTGACACCTATCTCAGGTTAACTGTTGAGCAGAGCAAGGATTTCGGGGTGGTAAGGGGGGCCTTGCTTAAGAGGTTTAGGCGAGACGCCGAGTACTACCGCCGTCAGTTTCGAGAGGCTAAGAAAGAACCTGCAGAAACTTTTCCTCAGCTGTATGTTAGGCTAAGGACCGCAGTAACGCGCTGGTTTGCTTTAGCTGACAAAAACATCGAAGACGTTGCAGTAGTGTTAGACATGTTTCTGGCCGAGCAACTGTATGGGGTCATGAACCCGGAATTGGAGATGACTGTTAGGGAAAAACGCCCGAAGAATGGGGAGGAAGCAGCAGAGCTGGCACAGCTCCATCTCGATGCTAAGAGGGCTGTTACACGTCCACCTATGGGAGGTCCTTTCAAGTTCAAAAGGGATAAACAACCTTACAGAGGTACAGAAACCAAGGTAGAAACCAGAGGGGAACAGTCTAGTTCGGGGAAGAAGCCGGAAGAACGGCTGTGTTTCAAATGTCACAAACCAGGAAATGTAGCCCGGAATTGTCAGAATAAAGTAGCCGTCAACCAAGTGACAATAGCTCCCGAAACGTCAACCACGATGACAGGGCCGGTAACTGTAGGGGTGAAAACCATAGTACCTTTTGACCCCTGGAGTAAGGGATTAGCCCAAGGGAGAGAAGTCCGCATTATGCGAGATACAGGTGCCGACATGGGCGCGATTGCAGCGAAGTGGGTGCAGCCAGAACAGTTATCAGGGAGGCATGTTGACGTCAATCCCGTAGACCACAGCAAATCGGCTAAGTATCCTACTGCTTGGGTTGAGCTAGATTCGCCGTTTGAAAGGGGGAAAATCGAACTCATAGTGGTTGAGCACATGGGACCAGACGTTATACTTGGTAATTGGGTGACTTTCGCTGACGGGCAACGTAGCCCAGTGACCGTAGACGCTAGTGAGTGCGCCATGGCAGCAGCTGTCCAGACTAGAGCGCAGGCAAAGAGAGAAAAGAAGGGGGAGGGTCCTTTGAAGTTGAGCAAGCAGGTCGATCTTGATGTGACACCTTCTCAATTGATAGAGAGGCAAACCCAAGACGAGACATTGGCCAGAGCACGTAAGCTTGCAGATGAAGGTAGGGCCATCACCTCAGGAAAGGGACTGGTAGAGTTCTGTAGAAAGAAGGGTATTCTCTACCGAATGTACGCAAAAGGTGGAAGTCAGATGTCACAGTTGGTAGTACCAAAGCAGCTGAGAGAGACGGTAGTCAGACTAGCGCATGATCCGCCGATGGGAGGACATTTGGGGGGGAAGAAGACCCGAGAGAGGATATGGGGGACCTTTTATTGCCCCGGTTTGTGCAGTCAAGTCAGACGGTACTGCGAGTCATGTGAGCAGTGTCAGAGGGTAGTGCCGAGGGGAAGGGTGCCCCGAGTTCCTATGCAGCACTTACCGTTGGTAGAAGAACCATTCCAAAGAGTAGCAGTAGATATAGTGGGCCCCATCACACCAGCGTCCGACAGGGGAAACCGGTTCATTTTGGTGACAGTGGACTATGCTTCTAGGTATCCCGATGCCGTTCCTTTGAAGAGGATAGATGCGGAAAGGGTGGCCGAAGCACTTTGGGAGATCTGGTCCAGAGTAGGTATCCCGAGGGAGGTACTCACAGACCAAGGGTCACAGTTCACTTCTCAGGTTATGAAGGAAGTCAACAGGCTACTCTGTATTCAGGGCCATTGTACAACACCATATCATCCGCATTCGAATGGACTAGTAGAGAGATTCAATGGTACTTTGGTGGCCATGTTAAAGAAATTAGCGTCAGAAAAACCAAAGAGCTGGGATAGGTATATTCCCGCACTCCTGTTTGCATACAGGGAAGTACCCCAAGAATCAACAGGTTTCTCGCCGTTCGAATTGTTGTATGGGAAGACAGTCCGGGGACCGATGTCCGTGCTGCGAGATCTGTGGACTAAGGAGCAGATGGAAGAAAACATACGAGATGCTAGCCAGTATGTTGTAGATCTACGGAATCGCATCGAGGAAACGTGCAGGTTAGCCCGGGACAATCTGAAAGCAGCATCGAAGAAGCAGAAACAACATTTTGACGGAAAGGCTAAGCAGCGTTGTTTCATAGCAGGCGACAGGGTGTTGTTATTGCTACCCGTAAAGCACAACAAACTGGAGATGTCGTGGCAGGGACCATTTGAGGTGATAGAACGTGTGGGCCAGTGTGATTATCGTGTACGTGTGGGCAGCAAGACTAAGCTCTATCATGCCAACCTGCTTAAGAAGTTCCAGGAACGAGTTGCGTTGTCCACAGTGGTAGTGGAGGAAAGGGATGAGGATGAAGAGGAAGAGATGTCAGGGCTGAGAGGGGATGTACCAACAGTCCCGTTAAAAGCGTCCGAGGGTCCAGCAGACATACACTTAGATCCCAACTGTCCCGAGATCCATCTCGAGCTGAGAACTTTGGCTAGTCAGTACAGTGATATTCTCACAGATTTTCCGTTAAGAACCAGCCTGGACACGTGCGAAATTCGCCTGGTGGATGAAATACCTGTGAGGACAAAACAGTATCCATTACCTCATTCACAGCTGGAAGTTGTTAAGACTGAAGTCGAAACTATGATGGAAATGGGGGTAATAGAGAGAGCAAATTCGCCATACAGCTCGCCGATCGTACTGGTCAGAAAGAAGGATGGGACTATCAGGTTTTGTGTGGATTTCAGGAAGCTGAATCAGAAAGTCATATTCGATGCCGAGCCGATGCCAGACATCGAGTATTTGTTTTCACGTCTAGCAAAGGCAAGATATCTTAGCAAGCTGGATTTGGCAAAAGGATATTGGCAAGTACCCATGCTTGAAAGTGACAAAGCCAAAACAGCATTTACCACACCAGCAGGCCAATTCCAGTGGAACGTGATGCCATTTGGACTGAAAACAGCCGGGGCAATCTTTTCGAGAATGATGAGGAAGCTTCTGGAACCGTTGCATTTGTCAGAAGTGAGTAACTTCATGGATGACGTCATGATAGCGTCTGAGACTAAGAAGCGCCATCTACAGTGCATAGCCATGATCTTCTGTAGGTTGAGAGAGGTTCAGTTGGCAGCCAGACCTACGAAGTGTTACCTAGGTTTCAAACAGCTAGAGTATCTTGGACACACTGTAGGGAACGGTCAGATCAGTCCTGAGGAAGACAAGATGCAACGCATCAGAGATGCGCCGAGACCGCAGACAAAAAGACAGGTTAGGTCATGTTTGGGGTTGGTGGGCTATTATAGGAAGTTTGTCCCAAACTTTGCAGCCATAGCCTCTCCATTGACAGACTTGACAAAAGGGGGTAAAGCAGGGTCAGTGACGTGGTCCTATGCGTGTGAGACAGCTTTCGAAACGCTGAAGGCCAGGTTGTGTTCGGGTCCTGTGTGCTCGCTGCCTGACTTTGATCGTCCGTTCGTCCTGCAGACAGATGCGTCAGAGGGAGGAGTAGGGGCGATGTTAGGTCAAGACAAGGGTAGTGGGTTGCAACCGATTGCATGCGCCAGTAAGAAACTGTCAAAAGCGGAACGGAATTACTCTACCATAGAAAAGGAATGCCTAGCCATAGTTTGGGGTGTTCAGAAGTTTAGACAGTATCTTTATGGCAGAACCTTTGTGGTACAAACCGATCACAGACCGCTGCAGTATTTACAGCAGGCGAAGACCACTAGCAGTAGGCTAATGAGATGGGCGCTACAGTTACAACCGTTCTCCATCCGAATAGAGAACATCCCAGGAAAGGAAAATGTACCAGCCGATTTTCTTAGCAGGAACATTTAGACAGAATGTACATCACTTGAAGGGAATAAAAGAAAAATAGTCAGGTAGCCAGAAGATAATCAAACCCGGGTGTTTGATCTGGGGGGGAGGTGTGTCACGCTCCGGCTACCATACATTTTTTTTAACTGTACATAAACCCGTGTTTTGCGTAAGTTAGTTGCTACTGTTCGTTTAGCTGTCAATTCCGAGCAAGAGTGTACGCATAAATGATATAGAGAGAGGGAACCGGCTTAGGCCTGGCCGACCGTTTGCTGAGCATGTTCACTATTCTAGAAAGTTACAACGGGTATTATACTGTAGTGATAGAGGTCAGTCAGTCAGAAAGCGTCAGAGAAGACGGATGTCCGCACTGAGGGTAGGACTAGGCGTATATCTATGTGTTTGATATCCTTAGTAAGCAGTAGTGGAAACTCTATTGGATCCCCTGCAAAGCCATTTTCAGTAGCCCTGATTTGGATGCCCTGTGACCCGGAGGAGTGCGGCGGAGACTGAAGGACGCCTCAACTTGTGTTGTCTTGTCTTGTGTTGTCTACGTGCCAGTTGGGGTCTTATCACCAGTGGAGGTAAATACCCATGTTTTTCTTTAGTGGCGTGCTGCATTCTCTGGTGTATGGATGTGTAGATAGGTAAGCCTATAGAATGTAATATTTTTCACCATTATGTTGGGTCATCGTTTTGGGGTAAACACGTTCATAGGGGGAATTTCATTCTGTTATTTTATGATGGATTTTTCTTATTATTATCATTTATTTAATAGTAAATAAATTATTGAATACAGTATAATCGTTTTGTTAAACGAAGGGAGATAATTATTCTGTACATATACATTGCTTTCATTGTTTTCGCAAGGGAGATAATTTGTCAGTATATTATCAGTATTTTTAAAAGGAAATTTAATAAGTATTTTAGTAGAGGAATGACTGCATTTAAAATGAAATATAAATTGAATGGAAATATTTTTCATTGCTATATCATTAAAGGTTTGATTGTGGTTAGTATCTAAACAATTGTTGAATTTCATCTTTTATGTATTTTCATAAGGCATGATGTCAATAGTAAAGATTTGTGCTGGAGTATCTGAGTCGAAGGCAAAAGTAAACAATTTGGAGAGAGTGTAGTCAAGATTGTGTACGCTGAAAGACCTTTAATAATCATGAATCGGAACAAGTATGAACAATGAAACATAGACATTGATAGAGTTTTTGTGTTACGATTTTATTCATGATGACGTTTGTGCGCGGAAAACAGTGAAGACAACACGATGGTGACAGTTTTGGCAAATATAATCGTGTTGGCAAATGTTAGGAAATCTGACTGTATTTTCAGTGCACTGATGCCGGTGATGATGATGATTGTTTTGAACATCTGCCGGGACGATCTGAGCGGCTGAGGTCGAACTGATTCTGGTTCCGGTCCGACTTGGGTTGGACGCTGAGAGGTCTGGTCAGCTACGCGGGAGCCACCCAGCCGAGTTACCTTCCCCCTGTACTGAGGACCGTGCGCGGTTCAGGTGGAAACCGTGTGAGGGCTGCCTATGCGCTGCTGTGTCTTCAGGGGTGGTAATTCTGTATCGTCTACAGGAAGGTCGACGTCAAGGAGTGTTTCATTTCGGTTTGAAAAGGAAATCTGAAAAAAAAGAACTTAAACGACTTTGAGTAATAGGTTATGAAAGTATAACAAGAAAGGCCTTAATATGCGCATATTTTTTTCAGAGTTTTGAACAGAGCGAATATAGAAACAGGTTTTCATAAATCGGTTTGTTAATTTTCATTTCATCATTGCATTTGTAAATATCATTTGTTTATTGTTAAATATGTTGTGTATGCTTGTGAGTGTGAGTGAGGGAAGTGTGTGCTGTTAGAGGGACGGGTGGGTAGTTAGTACGTTTGGGGAATAAAAGAGTTTCGTTAATTTACCACTGGTGTTTGTGTTCTTATTTAGTGTGTGGGTGGGGTGTGCTCGGGTCGTATGGACTAACAATGTTCGCGGGATTCTGACTTACGTCAGCGTCACGTGACAGGGTGGATTTATTCGCCGTTGCCCCTCCTCGTCCAGACACCACTGGAGGCGGACCTGGTCCGCCTCCAAACTTATTATAAAGAGATGATTCTGGTCAATTTTTTGTCCTTAACAGAAATTTACTAGGACGTAAAGCTTCGCTTTTCTCGCAGAGGTGTTTGCTGAGTAAGTCCCCTATACGCTGATGTGTCCGGGGACGTTAATCTACCTGAACTGAACTGAAATTTGCTAAGCATCGTCCCCTCTACGCTTATGTGTCCGGTGACGTTAATCTATTTTAACTAACTAACTTTGCTAAGCTAGAGGGGCCGGGTAGCTCAGTTGGTAGAGCGTCTCACTAGTAACCGAAAGGTACCGGGTTCGAATCCCGGATTGGCTAATGTGTGACCATATTATTTTCCCCTTACCATCAACTGGTTCGCTGGTGTCAGAATAATGTGACCAGTAGTCGCCAATACGCTTCGGTGTCGTGTGACTATAATCTACAGTTACATTTGCTGAGCTGTTTTTCCTCCGGCACTGCCTTTGCGCTGTGTGGCCTTGCCTTAATATGATGTTGGCCTTGCCTTAATATGTTCTTTAAATGAAAACAAACTTTCAACGGTCATTTAGGGACTGGCATTGTGGAGAGAGAGGGAGAGAGAAAGAGAGAGGGAGGGAGAGAAAGAGAGGGAAAGAGAGAGAGAGGGAATGTGTGAATGAGACTTCTTCACCCTCAGTCTACCTCCTCCATACTAACAACCATCCCTCCTACCAACACATTTTTTTTAAAAAGCATCAAAGACGACCCTACCCATCCTCTGTCAACTCTACTTGAGACTCTGCCTTCAGGGAGGAGTCTTTGTAGTTTAAAGTGCCAAACTGTTTCCCTTCTAGTTTCCATCCGATTGCAGTGACCTTGATCAGTGCCAATATTGTAAAAAAAAAAATTCGCTGATGCCTTTGCTGGGTGTTCCTGATAGCGAAGGGAGTAAGTTGGTCAATTGTTTGTTTAACTGTTAGGTTGGTTGTTGGTTTGATTGTTAGGTTGGTGTTTGACTGCATTACATGTGTGGTTGTAGTATGATTTTTCTGAAAATGCTCGATTTTAACTTTTAAGTAATACTGACAATGGGTGTGTGTGGGCGCGCGCGCGTGTTTGTGTGTGCGTGTGTGTGTGTGTGTGTGTGTGTGTGTGTGTTTGATCTATGAAGTTTAGTGCCTATATTTTTAATTGCTTGGTGTTTAATTGTATTGTACAGTCTCTTATTGTGCGAGTGCTTGTGTGACAGTATGCGTGTGAGCGCTTTGAGCACACCTTTTAGCTTGCTGTTACACTCCGTTTGAAGTTGGTGTTTTTTATCAGTATCTGATTCAGCCCCGATGCTTGAATTCCTGATAGGGTGTAACTCAGATTCGTTTATCCACGCAGCCCGCTCAAGCAGCATACAAGTCACAAAGTCGACGTATGAAGTTTTCCACTTTTATTCAGCACACATCAACAACTGCATACAATTCTCAATTCAACTCAACAACTTTCACAGCAACTTTCCAAATCACTATCAACAACTTTACTATCTCTCAACAGCAACTCGGCACACGATTAAATAACCTCTCTCTTTTCTCGAACAATTTGGTACACGGTAGAAATGACGCACTGCCACCAATCGAACTAAAGATCGTCATCACTGGCTTACGTCATACACATTTCCTCTACTTCCGGGAACATTCACGACCTTCGATATCCATCGGGAAATTTCTATCGACAGATCACGAAAATTCTTCAATAATATCGACCAACGAAAATTATCAACGTTATACAAAACCACTCCTAACAACAATGCAAACTCAAATCAAAGGTAAATAAACTCCAGTATTGAATACTTTGCAAAACGAAACGATTAGATCTATCGTGCGCGCTTCCGACGTACTTTCGTTCGCGTTTCAACGTAACACTTGCAATTGTGCTTTATAAAATAAATTATTAATATTGTTGTTAAAACGTCAGAAAGCCATCCGACTTTATCAGTTGGTCACAAGATCAGACTGTATCAGTTGGTCATCAGACTTTATCAGTTGGTTATCAGACTTTATCTCATCAGACTTTATCAGGTGCTCATAAGACTTTATCAGTTGGTTACACGATCAGTCTTGTTTGGGAGATAACACGGTTCTTCAGCAGTTTACGCAAGTACAGAGGTCATTGGTTATGCAAGGTTAGAGGGTGAAGAAAACCGCGCCCGTGTGCGAAGACTATAGCGTCTCTCTAGATTACATCTCTCTCTCTCTCTCTCTCTCTCTCTCTCTCTCTCTCTCTCTCTCTCTCTCTCTCTCTCTCTCTCTCTCTCTCTCTCTCTCTCTCTCTCTCTCTCTCTCTCTCTCTCTGCAAACTACAATGGATTGCATCCCTCTCTGCAAACTACAATGGATTGCATCCCTCTCTCTGCAAACTACAATGGATTACGTCCCTCTCTCTGCAAACTACAATGGATTCAGCATGAAAAATTCATGCAATATATTTTGGGATCCGTTACATGTCTTTGAAATAGTTCCCCCTCTCCTCTCCCTCCCTACCCAGCCAACAAAAAAAAGGAAAAGGACCAAACACTTGATGGAAGTAAACTTTGCACTTCTCAGTGACATGCGCAGTTCAGATAACTAACAAAGCATTTACTTTCATGTTCCAAATAGACATGCCAATTTGCTAGTGCAAATGCTTGAATACACCAACAATAAAACAAAAAAAACAACTTTGACATATAGGAAACATGCAAATGCTTTAAATTTATGACTGCACTAATTTGGCGAACATGACTGGAAAATAAGCTTATTGCACGTTTGGAAAGCTGTTTTTGTAAAGCGTTCAGCCTACTGCTGTCATAAGTCTATTGTGCATTAAGCTTAAATTTCATTCCTCAACGCCAATTAAGTGCAAGGGTGAATAAAGTATTTGCATTCTAAATGTCAATGTTTTTCTTGTACGTTTTCAAGCATCAATTACTGCAAACAAATCTGCGTGTCTATTTCAACAGTATAAGTAATATTAAGGCTTGCTTTTATAGCTGACTGTATTGTAGTTAGCAGAGAGGGACACTACCAACAGAGACGCTCTATCTAGATAGGGGTGCCTGTGAAAAAGAAAAAAAAAAGCCTATCTCTCTTCCACATACAACGCGGTCACTGACCTACTTCACGTAAAGCCGTTCGCATACTTGTCAACCGTCGGACATCGAAATCCTTTAAACGGGTATGAAACGAATTGAAAACGCCTTCAGCATTGGGGAAAAGTGCTGGTGCAGCAGGCCTCTGTTTTACCCACAGCTTACACGCACCGGCGTTGGAGAGACTATTCCCCGTTGATCCTTGCCTGGCCGTTGAAGCATGTCATTCAGGCTTAAAGCTTTCGCTTATCTCCTGTTTTATATTCTGAGGACTGAAAAATGTGTCCCCCCTGTGGCACTTGTGGCCAAATCCCATTCCTGCACTGGCCTAGGAGCGCGACGGACCGTACGTTTTTGTGGGACGAGCTTTCTGAGGGGCAGCCGCGGCTTTCTTTAATTGTCGCGGGTTCCAAACTTCCCGCGCGGGTCAACTCTTTTCTTTTTTTTTATTGTTCAGACCCGGTTATATTGTTACCAGTTCGATCCTCAGCCCGAGCTAAGTTTGGTTAGTGTTGATGTGACTGAGTGTTAGCCTTGGTCACCATTGTGTGCAGGCCTGCTGACCATTTCCCCGACGTTGGTTTAGGCTGACCTCGGACCACAGCGCTCACGCTTCAACAGCTCCGAACCTTCGGTTAACTTTACCTATTAAAACTCGGTTTTATCACGGGTTCGAATCCACTGGATTAACCTTCTGTAAAAACTCAGTGAAGTTTTGAAAGTTCAAACCTCATATTCAGATCTACCGGTTAGCTCTTTCTTTTTTTTTTTCAGACTCGGATTTTGAGGTCCACAGCACTAAAGTTAGACTGGGTTCGAACCCACTGGGTTAACTTTCTGTGCAAACTCGGTGAAGTGTTGCAAATTCAAATCTCTACCCACATTCAAATCTGCTGGGTTGATTGTTGTGTTTTGCTAAGACTCAGTTTAGGAATTGAAAGTTTAGGATCTCAATCCTGGGCAACAATTTTGTGCAGATTTACAGGGGCAAAGGGGTTAGGGGGCATCTTTGATATATAAGTCCATAAAGCTGCATGTCAGTGCTGACCTCCCTCACGGGTTGACTTAGTGTGATAACCCGCGTTCGTGTCCCATAACGGGTTAACTGTGTGTGCCGACCCGAACAGCATCAGTTGATAACCACTGGTCCAAGTCCTGCTCGGGTTAACTGTGTGTGCCAACCCGATTGAAATACGAGTGCGCTTTGAGTCGCTTTTGTCAGTGAGGAAATGCACTTAACAAGCTTCCCATAAAACGTGCTTTGAGTCGCTTTTGCCGGTGAGGGCTGCACTGTGCAAGCCTCAAGGCGTGGAATTACTTTCTGACGTATGTGTTGACTGGGACGTTGACGATCTTTAAACTGGTGAGTGTCTTATTTCTTAATTTGTGTTGATCACAGTAGGCCTGTGTTACATTCAGATCTACTATGTAGTTACTACACACAAGAGTTACATTTTGATCTACTGTGTAATTACTATACACCACAGTTACATTTAGATCTACTGTGTAATTACTACGCACCACAGTTACATTAAGATCTACTGTTTAATTACTATACACCACAGTTACATTTATATCTACTGTGTAATTACTATACTCCACAGTTACATTTAGATCTACTGTGTAATTACTATACACCACAGTTGAATTCAGATCTACTGTGTAATTACTATACACCACAGTTACATTTAGATCTACTGTGTAATTACTGCACACCACAGTTACATTTAGATCTACTGTGTAATTACTATACACCACAGTTACATTTAGATCTACTGTGTAATTACTACACACCACAGTTACATTTAAATCTACTGTGTAATTACTATACACCACAGTTACATTTAGATCTACTGTGTAATTACTGCACACCACAGTTACATTTAAATCTACTGTATAATTACAACAAAACACTGTTACATTTAGATCTACTGTGTAGCTCACACACACCATAGTAGAGAGGGAGGAAAAGACAACTCAACGCCAATCCATCACCACTTATAATATTTTATCATTAAAAGTACCTTTTTAGAGCCCCTCTTAATAATGAAAAGAGAAGACCAGAACGGTGGAATGTAACTGTTATTTCTAATAGTGAAAAGAGAAGACCAGAATGGCGGAATGTTACTGTTATTTCTAATAGTGAAAAGAGAAGACCAGAATGGTGGAATGTAACTGTTATTTCTAATAGTGAAAAGAGAAGACCAGAATGGTGGAATGTTACTGTTATTTCTAATAATCAACCCTTCCCATCCCTAACACCTTCTTAAAACTTAAAATAAGTTTGAAAATCACAGCAATGATGTAGCATTATTTACTTTCTGTTTATGCTATAGGGGACACCCACTTGGGAGATGCTCTTCTGTTTAGAAGTTAGAAAAAGTGGAGCTAAATAAGAGGTGAAGGTCAGTGCTTGTTTTTAACATCTATATACAAACATTTTGTAAGTTGTGTTAAACATATACACACACATGCACACATGCACGCACACCCTCACACACAAGGAATACACATTTATATGGTATATATGTACATGTCTCACAATAATAAAACATTGCAGCAGACGACGCTTTGTCGTATGCTAGAGAGAGAGAAGAGAAGGCCTACCATATGTTTATATCCCTGGGTTACATAGATCTCAAGGTCGCACAGAAAACTGCAATCGCCTACTAGCAGAGAGACTGTTTACTTATCAGTATTCGAAGGAGTTGTTTACCGATACTACTAATACAGAATGGGTAACTAGACTACCTCTGTTTTGAGATAAATGAATTCTGACACTCAAACAACAGGGTTAAACCATTTGAAGCTATTAGACTTAAACAGATCAATACGCATAAGCTAGGTGAAGGTTGCCATGATTTAAATTTGTTAAATACAAAAGTAAGATATTTATATCAGCTGGGGTTGTGGAGGGTAGGGGGGGGGATTGACAATGACATCAAAAAAAGAGCTACCGATCCTGTGTGGTCACTAAGTATTTTCGAAGTTGACAGAGCGATGTCAACCTATCCACCAGTCTATTATTTAAGACAAAAAGTGATCACATAACAACGCAAAGAAAATTTGTAAAAGAAAATTACAGATAGTTTCTGTGACGTGGGGTTTTTTAGTTGTTGGGTTCTGCACAATGGATTGCTGTAACCCTCATGCTTTATTCTATGGGAACCGCTAGTGAGTCACCCGGTGAATTACTTTAATACATTTTATTTATTTAGCTCGGTCTGTGTTAAGGCTGGGGTACAGAAATAGATAGAAAAATGGTAAATGATCACTGTCACACTAGCTTTCACACGGCTATGAATCATATGTAGTCCAGCCACTTGATAACAGTTAAAATCACACATTTATTTCTTCTACTCTATACAAGATCTTCGATGTACTAATCTACCTTAAAAAATCATAAGTCACTGCAAATGATTCGATCGCTGATAGTCTAGGCAGCTGTTATTTTTTCATAGGGCACTGGCTACTAGCGTTCTTGAAGATTGGACTACTGTGGTCCTCTTTACTATAGTTTCTGAAGAGTGGACTACTGTGGTCCTTTTGCTATCAGTTTTAGTGCACTGTTTCCTAGGCACTTAACTTTCGTGTAGCAGGTTTGAAGCCTTCGTTGAGGTAGCTTCTCGTACACGCTGGGTCGTCGTGTAGTTTGGTTCCTTGACACCCTGTATTGTCTTGGAGACTGTTTTCCAGGGTTGCTCTCTCAGTCCTGTGCTGTAGAGGCTAAACAGCCAACTTCAGTTACTGCTTCTCTTGGAAGGTTGTCTGGTTGGGCCCACGCTATATCTCGCCTGCTCGTCTGTAACATATGAGACGAAATTCTGCACAACCCTGAATAATAGGTCTGTGCAGAGCGTCTCACTGAAAGCCAAAGTAGCCCTCAGTGATAGCTGCACATCTCTATACATAAGCGACGAACATTCTGCTAAGTCGGTGGTCCATTGGAATCTCAACTCTAATTTCCTATACATACATAAATATAAATCGTGGCTAACTATACGCATACAGAATTAATAATATTATAAACATTCAATGGTACAGCCACTGGTCTGTAAACATACATATAGGTTCACCAACAGTGGTTCCGTCAGGTATATAACATGGCGTCAAAACCGGTCGTGCTTAACACGTGTTCGGCTTCTCCACGTGGTAAGGCAAATTCGGATTAACAATTCCAATCTATGCATAGCAAATTCCACAAACATAATTTCAACAATAATATAAATATATCACGATGAAACATAAGTATGTTCATTTACCTGTTTGACAAAGTCAGGCCCGTGGCTACTTGATTGAATTCTAACATTCTCAAGTCCTGCTTCCTGGTCTATTCAGGAGAGATCTTACTGCTAACTGTGTAGCTGGTTACTGCTCCTCGTTACAAACTCAACTCCCGTTCTATCGTTCTATTTGAATCAGCCAGACCTGGTTGAATCCATTTTAAACTGTGTTCCCATTGGCTGGTAATCGACTCGCCTAATGTAACTACGATGATATCATTGCCTGCCGATTCAACACACACAGTGCTGACGTCACTACACTGTCTGCGTCAAACTCGCTGTGTGTGTACCTCCCTATACTCGTATCGTCTGCTCTATACTATATTAACTTTCTAAGGTTAACTGACTATACAAGCAAAATCGTACATAAGGCAGGGTAAAACTAGTCATGTTGCGACAGTTTCTGATGATATTGAGCCATTAAAACTTCATATTTAATAAAGAATAAAACTGACGGACAAATTAAGGAGCTTGGACAATTTTATGAAGGAATGGATTCCACATTTTGGAAATGTTAGAAGATGAACGCTGGCAAATCTTTTTCGAATGCAGACTCCATGAACCAGATATTTATATTTATAATGGCTTCCCTGAACAATAAGAAATTGATTAAGTTTACATATTTGTATGCAAAAGAGACTTCAAAAGAGTTGTTAATAAAGTTACAGAGAAGGAGTATAATGAAGGATGCAACTTGAACTCATACACTTATTACTTTGATTGTTTATAGTCAAGATTTATTAGGCAAAGTCCGTAAAATGAACCCTTATGTATTTTTAAAACAAACTGTGATTATGGGTCTGATTGCGACTGTGATCATGAATGTCCGTTTGACTGCATCTCCTGTTGCAATTGTGATGGTTATAAAGCTTAGAGTTAAGTTTAGTTTTCTTTAATTAATTTTTTAAAATTCTATTTAGGATTTTGATTCAGTTTAAAAATGACGGACACAAAAAAGTCCTACACCCTCTCTTATGTTTAATGATGTTTTTAAGACCTTAACTCTTAAAATTTTTGAAAGTCAAAATGTTCTTAAATTTATTAAGGATAACTACAAGTTTGTGGAGGATGGCTTTATTTCTATTAAACCACCAGTGAAGATAGGTACAAGCGCTCAGGTGACTTTTGTTAAACCAGAAAATTCTGAAGAAACGTTGACTGTTGTTTCTTCTCCACAAAAATTGAAGTGTTAAAATGGCAGATTTAAACAATTCTTATAATGTCATTTTAATTCAAAAGTTTGAAGACAGTGTAGAACGAGCCCAGCTCAAAGGTTCTGGATGGACAGAAGGAATTTGAGAATCGCTAGAACTACATATTACAAAGTACAAACCCATTAAAGGAAAGTCTTATAACCTATCCTATCCTATTCCATAACTCGAAGGTCATTGTGGCACCACAGATGATCGTTTAACCTGCGTACTCCATCTTTCTCTGCCCTCAGCAACCCTCATGGCTTCGCTCAAGCGAGTCCTTTTTTGAATGTTGTCCTCCCATCTCTTTTTCTGTCTCCCTCTTCTTCTGCCTCCTTGCATATCTTATATCCCTCTCTCTAAAGAAATTTGATACAAGAAGGCTGCATTAAATATTAAAAACACAGACGACATGTTTTTAATGTGTTGTGTATTGGCTAACAATGGGTAAAACGGAAAAACATCCCTGAAGTGCCCATTTAATACGGGAGTATTTACAGACCCCCGGCCAAATAAAAAGTGGCAATTTTTCACTGTCCATTTTAGCAGTATGATTGCTCTGGTGGTTCTGTGTTGAATTAAGTCCCTATCCCTTGTTCCCAGGGATGGTTATCCCCGTCTGCTATATTGCCAAAGGTGGGTGTAGACGTTAAACCTTAATGTTCAGACCCCCGTGTCTCAACGACGATTATGTGACAGTAGCCTAAACTTCCGCGATGGGCATGTGTAAAAAACCAATTACCCACATCTCCATTAAAATCATGACAACTGTCACAGTTCTGCTTATAATGTACTGAAATTTCACTACTTTGTAACTTAATGGATAATTTCTGCATATATTGACCCAATTTGGCACGTTCATGTTTGTAAATAAAATTATAATTAAACCACAAAGTTTTCATTTGACATTAGCGGCAATGACACTACTACAGACGTGCGTGTCCTCCATCCGTCAGTTAAGCCGTATTATTTATTGTTCTTGTACAGCGCTTTTCAAGCTTAAGAGCTGCTCAAGGCGCTGGACGGTTTAGAAACTAAATGAAGCTGCTGGAGGCGCCTACTTGCTAACTTGTGCGCCTCGATTGACGCCCCGAACAACTGAGCACCAGCCTGGTCAACGGGGGTTTGGAGAGAGCGGTCCTAGTGCTTGCTGGTTGTATTTGTGTTGCCGGCACATGTCTATCTAGGACATGAGCGTCAGGATCTTTAAAGTCTGTATCGTAGTGTGCGTGAGTGCATAGACTAGACCTCGGTTTATACACTCATCCGAAGAAGTAGTCGCTGCTTGCCTGGGTAGCAGGGTGATGTTATTTAGTCGACACCCCAGGTCGTGAACCTTGACATGTGGAAGCACTGGCAATGCTATCGCCATATTGGCACTTGGCCATCGCTCAACACTCGATGCTACCTTGGTTTGGCCATGGATTTAACCATTGAGCCATCGCGCCATCCCGCAAAACAGATGAGCGTTCTATTTCTCCTCGGCACACTTCCATAGCGTTGAGATCGTCGTTCATCGCTGATCATCCCGTGTCATAGCTGTTGACAGGATTTCAATGCCCGACCGTTGATCACTCACATTAAACAATATTTCAACTGTAGCGCTGAGCATTCACCGATATAAGGACCAACGAGATGTTGGCACCTAACCTAATTGGACCATGTGATACTCCCTTATAAGGACCAACGACCTGTTGGCACCTAACCTTAATGGACCAAGTGATACACCCATATAAGGACCAACGACATGTTGGCACCTAACCTAACTGGACCATGTGATAATGATATTAATATGTTCGCCTCTCTGTAGCAGACTACTACGTGGAGGTCCTTATGGGTCCCGAACCCACCCTCAACACCCCTTGCTACTCAACCCACACACTCCCAGCCGTCGCTTTACTCAATCCGGTTTGCTTTAAACCTCTTAACTTTAACCCCCACTGCCCCACTCCCTCCAAACTGTCCTCTAAGTCCACCCATCCTTTACCTTATGTTGTAACTGAAAGAGTTTGTTGACAGAGGACTGCCATTGCCTTTGGCGGGACCACTTGTTCTTACTTCCACATAGCGAAGTTGCCAAGGAACGCCGGTACCCGGATCTTTAGTAGCATTTGCTGAAGTCGTTCCTATCTGTGCAATGTCTCTATATCTCTGTCTGTCTCTCTGTCTGTCCAGTTCTCCGATCCATTCTAACATTAATTAATAATAGCGCGCATCGCCATTCCATGGAAAACAACTCAGTGCGCTTTTGTCACTACATGCAGATGAATCTTGTATTCTTTACTTTGTGACGACACGAATGCATCTCTCTGTCTGTCTGTCTGTCTGTCTGTCTCTCACTCTTTCTCTCTCTGTCTGTGTGTCTGTTTGTCTGTCTGTCCAATAATTTGGCGTTGGTCACACGCCTTCGCTTTCATGCTGGGTACTATATCATTTAATGGCGTTGGCACACATTTCAACAGTCGGTCCTTGAATGCCTAGGTAAGACGTTTAATGGCTAACTGGGAATGCACCTTTCAAGCTGCAGAAGATTTAAGTCGTCTTTTTTTTTAGATGGTTTTCCCACTCTGCCATATCGCCAATGGCGGGTTTGGATGTTGGACGTCAAATGTTCATTGATGTTGACGAGAAGTAGAACGCTCCTCTATCTGAGGACATTTCACATAAGTCAGTGTTGACTCAACTGTGACTGAGTACCTACTCTCTTAAGGGTGGGGAAGGTAAAGCAGCGAGGGAGAGAGATGGACATCACCCTCATTACGCTGGCCCAAGATAACTGTGATCTCCAACATCACGCTCCCCTACGGCCACAAGGCTATGGGACCACCTTTACCTTTACCACCTTTACCAGTGTTCAAGAAGCTTTTCATCGTTGATCCTCCTCTGATGGTGAAAAGGTGTAGGACAGTCCTTAGTGTCAGCACGGACCGTGAAGACGAATCATGATAATGTATTGTTGTCAATGGAGTAATAGTTCAATGACCATTTGACCTCCTGCCTTTTTCCAATCACTGTGCGTGCGTGTGTGTTTAGTGTGCCTACGTTTGTCTTCCGGTCGTCAAGTGTGCGTGCGTGGGTGTGTGTGTGTGTGGGTGCGCGTGTGGATGTGTGTGTCTTTGTCTTATGACACTTTTGCCGACAAATTCGTAGTTACACACCCGCATACCGCCGACGTGCGTATTTCTGCCGACGTCGGCACAACGAAAGAGGCATTTCTAGGGACTCAGGGGACATAATTTCACCCTAGCACGTTAAAAAAACACGTGGTTACAAATTGTCGGCAGAAGTCTATACACAGCCTTCCGTGTGTATAATCTTGAACATCGAGTGTGTATCCCGCAAACTTTTGTGGTCGTGAGTTTCACGGGATGTGACTACGTTCACCTGACGTCACTTCACTTCCGCCTCTCTCTCTCCTTGGCCGCGTGAGATTTTATGTAAGCATTATGAATAGGTTCATGAATTTACTATTATTATTCTTATTATTATTATTCTTATTATTATTATTATTATTATTATTATTATTATTATTATTATTATTTTATTTTTTCATTATTATTTTTTTTTTAATTTATTTTTTTTATTTCTTTTTATTTACATTTTTATTATTATTTTTTTTTTTTTTTTATGCGGGGGGGGGGGGGGGGGGGGGGGGGGGCTTGGAGGCCAAACTTCAACTTTCTGTAAGACGCAAAATGACATTTATAAGTACTTCGTTCCTCACAGGTGAAGTTGAAAGTTCCACTTTTTTTTTTTAAATTTGTTTCTTAATGTTAACTAATTGTTATAAGGGAATGTATGTTGTTAAAAGTGCATGTGTATGTCAGTAGTATGATGATTTTTATGGTTTGATAATGTGAAAAATATCTATGATGTGCGCATGGTAGATTTAGTAAATTGTTTATGTTACATCAAAACAACTTATGTTAATCTGATGAATAAAAATTGATACAACAACAACATTATTTTACATGGCTTCACACATGTTTTATTGACTACTGACTGTTATTGTAGTTAATATGTGCTGCAAAATGTAAGGAGGCTGGTAATTTTCTCTGCAGAGGGAATAAATTGCTAATGAAATTAGTTTGGTTTTCGTTTTCTTGTAGATCTAGTTCGTGACTACGTTGCGAAACTGCTCTGCCAATCAACATGGTGACTGTACAGATTGTGTTTGATTTCCTGAAGAAAAAGTAAGCATCTTTTTCTTTATCAATTGATTTCATTGTATAACTAAGAATATGAGAAGTTCATTAGAATAAGAAGTGTACAGGACTGTGATTTACTTGGACTTTTGTCTAAAGTTTTAAGTCTTGCCTCTCAAAATGAAAAAAAGATTATAAGTTGATTATTTTTTGCTTGTTTTTCCTTTCTTTTGTTTAAAATTCATATTTTGCATACAATATGAAACCACTCAACCTGAATGGCTGGAATCCTGGAAATAAACAAACAATTCTCGAATTCTTTTAGTGGATTTGTCTGTGTATTAAAAAAAATCTGATTATTATCTGTTACACTCAGTTTGATGTTGGTGTTTTCTATCAGTATCTGATTCAGCCCCGATGCTTGAATTCCTGATAGGGTGTAACTCAGATTCGTTTATTCACACAGCCCGTCCAAACAGCGTACAAGTCACAAAGTCGACGTATGAAGTTTTCCACTTTTATTCAGCACACATCAACAACTGCATACAGTTCTCAACTCAACTCAACAACTTTCACAGCAACTCTCCAAATCACTATCAACAACTTTTTTTTCTCAACAACAATTCGGCACACGATTAAATAACCTCTCTCTTTTCTGGAACAATTGGGTACATGGTAGAAATGACGTACTGCCACCAATCGAATAAAAGATCGTCATCACTGACTTACGTCAATACATATTTTTATATCTTCCAGAACGACCTCTTGCTTCGACATGTATCGGGAAGTTTCTATCAAGAGTAAACACGCATATCCAGAAGATTCTCAAATAATATCGACTAACGCAAATTATCAACGTTATACAAAGCCTCTCCTAACAACAATGCAAACTCAAATCAAAGGTAAATAAACTCCATTATTGAATACTTTGCAAAACGAAACGATTAGATCTATCGCGCGCGTTTCCGACATACTTTCGTACTCGTTTCAACGTAACATAACCCCCCACTCAAGAAGAAATTTACCCAATTTCTTTCAACAACGTTGAAACGTAATTCACAAACAATGTACAGAATTAAGACTTATTTCAGCCTGTCTGAACACTATCAACGTTCTCAGTTCATTCACACAGAGTCAATGGTTTTCATCTTCAAATCTGTCTGGATATTGTCAATGTTCACAGTTCATTCACACAGAGTCAAAGTTTCTCATCTGCAAGTCTTTCTGGATACTGTCAATGTTCACAGATCATTTACACAGAGTCAATGTTTTTCCATCCGCAATTCTATCTGGGTATTGTCAATGTTCACAGTTCATTTACCCAATCAACGTTTTTCATTTTCAAGTCTGTCATTACCAATATTCTTAGTTCGTCCACACAGTCAATGTTCCTTCGTTCGCAAGGAATCGACGCCCTCGTCAGTTGCGGTCGTCATCGGCCCAGGGTCAAAGACGATGATCACGTGGGCTTCCCTGGAATCAGTGCGTCCTCCGTTGTCTCCTTCTTCCATCGGATGTCCGACGCAGTCGACGTTGTCAGCTCCCAGAATGCATTCGCTGGGTCTCACGGCCGGGTTGGCTTCTGCGGGACGGTGGAACAGCTCCCTCAAGGTCTGCAGATGCTCTTTCCAGGTCTGGGTGTGGACTTCATGTTCGACCAAAGTCGTAGAGCCTGGGACATCGCTGAAGCTATGGGGAAATTCGCCCATAAGGTCCTTGAGCTCCAACTTTTGACCTTCCGTCAAGCTCGGTCCTAGCTTAACATCATTGATGCCTTCTTTGCTGTGGAAGTTTCCCAGTTCCAACAGTTCTTCGCTGTCAAAGCTGTTGTCGGTCACAGCTGCTGTGGCTGCGTGCACAGTCTCTGATGGCCTTTCCACGTACAGCTTAAGGAGGTTGGCGTGGTATATCTTGGAATGCTGGCCGACCTTCACCTTGTAGTCGTTGATCCCCACCACGGTCTCCACTTCGTACGGGCCTTTCCACTGCATCAGCAACTTATTGTGGTCGGTAGGTAGCAGCACCAGCACTTTGTTGCCAGGTTTAAACTTCCTGTTCACAGCCCTACGGTCATAGTAGTGCTTTCCACAGTCCTGGGACTTCTTCAGGTTTTCTCTGGCTATCTCGAGAGTCTGCTCCAGCTTCTCCCGTAGCTCAAACACGTACTGGTAGCTGTTCTTCACCTCTGGGGTGTCTACTTCTTTCGTCCACAGTTCTTTTAGGATGTGCATCGGCCCTCGGATGGTTCTTCCGTACAGCAGCTCGAACGGAGAAAAGCCGGTGGACTCCTGCGGTACTTCTCTGTAGGCGAAAAGTAAGGCGTTGATATAACGATGCCATTGTCTGGGCTGCTCGCTGCACAGTTTCTTCAGGGTGGACTTCAGCGTAGCATTGAACTTTTCGACAAGCCCGTTGCACATTGGATGGTAGGGTGTCGTAGTCAAATGCCGGATGCTAAGCAGTCTGTTGACCTCCTTCATGCAGTCAGAGACGAACTGCGTCCCGAGGTCTGTCAGAATTTCTTCAGGCACTCCAAGTCTACTGAACATGTCCACCAGTGCCTCTGCTACAGTTTCAGTGTCAATCTTCTTCAGTGGCACTGCTTCTGGGTACCGAGTCGCATAGTCCACTAAAGTCAGTACCCATCGATGACCTTCTTCACTCGGAGGTCTTATTTCGCCGATTAAGTCTAAGGCCACCCTCTTGAAAGGTCGGTCGATCAGAGGCATTCTCTGCATAGGCACTTTCGGGACCCTTCCTCGAGGTATGGTCTTCTGGCAAATGTCACATGATCGGCAGAAACGGCTGACGTCCGCATGAAGTCCTGGCCAGTAGAACACCGCCTGGATTCTGTCTGACGTCTTTCTGATGCCTAGGTGACCTCCCATGATAGAGTCATGAGCTACTTCCATCACTTGGCGCCTTAGAGGTAACGGTACCAAGACTTGACGTAGTGGTTTCCCTCCGTTGACCCTCGGGTGCTGGAAGATTCGGTACAGGATCTTGGCCTTCACCTCAAAATAGACCGTGCCACTGCGTTTGGTCACGTGATCTTGGCGGTTCCTGTACTTGTTTAAAGTGCTATCAGCTTCCTGGAGCTGGATCAGCTTATCTCTGTCCACGATGGCAGCTTTGGAGTTGTCGGCGACCTTCAGTGGCGTAGACGTCTTGTCTCTCTTGGCCTGGGCCCTGGTAGTAACAGCACCGACGATCTCTGGTCGGCAGGGCTGAGCCGGAGTAACCACATTATCCCGTAGCAGCTCTGTAAGGTCTCCATCGGGAAATGGCAGTGGATCCTCCTCCACAACTTCGACGCGTTGGGTTGAGGCAGGACTCCACTCTGGATCGGGGTCGTCGGGTCGTCTCGCGCCGTCGATATTCCCGATCATCAAATCATACAGCGGCTTCTTCAGGCAAACCGCTTCGACTTCGCCTATGTAGAAAGGGGTGTTGACATGAATTTTTGCAACTGGCGCTTTCACACATTTGCTGTCGGCCATAAGTGTCCATTTTGAATCGCCAGTGAACTGTTCTTTAGCGATTAGGTCTTCTCTGACGATGACCCCACTGCAGCCAGAGTCTCTTAAAACAGTCACTTCATGATTTCCGACGCGTCCCTTTGAAACAGGCATGTTCTGGACGGTCACAGCTGCGCTGGCGACGACGGGGATGGATTTTCCGTTGGCAAGGAGAAGTTGGCCATCGGTCATGCACTCTTGCACGTCCGCAGGGGTAGCTGTGCGCTTGGTCTCACTCGGAAGAATGACGCTCCCGCCGCACACTTGATGGTCAGATCTACTGGTTTGCCGTTGATTGGAGAACCGCCTCTGCCGGTTGCCCGCCGCTGAATTGTCCGTACTGCTCCGCTGTCCGCTACTTTTGTTTTGAGGACAGTTAGCCGCTCTGTGATCTGTAGCGTTGCAGGTGAAACAGCCTCTTGAATGCCCTTCCCTGGGAGGAGGCGTGGAGTCTGTCTGTCTCTGGCTCGTCTGGCTTCCCTGGATCTGGTTCACATGGTTTCCAGTCTTCTGAAAATGTTTCGTCGCGCTGGGTGGCCCCAGGGTTTTCCCATGAGCGATGAGATATCTTTCAGCAGCCTCAGTCACATCTTTAAGCGTCTGCAGCTTTTGTTCTTCTAAGTGGGTCGCTAGGTCCTTGTGACAGGCATTGAGAAATTGTTCCTTCACGATCAGGTCATGGAGACTGTCGTAAGACTTCCTTTCGCCTGATAACTCCACCCACTTGTGTAGATATGACGACAGGCGCTCCACAAACTGCTTTGGCGTCTCGTCTGACTTAGGCCGGCATTCACGGAAGCGTTTACGGTAGCCCTTCTCTGTAAAGTTATAGCACTGCAACAGGGCCTCTTTCAAGACGTCGTAGTTTTTGGCGTCATCGTTCGACAGTCTGGTGTAAACTTCGAGAGCTTGCCCCGTCAGAAGTGCACTCAGTCGAATTGCCCAGTCTTGAGGTTGCCAGTTAGAGCTTTCAGCGAACCTTTCGAATCTCGCCAGATAACAGTCAATCTGGTCCTTCCCGTCGACGAAAGCTGGCAATTTTGGAGCCGTGTTGTCACTGATAACTTGTGGCGCATGCTGCTGTTGCTGGATGCGCGCCAACTCTAGTTGGAACTGCCGATCAGCTTCTCTTTCCTCACGCCTGCGCTCATCTTCTCTTTCTTTACGCTGCTCTTCTCTTTCTTGCCGCTGCTGTTCAATTTCCAGACGCTTCAATTCTAATTCTCTTTCTTCACGGCGACGTTGCTCTTCTAATTCTCGTTCTTCACGGCGACGCTGCTCTTCTAATTCTCGTTCTTCACGCCATCGCTGTTCTTCTCTTTCTTCGCGCAATATTCTCTCCTGGCATTTGACGTACTCCGTCAGCTGTTTGCCTTTTAGATTTAGTTCAACCCCTTTCTGCCAGAAGTCAGCCATCTTGATGCTTCTGGAAAGTTCTTTTCTGGAAAGTTCTTTTTCTAGAAAGTTCTTGACTGTAGAGTTCTTTTTCTGGAAAGTTCTTGACTGTGCTGTACCTTTCTAGACTGTTCTAGAACAGCACGCTTTCTGCAGTAGCGCTGATGCTTGTCACTAGTCGCTTTCGCTGACGCAGGCCCCGCTGTCCTCGTCGTATGCGACGCTGCACCACGCTGGTGTTGATGTACACGCTCCTGTGCTGAAGTAGACGCGACGTCCGCTCGCCGCTCTCTGTAACACTGGCGATGTAGCTCCGAGACTGTTCCTCGACGTAGTCTTACGGCAACCACGTAGTCCCGCTCTGTTGTTCGCTCACGAAGCAACTCTTCAGCGACTACACGCCCTTGCAGTCAACCCGAATCTATCGGATGTAGTCCCAGTATGTTGGCCCCTCTCGACGCAACTCGTTGGCGGCTACCCTCGATGACTGCCTCTCGTAACGTTGACTCGCTTGTTGTAGCAGTTGAACCCTTGGCTATGGCGTGAATCCCGGCTTGGCCCCCAAAAATGTTACACTCAGTTTGATGTTGGTGTTTTCTATCAGTATCTGATTCAGCCCCGATGCTTGAATTCCTGATAGGGTGTAACTCAGATTCGTTTATTCACACAGCCCGTCCAAACAGCGTACAAGTCACAAAGTCGACGTATGAAGTTTTCCACTTTTATTCAGCACACATCAACAACTGCATACAGTTCTCAACTCAACTCAACAACTTTCACAGCAACTCTCCAAATCACTATCAACAACTTTTTTTTCTCAACAACAATTCGGCACACGATTAAATAACCTCTCTCTTTTCTGGAACAATTGGGTACATGGTAGAAATGACGTACTGCCACCAATCGAATAAAAGATCGTCATCACTGACTTACGTCAATACATATTTTTATATCTTCCAGAACGACCTCTTGCTTCGACATGTATCGGGAAGTTTCTATCAAGAGTAAACACGCATATCCAGAAGATTCTCAAATAATATCGACTAACGCAAATTATCAACGTTATACAAAGCCTCTCCTAACAACAATGCAAACTCAAATCAAAGGTAAATAAACTCCATTATTGAATACTTTGCAAAACGAAACGATTAGATCTATCGCGCGCGTTTCCGACATACTTTCGTACTCGTTTCAACGTAACATAATCTATGAAAAAATATTCTGTTTATTGAACATACCTGCCTGTCATGTAAACAAGCATCAACCCCTCATGAGGGACCAACATGTCTCCTGGACCCTAAACACCCAGCTTTTGGATTGTACCATATTTTAACCATGCTTTTCTTGACAATGTGATGGAGGAAATTCTATACTATCCCATAACTCGGAGGTCGTAGGGGCACCACAGATGATCGTTTAACCAGCGTACTCCATCTTTCTCTGTCCTCAGCAACCCTCATGGCCTCGCTCAGTGTCAAACCAGCCCATTCTCAAATGTGGTCTTCCCACCTCTTTTTCGGTCTCCCTCTTCTTCGACCTCCTTGCACCGTGCCTTGCAGGATGGTCATTGCAAGGCCTGATGATCTGGTGACGTGGTCATACCGTCGGAGTTTCCGTTTCTTCACCACTGTGAGCAGGTAATCGTGTTGTCCAATGACTTGTGTGATGGTCTGTCAGACTTCATCGTTGGGGGTGTGCTGGGTATAGGAAATGCCCAGAAGTCTTCTGTGGCACCTCATCTCCATGCTTTGTATTCGTCGTTGTAGATCTGCTGTGAGGGCCCATGTTTCGCAAACGTAAAGGAAGATGGAGATGACAAGGGAGCACAGCAGCCTTACCTTGGAATGTAGACTTGGGGTCCTGCCTTTCTAAATGGGCTTCAACCTTGTCAGGGCAGCAGTTGTTTGTGCGATCCTGGAGAGGACTTCCTGTCGAGAACCATCGTCTGATACAATGGCTCCTAAATATTTGAAGCTATGCACTGTGTTGAGGGATTGGCCTTGGACTTTGATGCCCGTGTTGATGCCATTCGTGTTGTTGGTCATCATTTTGGTCTTCTCTGCAGTTATTTCCATTTCATAAGCTCTGGAGGTGGTGGCAAGCCTCTGTACCAGCTGTTCAAGTTCTTGTTCCTCTCCAGCCAATCCATCAATGTCATCCGCAAAACGAAGATTGGATATTGCTCTACCCCTAATGCTGATTGTGCCTTCGTGATCTGTAAGGGCATCTGACATGACGTGCGCTCTAGGAAGATGTTGAAGAGGCAGTTATTACATTGATACACAAAGATAAAGATCTTCCCAGAAATGAACTAAAAAACTGGAGACCTATCTCCTTAACAAATACCGACTATAAACTGTTGGCAAAATGTTTAGCGTGTCGTTTAAATTATGTTATTAGTGACATTATTAGCTTAGATCAAGTAGGGTATATCAAAGGATGAAATGTTGCGACACTGCTTCGTCTTATTGATGATGTTATTGAGCAACTAAATGAACAAAATAAACCGGGATTACTTGTAACTGTAGATTACTCGCAAGCTTTTGACAGTATCTCTAAAGATTACATGTTGTGTGCTTTTAAAAAATTTGGTTTGGGCCCAGATTTTATAAAATGGGTTCGAGTTTTAATGTGCAGTACTCAGAGCTGCATCCAGTACTGTGGCTGGATGACTGAATACTTCCAGGTTGATTCTGGTATTAGACAGGGTTGTCCTTTTTCACCTCTAGCCTTTATTCTGGCAGTAGAAATTTTTGCAAGTAAATTTAGAAATATGAAAGAAATTAAAGGCATACAAAAATGGAAAATAAATAACATTTACGTTGAAGATGTTGTTAAGATTGCTTTATACGCCAATGATATAACCTTATTTTTATCAGGAGAACAGGATATGCATCATGCAATATTAACCATTCAACAATTTTCAGAGTTCTCGGGTTTATACATGAATAAAGAAAAATCAGAAGCCATGTGGCTTGGAAGTTAAAAAAAAAAGTTCTTCTGATACACCTCTAGATTTTAGATGGAAAAATCAATTAAAAATTCTTGGTGTATGTTTTTCTAACAGTAATACATTATTATGCAGAACTGGGCAGATAGACTAGTTAAAATTAAAAGATTGATTGCTACATGGGAAAGGAGAAATCTAAGTATCATGGGAAAATTTTGTATTATAAAAACCTTTTTAATTTCACAATTCGTATACATTATGCAAGCATTTATTGCCCTAGACTGTGTTCTCAATGAAGTGAATACTTTGCTGTACAAATTTTTGTGGCGTAAAAACGACTGTAACCGAAGAGCATTTGAGAAAGTGAAAAGAACTGTTTTATGTGACAGTGTTGAAAACGGAGGGGTAAACATGATAGATATAAGACAATTGCAGATCTCTTTTATACTCCAGTGGGTAACAAAACTATTTAAGACCTCACCGCATGAAAGATGGACTGTCACTCCCACTTTGCTGTTTTTGCACTTTGGTGGTAATTTTGCATGCTTTTTCTCAAATACTTCAATTAACTTATTTAAAGGGTTAAATAAAGTGACATCTAGATTTTGGAGAAAGGTAATACAAACGTGGCTAGATAATAACAAACACTACACTGACAACATTTGCTCTAGGTTATGGAATAATGTAAATGTAAAATATGCGGGAAACGTTCTGTATTTCGAGGACTGGGTTGTGGGAGGGGGGGAGGGGGGGTATACTTATATAAGAGATGTAGTCGATGGCTTTGGCATGGTTTCTTATGGAGATATTTGTCAGAGGTTAGGGAATTCTCCAAATAGGATTTTAGAATACATAACAGTACGTGCAGCAGTTGCCAGGTTCTTACAATTGTTTCCATCTGGTTCACAAAACGAAGCATACCCTAGCACTCCCTTATTTCATATAAAAACCCTGGTAAGGTCTCGTGACTTTAGGAAAGAATTAGTTGCTACAAAAAGAACCCAGCCTTGTGCTGTTGGATTCTGGAAAAGAAAATTTGACATTGACATTACATTACATTATTATTGCTTTAGGTCCAGCGGACTCTTCCGAGCCAAATCAGGACCGGACAACCCCCGATCCGCATAAAAGATCTGCTGAAACAACCCTAGTGGTAAAACCGAAAGCTCTCCACCAGCCAGTCACTTTACAATAAAGACATCCCACGCAGGGGACGGCTGAGGCTTCACCCCAACTTATCGAACCCCTGTTTACAAAAACAAAATAGAATACAAACATCATTATAAATTATCAACAAAACACATACATATAAAATGCCTACATTGCTAAATAATAACATCATAGGAAGCCCTAATGACCACCTGGCAGAAAGCGTCCAATATTCCCAAGCTGATCCAACAGACCTCATACACAAATAAGGAGTCTTAGAGTTTTCAAGAAAAAAGGTAGGAGACTGGGCTAGCGAAGAAGACGATAGTATAGCAGATTGATAGAACAGAGCAGGAATGAGAAAGAGCAAATGAGAAAGACAGCGACAGTGGGAATATAAAGCACTAAATTTCCAGAAAGTGGGGATACTATTTATACTGAAACCCCCGGCACCCCAACGGGGGTTGACATTGACATAGATAAACATTACTGGGTTATTGCAAAAATAGCCACAATGGAAACGAGGCTTAGAGTTCTTCATTGGAAAATACTACATAATATATATCATACTAATATTCTATTACAGAAAATGAAGGTAGTTGATAATAATAAATGTTTTTATTGCAAATATATTGTGGATGTCATTGAACATTTCTTTTATTTTTGTCCAGTAATAATGATATTTTGGTCAGATATAGAAACATACATTTTGTCTACGATAAATGTGAGTGTTAAATTAAGTGTTAGAGAAGTGATGTTTGGTATTTTGAATCACAGGGAAATTGGTAAACAAACGTTGAGGAGGTTAATCATGTTATTTTGATAGCTAAAATGTGTATTAGTATTTATAAGAAAACTAAATCAGTGTTCTCGCCTATGCATATTTTTGAAAGACAAATGTTGATTAGAAATCTGTAAAAGCCATTTTATTTTGTTTGTGCCCCTTTTGAAAGGAACAAAAACAACAACAACAACAACAACAACAACAACAACAACAACAACAACAACAAAAGAACCAATAAAGAAGGCCTGGAGCAAACAAAAATTAAAACAAAAGGAAAAAAAAAAGCTTGGCCTGCCAACTGAGGTTCACCAAAAAAAAAAAATAATAATTTAAAAAATGCGTGTTTATTTTACATCCACCAAACCCCCACCCACCCACCCACCCCACGCTCCATCCCTCACCCATCCCGATCCCATTAAACTGAAGATGAGGAACACGATGAGGAAGTCTAGAACAGAGAGAGAGAGAGAGAGAGAGAGAGAGAGAGAGAGAGAGAGAGAGAGAGGTGAGAGAGAGAGTGAGAGAGAGAGAGAGAGAAACTAAGAACACCACATCTCCCCCTCTTCTTCTTCTTCTTCCTTTATCATCGGCATTACCATCACCATCGCCACCACCACCACCACCACCAACTCAACCACCATCATGATTATTATCATCATCACCAACACCACCGCCATCATCCTCGTTCTCCTCCTCATCATCATCATCCTCATTATCATCATCACCATGAACCCCAATGAGGCAGCACATTAACAGAGACGCAACTTTTCCTTTTTTGGTGTGTGTTCTGTTTTTCTCCCACATACAAAACATTTCTTTTGAATATGATCAGGGACTTTCACTTCTCAAAATTACTCAAAGATCTATGACAGCTTCCATGCAACTGTATGACAGCTCAGAGAAACTAAGCCTAATAAAATCCTGTCCCACATTGAGAGCAAATTTCTTCTTTTTCTGTCCTATGTGTGTGTGGGTGTGTGTGCATGCGTGCGTGTGTGTGCGTGTGTATGTGTATGTGTGTGTGAGACCAAGTTCTTTTACTCTCAAACAGATAAATACTTTTGACTCACCTGTGTTACTTTCGTGTTTAATGCCCAAGCTGTTGTTAATTGATTCGAGAAGGGTAGGAGCTGGTATAGTCACTTTCATTTTTCCCACAAATGTCACGAATCGCTTGGCTAAGTTTGGGCGTCTGTTTTATTTTCCAGCATGTTGTTTATAGTTTAGTCTATAAATAAATAAAAAACAAAATGGCAAGCATTCAAAAGTGTTCCAAATCGCCACGGAACCCGTGTAAAAATGCAATCTCGCCAAGCCATTTAAAAGGTAGCTTATTTGGTTGGTTGGTTGTTTTATTAACGTCTTCTTCATCGAGATGATAAGACGTACGCACGCATTCACACACATTTACACCAGATACATACATACATACATACATATAAAATACATAATTATATAAATTGAGCAACTGGAGAATCAATAAAAGCTTTTGCTAATCTAACGCTTACATCAAAGCTTATGTTATCAATGGAATCGATAATAGAAGCATCATTTGGCAAAAATGGACGCATATTACTGCATTGAAATAATACATGTTTCAGTGAAATAGATTCACTTCACCACATATGCATTTCACATTTTTACAATATTTGGTTTTAATGGAGTTTAATATTATTCTATGTGCCATGCTTGAAATTGATCTAGCAATTCCACAAGGTTTATTATAGTTGCAATTAAGTTTAATCTCTTTTACAAATTTATTTTCTATAGATTTTTGAATTTCTTTATAAGACAACGGTATTTTTATTGTTTCAGAATTAATAATTGAAGCACCAAGTTTTGCAGCCCGATCAGCCCAATCATTATAAAGGAAACCACTATGTGAGGGAATCCAGACAAAATTCACCTGAGTGCCATTAGTTATCAAACTGTGAATAATATTTTTAATTTACAAAATAATTTCTTTTCTTTTACCATTATTATCTGAATTCAATGCTTGTAAAACTGACATAGAATCTACGCATAAAACAACGCTGAACATACCCACAGAAAGATTAGAAATTGTATTTAGAGCCATTAATATAGCAATTAATTCAGCAGTGAAAATCGAATATCCTTTCCCTAAATAATATGATTTTGATATATTTAAATCCGGTATTACAAACGCAGCTCCTGCTTCATCTGTGTGAAGAACAGATCCATCAGTATATATTTTCAGTTGACCAGAATACTTCTCATGTATATGATGTCGAACCTCAATTACAGTAAGCAGAGGGTTGTGGTTTTTATTTTCATTACAGTAACAGATATCATATTTAGCTTTTTCTAATTCCCACATAGGTACTGGTGAAATAATAGTTTTATGTAAACACTCAATATACGTTAAAACAATTTGAATCAAATCTTTTGTAAAGGTTCCTATTGTTGTAAAGGAGTGCACTTTTTGGGCTTGTTTAGGAAAATCTAAATCAGATCGTATGAACAGTTCTTCGTCAGTACTGTTGTTGATTGCATTTGCTCTTACTATGTATTTGGCACATGATAACTTTCGCCATTCATCAAGAGGAATAACTCCTGCAAGTTTATAGGCCTCTGTGGTTTTTGTATGAATTGGGACCCCTAGTGCTAATTTTATTGCTTTACTGTCTAAGCTTAAGGTCCTCCTGAAAATAATAATCAACAGGTTGAAACCCCAAGCTGAACAAATCATAGCTGAAGAACAAGCAGGATTCAGGGCAGGGCGAAGTACCACTGAACAGATTTTCAACCTCAGAATAATCTGTGAGAAATACCTACAGCACCAACAACATCTATATCATGTGTTCATAGACTTCAAAAAGGCGTTTGACCGAGTCTGGCATGCAGTTCTATGGGCAACAATGAAAGTGCACAACATCAGCCCTAAAATTATTGAAGTCATCAAAAGCCTGTATGACAAGGCTACCAGTGCAGTCCTCCACAATAGCGCCATCGGGAACTGGTTCAGAACAACAATTGGTGTGCGTCAAGGATGCCTACTCTCTCCAACACTCTTCAACATCTTCCTAGAGCGCATCATGACAGATGCTCTTGCAGATCATGAAGGCACAGTCAGCATAGGGGGTAGAGCAATCTCCAATCTTCGTTTTGCGGATGACATTGATGGATTGGCTGGAGAGGAACATGAACTTGAACAGCTGGTACAGAGGCTTGGCACCACCTCCAGAGCTTATGGAATGGAAATAAGTGCAGAGAAGACCAAAATGATGACCAACAACACCAATGGCATCAACACGGACATCAAAGTCCAAGGCCAATCCCCTTAACACAGTGCATAGCTTCAAATATTTAGGAGCCATTGTATCAGACAATGGGTCCCGACAGGAAGTCCTCTTCAGGATCGCACAAACAACTGCTGCCCTGACAAGGTTGAAGCCCATTTGGAAAGACAGGACCATCAGTCTACATTCCAAAGTAAGACTGCTGCGCTCCCTTGTCATCTCCATCATCCTATATGCTTGCGAAGCATGGACCCTCACAGCAGATCTCCAACAAAAAATACAAAGCATGGAGATGAAGTGCTACAGAAGACTTCTGGGCATTTCCTTTACCCAATACATCACCAACGACGACGTCCGACAGACCATCACACAAGCCATTGGACAACACGATGACCTGCTCACAATGGTGAAGAAACGGAAACTCCAATGGTATGGCCACGTCACCAGATAATCAGGCCTTGCAAAGACTATTCTGCAAGGCACAGTGCAAGGAGGTAGAAGAAGAGGGAGACCGAAAAAGAGGTGGGAGGACAACATTCGAGAATGGACTGGTTTGACACTCAGCGAATCCATCAGGGCTGCTGAGGACAGAGAAAGATGGAGTATGCTGGTTAAACGATCATCTGTGGTGCCCTTACGACCTCAGGGTTACGGGACAGGATAGGATAGGATAGGATGTTTGTATTCTATTTTGTTTTTGTAAACTGGGATTCGATAAATTAGAGTACAGCCTCAGCGTCCCCTGCGTGGGATGTCTTTATTGTAAAGTGACTGGCTGGTGGAGAGCTTTCAGTTTTTCCACTAGGGTTGTTTCAGAAGATCTTTTATGCGGATCAGGGGTTGTCCGGTCCTGATTTGGCTCGGAAGAGTCCGCTGGACCTAAAGCAATAATAATGTAATGTAATGTAACATTCCAGGTTCCTATGACGATGTTGTTTCTCGTGCGGATCTTGCTAAATTGTCCATTAGTAGTATACTTATCACCTCCGTCCTTGTGGCCAACGGAAGGCGCGGTCCTTGCTGACCCGGGCGACGACCGATCCGGTATGGAATTAGTGGATAGTTCATCATGTAGTGTGTCTTGGGCAAAAAAAGACCTGGCGGTGCCCAATCCTCTCCAGGCTGTTGGCCACAGCCGAAATCCACGAATACAGTGTGGCTCGCCTTGGCCCTGAGCACGTGGTCATTAAACCTGTAGTAACGTGAGGTTCCTCGCCCTGACCGGTGACTTCTGTGTAGAAGACTTTCGCCCAGTGATGCCGTGCTAACATCACCCCTGTTAGTCGCCTTTTACGACACGCCCGGAAACGTTGGGTCTATTCTATTTAGTGCCCGAACCCACAGGACTTCCTATGATATTATTATTTAGCAATGTAGGCAGTTTGTATGTATGTTTTGTTGATATCTTATTATGATGTTTATCTTCTATTTTGTTTTTGTAAACGGGGTTCGATAAATTAGAGCGTAGCCTCAGCGTCCCCTGTGTGGGATGTCTTTATTGTAAAGTGACCGGCTGGTGGACTGCCTTCAGTGTTACCACTAGGGTTGTTTCGGCAGATCTTTTTTTTTTGATCAGGGGTGAGTCATAATAATAATAATAATAATAATAATAATAATAATAAATAAACTCTTCACTTTGCAACACTGTACATGTTTGCAATGCTGGCTTTTGTTCTGTTTGAATGTAGTAAATGGTTGGATGGTCAGCAGAAATTTAACACATGTGGTCACCACAATTAGTTGTGTATAAAGTGACAATTTTGGCGGGAACGCGAATGTCGGCAGAAATTTAACACATGTGGTCACCACAATTAGTGGTGTGTAAAGTCGTGACAATTTTGGCGGGAAAGTGAATGTCTTCAGAAATATCGATGTCATGTGTTCGAATGTAAAAATGTGGTCACCAGAAAGTTTTACACGTGTGGTCACTAGAGTGCATGTAAAGTTTAATTTTGCTTTTTTTTGAGCTATCGAATATTCCACCACAAAATATGCTTCAGCAAAGGAAAATAAGTAAGATTGTAGTTTTCTGTACTTCTAACCTCAAAAATGAAAGAGTCGGCACAACGGTGGAAAAAACTTCGCGTCAGCAGAACGACCAAAAGACAAAGATGTGTGTGTGTGGGTGTGGGTGTGGGTGTGGGTGTGGGTGTGTGTGTGTGTGGGTGTGTGTGTGTGTGTGTGGGTGTGTGTGTGTGTGTGTGTGTGAGAGAGAGAGAGAGAGAGAGAGAGAGAGAGAGACTGTCAGCCACCTGCTTGAGTGGGCTTATCGGTGAAGATTAAATTGTGGTATAATAGAAATAGAAAATTAAATATTGAATTTGAAGTGCCCTCTCAATCTCTGTAATGACGCTTGCACTTGCAGAGATAACATAATGTTCATTTGGATTAAGTAGACGATACAATTCATATGATGTGTTGTCTCCATTGCTGCAAAACTTGCTACGATTTGTACTTACATTTGGCTATGTGTGGTCTACTCCTCTTGTCGTTATTGCTATTGTTGGCTATGTGTGGTCTACTCCTCTTGTCGTTATTGTTATTGTTGGCTATGTGTGGTCTACTCCTCTTGTCGTTATTGCTATTGTTGGCTATGTGTGGTCTACTCCTCTTGTCGTTATTGCTATTGTTGGCTATGTGTGGTCTACTCCTCTTGTCGTTATTGCTATTGTTGGCTATGTGTGGTCCACTCCTCTTGTCGTTATTGCTATTGTTGGCTATGTGTGGCCCACTCCTCTTGTCGTTATTGCTATTGCTGGCTATGTGTGGTCCACCTCCTCTTGTCGTTATTGCTATTGTTGGTATGTGTGGTCCACTCCTCTTGTCGTTATTGCTTTGCTATTGTTGGCTATGTGTGGTCCACTCCTCTTGTCGTTATTGCTATTGTTGGCTATGTGTGGTCCACTCCTCTTGTCGTTATTGCTATTGTTGGCTATGTGTGGTCCACTCCTCTTGTCGTTATTGCTATTGTTGGCTATGTGTGGTCCACTCCTCTTGTCGTTATTGCTATTGTTGGCTATGTGTGGTCCACTCCTCTTGTCGTTATTGCTATTGTTGGCTATGTGTGGTCTACTCCTCTTGTCGTTATTGCTATTGTTGGCTATGTGTGGTCTACTCCTCTTGTCGTTATTGCTATTGTTGGCTATGTGTGGTCTACTCCTCTTGTCGTTATTGCTATTGTTGGCTATGTGTGGTCCACTCCTCTTGTCGTTATTGCTATTGTTGGCTATGTTTGGTTCACTCCTCTTGTCGTTATTGCTATTGTTGGCTATGTGTGGTCCACTCGTCTTGTCGTTATTGCTATTGTTGGCTATGTGTGGTCTACTCCTCTTGTCTGTTGGCTATGTGTGGTCTACTCCTCTTGTCGTTATTGCTATTGTTGGCTATGTGTGGTCCACTCCTCTTGTCGTTATTGCTATTGTTGGCTATGTGTCGTCTACTCCTCTTGTCGTTATTGCTATTGTTGGCTATGTGTCGTCTACTCCTCTTGTCGTTATTGCTATTGTTGGCTATGTGTGGTCTACTCCTCTTGTCCGTTATTGCTATTGTTGGCTATGTGTGGTCTACTCCTCTTGTCGTTATTGCTATTGTTGGCTATGTGTGGTCTACTCCTCTTGTCGTTATTGCTATTGTTGGCTATGTGTGGTCTACTCCTCTTGTCGTTATTGCTATTGTTGGCTATGTGTGGTCTACTCCTCTTGTCGTTATTGCTATTGTTGGCTATGTGTGGTCTACTCCTCTTGTCGTTATTGCTATTGTTGGCTATGTGTGGTCCACTCCTCTTGTCGTTATTGCTATTGTTGGCTATGTGTGGTTCACTCCTCTTGTCGTTATTGCTATTGTTGGCTATGTGTGGTCTACTCCTCTTGTCGTTATTGCTATTGTTGGCTACGTGTGGTCCACTCCTCTTGTCGTTATTGCTATTGTTGGCTATGTGTGGTCCACTCCTCTTGTCGTTATTGCTATTGTTGGCTATGTGTGGTCCACTCCTCTTGTCGTTATTGCTATTGTTGGCTATGTGTGGTCCACTCCTCTTGTCGTTATTGCTATTGTTGGCTATGTGTGGTCTACTCCTCTTGTCGTTATTGCTATTGTTGGCTATGTGTGGTTCACTCCGCTTGTCGTTATTGCTATTGTTGGCTATGTGTGGTCCACTCCTCTTGTCGTTATTGCTATTGTTGGCTAAGTGTGGTCCACTCCTCTTGTCGTTATTGCTATTGTTGGCTATGTGTGGTTCACTCCTCTTCTCGTTATTGCTATTGTTGGCTATGTGTCGTCTACTCCTCTTGTCGTTATTGCTATTGTTGGCTATGTGTCGTCTACTCCTCTTGTCGTCTTCTTCTTCTTCTTCTCTTCTTCTTCTTCTTCTTCTTCTTTCTTCCTCTTCTTCTTCTTCTTTTCTTCTTCTTCTCTTCTTCTTCATCTTCTTCTTCTTCTTCTTCTTCTTCTCTTCTTCTTCTTCTTCCTCTTCTTCTTCTTCCTCTTCTTCTTCTTCTTCTTTTTCTTCTTCTTCTTCCTCTTCTTCTTTTTCTTCTTCTTCTTCTTCTTCTTCTTCTTCTTCTTCTTCTTCTTCTTCTTCTTCTTCTTCTTCTTCTTCTTCTTCTTCTTCGTTATCGTTGTCCTCTGCTCTTTTTTCGTTTTTCACAAACACACATACACACACATACACACACACACTTGCATATTCACACTCAAACTCACACACACTCGCACAGAGAAATACAGGAGTAGATCAGTACCCTACATACACAGAAACGAATGATGGCAGTCTCAGACTATTCTTTATAAAATGCTAGAATGAGTTCTTTAAATGAACAACACAGTTTTCTGTTAAAGGGTCACGGTGTCAAAGATGTTTGATGGTCAGCTGCCTCTAGTGGGTGGGCGTGCGCCTGTGCTTTACTCCTTAAATAACTTTTTCTATCAGAGTATTTTAATGTTGTAATGTCCAGGGTTAGGTTGTTTGTTGTTGCAAATGAACTGAATGTTTTACCGCATCACCAAAACAAAATCCTATGTATTTTTTAATTCATTGGGTAATAAAGTGTCTTGAACTTGAACTTGAACTTGAACTCTATGTGTGTAGTAGCCGCCCGAAAGCGACAAATGGTCTGTTGGTGTTACTGTGGTATAACAATATAAAGCCTTTCAGTTTTTCAATTATTATCCTTATTCCAAAACGAGAGAGAGAGAGAGAGAGAGAGAGAGAGAGAGAGAGAGAGAGAGAGAGAGAGAGAGAGAGAGAGAGAGAGAGAGAGAGAGACAGATTCTACATTACCTTGCAATAAAAAAAGTTGAGAATTTTGCTTGTCCAAGACATTTATGTAGGCTAATTAATAAAATAAGAGTACATTCATGGAACACCAAATTTTCAAAGGATGTAGTGTGTACCTGTTTATATCCAATAGTTTACATGAATGCCCAATTTTAATTCAACTATATTAAAGAAAAGAACGTCAATATTGAAGAATACATTGTCATTTAATTACATAGTCCTCGAATGATAGCTATTGGCAATATAATTTACGTGTCCGCAGTTGGTAACTTTTTGCAGTATTATTACTTTTTATGGTTTTGGTTCAACTTTAAATTGTTAGATTTGCTTTTACGTGTGTACATCCATGCGTGACAAAGAGTGTGTGATTTAACCTCACAAGTATGTTCTATACCTGAGAAAGAGTGTACGATCTAACATCACATGTACGTCCTTGGGTGAGAAAGAGTGTACGGTCTAAGGTCACATGTACGTCAGCAAACGTTAAAATGAATTATTGAAATGTATTTAATTAAATTGAATAATACTGTGGCCCTTGGAGTTAGCCCATACGAACAGACAGTGCAGACGATAAGAGGCTTGATGTTACAGTGTCAGTGATAAGAGGCATTCCTAGGCCGGCCTGGCGTAGTGAGGGCACTGGCAATATCGTCACTTGTGCTTCTCTGTCACTTCTTGTCATCCTTATTTCTTTAACCTTTTTCACCTGATTTGATTTTTATTTATTTAAAATTCATTTAAGCCATTATTTCTTGATTCTATTTCTTCTTTTTCTTTCTTTTTATATTTTAAATGAAAACTAACTTGCACACTGTTACACACCAAAAGCAAATGAGCCACATAGCGTGCCGCCCTGATCACGCTGATCCCCAGAAAACGAGGGACTTCTCTCACTAAAGGTGCTTTTCTAGTCACTGCAGAGAGAGAGGTGTTAAGAGACCTCCCTTTTCACGGAGCCAGCTTCAAGAGGTCGGTGCCCAGTGAGTATTGGTAAGTTAGGCCAATGGACTCGTGGTATAGGAGGTTCCGTTATTTGCAGAATCAAGGTCCCTCTATCCCCGAGTATCACTTTATTGGGAGCAAGGCCCAGCATTCCTGTATAACTATCATAATGATTGTTAGCTCGGCCTTCACCTTTTATTACAGTCCTTAAAGGGACCCAACATAACACGTCACAAATCAACATAACACGTCACAAATCAACATAACAGGTCACAAATCCTTTTCACATTTACAGTGAGTGGTTCACCCCAGGAACAATAATTACACCCAAAAAAACCTCTTTGGAAACAACGGTTTTCATATAAAATGGTAATTTCCATTCTTTATGTGTCTTTCAATGACTTCTAAAAAAATGGGCCTACGCTTCTCCACTGTTTTCATCATAGTCCTGTACATTAATGGGCCTATGCTTCTCCACTGTTTTCATCACAGTCCTGTAGACTAATGGGCCTACGCTTCTCCACTGTTTTCATCACAGTCCTGTAGACTAATGGACCTATGCTTCTCCACTGTTTTCATCTTAATCCTGTAGACTAAGGTGCCTACGCTTCTCCACTGTTTTTATCATAGTCCTCAAGACTAATGGGCCTACGCTTCTCCACTGTTTTCATCACAGTCCTGTAGACTAATGGGCCTACGCTTCTCCACTGTTTTCATCATAGTCCTGAAGACTAATGGGCCTACGCTTCTCCATTGTTTTTATCATAATCCTGTAGACTAATGGGCCTACGCTTCTCCACTGTTTTCATCATAGTCCTGAAGACTAATGGGCCTACGCTCCTCCACTGTTTTTATCATAGTCCTGAAGACTAATGGGCCTACGCTTCTCCACTGTTTTCATCACAGTCCTGTAGACTATTGGGCCTACGCTTCTCCACTGTTTTCATCACAGTCCTGTAGACTAGTGGGCCTACGCTTCTCCACTGCTTTCATCACAGTCCTGAAGACTAATGGGCCTACGCTTCTCCACTGTTTTCATCACAGTCCTGTAGACTAATGGGCCTACGCTTCTCCACTGTTTTCATCACAGTCCTGAAGACTAATGGCCTTACGCTTCTCCACTGTTTTCATCATAATCCTGTAGACTAACGGGCCTACACTTCTCTACTGTTTTCATCATAGTCATGTAGACTAACTGGGGTACACTTCGTCCCTGTTTTCATCATAATCGGTTCTTCTCACGCACGGTATTAGATATTTTCTTGCTTCGCATTTTATTCTATAGTGTTATTTACTCATAACTTGGGATTGGAACCAGTGTGATCTGAAAGACGATTTGACGCGACAGGGGTGACAGTTTGGCTTAGCGAGAGTCTGGCTACAGATAAGTTGAAAGGGGTGCGAAAATTGAAGGGCCGTTACTGGTGTTAACACGTTGATTCCAGTACCAATAATGATTATCTCCCTTTTCCTATTGAGACTCTCTCTCTCTTTCTCTCTCTCTCTCTCTCTCTCTCTCTCTCTCTCTCTCTCTCTCTCTCTCTCTCTCTCTCTCTCTCTCTCTCTCTCTCTCTCTTTCTCTTTCTCTTCCCCTTTTTCTGAAAATAATTGCCTGTTTCAGACAGACAAAACTGGCATGCACAAATTTCAATTTCAGATAAATACAGTTGGTTTTATTCTTTTAAGAGGTTTTTTTGTGAAAGGTACATACATTTTATTACAAACAAATGGCACCGAGATTCTCTAGTGAGATTGGCCACAGTTACAAGTTGTGGTTCATGACGGGAGGTCAGGCTTTATATACTGGATGCTTTCTTTGTGGTCACGAAATAAAAGATGAATACTCTTTCTTTCTTTTTTTTCCCCTGCATTTGAATCTATACGCAGAAATTGCATACCGATATTAAATATATTACAGTGTAATACGTCACAGCAGTAGGTTACAAAACTGCTTTCATGTAAGCATGAACATAAAATAAAGAATGTAGCTAAATTTTTGGCAGAAGCCTTATTAAGTAGACAGCGTCACATATTAGAGATGAAGAGAAAAACACCTATTAATATTTCCTTATGAGAGAATCTAAATGTGAATATGTGTGTGTGTGGGTGGGTGGGTGGGTGTGGGTGTAGGTGTGTGTGTGTGTGCGTGGGTGTGTGTGTGTGTGTGTGTGGGTGGGTGGGTGTGTGTGTGTGTGTAGATATATAGACGGTGTACTTGCCTGTTCATAATTAGTATTGTATGATGTATCTAAAAAACTGAGAGATAGGTCACTTTGTCCCGTCAGATCTACAACGAAGAATACAAAGCATGGAGATGAGGTGCTACAGAAGACTTCTGGGCATTTCCTATACCCAACACATCACCAACGACGAAGTCCGACAGACCATCACACAAGCCATTGGACAACACGATGACCTGCTCACAGTGGTGAAGAAACGGAAACTCCGATGGTATGGCCACGTCACCAGATCATCAGGCCTTGCAAAGACCATTCTGCAAGGCACAGTGCAAGGAGGTAGAAGATGAGGGAGACCAAAAAAGAGGTGGGAGGACAACATTCGAGAATGGACTGGTTTGACACTGAACTAAGCCATCAGGGCTGCTGAGGACAGAGAAAGATGGAGTATGCTGGTTAAACGATCATGTGTGGTGCCCCTACGACCTCCGGGTTACGGGACAAGATAGGATAGGATAGGAACAAATGTATGTTTGTGTGTTGTAGAAAAACTAAGTATTTCTTTTGTTCAACCATATTGACAATAATGTAATAACGCTTTTAGTATACTGTATTTTTAGTATCATTTTTAGCCATAGCTAGCATGCGTGCTAACGTGTGTGTGTGTGTGGAGGGGGAGTGTGTGGTGGGTGTATGTGTGTGTACGAGCTCGCGTGTGCATGCGCGCGTGTGTTTGTTAGTGATGCAATTACATTTGAATGACCTGTCCTGTGAGTGAACCCTTTAACTTTGGGCTATTGAGAGTTCTCCTTTTCAGACTGTTGATGTCCTTGACCTTCGAATGCAACGTTTTGTTTCAACATCGATCTGTCGTTACCTATTTTCAATTTAGAACTGTACTAGCTGTCAACACTTTTCAGCCACACTACACAGACACACTCACACACACACACAGATTGACACATACACGCACGCGCGCGCTCACACACACTGTGCTAAGTGATGAACGGTACAAGACTACTGGGTCTTGCGTACTTATAAGATGGAATTTAACAGAAGTTATCTTGTTATCCTAGTATCCTTTCCTTACATTAAAAAACCTGAGAGGTCAATTCTGGGTTCAAACTAATCAATCACTCAGACAATTCTTAAATCAATGAAGCAGACGTTGGAATGAAGGTGACACCTGGCTGCCTTTGTGCCCTTACTCTACCTCATTTTGTGAGGCAGGCTAATTAGCGATTAAATATGTCTTCGTTACAAGTTCATAATTACTACTGACGTTTGACAACCACCGGAAGATCATTATTGCCTACCGTCATTTAACATCACTACTGTTTGAAGTCAATATTGATAACGATGTTCCACCTAAAACTAGCAATTAAGTAACATCTTTCATAATAACGTTAGGTAGATAGGTCCACCATTTGTACATTATTTTGCCTAGTCCGGAAAAGAATTAGCGAATCAGAGAAATCAGATGCCCAATCTATTGGTAAAGTACTTGGGCAAGAACGGCTATTTCGTCGATGGACCGTTACACTGACAGAACCGCGAAACAGCCTACAGTCGAGTCGCTCCAGCTCAACCTAAACTGGATTTTCTTTAGAGATGTTAAAAATAAAGCCTCGAGGGATAGGAGATAAGCAACTGTCCTTAAAAATAAACTGGCCCCGAAACATGGGAGGACCCCTATAAATTAATCGAATCTAGTTCTGATATTTACAGGCAGTGGCGTAGCTAGGGTAGGGGGATGGGGGTCCAAATTCGAAAGTCCCCCCGGGCCCCCACTTGAGGGGGGCCCCCAAAGGAGTGTCCGAATTTTTTTTTTACATTAAATATTACGCCACCGGCACCATGTAATCTTGCTATTCACGTTGTTATATAATTTAGTGACACTTGCAATTTGTTTTTATATTTATATATTTATTACGTACATTATCCCATGTCATGATGTCGAATGTCAAAATGCAGGGGCCCCCAAAAAGGCCAAGCCCCCCGACCCCCAAATCCCTAGCTACGCCACTGTTTACAGGTTGTGTGTAAGAAAAACAATTTCAGTTGTTTGTCATTGATGTGTTTAGATTGAATTGTATAGTTATGATTCATAGTTGCTATTCCAAATCAACTTCTTTTTTCTTCTGTTCCCCTCTCAATCGCTTCCCCCCTCTTTACCCGCAGTCCACCTGTGTACATAAATAGTTTTAATTTTACAAATTTAAAATGTTATATAATTAATTATTTTGCATTTTTGTGTATATCATTTTAACCATTGCCATGTGTACTCTAATGGTTTTTTCTCTGGAATAAACTTGCCTTGCCTTGCCTTATAGGCTAATGTGTCCGGGGACGTTAATGTAAATAACATGGGAGGACCCTAAGGCCTTTCTTATCTACCATTGGTAGGTTACGGAATTCCTTTACCTCGTTACCAGACGGGTCATGCTTTGACTGTTACGGTCATTTTGACGGCACGCGTAAACCGAGATTTTTGACCATTGATGATGTTGCCTTAAATGACCTTTAAACTCGCTGTCAGCTGTATCCATAATCTACCGTTTATGCTGACTCCATATTGGCTACATTATGTGCGACCTCTTTCACTGTAATCTTATCGTGGATAGGGTAACATTATAAATTATGTTAATACTGTGTGACATTGTACTGGATTAATGCTTAGTTGGCAACTGACAACATTTGTCGTATGACTGCACATGGAGGGGAAGTGTACACATGTGAACACACACACCGACACACACACATACCGACACACATTTCCATAACTTTATTACAACCAAAGCCGTTATCTTTAACAACGTGGTAATGAACTCATCACAGTTCGTCAGTTAAGCTAACGCCACCCTAAGTCTTACCCTTGTAGAACCGGTGTAGCAGGCCAGATTATACCCCGCCTCAAGTATACCCAGGGTATAAACTGGCCTAGCCCAGACTATGCCCCCGTATAAACTGGCCTAGCCCAGACTATACCCCTGGGGATTATCTGGCCTAGGCTCGTTTAACCCTCTCCTGCCCATTATAACCCCCCCCCCCCCCCCCCCACTACGGAAGACCGTATCCTTCACGTTACTCTTTAATTTATGTATTGTAATTGTTCTGATGCACTCAGATAGACAGACAGACGGATAGATAGATAGATAGATAGATAGATAGATAGATAGATAGATAGATAGATAGATAGATAGATAGATAGATTAGATAGATTAGATAGATAGATAGATAGATAGATAGATAGATAGATAGATAGATAGATAGATAGATAGATTAGATAGATAGATAGATAGATAGATAGATAGATAGATAGATAGATAGATAGATAGATAGATAGATTAGATAGATAGATAGATAGATAGATAGATAGATAGATAGATAGATAGATAGATAGATAGATAGATAGATAGATAGATAGATAGATAGATAGATAGATAGATAGATAGATAGATAGATAGATAGATAGATAGATAGATAGATAGATAGATAGATAGATAAATAGATAGATAGTGAGGGTGAGGGTGAGGGTGAGGGTGAGGGTTAGGGTTAGGGTTAGGGTTTGGGTTAGGGTTAGGTTTTTTTTTAGTTGTTTTTTTGTTTGTTTTTTTACACGCAAGATAAAGGCTGTTAGCTGAGTTCACTCAGGGTTTTTTGTTTTGTTTTTGTTTTTGTTTTTTACACGCAAGCAAATGCTGTTACCTGAGAGTTGGTCACGCAAACGGTCATGTACAACAAACCCATGAGTGAAATCTCTTTAGGTGGGGGTATATTCCGGGCGCGAGGGGTATGACCTGGCCTAGGCTGATCTATACCCAGGGGGTTAAACCCGCCTAGGCTACATTATACCCAGGGTATAAAGTAGCCAGGGGTATATTCCGGCCTGTTACACCGGTCATCACACTGGTTGATAGATACCGAGCGAGACTTCTACTCTGTCGCCGTTATAGACCACTGAGCTGCAGTGTCCAGACACAAACTCCTCCCCCCCCCCCCCTTCCGTTGGGGTGCCGGGGGTTTCAGTATAAATAGTATTCCCACTTTCTGGAAATTTAGTGCTTTAAATTCCCACTGTCGCTGTCTTTCTCATTTGCTCTTTCTCATTCCTGCTTTGTTCTATCAATCTGCTATACTATCTTCTTCTTCGCTAGACCAGTACCCCCCTACCTTTTTTTTTGAAAACTCTTCCGGGAAAAGACTCCTTATTTGTGTATGAGGTCTGTTGGATCAGCTTGGGAATATTGGACGCTTTCTGCCAGGTGGTCACTGGGGCTTCCTATGATGTTATTATTTAGCAATGTATACATTTTATATGTATGTGTTTTGTTGATAATTTATAATGATGTTTGTATTCTATTTTGTTTTTGTAAACGGGGGTTCGATAAATTAGAGTACAGCCTCAGCGTCCCCTGCGTGGGATGTCTTTATTGTAAAGTGACTGGCTGGTGAAGAGCTTTCAGTTTTACGACTAGGGTTGTTTCAGCAGATCTTTGATGCGGATCATGGGGTTGTCCGGTCCTGATTTGGCTCGGAAGAGTCTGCTGGACCTAAAGCAATAATCATGTAATGTAATGTAATGACACAAACTTTATGTGCACTAGCCCTAAAGAGCCGATCAACAAAATCAGGATTTTTGTTCGGAATCCTGCATCGTTTACAGCATTGCACAAAGACATGTCCTTCTGACATTTTGGTTAGGACATATGTTTATAAAAGACTTTCTCTCTCTCTCTCTCTCTCTCTCTCTCTCTCTCTCTCTCTCTCTCTCTCTCTCTCTCTCTCTCCCTTTCTCTCTCTCTCTCTCTCTCTCTCTCTCTCTCTCTCTCTCTCTCTCTCTCTCTCTCTCTCTCTCTCTCTCTCTCTCTCATCCTTCTCCACCTTCTTGGTCTCCACCTCCTGCCTCTTCTTCTAGTGCTCCTATCAGATTCGTGCTTTGTGGCACGTTCATGTTAAGAAATCAGCGAAGTCAACAAAGTTTTCTAATGAAATAATAAGAACATTCAATTACGTTAATTGACGACAAACCTCGGTACTTCCGATTAAAGTTTATTTATTCATGAAGTGGCCTTTCTTACTAATTGAAAATAGTTTGAAGGTGATTCACTGAGATCGTGCATTGTTGCACGAACGTTCCTTAATAATAACAATTACAATAATAATAATAATAATAATAATAATAATAATAATAATAATAATAATAATAATAATAATAATAATAATAATAATAATAATAATAATTAGAATAATTAGAATAATTAGAATAATTAGAATAATTAGAATAATAAAAATGGATGCTATAGGCGCCTTATTCCTAAATCAGACTCAAAGCGCGGCGATCTGCAACCAACATACATGCTCACATGTTACAAATACTCCTACATACACAACAAACACTCATTGATCACTCAAACATGTGGTGTAAAGGAAGGTCTCTATTAGAAGACGGAAAGTAAATCAAAGTGTTATCTGTGAACATCTACATTGACTGCCTCCAATACCATTGTCCAAGGGAGGGAGCAATCCGTAGCACCGGGAGAAAACCCTCGTTGGCCCCAATAGTCTCATACCTAAGTCACATATACTTCGCTCCTTGCGGGAATCGAACCCGCGACCTTCGGCGTAGGAAACCGGCGACTAACCCACTGCGCCAAGAAGCCATCCACACTAATGAACACACTCATTAAACATTAGTACAATACATATACATGGCTGGGAGCAGGCCACCCACACAAATGAACACACTCATTAAACATTAGTACAATACATATACATACATGGCTGGGAGCAGGCCACCCACACTAATGAACACACGCATTAAACATTAGTACAATACATATACATACATGGCTGGGAGCAGGCCACCCACACTAATGAACACACGCATTAAACATTAGTACAATACATATACATACATGGCTGGGAGCAGGCCACCCACACTAATGAACACACTCATTAAACATTAGTACAATACATATACATACATGGTTGGGAGCAGGCCACCCACACTAATGAACACACGCATTAAACATGAGTACAATACATATACATGGCTGGGAGCAGGCCAACCACACTAATGAACACACGCATTAAACATTAGTACAATACATATACATACATGGCTGGGAGCAGGCCACCCACACTAATGAACACACTCATTAAACATTAGTACAATACATATACATACATGGCTGGGAGCAGGCCACCCACACTAATGAACACACGCATTAAACATGAGTACAATACATATACATACATGGCTGGGAGCAGGCCACCCACACTAATGAACACACGCATTAAACATGAGTACAATACATATACATGGCTGGGAGCAGGCCACCCACACTAATGAACACACTCATTAAACATTAGTACAATACATATACATGGCTGGGAGCAGGCCACCCACACTAATGAACACACTCATTAAACATTAGTACAATACATATACATGGCTGGGAGCAGGCCACCCACACTAATGAACACACTCATTAAACATTAGTACAATACATATACATACATGGCTGGGAGCAGGCCACCCACACTAATGAACACACTCATTAAACATTAGTACAATACATATACATACATGGCTGGGAGCAGGCCACCCACACTAATGAACACACTCATTAAACATTAGTACAATACATATACATACATGGCCACTCACACTAATGAACACACGCAATAAGCATTAGTACAATACATATAGGCCTACATACATGGCTGGGAGCAGGCCACCCACACTAATGAACACACTCATTAAACATTAGTACAATACATATACATACATGGCTGGGAGCAGGCCACCCACACTAATGAACACACGCATTAAACATTAGTACAATACATAATTATACATACATGGCTGGGAGCAGGCCACCCACACTAATGAACACACTCATTAAACATTAGTACAATACATATACATACATGGCTGGGAGCAGGCCACCCACACTAATGAACACACTCATTAAACATTAGTACAATACATATACATACATGGCTGGGAGCAGGCCACCCACACTAATGAACACACTCATTAAACATTAGTACAATACATATACATACGTGGCTGGGAGCAGGCCACCCACACTAATGAACACACGCATTAAACATGAGTACAATACATATACATACATGGCTGGGAGCAGGCCACCCACACTAATGAACACACGCATTAAACATGAGTACAATACATATACATGGCTGGGAGCAGGCCACCCACACTAATGAACACACTCATTAAACATTAGTACAATACATATACATACATGGCTGGGAGCAGGCCACCCACACTAATGAACACACGCATTAAACATTAGTACAATACATATACATGGCTGGGAGCAGGCCACCCACACTAATGAACACACGCATTAAACATTAGTACAATACATAACTATACATACATGGCTGGGAGCAGGCCACCCACACTAATGAACACACGCATTAAACATTAGTACAATACATATACATACATGGCCACTCACACTAATGAACACACGCAATAAGCATTAGTACAATACATATAGGCCTACATACATGGCTAGGAGCAGGCCACTCACACTAATGAACACACGCATTAAACATTAGTACAATACATAATTATACATACATGGCTAGGAGCAGGCCACCCACACTAATGAACACACGCATTAAACATTAGTACAATACATATACATACATGGCTGGGAGCAGACCACCCACACTAATGAACACACGCATTAAACATGAGTACAATACATATACATACATGGCTAGGAGCAGGCCACCCACACTAATGAACACACTCATTAAACATTAGTACAATACATATACATACATGGCCACCCACACTAATGAACACACGCATTAAACATTAGTACAATATATATACATACATGGCTGGGAGCGGACCACCCACACTAATGAACACACCCATTAAACATTAGTACAATACATATACATACATGGCCACCCACACTAATGAACACACGCATTAAACATTTGTACAATATATACATACATGGCTGGGAGCGGACCACCCACACTAATGAACACACTCATTAAACATTAGTACAATACATATACATACATGGTCACCCACAATAATGAACACACGCATTAAACATTAGTACAATACATATACATACATGGCTGGGAGCGGACCACCCACAATAATGAACACACTCATTAAACATGAGTACAATACATATACATGGCTGGGAGCAGGCCACCCACACTAATGAACACACGCATTAAACATTAGTACAATACATAATTATACATACATGGGTAGGAGCAGGCCACCCATACTAATGAACACAGGCATTAAACATTAGTACAATACATATACATACATGGCTGGGAGCGGACCACCCACAATAATTGAACACACTCATTAAACATGAGTACAATACATATACATGGCTGGGAGCAGGCCACCCACACTAATGAACACACGCATTAAACATTAGTACAATACATAATTATACATACATGGGTAGGAGCAGGCCACCCATACTAATGAACACAGGCATTAAACATTAGTACAATACATATACATACATGGCTGGGAGCGGACCACCCACAATAATGAACACACTCATTAAACATGAGTACAATACATATACATGGCTGGGAGCAGGCCACCCACACTAATGAACACACGCATTAAACATTAGTACAATACATAATTATACATACATGGGTAGGAGCAGGCCACCCACACTAATGAACACACGCATTAAACATTAGTACAATACATAATTATACATACATGGGTAGGAGCAGGCCACCCACACTAATGAACACAGGCATTAAACATTAGTACAATACATATACATACATGGCTGGGAGCAGGCCACCCACACTAATGAACACACGCATTAAACATTAGTACAATACATATACATACATGGCTAGGAGCAGGCCACCCACACTAATGAACACACTCATTAAACATTAGTACAATACATATACATACATGGCCACCCACAATAATGAACACACGCATTAAACATTAGTACAATACATATACATACATGGCTGGGAGCAGGCCACCCACACTAATGAACACACGCATTAAACATGAGTACAATACATATACATACATGGCTAGGAGCAGGCCACCCACACTAATGAACACACGCATTAAACATGAGTACAATACATATACATACATGGCTGGGAGCAGACCATCCACACTAATGAACACACGCATTAAACATTAGTACAATACATATACATGGCTGGGAGCAGGCCACCCACACTAATGAACACACGCATTAAACGTTAGTACAATACATATACATACATGGCTGGGAGCAGGCCCTTCCACTAATGAACACACGCATAAAAACATTAGTACAATACATATACATACATGGCTGGGAGCAGGCCACCCACACTAATGAACACACGCATTAAACATGAGTACAATACATATACATACATGGCTGGGAGCAGGCCCTTCCACTAATGAACACACGCATAAAAACATTAGTACAATACATATACATACATGGCTGGGAGCAGGCCACCCACACTAATGAACACACGCATTAAACATGAGTACAATACATATACATACATGGCTGGGAGCAGGCCCTTCCACTAATGAACACACGCATAAAAACATTAGTACAATACATATACATACATGGCTGGGAGCAGGCCACCCACACTAATGAACACACGCATTAAACATTAGTACAATACATATACATACATGGCTGGGAGCAGGCCACCCACACTAATGAACACACGCATTAAACATGAGTACAATACATATACATACATGGCTGGGAGCAGGCCCTTCCACTAATGAACACACGCATAAAAACATTAATACAATACATATACATACATGGCTGGGAGCAGGCCACCCACACTAATGAACACACTCATTAAACATTAGTACAATACATATACATACATGGCCACCCACACTAATGAACACACGCATTAAACATTAGTACAATACATAATGGCTAGGAGCAGGCCACATCTAAACGGACTGGGGGAGAGGCAGTAATAAACCAAGTGATTCCCCACACATGCACACACACACACACAGGCATACACACACACACCCTCACATACACACACACACACGTACACCCACACACACATACCCCCACTCACCCAAACACATACACACACATCTTATTTTCCCTTTATTATTAAGCTACCGGCTAACAATTGTTTTTTATAGTTTTTATTTTCATCTAGACATGCTTAACAGTTTTTCGCACCTGTACTCAGATAAGAAAAAGATTTTCTTGTTTTAAAAATCCACTGCACAAATCACGCTAAGTAGCGATGGTGATCAGACAAAGGTTAGCATACTTAAAAAGTTTCTGGTCATAGCAGATATTTATCAAAGAATCATACGATATGTCCACTTTCACAATAAATGATTGGCATGATCTACAATACTAAATAAATGCTACAATACTAGAACAAATTGCAGGTTTGTTGCTGACCCTACGTCATGGAAATCGGACTAAGTGTGAACCACTGATTATAATATCGGCAAGTGTGTCAATGGATAATAAATACTTCAAACACGTACAGACACTGATACAAATTGAACATCTGGCAGGAGAAATAGTGACCTCCCTTTTCTCGGGGCCGGCTTCGTGAGAACGCATGCCTTCATTTTCTCTTTATCGATGCTTTATCTTCCCCGTTTTCAAGGAGTTTTGATCGGGTACACGATCACATCGGTTGATTGCAGTGAGTTGTTTAGTCGTATGCAAGGTTGTTTAAGTCGCATGCCAGGTTGAAAGTCCCATTCACCTACTCACATTCACCACTGAGAATAATTGTAATTATTTACATTGATGTCTGCACTACAGCGCGCTTTACTGCTTACAGAAACGACTCTAGGCGCTGATCGGCTAGCTCCAGTAGGCAACACATGCTTTGCTGAAATCAGGAGCTACATGTAGGCCTACGTCTCGTCAACTTGCAGCAAGGTCTCACACAGTATGTCTTAGACCAATGTACCACTTCATATTCTTTTCTATGGTCGTTACTGTGTGGCTTATGTAAGCATGTCTAGGTATGATTGTAATTAGGCCGATGGCTGTGTGTATGACTGTAAGTAGGCCAAGGACTGTGAGTCTGACTGTAGGACTGACTGTATGTATGATTTGCATTGTGATAGAGTAGGTTGCGTGCGTGGTGGCCACATGGTTGACTAAGCACACAGATGGGGTGGAGATGACGACAAATACTGTGCTAGGGCTGAAGCTCTGCTGGTTATGTTGCTGTAGTTTGGAGTTGGGATGGAGGGGTGTGTGTAAGAGGGGAGGAGGGGTGGAGAAGAGGTGGTAATGAAGGCAGACTTTTTTTTTTTTTTAAAACAAAAGACGTTTTCTTTTTCTTCTACCGCTTCGTCCTCATCCTCTTGGTCTAAACGATGTTTGACTTGCTAACTTTGCAGTTTTCTTCTCTGTGCTCCTGTGTTCGTAAGAGGGTCCGTTCGCATAGTGGTATCACTACAGCGCTGTCCCCAGTTTACCATAGGCCTACACAGATACAATACATACATACATACATACATACATACATACATACATACATACATACATACATACATACATGGCTGGGAGCAGGCCACTCACACTAATGAACACACGCATTAAACATTAGTACAATACATATACATACATGGCTGGGAGCAGGCCACCCACACTAATGAACACACGCATTAAACATTAGTACAATACATATACATACATGGCTGGGAGCAGACCACCCACACTAATGATCACACGCATTAAACATTAGTACAATACATATACATGCATGGCTGGGAGCAGACCATCCACACTAATGAACACACGCATTAAACATTAGTACAATACATATACATGGCTGGGAGCAGGCCAACCACACTAATGAACACACGCATTAAACATGAGTACAATACATATACATACATGGCTGGGAGCGGACCACCCACACTAATGAACACACGCATTAAACATTAGTACAATACATTTACATACATGGCCACCCACACTAATGAATACACGCATTAAACATGAGTACAATACATATACATACATGGCCACCCACACTAATGAACACACGCATTAAACATTAGTACAATACATATAGGCCTACATACATGGCTAGGAGCAGGCCACCCACACTAATGAACACATGCATTAAACATTAGTACAACACATATACATACATGGCCACCCACACTAATGAACACACGCATTAAACATTAGTACAATACATATAGGATGTATACATGTAAATGATGTAAGAAAGCAACAGTTGTAAATGATGTAAGAAAGCAACAGTTGTAAATGATGTAAGAAAGCAACAGTTGTAAATGATGTAAGAAAGAAACAGTTGTAAATAATGTAAGAAAGCAACAGTTGTAAATGATATAAGAAAGCAACAGTTGTAAATGATGTAAGAAAGCAACAGTTGTAAATGATGTAAGAAAGCAACCGATGAAAGAAAGAAACAGTTGTAAATAATGTAAGAAAGCAACAGTTGTAAATGATGTAAGAAAGCAACAGTTGTAAATGATGTAAGAAAGCAACAGTTGTAAATGATGTAAGAAAGCAACAGTTGTAAATGATGTAAGAAAGCAACAGTTGTAAATGATGTAAGAAAGAAACAGTTGTAAATGATGTGAGAAAGCAACAGTTGTAAATGATATAAGAAAGCAACAGTTGTAAATGATGTAAGAAAGCAACAGTTGTAAATAATGTAAGAAAGCAACAGTTGTAAATGATGTAAGAAAGCAACAGTTGTAAATGATGTAACAAAAGCAACAGTTGTAAATAATGTAAGAAAGCAACAGTTGTAAATGATGTAAGAAAGCAACAGTTGTAAATGATGTAAGAAAGCAACAGTTGTAAATGATGTAAGAAAGAAACAGTTGTAAATGATGTAAGAAAGCAACAGTTGTAAATGATGTAAGAAAGCAACAGTTGTAAATGATGTAAGAAAGCAACAGTTGTAAATGATGTAAGAAAGCAACAGTTGTAAATGATGTAAGAAAGCAACAGTTGTAAATGATGTAAGAAAGCAACCGTTGTAAATAATGTAAGAAAGCAACAGTTGTAAATGATGTAAGAAAGCAACAATTGTAAATAATGTAAGAAAGCAACAGTTGTAAATAATGTAAGAAAGCAACAGTTGTAAATGATGTAAGAAAGCAACAGTTGTAAATGATGTAAGAAAGCAACAGTTGTAAATGATGTAAGAAAGCAACAGTTGTAAATGATGTAAGAAAGCAACAGTTGTAAATGATGTAAGAAAGCAACAGTTGTAAATGATGTAAGAAAGCAACAGTTGTAAATGATGTAAGAAAGCAACCGTTGTAAATAATGTAAGAAAGCAACAGTTGTAAAATGATGTAAGAAAGCAACAATTGTAAATAATGTAAGAAAGCAACAGTTGTAAATAATGTAAGAAAGCAACAGTTGTAAATGATGTAAGAAAGCAACAGTTGTAAATGATGTAAGAAAGCAACAGTTGTAAATGATGTAAGAAAGCAACAGTTGTAAATGATGTAAGAAAGCAACAGTTGTAAATGATGTAAGAAAGCAACAGTTGTAAATGATGTGAGAAAGCAACAGTTGTAAATGATGTAAGAAAGCAACAGTTGTAAATGATGTAAGAAAGCAACAGTTGTAAATAATGTAAGAAAGCAACAGTTGTAAATGATGTAAGAAAGCAACAGTTGTAAATGATGTAAGAAAGCAACAGTTGTAAATGATGTAAGAAAGCAACAGTTGTAAATGATGTAAGAAAGCAACAGTTGTAAATGATGTAAGAAAGCAACAGTTGTAAATGATGTAAGAAAGAAACAGTTGTAAATTATGTAAGAAAGCAACAGTTGTAAATGATGTAAGAAAGCAACCGTTGTAAATAATGTAAGAAAGCAACAGTTGTAAATGATGTAAGAAAGCAACAATTGTAAATAATGTAAGAAAGCAACAGTTGTAAATGATGTAAGAAAGCAACAGTTGTAAATGATGTAAGAAAGCAACAGTTGTAAATGATGTAAGAAAGCAACAGTTGTAAATGATGTAAGAAAGAAACAGTTGTAAATGATGTAAGAAAGCAACAGTTGTAAATGATGTAAGAAAGCAACAGTTGTAAATGATGTAAGAAAGCAACCGTTGTAAATAATGTAAGAAAGCAACAGTTGTAAATGATGTAAGAAAGCAACAGTTGTAAATAATGTAAGAAAGCAACAGTTGTAAATAATGTAAGAAAGCAACAGTTGTAAATGATGTAAGAAAGCAACAGTTGTAAATGATGTAAGAAAGCAACAGTTGTAAATGATGTAAGAAAGCAACAGTTGTAAATAATGTAAGAAAGCAACAGTTGTAAATGATGTAAGAAAGCAACAGTTGTAAATGATGTGAGAAAGCAACAGTTGTAAATGATGTGAGAAAGCAACAGTTGTAAATGATGTAAGAAAGCAACAGTTGTAAATGATGTAAGAAAGCAACAGTTGTAAATGATGTAAGAAAGCAACGATTGTAAATGATGTAAGAAAGCAACAGTTGTAAATGATGTAAGAAAGCAACAGTTGTAAATGATGTAAGAAAGCAACAGTTGTAAATGATGTAAGAAAGCGTAACACGCGCACCTACATGTAGCTAAATACCATCAAATACAGTCCACAGTAAATACACTAAAATACACTGCCAGAATTCAAGCCTGACACTGCGACCGACCCACCGAGCCAATGAATTGGGATTGTCCATCGGCCAGTCAGTCGGTGAACCCAGCAGCCAGTAAAACAGTCAATAAACCCAGCAGCCACGCAAACAGTCAGTAAACCCGCAGCCAGTTAAACAGTCACCCAGCAGCCATACTTTTAAACAGTCATTAATCCTAGCAGCCATGCTGTCAAACAGTCAGTAAACCCAGCAGCCAGTCAAAGAGTCAGTAAACCCAGTAACCATACAGTCAAACAGTAAGTGAACCCAGCAGTCAGTCAAACAGTCAGTGAACCAAGCAGCCATGCAGTCACTGTCAATAAACCCAGCAGCAATATATTTAAACAATCAGTAATTCTAGCAGCCATGCGGTCAAACTGTCAGTAAACCCAGCAACAAATCAAACAGTCAGTAAATCCAGCAGCCCTGCAGTCAAACAGTCAGTAAACCTAACAGCCATGCAGTAAAACAGTCAATGACATCATTGTCAATCACAAATATGAAGCTCTAACTACGTAATCACATCCGCATCACGCACGGATGAACGCAGAAACAACCACATAATAGGTGTCGTGCCCTTCAAGTGCCATATGAAGTGCTATAAGTAGGCCTATATCCTAGAGTATCGAGCCGGAACATTGCAGGCCTATTATAGCGTGAGAATTGTTAAGGCAATGAATATTCATGAATATTAAGCAGGACGTATTTACAATTATTATTAGAATTGGGAGTGTCCATGTCAACTGATATAATTATGTTCGTCTCGGGTTTAAGCGTTCAGTTGTATGGTATTTCCTAGATTTGTGTTGACAAACTTCAGTGTTGATTTGAGCAAAGACTATATGATATTTGTAAGTTGATAGTTAATCGAAGAACGACAATAATTGAGTGTGTTTAGTGATAATTTTGTGTGTGTTAGTGATAATTGGGTGTGTGATACAGCCGTGACGTTTTGAGTTATCGTAGCATCTGTGACGAACGACTATTATTTTAAACGGGTAAGTGACGAGCTTTCTGTATTGGACAGGCAAATAAATCAGGACACAATGTTCAGTTGTTGTTGTTTTTTTAAGAATGGCAGTGTTTAATAGCATTGGCCTATGTCATTCATAAGCACGTTTGCTATTGGCTTAACGCCTTGGATCCCGATATGACGGCCTACTAGCGCCAAAACTTGATAATTACAAATATTATGAGATAATTACAAATATCATGGGATAATTACAATTATCAAGGGATAATTACAATTATCATTGAAAAAATATAAATATCTTCGCGTGACCATGTTTCATTTTCAGTTTTGGCTCTAGCAATCCATCTAGAAATGCGACAAAACTGAAAATTGTAATTATCACATAATAATTAAAATTTTCACTTCATAATTACAATTTTTTACGTGATCATGCTTACTTCGGACTAAGGCAGCTTACTAGCGCCAAAACGTGCATTTACAGGTATCATTGATAATAGTAATTAACACGTGTTCTGATTAATTCACATTATGACGGCCTACTAGCGCCAAAACCTGATAATTACAAATATCATGAAATAATTACAAATATCAACGACATATTTACAATTAACGCATAAAAATTGTAATTATCAAGTTAAAAAATTGCAATTTTCGGATTTGGCGCATTTCCAGACGGGTTGCTAGAGCCAAAAATGAAAATTAAACATGATCACGTGAAGATATTTGCAAATTTTCAATGATAATTGTAATTATCCCTTAATAATTGTAATTTTCGTATGATATGAATTTGTAATTATCTCATGATATTTGTAAATTATTAGGTTTTGGTGCGAGGAAGGTGTGGCAAATACTGATAATTATTAATTAACACTGTGGATTACCGGTATCTCTGTAAATTACACAGAACACGTGTTAATTTCAATTATCTCCTGCTAATGGTAACTCTCTGTTTTTGGCGCTAGTAGACCGTCATATCCCTCCATTCAACGAGAAGAATGTTAGTGGCTTAACCCTCTCGATGCCCTAGGCGCCGATCTGCATCCATGAAAGTATGATACACAATTGGAACACTAAGTTCTGTGATTGGCGCTACAGCAGGTTTAGCAATTACAATGGTCACTGCTTCACTTTCAGTCAACGGCATAGCAAAACAGAAATGGCGCTACACGAGTGTTCGACGTCTACATCAAATACGCGAGGTGCGAGACACATTCAGTTTGTTGTGCAGAAATAGCGTTGGGCCCAATTCATGGACCACAGTCGCCAACACTACAGTGAACATGAATTTACACCAATCAATTGATACCAACACAAACTTTATATTTGTCACTTAATTGCAGTGTGGTGCTTAGGCCTGTGTGCTGGAATAGGCCTGTGTGATGGCATAGGCCTGTATGGTTATAGAGGAAGTGAAGTTTTAAACTGTTAGTCACTGTGAGTAGAAAATCAATAATGATGCAACGCGTTGTTCTTGTTACGTGAATAGGCCTACGTGCGATAATCGTGATCATTGTTTTACCTCCTTGGCCTTCTTACTGTGAAGAGGGAAATAATACTGCTGTCAGTATCAAAGTCTGTGTCATACTGAGTGATTGAGTAATTCGCTACAATAGACAACGTGTCATAGTTGTTTTTTTATTTTATTTTTTTTTTATTTTAACAACTTTATTATCACCGAGGTGAAATTCGGGCACTTTCATTTTTGAAAGTACAGCAGCCCTAAGTGAAGCGCTTTACCCAAGGTACTTGCTGGGTATGTTCTTGTCACCGGCACTCACCCGTCTAGGACATGAGCGTCAGGATCTTTAAAGTCCGTTATGATGGAATGCATGCGACACAGAATAGACCACGGTTTATACTCTCATCCGAAGGAGTGGGAAACGGGAGTAAAGTGTCTTTCCCAAGGACACAACACAATGCCCCGGCCTGGGCTCGAACTCTGGACCTTCAGATCCGCAAGCCAACGCTCTAACCACTCGGCCACCGCGCCTCCCCTAGTGTGCATTTGTGCGCCTGTAGGTACTCCGCACACTAGGCCTATGAGTCTCTGATACTAGAGTCAGATCTTTTTATTCTTTCGTTTTTATTGGTCACCCATGTCATTCATAAGCACGTTTGCTATTGGACTTACCTTCTCAGAGAAGCGCAGCGCTAAGCAGGACAAGGGAGAATGGGATCTAGTGCATGCTGGGTATATTTATATCTATGGCACTCGGGGAAATGTTATTCAGAAAGGGAACCTATAGTTGTAGCTCTGCATTATGTCTAGGTTAATTGTGTCTTAATTCCAGCCTTATTTAGTGAAAGACAGTCTTCGCTTATTCCGTCTGTGTACGCTATGGTAATTATTGATCAAATTGTTGAAGGTTAACATGACCATCGAGGAGGGAGTTAATTAACAAAACTATTACAAAGATGATGAATTTCTATGTTAAGGTGTCGTTTCTCTGTTTGCCTGGTGTGTAAGATCTTGAAGAATTTGTGGGTGTATACTAATTTACTATATTTGATGTCTCCAAGGTTCAGTTATATCACAGGCGCTTGTATCTGGACACGCGAGCGCCTATGCCTGTGACGCGTCTCCCTTTGCATTAGAGATAACCAAAGGGAGACGCGTCACAGGCATAGGCGCTCGCGTGTCCAGATACAAGCGCCTGTGAGTTATATATAGCAATACACACCACCCACTAATCAATTTAACAATACAATATCATTTTAAGATGATTATATCGTATATCTTTAAATATCACAAGTCAATCATTATTTTATTTATCGTGTATTCACACATAATCAATCAAATCACAATTAACGAAAATAAATATTATAACTTCTCTGTTCGAGATGCGGTAAAATTCTTGAGTCTGGAAAGTGATGATAGCATTATAGTAGTAGTAGTAGTAGTAGTAGTAGTAGTAGTAGTAGTAGTAGTAGTAGTAGTAGCAGTAGTAATAGTAGTAGTAGTAGTAGTAGTAGTAGTGTGTGTGCGTGCGTGCGTGCGTGCTCGTGTGTGTCATAACCACTGGTACCCCTCCTCAATCATAACCACTGGTACCCCTCCACAATCATAACCACTAGTACGCCTCCACAATCATAACCACTGGTACCCCTCCACAATCATATCCACGGGTACCCCTCCTCAATCATAACCACTGGTACCCCTCCTCAATCGTAACCACTGGTACCCCTCCTCAATCATAACCATTGGTACCCCTCCTCAATCATAACCACTGGTACCCCTCCTCAATCATAACCATTGGTACCCCTCCTCAGTCATAACCACTGGTACCCCTCCTCAATCATAACCATTGGTACCCCTCCTCAATCATATCCACTGGTACCCCTCCACAATCATATCCACTGGTACCCCTCCTCAATCATAACCACTGGTACCCCTCCTCAATCATATCCACTGGTACCCCTCCTCAATCATAACCACTGGTACCCCTCCACAATCATATCCACTGGTACCCCTCCTCAATCATAACCATTGGTACCCCTCCACAATCATAACCATTGGTACCCCTCCTCAATCATAACCACTGGTACCCCTCCACAATCATATCCACTGGTACCCCTCCTCAATCATACCCACTGGTACCCCTCCTCAATCATAACCACTGGTACCCCTCCACAATCATATCCACTGGTACCCCTCCTCAATCATAACCATTGGTACCCCTCCACAATCATAACCATTGGTACCCCTCCTCAATCATAACCACTGGTACCCCTCCACAATCATATCCACTGGTACCCCTCCACAATCATATCCACTCCAACGGACACATCCTCTTTTTCTTTAAATTATTCATTTCAAAGGGAGAGGGGTGGGGAGGGGGAAAGAAAGAGCTGTGTGTGTATGTGTAGATGTGTGTGTGGGGGTGTGTGTATGTGTGTACGTGGGTGTGTGTGTGCGTGTGTGTGTGTTTGTGTGTACTTGCGTGCTTCACATTGTGTCTGTAGTGGTTCTTTTTTATTATACCTATCTGTGTTTGTTGTTGTTGTGTGTGTGTGGGTGTGTGTGTGTGTGTGTGTGTGTGTGTGTGTGTGTGTGTGTGTGTGTGTGTTTGCGGTAACGGTTTAGATCTTCAGTTCACAAGTCCTTGACTTGTCCTAATGTTGGGCTGCTGAGTGCATCATAATATAAAAATTGACACACTTTATTTGAGATAATAAATCTAACTATATTTGTAACCACAAATTACAATGGAACAGCTGCTACGCACAGTCTCTAACACATAGTTTACTGTTGGACTTTGAGTGAACAAATACTGAAACTACTTACAACACTTATTACTTGCCACAGAAGCTCTAGGTAGCATTGTATGCCTTTCAGAAGGACATAGGCTTATGCATGAGAAATGATACCATTTTGTCTGAAGAAAGAAGAAGAAGAAGAAGAAAAACAAAAAGAAGAAGCAGATGATGATGATGATGATGATGATGATGATGATGATGATGATGATGATGATGATGATGATGATGATGATGATGATGATGATGATGATGAAAAAGTAGAAGGGTACCTGTGTCACGTTGGTAATTGTTAAAAATATATCTTGTTATTTTTGGTACAATCCTATGTTAATAGGGAATAAGATTGGTAGCTTGGAAAGTTGTAATGAAGTTAAACGTCTTAATGAAAGACGATAAAACCTGCCCTTCGGAGAAACTCGACCTTCCATGGTTTCAGATTTTGACAATAGGTTTACAGGATATTTTAGTAGTAGTTCGCTCTACTTCAACTAAGCCTCCTATTATACATTAGAATCTACGTAAAATTATTATTTTGTTACATGTGTAATTAACAAATCACTTTTTGTTTAATTCGTTTATCAACTATATGCACTTGAAGTGCGAAAATGATCCCAACACCCCTCCCGCAAAAATAGAACCGCCTTTCTACAGCTAGCGATTCGATTGGTCCATAAATGAGGATCACCTTGCACTGTTTCAGACGCCAGCTTACACAGACTTCGAAGTCTCCTTGGAAGCACCTCCAGCAGTTGGCTAGTTTTCCAATTCATATACTCCAAAGTTTACTGAAATATACAATAATTCAAGATGCCTGAGGTAAGTGGACTATTTTTGTTTGTGATGACTGCTTGTTATGTTATAACAATTATGGCAGCACACACTGTATCGGCATTAAACTGCTGTGGTAGCGAACATGCTGTATAATGCTTCTGTACACGCTGTCATTGTTACATTTACAGTACGCGTTTTGTGATTAGACTGGAGAGAATTCCCGATTCAGTCACACATTAAAAGGCTTTCTTTCGAATCATTATTATCGTGTCGATGATATATCAGCGGAAGATTAAAATCATATTTTGGGTTTCGTTTCGTTTATTTCCTTAGTTTCGTTTTGTGTCAAACGGGAAGTTTAAGAAAAAAACCACCTCGTGGGTGTGGTGATGCAATGTGGTCTGTAGGCCTACCCGGTTACAGTTAGACCATGGGAAAGTCTTAGGAGCACTAATAGGTCTATAAATTTGATCTGCATTATCCTCACAATATAGTTGACTTGCTTTGCCCTTGGGAGAACCACAGACAAATCCTTACCTGGTTTTTCACATAACACAACATGAATAAAGTAACTGACTATATCTTGATGGAGATGTGAAACTTCGATAATAATTCATTAATTGTTATAAACTAAGTGAAATGCATGTTCTGTTTAAACATATTTTAAGTCTTTCTCTTTTGAAACTGTTTATTGACCTCCCTCGCATATTGAAGTTGGTAGCTTGTTGCCCACAGTTCACCTCTTCGGTTACTTAACACACACTTTTTAACTCTTTGGCCTTCACTTTTTACCTTGGTCTAATTTGTTTCTTAATTATGCCTATGGTTTCCATAACTTATCTAAAATTAATGTTTTTGTTATTTGCTCCGTTTGCTGTTGCAATCACAGGGTAAAATATTCTGCAATGTTTAGATAATGTTTAAATATTTATACTGTTTTTCCTCCTGGGCCTAACCGGGCATATAAATAGCTGTGAATAGGTTTTTGCTATTCTATTTCTGTCTTTTTTGTCATTTGTGTACATAGTTGTAAATAGTCTATTTCTGTCTTTTTTTTGTAATTTGTGTACATAGTTGTAAATAGTTTGTACCTTTAGTCTTTACTGTTCTGTCTTTTGGTGTATTGTAGCAAAAGCGATGTTTTATCGAGTGCATGTATTTAAATGTAATGACTATGTAAAGCGTTGTGAGTCTGGTCATAGGCTGGAGTATCCGCTATATAAAAATCCATTATTATTATTAGATCACAGGGTAATACTAGTATTGTAATGTGTGCAATAAGAAAGTGAATGGTATCAAGGTTGGTTATCAATAACACGCCGTATATGGCAATTTATTTATTTAATTACTTTTATATAGCGCTTTTCCAGCTCCAGAGCTGCTCAATGCGCTGGACGATACAGGATGTAGCTCAAGCTGCCTGAGGTGTCCACTTGAATAGAAGTTATAGTACTGACTGTAATCATTGTTAGTAGTTACTGCCAGAGCAACAATGGTGTTGATATCTTACATTTGTGCAACATGCGTGTGGTAGAGAGTGGAAGGGATATGTAGGAGAGTTTGCATAATGCATCTTTCAAATGAGAAACCCAGGTCTTATCTGTGCCCGCATGCATTCCATAACACGGACTATAAGTGTAAAGATCCTGACCCTCATGTCTTAGTCGGGTGAGTGCATACATTTATACGACCAGATAGCACTGGTTCTCTTATCCTCCATCTTCATTGGCCCAGAATTGTGCTACGTTGTGCGGGTGTCGGCCTATAGCAAGTGGGCGCCTCGGGCTGCTTGATTTAGGTCCTGTATAATAGTATCGGCCATAGTTAGGCCCTGTATGACAGTATCGGCCATAGTTAGGTCCTGTATGACAGTATCGGCCATAGTTAGGTCTTGTATGACAGTATCGGCCATAGTTAGGTCCTGTATATTAGTATCGGCCATAGTTAGGCCCTGTATGACAGTATCGGCCATAGTTAGGTCCTGTATGACAGTATCGGCCATAGTTAGGTCCTGTATGACAGTATGGGCCATAGTTAGGTCCTGTATGACAGTATGGGCCATAGTTAGGTCCTGTATGACAGTGTGGGCCATAGTTAGGTCCTGTATGACAGTATCGGTCATAGTTAGGTCCTGTATGACAGTATGGCAATGGGCTAGGTACTGTATGACAGTATCGGCCAGAGTTAGGTCCTGTATGACAGTATCGGCCATAGTTAGGTCCTGTATGACAGTATCGGCCAGCGCTTTAAGCCACTCTTGAGCTGCAAAAAGCATTACATAAAATTCATAAGACGAAGCAGGATTAAAACGCTGAAACGTTTTTACAGGTAAAAAGATATACTACAACAGCAATTCATTGGTCGAGAAAGATAAAGAGAGAGTATAGGCGTTCTAAACACTGGAGTGGCTGGACAGTGGTAAAGTTATAGTACAAAACCACTGACTTTTAATATAGATAAAGAGAGAGTATAGGCGTTCTAAACACTGGAGGGGCTGGACAGTGGTAAAGTTATAGTACAAAACCACTGACTTTTAATATAGATAAAGAGAGAGTATAGGCGTTCTAAACACTGGAGTGGCTGGACAGCGGTAAAGTTATAGTACAAAACCACTGACTTTTAATATGGAGAGAAAGAGAGAGTATAGGCGTTCTAAACACTGGAGTGGCTGGACAGTCACGAGTGGTAAAGTTATAGTACAAAACCACTGACTTTTAATATGGAGAGAAAGAGGGTGAGCAAGCATGTGGGTATGGAGAGGGGATGGAAGTGGGAAATGTGATTAATGTGTGCTCAGTTATCATTCTCTGTATCCTATCTATCCTATCCCGTAACTCAGATCATTGGGGCATCACTGAGGATCATTTAACCAGCGTACTCCATTTTTCTCTGTTCTCAGCAACCCTCATGGCTTCGCTCCGTGTCAATCCAGTCCATTCTCGAATGTTGTCCTCCCACCTCTTTTTCTGTCTCCCTCTTCTTCTGCCTCCTTGCACCGTGCTTTGAAAGATGGTTTTTGCAAGGCCTGATGTGTTGATCTGGTGACAATTTGGTGATATCTGGTGATATTTCAGTTATCATTCATTATCGATCAATCATAATTGTACTGTTGTGTTATGCCACAATGAAGGATGATAAAGAATTGTGGATACTGAATTATTGCATCACAACCTTTGTGGCATAACTAGTTGTACAATATCCCTGATATAAAATGTGTGCTTAGTTCATTGTGTATAATTAGTATTAATATTTAGTTTTGAAGATATATATAATTTTTGTTTCTTTCCAGTAATATTTCACTTGTGGTGCCAAGCAGAATATAAATATTACAAGATGATCAATTAGAAATAGCATGTTGTGTAGAATGGCTGTTGGTGTGCAAATGTGTCTGCCTTCGTAGACTTCAAGAAAGCGTTTGACCAAGTCTGGCATGCAGCATGGGAAACCATGAGAGTGTACAACATCAGTCCTAAAATTATTGAAGTCACTAAAAGCCTGTATGACAAGGCTACCAGTGCAGTCCTCCATAACAGAGCCATCGGAAACTGGTTCAAAACAACAATCGGTGTGAGTCAAGGATGCCTACTCTCTCCAACACTCTTCAACATCTTCCTAAAGTGCATCATGTCAGATGCCCTTGCAGATCCCGAAGGCACAGTCAGCATAGGGGGTAGAGCAATCTCCAACCTTCGTTTTGCGGATGACATTGATGGATTGGCTGGAGAGGAACAAGAATTTGAACAGATGGTACAGAGGCTTGACACCATTCCAGAGCCTATGAATGGAAATAAGTGCAGAGAAGACCAAAATGATGACAACAACACCAATGACATCAACACAGACATCAAAGTCCAAGGCCAATACCTCAACACAGTGCATAGTTTCAAATATTTAGGAGCCATTGTATCAGACAATGGGTCCCGACAGGAAGCCCTCTCCAGGATCACACAAACAACTGCTGCCCTGGCAAGGTTAAAACCCATTTGAAAAGACAAGACCATCAGTCTACATTCCAAGGTAAGGCTTCTTCACTCCATCTTCCTATACCCTTGCAAAACATGGACCCTCACAGCAGATCTAAATTGAAGAATACAAAGCATTGAGATGAGGTGCTACAGAAGACTTCTGGGCATTTCCTATACCCAACACATCACCAATGACGAAGTCCGACAGACCATCACACAAGCCATTGGACAACATGATGATCTGCTCACAGCAATGAAGAAACGGAAGCTCGGATGGTATGGCCACGTCACCAGATCATCAGGCATTGCAAAGACCATCCTGCAAGATACAGTGCAAGTAGGTAGAAGAAGAGGGAGACCGAAAAAGAGGTGGGAGGACAACATTTGAGAATGGACTAGCTTGACACTGAGCGAAGTCAATGAGGGTTGCTGAGAACAGAGAAAGATGGAGTACGCTGGTTAAACGATCATCTGTGGTGCCCCAATGACCTCCGAGTTACGGGACAGGATAGTGTATGCCTTGGAATATGTTACTTCGTTTTAAATATTCCCTCAAACTAAGATGTTACTTACTAACAAAGAACAAAAGTAAGTGAGTCATCATGCTTTATTATACATTATGTATCTTTACCTTGTTGTAAATGTATTTATATTAATTTTATTTTATTTTAAATATTTATTTATTTTGTTAATTCATTATGAAATTGTTCATTTCATTGTTTATAATGTACTTATTTTTGCACCTATTAGTATTTTTTGAGTGTCTTCTTGGGTTCTTGGCTGATTGTTTACAGCTGTGTATGGTGTATTACACATTGTTTTGAATTGTGTATGGTTACTCTGTATAGAGCTGTGTATGATGTATTACACATTGTTTACAGCTGTGTATGGTGTATTACACATTGTTTACAGCTATGTATGGTGTATTGTTTACAGTTGTGTATTGATTGATTGATTGATTTATTATTGCTTTAGGTCCAGCGGACTCTTCCGAGACAAATCAGGACCGGACAACCCCCGATCCGCATAAAAGATCTGTTGAAACAACCCCAGTGGGAAAATTGAATGCCCTCCACCGGCCAGTCACTTTACAATAAAGACATCCCACGCGAGGGACGGCTGAGGGTTGACCTCAACTACGCGAACTCCCCGATTACAAAAACAAAATAGAATACAAACATCATTATAAATCATCAACAAAAAACATACATATAAAATGCCTATATTGCTAAATAGTACATTCATAGGAAGCCCTAGTGACCACCCGGCAGAAAGCGTCCAACACTCCCAAGCTGATCCAACAGACCCCATACACAAACAAGGAGTCTTGTCCAGGAAGAGTTTTCAAGAAAAAAGGTAGGTCATTGATCTAGCGAAGAAGAAGATAGTATAGCAGAGTGGTAGGACAGATCGGGAATGGGAAAGAGCAAATGAGGAAGACAGCGACAGTGGGAATTTAAAGCACTAAATTTCCAGAAAGTGGGGATACTATTTATACTGAAACCCCCGGCACTCCAACGGGGGGAACTGTTGCCACAGTTAATTTGTCATGCCTACAAAGGCAAGACAGGTTTTCAACTGGGGCTTTCACTGTACCCTTTATAGGTTAGAACAATCTACAGTGGCAAGATTGCTCATGACCCCAAGGGGTACAGTTGTGTATGGTGTATTGTTTACAACTGTGTATGGTGTATTACACATTGTTTATAGCTGTGTATGGTGTATTGTTTACAGCTGTGTATGGTGAATTACACATTGTTTACAGCTGTGTATGGTGTATTACACATTGTTTACAGCTATGTATGATGTATTTAGCTGATACTTCTACTGTTCTAGTTGTAAATAGCGTAGGTATAATCATCACATTCATAAGCCAGTCTAATCACTGCACCTCCTCAACCTTGACAAATAATTTGAGGTTACATTACATGGTTATTGCTTTAGGTCCAGCGGACTCTTCCGAGCCAAATCATGACCATTATAATAATTTGAGGTAGGTTGCTAAGAAAACCAATTATAAAGTGAATCAAGCAGGTGTTGATTTGGTTCCGTGCCAAAACTGCAGCCATTAAACATCCATTTCCTTCTTGGCTTCTTCAAACTTTCAGTTTTAGCATCAACACAAACACAAGGATACGAAAAGAATGTGCCAATAGGAGATATGAGAAAACAAGCAGAAAAAAAAGAAAGCCCTAACCCTAACATTTAAAGAATGAAAGGATCAGTTGTATAATGAATTAACACAATAAATAAATATATAAATACAGAGACATTTCGTGCACTCGGATTTGCTCATTATTTTTTACTTAATTTCACCGGTTTGTTGCCTTGTGTTGTAGTTTATGGGCATACTACATTCTTACCAGTTTTTTAACGGTAGTCGGCAGGAATTCAATGTTTCCTAGAGACTGTGCTCCATAAGTTGCCCCTACCCTATACTATTATACTGTTCACGTTGTCCTGTGAGCCGTTATACAGAGTTAGTCAGTTCTGTTGTAGAGTTTTGATTGTGTATTAGTATGATTGTGACATAGTGTTTTTAAATATGCCGGTAAAGCGTGGACACGTGTCTTTGCCTAGTGCTTTCACTTCGACGCTCAGAGGTTAACAGCCTTGACCCCTCAAGGTGACCAAGACCAAAGCGAAAGGTGGAGGCCGCCGATAGGAGCAGTCTATTTTTTGTGTGGGGAGGAACCAAAGTCACGGGCTGTTCGATTGACGCAACTGAGGACGAGAATAGAGACGTGTGTGTGGGAAGGGGTGAGAGGAGGGCGAGGGAGTGGGTGGTGGGGACGGGTCTAGAGAGGGGGTTAGCGTAGATATGTGTTCGAAGAGAGTATTGTTTGTGTGGTCTTTAGTTTAGTAGCGAAGTGTTTGGTTTGATCGAGTTGAGAGGTTGTGAGGCATGTTAAAACTCCTTCGTAATAAACGCTCTGTGTGTTGTCTTTAGTTTTGTAGCGATGTCCTATCCTATCCTATCTTATCCCGTAACTCGAAGGTCGTTGGGGTACCACAAATGGTCGTTCAACCAGCGTACTCCATCTTTCTCTGTCCTCAACAACCCTCATGGCTTCGCTCAGTGTCAAGCCAGTCCATTCTCGAATGTTGTCTTCCCACCTCTTTTTCTGTCTCCCTCTGCGTGCCTTGCAGGATGGTCTTCCGTTTCTTCACCACTGTGAGCATAAGATCGTTTTGCCCAAAGCTTGTCGTTGTTGATGTGCTGGGTATAGGAAATGCCCAGAAGTCTTCTGTAGCACCTCATCTCTAAGCTTTGTATTGTTCGTTGGAGATCTACTGTGAGGGTCCATGTTTCGCAAGCGTATAGGAAAATGGAGATGACAAGAGAGCGCAGCAGTCTTACCTTGGAATGTAGACTGATGGTCCTGTCTTTCCAAATGGGCTTCAACCTTGTCAGGGCCGCAGTTGTTTGTGCGATCCTGGAGAGGTTTCTTGTCGGGACGCATTGTCTGATACAATGGCTCCTAAACATTTGAAGCACTGTGTTGAGGGATTGGCCTTGGACGTTGATGTCCATGTTGATGCCGTTGGTGTTGTTGGTCATAATTTTGGTGTTTTCTGCACTTATTTCCATTCCATAGGTGTTTGGTTTGATTGAGTTTGAGGAATGTTAGGACTTCACTCTACGATAACACGATGTGTGTTGTCTTCAGTTTTGTAGCGAGGTGTTTGGTTTAATTGAGTTGTTGCTGAGGGCAGGGATAAGCGCTGTGTTTTGTGTGTTGGCTGGAGTTTGGTAGCGCAGTGTTGTGTGTGTGAGGCGACAAGCGTGGTCGCGCGGCATGTTCGTTTCGCTAGCACCGAGTCTACCTTCAATCTGTTTCTTATTTTGTATCGATCGTTTAGCCCCATCCCACGCTGGGGCATTGCCCGCCAGACTATTGCCTGGAATTGCAATACCCAGACACAATGTATGTATAAGGTAGCAGGCCCTTTAAGTCAAATGATGCTTAAAGTGCATGCGATTGCGAGACGAGTTTTACACCAGCCTGACTCGCTGTGTCGTCATCCAGTTATTGACACTGGTTGACTTTTTGATCAGGTTGACGCAAATGACCCTTGGGTCAGAGGTGACTTGACGCAACAGTTTGACATTATTGCCTTTGGGGAACTTGTTTTCTTTCCCCCTCCCCCTCTCTCTAAACCCTTCCTAAACGTTTTGCCTCTTCCCTCCCTCCCCCACCCACCTCTCTCTCCCTCTCTCTGTGCGTAATACGTGGGTGGGAAATAGTTGTCTGAGCACAGATGTTGAAAGAGAAAAGGTCAATAGGCCATGTCCGCTAGAGATAATTAATAATATATGGGTCTGCTGGACAGCGTGATGACCACCACCCACCAACAGCTAACCTGGCATTGAACAAAATGAAAACACTGATAGTGCTATTAGGCGTGTAACATCAATTATGATACTAAATATCCATTATGATTCTACTGTCTGACTTGTACAATCCTTTATCAACAGCACCATCCAACCAATATTTAAAAAGACAACTCCAACCAAAGCTGATGTTGCAGTGATAGGGCTTGTTTTATGTTATTCCATTCACCTTTATAGCATTACAGGATTATGTCCTGGCTTTGAGTCGCTCTTTAAGGTGATGCGTGCGCTGTGTAAAAACGGTTGACTATGTTGTCTATAGAATTGTATGTCAAGGCTGTTTAGTGATTCCGGCCTGTGTGCATTGTTTGTTGTTGACGGGTTTTGTCATTGTGTTTCTTGGCACCAAATGCAAAATACATATGTTTGGAAATGCTATGGGATGCTTTGGGTTGGAAATGGTATGTGATGCATTGGGTTGGAAATGGTATGGGGTGCATTGGGTTGGAAATGGTATGGGGTGCATTGGGTTGGAAATGGTATGGGGTGCATTCCAAGGCACTGTGGTCTAATGGTAGTGCTTCGGCTTGAGGATCTGAAGGTCCCGGGTTCGAGCCCTGGCCGAGCCATTGTGTTGTGTCCCTGGGAAAGACACTTTACTCCTGTTTTCCTACTCCTTCGGATGAGAGTATAAACCGAGGTCTAGTCTGTGTGTCGCATACATTCCATCATAACGGACTTTAAAGATCCTGACGCTCATGTCCTAGACGGGTGAGTGCCGGTAACAAGAACACACCCAGCATGCACTTGGTCCTTCTCCCCCATCCCTGGCTGCCCAGGATTGTGCTCAGTTGTCCGGGCGTCATACCAAGCGCCAAAGGCTGCGGGTGGGCGTCTCGGACGGTTTGAGTTAGATCCTGTATCGGCCAGCGCCTTGATCCTTAGGCTAAGGCGCCTTATAAATGACGAACATTATTATTATTGGGTTGGAAATGGTATGGGATGCATTGGGTTGGAAATGGTATGGGATGCATTGGGTCACACGGAGCTGTGTGGGATGGAGGAAGGTCCGATACATGGAAGGGTTCTAAATAAATTGTCCGAGACAATAGCAGTTGTTTTCATTTCACCACACATTATAAGCCATGTTATCCCAGGTTTAGTCTCAGACTGGTTGTTGCGTGAATCTTATGCACTGCACTACCTTCGTTGACATCTTGTGCAAACGTGTTGATGGCGTTATTGGTGACCTTCCTTTTTAGTTGTGGTCGTTGTAGTTTTGCTTACCATCTGTTTATTATTTATGACCAGTGTGGAATTCTGGTTGCTTTGTTATTGTAAGGAGTGAGCTTTATATGCTGTACCCCACACAGTGAGAGAGATTTCGTGCAAACAATCATGTGCAGAAATTCAGTGCACACAATACTGTAGAAAATTTGAGTGTCCACAATCCTGTAGAGAAATTGAGTGTCCACAATACTGTAGAGAAATTGAGTGTCCACAATCTTGTAAAGAATTCGAGTGTCCACAATACTGTAGAGAAATAGAGTGTCCACAATCATGTAGATTGATGCTGCAAATAACAGTTCCCTACTGTGTCATATACAATAGTCAGACTAGTAGGGGCTGAGTGTGGTTTCCCAGCCACACAAAATGTTGTAGCTTGGCGACAGTACTAATCTCACAATAAAACTGGTACGTGAAAGAGATTGTGATGAGGTACAAAGGCTGTACAAGAAAGTAGATTATGTGCTGTGAGCTATGAAGACTGCTGTAGTCTGTAACGCTTTACCTGGTACAAGCTTGAGTTTACCTCGTCTGTCAGTGTGGATTACACGTTGGCTGTAAATTACACAACACAGGCATACCTGGCCTAAGGTACAGTCCTAGGCTTACCTCGCACTGCGTAGATGATTATATTCTCCATTGGAGTAACCTCTAAGTCTCTGAGCTGTACTTTCTATTGGAGGAGCCTCATTCTCTGAGATGTACTTTCCATTGGAGGAGCCTCATTCTCTGAGCTGTATTCTGTAAGGCTCTGAAATGTATTCTCCATTGGAGCAGCCTCTAAGTTTGTGAGTTGGACTCTATGGATGCAGCCTCTTAGTCTGTGAGCTGGACTCTATTGAACAGCCCGTAAGTCTGTGAGCTGTACTCCATTGGAACAGACTGTTAGGCTGGCCTACCCTGTGTGAGCTTTACTCACCTTTGTCTTGCATTTTACTTGTGGAGATGTGTCTGAACACAGTTTACAGCCCTGCAACTTTAGCTCCAACGTATTTCTGTTGTTTTCTGGCAGTCTGTGGTTTTGGCCATGGTCCCGCTTAATGCGCATGTTTGGCATAAAATGCGCATTCTTTCCTTGGTGTACGCAAGGTTTTAGTGAGGAGGATATAATATAATAAGGAATATGTCCAATACGCTATCCTTTAAGGTTAACTCCAGTTCCATTTCGTTAATTTATTCAACTTTTACCTGTATTTTACACAGTTTATCTCCCTTTGCAAAATGTAGATGTCAGCGGATGGATGTGTGCAATGATGCAAAACACTAAAAGTACTAGCACAACCCTTGTATAGTTTGGGAAAGGAGGTTTTATGTAGCCGAGTGGATATTTTGACTCCTGACCCTCGGCCACACCCTTGAGAACACGGCCCAACCCCAACTGCTACTTTTCATTATCCCTCCTAAGAGGGACGTAAAAAAAATAGCTGACTTGCAAGGCAGGGAAGCGTGTTGATAGTACATGAAATTTCCGGCTAGCTGTGCCACCACACTCTCTGCCACAAACCTGCACAGAATGCCAGCCAACAATTTGGCCCCGTTCACCCCCCAAAAGCAGAAGATGAAAGGTCAGGAGAGGAGAACATACGTTGTGTCGCCCTGTCCTGCACAACCCAGCGGTTTAAGTACCCACTAAAGGATTCTGCACAGCCACCTAAAGCCAGACTAACAAACAGGAAACAAACGTTAACCTTAACGGCTTAACCTTCACAAACTTCCCCTGCCTCCGGGCCAAGTGCCATTTCTGCTGGCCACATGTAGCACGGGTCCAGTGTTGGTAATCTGAGCAGCGTTTATTGTGTAGTGTTGTTCACTTAATCGTAGCTAGTGCCAGTCCTTCCACTTTGGCGTCATTGTACATCATCAGTGTGGGAAGGGGGTGGGCGCATTAATTGTCCACAATCAACCAAACAAGAACACAGGAGACAATTATACGTATGGACCTTAATCCTAATGAAAAGTACAATAATCCTCCTTTTATACTACACCTAACCACACCAAATGAATTCGGATTAGATTTTACTAATTAGCTGATTAATAATGTCCAATTAATTTTATCTAATTTAGACGCTAATAAGAGTGTGTGGTCAAGTAAGATATACATGACAAAGCGTTGATGACGGTGAAATGCCTGCTAGCTAATGCTCCGTAAAGGAAATGGACTGTCCCTGGGTGGAATTCATGGCCAGTTAAATTATAGGCGATGGTTAACGTTACCAACATTGGTTTTGTAACCAACAATGGTATCGTTAACATCGTTTAGCAGATCGCTATTCATGGATGCAGTTAGTGCTAACCAGTCAAACCTTTTTTGGGCTGTGCGGGAACATTCATCCGTAAGGATAGATCTGGTGATAAGTGTGTTTTCTTCTTTCGTCAACAAAATAGAGATTCTAAAAATATAAATGATCTCAGACAGTAGTTGTTGTCGATGCACGGCAGTATTGATCCTGTCAAACTCCAGCCCATGGTATTCTTCATGCATTGGACACGGTCAAAGCGCAAAAGGAAAGTGTCATTGTGTGGTTGTTGATAGGAAGGCAAAAAAAGCAGTGATAGGAATGGTTCCTACCTAGCGTAGTGGCGATAGGAAGGCAAAGAAAGCAGTGATAGGAATGGTTCCTACCTAGCGTAGTGGCGATAGGAAAGCAAAGAAAGCAGTGATAGGAATGGTTCCTACCTAGCGCAGTGGCGATATGAAAGCAAAGAAAGCAGTGATAGGAATGGTTCCTACCTAGCGTAGTGGCTATAGGAAAGCAAAGAAAGCAGTGATAGGAATTGGTCCTACCTAGCGTAGTGGCGATAGGAAAGCAAAGAAAGCAGTGATAGGAATTGTTCCTACCTAGCGTATTGGTGATAGGAAAGCAAAGAAAGCAGTGATAGGAATGGTTCCTACCTAGCGTAGTGGCGATAGGAAAGCAAAGAAAGCAGTGATAGGAATTGTTCCTACCTAGCGTATTGGTGATAGGAAACCAAAGAAAGCAGTGATAGGAATTGTTCCTACCTAGCGTAGTGGCGATAGGAAAGCAAAGAAAGCAGTGATAGGAATTGTTCCTACCTAACGTAGTGGCGATAGGAAAGCAAAGAAAGCAGTGATAGGAATTGTTCCTACCTAGCGTAGTGGCGATAGGAAAGCAAAGAAAGCAGTGATAGGAATTGTTCCTACCTAGCGTATTGGTGATAGGAAAGCAAAGAAAGCAGTGATAGGAATTGTTCCTACCTAGCGTAGTGGTTATAGGAAAGCAAAGAAAGCAGTGATAGGAATTGTTCCTACCTAGCGTAGTGGTTATAGGAAAGCAAAGAAAGCAATCATAGGAATGGTTCCTACCTAGCGTAGTGGTTATAGGAAAGCAAAGAAAGCAATGAAAGGAATGGTTCCTACCTAGCGTAGTGGTGATAGGAAAGCAAAGAAAGCAGTGCTAGGAATTGTTCCTACCTAGCGTTGTGGCTATAGGAAAGCAAAGAAAGCAGTGCTAGGAATTGTTCCTACCTAGCGTTGTGGCTATAGGAAAGCAAAGAAAACAATCTAGGAATTGCTCCTACCTAGCGTAGTTCTTGCTAAGGCGCTAGTCCGAGGTCAGGGTTTGACTCAGCCGCCCCAGGCGCCAACTTGCTGCATTCTATCAAGTTGCGTTCAGTGTGGAAGTGACGATAAATGACGGCGGCAGGCGAGAGAGAGGAAGGAATGCCACAGAGGTCACGTGACCGCAGATGGCGAAAGTTAGTATTTTCACGCAATCAGCATGGTACGCATTGTTCTATAATGCCGATGTGGATGATGGGAACTTTCAGCCTCGCTCGCTCCCACACACACACACGCACACACAGACACGCCCACACACACACACACACACACGCTCACGCACACACACAGAGAATGTCACAGACATACATACAGTCTAGGCGAGACTAGGGCAGATCTTCTCCCTTACTGCAATTCTCTTTTTGCAGGCTGCTCCCAAGATCTTCTCTACAAACTTCAAAAAGTACAAAATGCAGCTGCACGCCTTGCTCTCAAGGCTTGCAGAAGAGATCATGTCACTCCCCTACTACGTTCCTTGCACTGGTTGCCCATATCTGCACGCATAGAATACAAACTTTCCACACTCTGCTTCAACTTTTTCTTCCGGCACTTCCCCTGCATACTTATCTGGCTTATAATTCCCTACGTACCACACAGACAGCTCCGTTCCTCATCAGACCAAAGCACCTTCATCATCCCACTTGTCAAAACAAAAACCTATAGAGAACGCACCTCTGCTTTCTGTGCATCTACTCAATTGAATTCCCTTCCACACAATATCCGCCATGCGCAAACACAACAAGCATTTAAATGACAACTCAAAACATATTTTTTCAAGAAACCCATCCTATAGCTCCTTCTCAATAACACACATGACTTAATCTCATCATCAGTCTAGTAATGCCCACATGTCGTGGCGCTCCACGGGCAATGGTATTCGCTTTTAATGGTGTTCGTTTTTAATAATTCTTATAAGTGTTGGTTGCCTTTTAAAAGTTTTTTTTTTATATAATAGTTTTAGTTGCCTTTTTTTTATGTTTTTCAATGTAATATTTTTATTGAATGTATTTAACATTATGTTGTACATTTTTAGTGAATGTATTCAGACTTTATATACCTACTGTTGTTGTGTAGTATAAAAGCATATTAAATGGTGTATGAATGTGTCTAGCGGGGAGAGCACAACCACTTGTGGCTTGCGGCGCTATATAAATCTTTTTTTTTCTTCTCGGAATTGCTATGCCTTGGCTATGCACCTTCAAGTCAATCCCCAAGTAAAGTTCACACAATATGTCCACATAAAATTGATGCCGCTTCTGAGTTAAACCCTATATTTGTATTAACACCCACACTTATACTCACGTAGAGGCGACGTAAGCCTCTGCCGTTTGTGCTACTCAGGATTTAAAATGGTAAATCTGTAGTAAGGCGTGACGGCTTTAACGGTATTGATGTTTGTGTACAACACATGCTGCCACGTACTAAGAATTGCTTTACTGTACTTTGTACCTCCCACGTAGCCTGCTTCGAATCGACGGTTGTCAAATATTGCCAGTAAAGCACAACTGTGCGTCAGAATGGAGCTTTCCGCTTTGGTATTGACATTGTCCAAATGATGTACACAATCATCATACGTTATATGGATTAGTGGTCAATGTATCTGATCCCTTAACGTTAGGCAAAATGATGTCTACATCATACATTATATAGATTAGTGATCAATGTATCTGATCCCTTAACGTTAGGCAAAATGATGTCTACATCATACATTATATAGATTAGTGATCAATGTATCTGATGCCTTAACGTTAGGCAAAATGATGTCTACATCATACATTATATAGATTAGTGATCAATGTATCTGATCCGTAGTTCTTGTTTTCTAAGTCTCTAGGGTTGTGTTAGGAATTCAATGTCCCCTAAACTTTTGTAGTGACAGTAATGTGGAACTTATATGCATGCACTTTATATAAATGCAGTCATGTGTTTGTGTTCACTTTATATTGATGTAGTCACAAGGTTAGAGGATTACATTATAACTTCGGTCAGATGTATCATTGGACTTCAAATGGATGTATGGGAATTAATAATTGCACACGTAAAACTTGTGTCACCTGTCCTGAAAAGAATTTCCATACAGGCCTATAATGATCATAGAATTTCCATACGTGCATGCTATAATGATCATTTGATGCAGACCAAATACTGACAGGAAAGTGAATTGTATGCTTAAGTTTCCGTGAAGTGAGTTTGACCTTGCAGTCCGCTGGCCCTAAAAATCTTGAATATCTTTCTATCTAGCAGCTGAAGTCATCACTTAACGTTAGAAGTCTGTCCACTAAAGTCGTGTAAACCATTTCTGTCTGAGATAGTAGTGATAGATTATTGTAATTGCGCGTATTTTTGTCTCAGACCTTTGTAGCGTAGTTAACAATGGCTGGAAGGCTTTGAGTTCATGTTAATATGTTAGATTGTAACTGAGGCTTTGATTTGGTTATATGTTTCGTGGTAATATTTAAGGTATGACGTAAGAACCTGTGTTTTCGTGTCACAATGATGACGCTGAGGCATTATGCTTCACCTTTGCGTGCTTGATTTATAATGGACGTTTGCGGGTGACTGATATCCCAAAGGCACTTCTGATCTTGGAGTTGGCGTGGCTAACATGTACATGATGATGAAATGTTTTTACCACAATCCACCCCGCACCACGCTCTCTCCTTACATCCCATGCCCTTCCCCCGTCTTATTTTCCACCCAGTGCACTTGACCTTTTCTAGTGCACCTGTACGGAATGATGCATGCTTGTGCAGTTGTAATACACGCTTCCCAGTGGCGAAGAAACGAAAACTCCGATAGTGTGGCCCCGTCTCCAGAGCATCAGGCCTTGCAAAGACCATCCTGCAAGGCACGGTGCAAGGAGACAGAAAAAGAGGTGGGAGGACAACATTCGAGAATGGACTGGCTTGACACTGAGCGAAGCCATGAGGGTTGCTGAGGATAGAGAAAGAATGGAGTACGCTGATTAAACGGTCATCTGTGGTGCCCCAACGACTTTCGAGTTACGGGATATGGTAGGAAGTGGATTGCCTGTGCGACAAGGCCTTTTCTGTTGGCCATTTTCTTACTCGTACGCAGCTGAACTTTACGCATTTCGTTGAACTGGATTCTGCTAATTTCGTCAATGATAGAGAAATCAAAGAAGATTTTAATATGGTTTTGATTATCTCTTGTTTCTTTAAAACTATGCACTCTTACACCCTGAGACAGCTCGTCCAACTGTGTGTTTAAAAGTTTCTGAACAAGAATTCGTAAACAAAATTAATAAAAATGGATTCGACCTAGTGTTGCAATAAGCCTTGTTTTGGAGTCGACCTAAAGCCGTTCGACCAGTTGTTACAATGTGAAAAAAGGTCGACCTGTCGTTAGACCTGTCTTTTCGACGAGCTGTCGGGTCGGAATTGAGACACTTCGTTGTATTAAGATACTATACTTGTATACAATTAGGGGATTTTGAGATTTCGGAAAATGAGCCATTTAATTGTACAACTGATTTGCTTGACTGTCAGTATTTGATATCAGACACTACATTGTGTCACAGTATGTTGCAGAGTCAGCTATCAGTCTACACAACCAAAGTGGTTGTGGGGCAAAACAGCATAGTAGGCATTGCCTTCACCTGCTTCCATTATCCACGGTGACGGCTGTCGACTTTCTGTAATGACTCTGTATTCAGTGTCACATTTCCCCGTGTCATCTCATGGCTGATGGCGGTCATGGTGTGTGACAGACTTACATCTACAGGTCTCTCAACCTGGGGGTGGTTCAGTGACAGAGGGCAGCAAGTTGGCGTGGTGGGCGCCTGGAGTTCGATCCAACGCCTAGGTCAGTTCTATGAGCTGGTTGCTGCGCTGTTGACCACACAGGACTGTTTTGTTGGAAGATGTTTCTTTCCCAACACTGTGTCATCATGCACAAACACTGTAACATCATGCGCAAACATTGTGTCATCATGCACAAACATTATGTCATCATGCACAAACATTGTGTCATCATGCACAAACACTGTCATCATGCACAAACACTGTGAAATCATGCACAAACATTGTGTCATCATGCACAAACACTGTGACATCATGCACAAACATTGTGTCATCATGCACAAACACTGTGTCATCATGCACAAACACTGTCATCATGCACAAACACTGTCATCACGCACAAACACTGAGTCATCATGCACAAACACTGTGTCATCATGCACAAACACTGTGTCATCATGCACAAACACTGTGTCATCATGCAAAAGCTTAAAAATAGCACAGTACGTTGATTAGGACCTTATTCAGTCTGTGATCTCGGTGTGTGAGGGTTAAGGGAGGGTACAGTGTGTTTTGTGTAGTAGTGTTGACCGAACAAATAGGCCCACTCGACACCTTGTGCTTTGTTAGCCCAAGCAAATTCGGGAGACGGTCAACATCACACGCACACGTCGACTGGAACAGCGGACCGGGAAGTGTGACCAAGTACACTGAAAGTTAGATAAGAGATAACTTCCAGCAGCCTAGGACACAAGGTTATAAACGACTCTCTTCAGTTAAAGCCTCCATGAAATGACTGAGTGGGAAGGGAAAGGGGGGGGGGGGGGGGGGGGGTGGGCATGCATTATCGATCTTCTTTGATCTCGGAGCTAGTTTATGAGGGGGGGGGGGGGGGAGGGTGCTCATCTTTTATTTTTTCTGACTGTGAAGTGAGGAAGAAAGATGACGTAACAAACTATTTTGAGTTTGGATTCGTATGAGTGCTCTCTCTTTACTAGTCGATAAAAGTGGTGCCAGTGACCTACTTTTTACATACTTCAGGTTGACGTTGGCGGTTGCGTACCGGTGTGTGGGGTGAAGGGAGTTGGGCGTTGTCCTATATTTATGATGTTCAGCATGGCTTAGATCGTTATCCTATATTTATGATGTTCAGCATGGCTTAGATCGTTATCCTATATTTATGATGTTCAGCATGGCTTAGATTTATTTGTGTATCCCCTTACTTTCAGTGGACGACTATATTGTTACTGTTAGTTTTTGGTATTGTGAAATGCAATACATGATTCCTGTAATGTGATTGCTCCGTGTGAGACACACAAAGTCGTAGTGCATTGTATTAAAACAATTTTAACGCGCCAGTCCTATATTTATTTGCATATTTATTTGTACTTTATTTGGCGCGGTGTTTTACCCTATGATAGAAACAGAGACAATAGACTATATAGTATACTGTAAGAAGATCAATGGCAGTTGAAAAGCCCAAGTCACAGCAGTAGTGTATGAAGGACACAGCAGTAGTGTGTGAAGGACACCGCAGGTGAAGGTCTTAGATAGAAAAGGAAAACAGGCCGGCAGTAAAGGTTATTCCTTTCTTAGCCCTGCTTTCTAGACGATCGCTCACTGTTGTTGTTTGGGATCAAACAGAATACGGCCAATTGAGTGTGGGGTTGATTAGGGGAGAGTGAGGCGGAAGGAGAGGGTCAATGAGCGCAGAGTGAGAGGGTTGGGGGTAAGCAAGCTGGCAGCACAAAGTCATCAAGTAGTGTGATAACATTAATGGTGCACGTGTATTTGGTCCTCATTGCTTTAGACAACGAGATTGGGCGGCGCACCTTTCTCTGGACAACAGTCGTTATTTCCTACCTGTGTACATTGTAAGGCCAGTTCCAGACAGCAGACCGCACCAACAAGCAGAAATGTTCAGTCATAAGCAGAGATGTACCCCTTGGGGTCATGAGCAATCTTGTCACGTTAGATTGTTCTAACCTATAAAGGGAACAGTGAAAGCCCCAGTTGAAAACCTGTCTTGCCTTTGTAGGCATGACTAATTCACTGCGGCAACAGTTCCCCCCGTTGGAGTGCCGGGGGTTTCAGTATAAATAGTATCCCCACTTTCTGGAAATTTAGTGCTTTAAATTCCCACTGTCGCTGTCTTCATCATTTGCTCTTTCCCATTCCTGATCTGTCCTATCACTCTGCTATACTTTCTTCTTCTTCGCTAGATCAATGACCTACCTTTTTTCTTGAAAACTCTTCCTGGACAAGACTCCTTGTTTGTGTATGGGGTCTGTTGGATCAGCTTGGGAGTGTTGGACGCTTTCTGCCGGGTCGTCACTAGGGCTTCCTATGATTGTATTATTTCGCACTATAGGCATTTTATATGTATGTGTTTTGTTGATGATTTATAATGATGGTTGTATTCTATTTTGTTTTTGTAACCGGGGTGTTCGCGTAGTTGAGGTCAACCCTCAGCCGTCCCCCGCGTGGGATGTCTTTATTGTAAAGTGACTGGCCGGTGGAGGGCATTCAATTTTCCCACTAGGGTTGTTTCGGCAGATCTTTTATGCGGATCGGGGGTTGTCCGGTCCTGATTTGGCTCGGAGGAGTCCGCTGGACCTAAAGCAACAATAAATCAATCAATCAATCAAGCAGAGATGTACCGTCAGTCATAAGCAGAGGTGTACAGTCAGCCATAAGCAGAGGTGTACAGTCATAAGCAGAGGTGTACCGTCAGTCATAAGCAGAGGTGTACAGTCAGCCATAAGCAGAAGTGTACAGTCATAAGCAGAGGTGAACTGTCAGCCATAAGCAGAAGTGTACAGTCATAAGCAGAGGTGTACAGTCAGCCATAAGCAGAAGTGTACAGTCATTAGCAGAGGTGTACAGTCAGCCATAAGCAGAAGTGTACAGTCAGCCATAAGCAGAAATGTACAGCCATAAGCAGAAGTGTACAGTCAGCCATAAGCAGAAGTGTACAGTCATAAGCAGAGATGTCTAGCCAGCAAAGCGGATCACTATGTTGGCTTTGACAGCTGACTGGTCTGGGCAATAATGCACTCAACGGGTGAATGAAAATGTTGGCGGCTTTCCATCGACATTGCAACCTTTCAGCTTTACCGTAGTGTTTGTTACATACACCACCATCGTGCTGGGGTTTATATGGTATCCACACTGAGCAGTATTTATTTGTTGCTTACAATGTGGATCGCAAAAGACGAGATTATGTTGCTATATTATAAAGATTATGGGGGGCAAGAGTAGGGTTTATTGTAGTGTTTAATTATTTTGTTGGTGCAATGTAATTATGTTGGCATTACGAGCAGATCCCCTTTGGGTTGCGGGGGTTCTCTGTATAAATAGTATCGCCGCTTTGTTGAAATTTGTTGTCCCCTATACGCACTGTGTCCGGGGACTTAAATTTATCCACTAAACTGAACTTGAAATTTAGTGCTGTTTCTGTCATTCTCATTTGTTCTTTCTTGTTCCTAATCGTGCTGTCAATTCTATCTTTTTCGCTAGACCAGTTATCTACATGTTTTCTTGACAACTCTCCTAAAACTCCTCATGTGTTTATGGGGTCTGTTGGGTCAGCTTGGGGATATTGGACGCTTTGTGCGAAATGGTCACTAGGGCTTCTATGGTATTATTCTTTAGCAATATAGGCATTTTATATGTAAATGTTTGCTTAATAATTTATAACGATGTTTACATTCTATTTTGCTTTTGTAAACGGGGGTTCGATAAATTAGAGTACAGCCTCAGCGTCCCCTGTGTGGGATGCCTTTATTGTAAAATGACCGACTGGTGGAGTTCCTTCGGTGTTACCATTAGGGTTGTTTCAGCAGATCTTTTATACGGATCAGGGCTGAACCCTCTTTGAACCACGTTGTGGTCCTGATTCGGCTATTTGCAATCAGCTGGACCCTATAAACAATGACTAACTGATGTTGAATAGAAAGAGGAAGGTGTACTATTTTTATTAGGTGTCATGGCAGGTTCTTCAACACGGGACTATCTATTTAAGAGGTTTAGATGCAAAATGATCTATCTGTACCTTAAGTACTGCTCAAGATAGACCAACTTGCATCAAAGATCTAGTTCTGTTTAGAGTAGATTTGTTTGGTACGTTGCTATTTTCAATCCATTAAACCTTGGTTATGTTGGTTTTGTTTTGAAGAAGCTCTTGAAGGAAAGAAAAGCGATCTATCTGTCCGAAAAAGAGGGACAGCGCAGTGCCAGTGTCTGAGTTCTAGGTAGACCAAGTTGCCTCAAAAGCTGTTCGAGATAGACCACACTAACTGTGGATAGATCATAATTATATTCCCTCATAGCCTTTTATAGACGACATTGATTGTAAATCTCGGTTCATTATGATTATGATTCATTGAGCTGTTCGTATGTATGATAAGGTTCATTGCATTCTGGCCTGTACATTCTTTGATTGTAAATTTGGTGCAGTTTCAGTGTTGAAGGCATAGATCGGTCAAAGTCACCTTGCTAACCTTTGTGAAGAACACTTTTAATTCCACGGTCCAACTATTAACATTTAAAAAATATATAACGTAAATTATTGTCGCGGTCGAAAGAATCAAATTAAGAGAGAATTCTCTTTGAGCTCATTTATTGGGGAATCGCGCTATTTAAGAGCGTTTTGTGAGTAGTTGTATATGTCTATATACAAGTTCGGTTGATAGAACAGACACCTCCGCGGTCGGGTATAAAATATTAGTGACGTCAAATTTGACTAACAGTGCTAATAACTTAATAAGCCTAATACGAATACGAATACGATCACTTTATTATCTCAATCAAAGAGAAATTCACACGTGGTGCCAGATATAAATGTTACAAGACGATAAAGGACAGTATAACAACAATAAACAGTAAAACAGGATAAAAGTATATCAAGGAGACATTACTGAATTAACCATTTGAAGCTGTACATGGGGAAAACAACGTTCAGTGTCATAATCATGATAGAAGGACATAGATAGAACATAACAATCACTGTTGGCAAGCAATAATCGCATCAATATACAACAACATAAGACTTTTAGATACATATGTTCATAAAAGAATATAAAAATCGCTAAGCACATAGGCCTACACTAAACGGAAATGTAAGATCACATGGGCACATACTCACTATCTCATGCGGATGGGACATTAATGGAAAGTAATTTCTATGGTCAAAAGGTTATGAGACCATGTTTTATATATTAATAGTCACACTTTCTTTTGACAGTGAATGTCATTTAACGCACCAATGGGCATGGGAGTATAAATGGAAAGTACTAGCATGGCTCTAATGCACCCTAAGGTAGTCTGTCCACGGCCTAACGATATCAAATGCATTTTGAGATCCAGCGATGGAATGATGAAAAGCGTGACATTTTAGTGTATTATTCACATCTACAAGTTATAACGACAGGAAATGCATTAATAACGGTCTCAAAATAGAACAGTAGTGTTAGGACAATAGTTAAGGCACTGGCATTTTGCGGCTTAAAATGTGGAGCTAGTTTTTTTTTTTTTTTTTTTTTTTTTACACCCCATGGCCCAACCATTTTCCATCAATGTCGCGTGGGGCTTTTACATCGCACACAAGACTGAAAAAATGAAATCCTGTAGTTTAAGAAGTGTGGTAAACTTCTGTTCGTGAAGAGAGAGTAGTGGAAGGAGGTGGTGCTGAACTGGGACTGAGAGTCGTCAGTGCTTGTTTAGTGTGCTCTGGAGAAAAGACTCATGGCCGGGGAAAGATACAGCAGCGCATATAACAGTGCGTTTTCGTGAAGCAAGTTGACGTCTCGGGCGGCTTGAGTGAGTTGTTGATTGCAGCCAGCGCCCTCAGCATCTCCTTGAGCTGGTAACACAAGTACACTTACATAGTACGCAAGTTCTGGCTTAATGACAGGAATGATTATGTTTGGAAATTTAGCGTGGTGCTAGCGAAATGTACTGGAGAAGGCAAATGTCAGTCGTAGGAAAAGGTTGGGAAGCGGACAGTGGCGAAGGGAGGCAAACTATGGGAGTGGACTTCCTGTCGGGACCCTGTTTTATACAACTATTATCCAAGTAGACCATATTGGAGAGACAAGGAAAAGGGTTGAAGGAGATAAAACACAGCAGATGAATAGATTGTCTCTACATTTATTTCGCTACTGAACATGTATTTCGCTACTAATACTATACGTGTATTTCGCTACTATACATGTATTTCGCTACTGGACATGTATTTTGCTACTAATACTATACATGTATCTCGCTACTAATACTATACATGTACTTCGCTACTATACATGTATTTCGCTACTATATATATGTATTTCGCTACTATACATGTATTTTGCTACTAATACTATACATGCGTTTCGCTACTATACATGTATTTCGCTACTATACATATATTTCGCTACTGAACATGTATTTCGCTACTAATACTATACATGTCAGGGCTAGAAATAAACTTTTTTCTTTGGGGGCCTCCAGGCCCCTTGATTGAAAAATTTGAGGGCCCACAAGCAACTTTCGGGGCCCAACTTGAAAAATAATGCAAACAAAAAACAAAAGAATTATTGACAATACAATAAGTAGAAAGTACAATTTGTCTGATAATCTAAAATAAAAACAATTGAATTTTCCAATTTTGCTGAGTGATGTCATTTTTATTTGCCTTTTCTTTCACTTTCAAACATTACCAACAAAAAAGGGGAAAAAAATACACACACACCCACATTCAGTGACACACATATTCCAGTGACTAGTGAGCCTGAAAATTGGAAAATACGCCATCCCCGATTGTTTTAGCAACTGTATGGCGACGATATGTAGCCATACTTTCGTACTTGCAAAGATGGACATTTTGCGCTTATGTTGTGCCATAGCTTTTTGTTTATTATATTAAAAAGATATTGAAGTGTATATTAAACTTATGAGTGCAAAATTAAAGGGTTTTCGCTTCTTTTCTGTTTTTTTTTTTTCTGTCCAAATTTAGGGCACCGGTGTGGGTTGCTTCCCTTGGCCCAAATACGAAACTGCTGAGTAGAGCTAGCTTTAGCAGACGAATTATTTTGCGGGCCAAGCGGGCCCTTTGTTTTTCAACATTCCGAGCCCGAAATCAACTTTGTGGGTTTTTGGCCCCGGGCCCCCGCTAATTTCGAGCCCTGCATGTATTTCGCCACTAATAGGCCTACTATACATGTATTTCGCTACTATACATGTATTTCGCTACTAATACTATACATGTATTTCGCTTAAACGCTTCATTAGTTTTTTTACAAGCCACCTCAATATTGGGTACGTTTGAGGCTCGTCTTGTATAATTTCACACTTCTACTATTTGACATCACTTGCAGAATAGGATTAGGATATTGCAGAAAACAAAAAATGCAATAGAGGTTTGATAAAAGACAAATGTGGTCTATATGGGATAGGTGCCTACACATAAGGCATTGTTGTCATTGATAAGGGTATGTAGTCTAGAGCTGTTGAAAAGGATATTGTAGCGCTCAATCAACAACAAAAAAAAAAGAACACGTCATGATATACACTGCCTTGACCGGATTCTTCCTAAACCTCCCACGCCGTCGTCCAAAATTCATAGTTAGGGGATTTTAGTGTGGATTTTTGGATGATATATGTCCTCCATGCGGACCTAAGGCCTTGGCGATGTGAACTGGTTGTCAAGGATGCTAGTATAAAACCGCAAAGTCATGGTAAACGAAAATTACCTTGACCGGATTCTTTTATTCATTTCTATACATAAACCAGTTTTTGTCGCGTCATTCAGGATTGTAAACAAATATGACGTGTGTTGGTATGAGTTGTGTTTGACTAGTTGCCGGATAGCAAAATTACTTCAAATCCTCCCATCGTCCCGTCTTTCTGCAGAGTTGGTAGTCTGTCCCATTATCTGTCCTACATCCTGAAACTGTAGCTCCAGGAAGCAGCAAGAAATAAGATACTATATTCAGCGGTCCAAGGCGATACTCCTTAAGCCTCCCGCTGAACCATAAGTTCTCTGGAGTAATTTATGTACACCCTTTAACAGGGATGTCGTTTGGGTCGGATCTTCGGCTTTTAGCCGAAATTTTTATTAAAAAGCCGATAAACTGTCCGTCATGTCGGCTCGCCGAGCCGAAGTTTTCACGGGTAAATCGGCTCAATTTTGTCCATTTTTGCGATATTCCTGTGCTGTACGCTTGCAGTTTAGGTGAGGATTCGATAATTACTAAGGTTAAACCCAGAAACTCTGACAGTATTGTGGTCTGTCAAGGGACAGTCTAAACCTTTTATTGTTTTTGTGTGTCTAAAATTTAAGAAAATAAAATTTCTTTTCAATGTTCTTATTCTACTCTTAAAATCACGTTTTATTACAAAGATGCATCCACAGAACACCTTTAATATATGGAGGTGGAGGGTGCACGTTAACGTAGTGAATCTAGTAAAAAAAAACTTGTGAGACTGCTTTAAATTAGAAGAAAGAGCCGAAACTTTCTGTAAAAAGCCGAAAGTTTCACGGCTGTTTCGGCCATATCGCCGAAGAAAAAATTTCCTAGCAACATCCTTGCCTTACCATCTTGTTAACAGAAGGTCTATACCCTAAAGTGTACTTTAAAGCCCGCCAAAATCACGTCACCCCGATGTTACATTATTATTCAGTATTTGCGTACACACGTGAAAGTCAACACCTGGATTGCCTAGATCCTCTCCAAGAAACTACTCCAGAAAGGACCCTAATGTCCCTAATGGTCACCTCTTAGCCATAGTTTTCTGTGGAATACATCAAAGTACAATATCCTGCTAGATCTATTTTTGTAATCTTTATTGACGCGCGCCAGACTTTATGAAGCGTTAACACAATACACAGTTCTTGCTACACATATTTTGATGGGTGATTTCTAGCACCGAGACGCCGAGTGTAATAATTCTGGCCACAAGTATATCAACTAACAAGTTAGCATCTCTCTTCTATGTCTCTATCGACGTGCGCGTACAACCGATTGCTTCCCTTTACATGCTTTGTGCTCCATAGAGCGTCATCGGCCTGAAATAACTTTTTAGAAACTTCAAAACCCAGGGGAATTATGGGTAGAGAAATCCTTTTCTGAAATAACGTCGGCTAAATCCTTCTTTAGTTTCTTTGCTCGATCAAAGGCAACTTCATAGGTATGGAGCACTTCGTCCATTATAACTCCATCGCTGATAATACTGCTGACAAGTTTCTGCCTTTGTTCACTACCAGAAATATGCAGTTCCTCTCTCAACTTTCGTTTCATTTCAGCGAGCACATCTTCGCGAGAACAGATTTCCCAGAATTCTCTATTCTATTTTTAGGTTTGGGATTTCCCCGTCTCAGCTTGTAGCTAAACGGGACCACCGCACGTCGACTAGGGGCAATACGAGATGCTAACTTGTTAGTTGATATACTTGTGTTCTGGCCAATCCGGACCCACAGCTGTCCTTTTCCAAATGAGTATTTGAGTAAAGATCGAACTAGGTGGATCCCGAAACTACTACTTTTTGCGGAAAATTGTGCGTGGTTTTACCCGGAAATACTGATTTCCTTTTGTATTGTCGCCTTTCATACAACACATGCATACTCCCACAACGTTTCCACACACATTCACCACTCGATACAACGCACTTCTGTTTTTCGCACACAAGCTTCCATACCAGCAGGTAAAAGGTAAGAAGGAACTGGATAAAAGAGGTGTAAAGGTCTGAATGATGCGGCCATTGACTTTAAGGCTTCCGAGTTTTTGAAGACAGTACATTTTGGATAGTCACTTTCTGTGGATGGATGGCTTGAGTGTTTGCGGTAAAGTTGAGTTTTTCCTCAATGATGGTTCCGAGATATTTGTATCTGGTGACTGACTGGGCTGTAACACATAAATGATTGTTGTTGTTTGTAGATTATAGTCACACGACACTTTCGCATATAGGTGACTACTGGACCGATTTATACTGACACCAGCGGGCCAGTTGTTGGTAAAGGGGAAAATAATATGATCACACGTTGACCAATCCGGGATTCGAACCAGCGACCTTTCGGTTACTAGCAAGACGCTCTTACCAACTGAGCTACCCGGCCCATCTACATTAATGACAATGTTTTTCACAAAGTAGAGTTATGGGCAGCAGAATGGACACTTCAGTGGTCCTTGACCTCTGGGAGTGACCATTATGCATTGGCCCCCTGACCTCTGCTTGACTGGCCTCGCTGAACGACGCGACAAAGATAACTGTGGACTTGTTTAAGGTCTTGTTGTTTTGACCTCCGTTCCCTAGTAGTGGGCCTGTCTCATGCCGCTAGGTCGTATTCTCAAGGTTAAGGTAATCGTATACGTTAAACAGTCCAGTGGTGACAGAAAGGGCATTGAGATTGGAGAGAGAGAGAGAGAGAGAGAGAGAGAGAGAGAGAGACAGAGAGACAGAGAGAGAGGAAAAGAGAGGGAAAGTCAAGAGCATTTGTTGAAGAGTGTGTGATCAGTGACCACCGTTTCAGCTTTAGTTTTCACATAAACATTTCATTTGACAGGAAATCAAGGTATTTCATATACTGTGTTTATTTTATGGCCATACTTTTCACCCTGACCAATGTTTCTGTACATTGCAATTACAATGCAGCACAATGTCACTTCGCATTGTGCAGTAGTTCACTTCATTATCTTGGCGCCGCTGTTTGGTATTTTAGCGCAGCCAATGAGGCATCTTGGCGCAGCAGTTTTCTTATCTAGGCGCAGTTAGGTATCGATTATGTGGCTGTTGACGCAGGGAAGCTAAATAGTTTCGTGTAATGATTGGGTGAATTGCGTTGACAGATGTACATTGTCAACCCTGCTGTGATGAAAACCAAATATGGCTTATTTGCACGGAGCATCACAGGTAACCCAGCGCTATTGTGTTGCGTGTTACGTCCAGTAGATGGCTCTGTCATATCAGTAAGATTGGCGCATTCCAGTGCAGTCAAGTGTTGCACTATGTCTCACACTTGGCCCACCGTCATGGCTTATTGGTAAGGCTGCTGCGCCCCCTTGTCATTTCCATATTCCTATACGCTTGCGAAACACGGACCCTCACAGCCGATCTACAACGAAGAATACAAAGCATGGAGATGAGGTGCTACAGAAGACTTCTGGGCATTTCCTATACCCAGCACATCAACAACAACGAAGTCCGACAGACCATCACACAAGCCATTGGACAACACGATGACCTGCTCACAGTGGTGAAGAGACAGAAACTCCGATGGTATAGCCACGTCACCAGTCCTTGCAAAAACGATCCTGCAAGGCACGGTGCAAGGAGGCAGAAGAAGAGGGAGACAGAAAAAGAGGTGGGAGGGCAACATTCGAGAATGGACTGGTTTGGCACTGAACGAAGCCAGGAGGGTTGCTAAGGACAGAGAAAGATGGGAGTACGCTGGTTAAACGATCATCTGTGGTGCCCCTACGACATTGGAGTTATAGGATAGGGTAGGATAGGATAGGGTAGGATAGGTGCGTGGTGTGTTGGTTGTGGGGTAGATGTAGGGTTACATGGGTGTGACTCTCCGTCTGTCTATACGGTGTGAGGCTAAAGGAAAGCTGTTTTGTTGAACTATTAGACCAGGTGTTACAGGCAAGCCATTTCCTGCTGTGACGCACGACTGAGACCATCTGACAGTACTTTACGCCTTTAATTAAGAGCATTGTGAATTATGGGCATGAGCCTCCTGCATTTAATACATCTACTCGATGTTTGCTGTTAACGTAGTCTTCAAATGTCTTGCATCATCACATCTCAAACACCTGGTCATATCAATGGAGTTTAAAAACGGGAATACTAACTTGTCATTTAGAACGGTTTGTTTTATGCGAGCTTTTATATTGGGATTGGTGGATGGTTTTGAGCTTGATGTCTATTCTAGTTCTGTTCATTGGCTGATTTTGATGTTTGGTGTGAATGCCTTCAATACTGTGTAGACTCACCTCATCACGCCACGTCACAACGTGGAAGTTTGAAACTAAGGAACAGGAATGTGGACATTAGTTAACTGATGATGTATTATCTGTAGATGTTTATCTCCAACCCTTTTATCTCATCACCACCTGTTGATGGTGCCTTAATAAGAACCTTGGTGGATGTGGATATTGACCCTGATTGTTGTGGATATTGACCCTGATTGTTACATCACTTGTGATCGCGGTGCATTCGTTATGCTCGGTCATACTTGAGATGTTGGCACAGACAATAAAATAGACCAACTTAGTAAATAAACCATCGCTTGAACAGAAAGCTAGGTGTGGGTCTTAGTGATGTAAGTCTGGACTTCTACCTCTATGTTGGAGGATGGATGGCGATACACTTATTGCTGACCCAATCCAGACAGATCAGCTCGGAGGTTTTAATTTATTTAAGTCTCCGACACATAGTATATATGAGACAAACATCAAGAATGCCGATTTTAGTATATAAGAAAAAAAACTAAACAGGGAGGGTGGAAATCAAAGGGGAATAGGGTGATAAAAAGCCTTTCAGGACCACTTAAAAAATAATAGGCCATAAAGGATAGAATTGTGGCTGAAGGAGGGAAAGGCTATAGAAGATAAAACTATCATTGAAGAGGGGAATGGTTACCACACCCAGTTAAAAATACAAAACTAAAGACTCGAGATAAAACAAAGACGGATAAAACGTGTAAAAGAGGTGCTGACAGAACTGATAAGCCCATTCGTAGAGAAAGTCCACTACAGTCCAGTCAGTAGGGAGTAACAGTTATATAGGCCCGGCTAAGCTGTGTAGATCGATCTTTGTATCTCGGCTCCCTCACCCGACTATGTTTGGCTTACGTGGAGGCCTCAGCCCGGAATAGTAACGTTTAAATCTGTACGTCAGTAAACACAACAACGTTACAGGTGCAGCCTCCCTCAGCATTTAACGCACAATACTTCCATCTTCACAACAGGTGATGGGGTGAGGAGGGTACAACAGTTGTTAAGACATAAGACATATCATTTTTATTGGCTTCAAATGTTATACACAGAACAATTTGCTTTGCGTGTTTGGGAATAGTACAACAATAACAAACAAGACAAAACAAACATATGAAATAAAAATTAATTTACAAAAAACACAAAACAAAACAAAATATTCTGGTCGGTTTTGCATGTCCTGATTGACATTGAGTGCAGATGAAACCACTGTTGGCAAAGTGATGTATCATGTTATGATGTAATCTATTGCACCTAGAAGTCAAGGACAATGACAGGGGACAGATGTGTTACGTCGTTGCGTGAATAAGTTGACGATTGAAATGTGTGTATATATCAGTTTAGAACCAAACGGAAGAGCCTTTGCTTGACAGTAGTTAGGAAATTAGCGAACACACCCATCACTACCAATAAGTAACAAAGACTGGACTATTAAACTTCAATGAGCCCGCAACAACAAAGTGTTGTGAAGTCTTTAGTGATGAATCGTCAACACTCTCCACCATCCGCTGTTGTAGTTCATCTTCCTTAATGCAGATACTCCTGGGTACATGGTTGATGCACTGTAACATTCAGTGTCAGTCTTTGAATGATTTAAATGGCGTCGATCAACTGCAGAGCATTTCCCGCTGAAATCTTTCTGGGAAGACAGCTAGGAAGGATGGTTATAGGCATCCACTGACATTGCCCAATTACAGTTCTCCTTGGGCTTGTTTTGTTTTACAAGAGGAACAAGACCGTCAACACTCTCTCTCACTCTCTCTCTCTCACTCTCTCTCTCTTACTCTCTTTCTTTCTCTAGTAGAAGTTATAAGATTTGATCTCGTTCCTTCTTTGCAGGCTTATCGGGAAAGCAAGGGAAAATACAGGTTTTAACCGTTGTTGTGTGACTAAACTTGTGTCACGTCATAATCCACTGGCACCTACTTGTTTATTTTTACTATTTGTTGTTTGCGTGTGTATGTGTGCACGCTTGATCAGTATTTTATTAGCTGGTAAACGTGTGTTTGCATGTATGTTTTATGAATGTTACTGCCACATCGCAACATATTCCATGTGCATGTTTTATGTCAATTTGGCCAATAAACTTCGTTCGTTCGTTCGTTCGTTCGTTCGTTCGTTAAAGTTTAGGGGGAGTGTCTGTTATTGTTGAGCGTGTATGAAAGTAGAGCAGGCAGAGGTAGGGTGAAGTGTAAAAGTGCGGCACGAGGATGATGCAATCTATCTTCACTGCCCTTCGCTGTGGAATGTGACGCACATCCAGGGTCTGGCTCCTGGCCAAGTCATGGCTTGCCGGGCCGACACGCGGACCTAACTATTGATTTCCCCCAGGAGGTGTGAGTGTGGGTGTGGTAGTAAGCTCGCTTCTCATTGGCTAGCAGACACTCCCCCCAAACACACCTCCTTGTAAGGTGAAGGTCGGGTAAAGAACGCCTGTGGGCAGTCCGGTTCAATTCAGAACGGAATGATGAAATCGCGTTCTCACGTGTTATTGCTATACTTTGTGTGGTGAGGAAGATGGCTTGTTGTATACAATAGCAGGACTGTTGAAATGCAGCGCCCTCAATTTTATGTACCTTGTACTGCCCTGTTTGACCTGTAAGACATTAGTAGATTGCATCCGTCCGTAGTTTTAAATAGTCTATTACAGAAAAGATAGTGTTTTTGATGTGGGAGACGAACAACGAGGGAGAAAGGAAGTGAATTTAATAATAATAATAATAATAATAATAATAATAATAATAATAATAATAATAATAATAATAATAATAATAATAATAATAATGGCATATTGATTATTAACGCTTAACTCTTGCCGTTACAGCGATTGAAGGTGAAGTTTCAAAGTTTGATTAGGGGAGAGACAGGGGGTGGGGGGGGGAGAGCTACTCGTCCCTCGGGGCGTCTAATGAAAGCCAATAAAGATACAGCCAATAAAGATACAAGATGAATTATTTTCCCCCATTTTTACACAAGGAAATTTGACACTTCGTCATTGAGACATTTCCTGCTCTTGATTGTGGAAAATCCATTTCACGAGTACTTTTTAGCTCTGGTGTAACACAACTATTCTTTCACTGTCACAGTTCGCTGGCTTAAAGATAAAATAACAGCACGCGTGACTGTCAAAGAAGAGAGAAGAGTAGAAGAAGAGGGAGACCGAAAAAGAGGTGGGAGGACAACATTCGAGAATGGACTGGTTTGACACTGAGCGAAACAATCAAGGTTGCTGAGGACAGGGAAAGATGGAGTACGCTGGTTAAACGATCATCTGTGGTGCCCCTACGACCTCCGAGTTACGGGATAGGATAGGATAGGATGGGTGACTGTCAAAGGCTAAGCTTTAAAATAACATTTTGTTAAAATTAAAATAATTCAAGACATTATGTTCAGGATTGTCACTGGAGGGATGCCGAAAAGGAAGCTCTTAATTATTTCTGGCACCTTGTACTAAACCTTAAACTTTTTTTATTTTTAAACGAGAAACGCATGGCTACCAAAATCTTAGCACAAGATATTGGGTTCTAGATTTATACTTATGATGATGAACAGGAGATCCATAGACAGTGATATTTCGTACCTCGTAGTACCAAACCCTAAACTTTTGTTTTTCCAAGAAACACGTGACTAATAAATTCTTGACACAAGCCATTGCGTTCAGGATTTCAAAGATCACTAGAGGGACGAAGAACAGGAAAGTCTTATATCTGATACCTTGTACCAAACTCTTATTTTTGTTTTGTCAAGAAACACATTACCACCATTACTACCATAATTTTGTGGTTTTTATTATATATATTTTAAATAAATCCTTAATTTCTTTCTCTCCAAAGGCCTTACAAGCACAACAAACTTGTGCACAAACACACAATGGTGGTCTATCAAATCAAAATCGGTAGAGTTGTGTTATATTTTAATGTATTGTATTGAATGTCAAATCTGCAACTATCATGGGAGTACTTTTACAGAAATGGACTGTCGTGTTTGCTAAAAGTGACACATTGGAATTTGTCACACCCTCAGGAGTCTTTGTTATCAGGTTGGTTTACTGTATACAGACTGATTGTTTGGTGTGCTTTAGCGAGGCGGGACGTGGGAAACCGTCACACATTTCAATATGTAGACATCGTGTTTTCTTACCGTACATATTGTTGTTATTGTTGTATTGTCTGTTTATAACAATAATAATGACGTTGACATGGAAACTGTCCAACTTTACATGTCCTTTATCATGAAATGCCCATGCTGTCGCTACCTCTTTCATTGACGCCTACACATGGCGTACTCTACTAGAGTACGCTATGCGCCTACACAACGCTAAGCCACTTCCTGATAAAACACCAACTCCGCATTCTCTACCACCTCCTCCCTCCCTCACCCACGCCCCCCTCGCCATCTCCCCTTTTCTCCGCCTCTCCCCTAGTACTATAAAGTAGTCAGTTCTTTGTCTCGCTATCTTCTTTCACCTCTGCCCTAGTACTATAAAGTAGTCAGTTCTTTGCCTCGCTATCTTCTCTCACCTCTCCCCTAGTACTATCAAGTAGTCAGTTCTTTGTCTCGCTATCTTCTTTCACCTCTGCCCTAGTACTATAAAGTAGTCAGTTCTTTGCCTCGCTATCTTCTCTCACCTCTCCCCTAGTACTATCAAGTAGTCAGTTCTTTGCCTCTCTATCTTCTCTCCACCTCTGCCCTAGTACTATAAAGTAGTCAGTTCTTCGCCTCGTTACCTTCTCTCACCTCTCCCCTAGTACTATAAAGTAGTCAGTTCCTTGCCTCGCGACTTTCTCAGTGAGGCCGGGTAACGCAGTTGGTAGAGCGGCTTACTAGTAACCAAACGGAACCTGTTTGGAATCCCGGATTGACCAATGTGTGATCCTATTTTCCCTTACCATCAACTAGTACGCTGGTGTCAGAATAATGTGACCAGTAGTCGCCTAGACGCTCCGGTGTCGTGTGACTATAATCTACCATTACCTCTGTCTACGATCATGTCCCCTTTACGCTTCATGTGTCCGGGGACGTTAATCTACCCACGAACCTATGTCTATGCTTTCTACCTTGATGCGCAAGAAAAGAACTCTCTCTCTCTCTCTCTCTCTCTCTCTCTCTCTCTCTCTCTCTCTCTCTCTCGCTCGCTCTCTCTCTCTCTCTCTCTCGCTCGCTCTCTCTCTTGTTGGTGTGTGTAGGTTCGTCTGCCTATAAAGTGCATGAGAGACTTCTGTTCCAATACACATGGACTGAGTATAAACTGTATTGTGGCATTCTGTGCATTGTTGTGGGTCTGAAGGCCTCATCTCAGCCTGTATGACGTCATAGCCAGTATGTATGTCGCTTGGCATGACCTTGTGTGAGTGTATATGTGTGGGTGTGTGTGTGTGTGTGAGAGAGAGAGAGAGAGAGAGAGAGAGAGAGAGATTACATTACATGATTATTGCTTTAGGTCCAGCGGACTCTTCCGAGCCAAATCAGGACCGGACAACCCCTGATCCACATAAAAAGATCTGCCGAAACAACTCTAGTGGTAACACTGAAAGCTCTCCACAAGCCAGTCACTTTACAATAAAGACATCCCACGCAGGGGACGCTGAGGCTGTACTCTAATTTATCGAATCCCCGTTTACAAAAACAAAATAGAATACAAACATCATTATAAATTATCAACAAAACACATACATATAAAATGCCTACATTGCTAAATAACATCATAGGAAGCCCTAGTGACCACGTGGCAGAAAGCGTCCAATATTCCCAAGCTGATCCAACAGACCTCATACACAAATAAGGAGTCTTGTCCCGGAAGAGTTTTCAAGAAAAAAGGTAGGTGACTGGTCAAGCAAAGAAGAAGATAGTATAGCAGATTGATAGAACAGAGCAGGAATGAGAAAGAGCAAATGAGAAAGACAGCGACAGTGGGAATTTAAAGCACTAAATTTCCAGAAAGTGGGGATACTATTTATACTGAAACCCCCGGCACCCCAACGGGGGTGACAGACAGACAGACAGAGAACAGTTGCCACCTTATATCCCCACCCCACCCCTCGCCTTTCAAAGTCTGTGGAGACATTCTAGGCATGTTTGTTCTACGAAATCCATCATAATTTTGCAGTTTTGTGACGCCATAGCATTGTTTTGGTGCTGTAAGTCATTAGTTAAGGTCAGGACCCAATGTTTGTGCATGTGTTTGCTGTAAAGCTAGATGTTATAATGCAATTCTCAGCATTGTTGTACCTCAGAACAGGAGCGCCAGTGCTGTAGGACGTGTAGGCCAATCCATGTCAGGACATAAAATTGCAACCTGTACAGGCAGTGGTTCCAACGCCGATAACGCTGTGGGGAAAAAATACAATAGAAAAAAAAAGAGACACTGCGCTCAACATGCACTAAGTCCCTTCTCCCCATCCCCGGTCTTCCAGGATGGTACTCTGTGGTCTGGGGGTTAGGCTGTGCGCCCAAAGGCCTCAAATAGGAGCCTTGAGTTGGATCCTGTATCAGCCAGCTCCTTCAGCGGCTCTGGAGCTGGTAAAGGCGTTGTATAAAATGGATTAAATAATAATAGTAATAATACTAATAGTACTAATATTATTATTATTATTATTATTATTATTATTATTATTATTATTATTATTATTATTATTATTATTATTATTATTATTATTATTATGTTTTGTTACGTTATGGCATTATGTGGTAGTTGTTAGTACTGTTAGTGATTTGTGGAAGGTTATGCCTCGGCGTTTGTGCATGTGGGTGTATGATGGCATAGTCACGTGCATTATGATGTATTTAACACTGGCGCCTTGTTGCTGCGTGTGGCCTGCAGGAGACAGATTAGGTCTAGGAGACTTCCTAGTAAACCAAGAAGCAAGGGCTTACGTTCTTTGATCTAGGTTAGACATTCAGTTACTTCAGTGTTAGACATTTTGCACTGTTAGAGTGTATGAATGTGACAAAGCAAGGTAGTTAAAAAATACCTTGTTAAATTGCATGCAATACACTTGGCACAATAAATGAAATGCTGCTTGACAAATGGAATATTAGACACCAAATACCCCGTCATGCTTACGTTATGCTTACCTCCATACGTCGCCATACTTCAATACGTCGTCATACTTCACATTGGTTTCTTTTGTACACAAGGTAGGGTTTAGCTGTGGCGAGAATTCTTTGTTGAGAAAGCAGCACTGAATGCACTGTAATGTTGGAATTAAGCCATTGATTAGAAAAGGCTGGATCCTACCCAAAGTATTTTCTTTGGTCTTTTATATACGTTTTAATATTCCTTCCCCATACATGCTTCTGACGTTCATGGTTGAAATTCTTTTTACACAAAGCAGAATTTGGAATGAAAAATATTGGACCTCATCCATTGATTAAAAATTGTGAGTGTGTGTATTTTTTTGGGGGGTGGGTGGGTGTAAGGGAGGAGGAGGGATCTTTTCACCTCACCCCACTCCCCACTTTCTCGCTCTCTCTCCCTCTCCCTCTCTCTCCCACTCTCTCTCTTTTTCTCCCACCCACCCTCTCTCTCTCTCTCTCTCTCTCTCTCTCTCTCTCTCTCTCTCTCTCTCTCTCTCTCTCTCGTGATCAACACGTGTGAATGTTCTCTTTTGCTTCGTCTTTGGCAGTGGTGTAAATGCGGTGTAATGTTGCCTTAAATTACATACCGCTTTCTTTGATGTCAACATGTAGTCATTACATTACATGGATATTGCTTTAGGTCCAGAATGCAGAGTCATTGAAATTACGTCATTACAGTCTGCTAAATTCACGCAAACAAGTTTATAACACTATGTATATTTAATCTGTATTTTATTTCGACGTGGCGCAATATTCGAAGCGGCATAACTTAACATACCATTAGCATACAATTTTCTCTTGTTTAATCAGTACTTCTGGCAAATGTCCAGTCCATTATTTGCAGTCCAATACTTTATCAACACAACATTATTCTTTCCCTTGTAAGCTGGTTTAGAATTTGCAGTTTAAAGTTGCAGTTTGCAGTTTAAAGTTCCGACCACTGAAGCTGGTTTGGAGATTATTATAATGAATAAAACCGTTTACTGTATGTTGCCCTTAAATGTCTATTGTCCATGTCACCAGATTTGGTGCCAAAACTATTAACAGCTTACCATTTGTTGTGTTTAAATGCCAATCATATTGCTCTTGAAATGGAATGTCATTGCAGTACATAACGCTTTTTGTACCAAACGGCCAACAGCTTACCAGGTTTTCATGGGTACGGTGACGTGTTTTATCAGGCAGAAATGTTAGGAAGTATTAGCTGCGATGTCTTCTGTTGATCAGGCCGAAACTGCAGAACTCTCACTGTTTTGTTTTGTAGATCAGGGTCCCCGGACACCGGGCGTAGGAGAGAAACTCACACTGTCTTGCATTGCTTCCTTTAAATTGCCAAATCTGTATAAGTCGCATAAGTTCCGTGCTTGAATGTTACATAGCGTAGCAAAGAGAGTATCTGACCCTCAGAGACAGACAGCATAAAGGCCAACCCAGACATTAAGCCAAAAGGCTGTCGCGTAGTGTGCACCTCCAACAAAAATGAATGGTATCGTATTCCAGCCTGGAAACAACACACCACATTCACACTACGTCCACCCGCTAACCCATGGTCAAGGCTAGCCTGACTCGCTGGAAGCTGAGAGTAAACGTCAACTAGCGAGGGAGAGAAGGTATAGACCGTCCCCACGAAGCTGACCCAGAGAACAGAAAGATCCTTGTCCCTCTCTCCAAAGACTGAACGGTTAGGGGAAAGTTTAACTTGGGTTAATAGGTAAATACATAGTTTACTATAATGCTGCTTAGCTCCAAGCTTTATTGTCAGACAATGGGCAGGGCCGTTGTAATGTTCAGTGCTGATGGTATGTTTTGTTGTTGGATGCTTGCCACTAGCATTACTAAAGTGCTTGTCAACCTACGTGCTGCAATGGCAAAGGCACCTTCACACACAACTTCCACCACCCTTCTGTACACAATCAACAGCTTGCACTGTGTTGGGAGTTTTCCAGCCAAAACTATACCGTTATATTTCCTTATTTACCCGGGAAAATAATTATGAAAAATAGACCTACCCTCTGCTAGAAATAGATGCGAGTGGAACACCTAGCAGGGGGTAGGTCTATTTTTCATAATTATTTTCCCGGGTAAATAAGGAAATATAACGGTATATTTTTGGCTGGAAAACTCCTTGAAGAAAGCCTGTGTGCTTTATGTTGCTCAGACTTGTTTTCCTAGGTTTAGTCCTGAAATGTATTTCTACAACTTGACTTTTGTTTTAATTACAAAAATCGTGGGACATTCAGCATGTATATCTTTTTAATTTGATATTTTAACTCACATGCATAGCAATTTGAGTATATGTACTCACACCCCAAAAATAATGTTCCAAGATTTTTGCAAATCTGTGCGAGATGAGTCCTATAATATAGCCCAAAAATGACATGGAAAAAAAAAAGTCCGTCCATCTGGCTGTGTGTCTGCAGTCCGCTGTCCGCCTGTGCAAAACCTTAAAGTGGCTAAATAATCACAATCTATTTGAACTATCACGACCAAACTTGGTAAGATGGTGTATACCCATGAGACCTCATAAATGATCAGTGAATGAATGACTTTACTTCAAAGTCAATGTCACAGGGTCAACAAATGTTAGTCAAAAACTGACAATTTTTCACAAAATTTCACTTTTTAATTTTTTTAACAGGTTAATATTAAACGTTTTTTTTAATGCTCCACATATATTAATGGGACACACATACTATACAAATTTGGTCAACCTGACTCTAACGTCATTGTCATTGTCCAAAGTCGATTAGTATAGATGATTTGAAGCGACCTTGACCCTAAACTATGAGCGATATAAAGTCCAAACTTGTATTTAGAAATGATAGATCGATCTTTCATCTATGTTCTGTTTTTGCGTGATTCTGAAGGTCAAGTCATTTTAGGTCTTGCAAAAACATTTTAAAAATTGGGTAATCGTTCAGTGGAATGGCTGTTGATTTAACCCTTAGTACGCAACAACATTGGGTTATTTGATCAGACATACATGAGAGGTCACCTGAGGGTCAAGGTCATCCCAAGGTCGCCGTATTTTTGGTATAATACAACTTTTGCTGTACTTTATTTGTTAGTACATCAGTAACCTTCCAGAGTGTGACATTTACCGCACCATCAGCCTCATAAGCCATTTCAGCAAGGTCCTCCTGAAAATAGTACTCAACAGGTTGAAACCCCAAGCTGAACAAATCATAGCTGAAGAACAAGCAGGATTCAGGGCAGGCGAAGTACCACTGAACAGATTTTCAACCTCAGAATAATCTGCGAGAAATACCTACAGGACCAACTACATCTATATCATGTGTTTGTAGACTTCAAGAAAGCATTTGACCGAGTCTGGCACGAAGCTTTGTGGGCAACCATGAGAGCGTACAACATCATCCTAAAATTATTGAAGTCATCAAAAGCATAGTTTGATCAGGCTACCAGTGCAGTCCTCCACAACAGCGCCATCGGAACTGGTTCAGAACAACAATCGGCGTGCTTCAAGAATGCCTACTCTCTCCAACACTCTTCAACATCTTCATAGAGCAAATCATGTCAGATGCCCTTGCAGATCAAGAAGGCACAGTCAGCATAGGGGGTAGAGCAATCTCCAACCTCCATTTTGCAGATGACATTGATGGATTGGTTGGAGGAACAAGAACTTGAACAGCTGGTACAGAGGATTGATACCACCTCCAGAGCCTATGGAATGGAAATAAGTGCAGAGAAGACCGAAGTGATGACCAACAACACCAATGGCATCAACATGGACATCAAAGTCCAAGGCCAATCCTTCAACACAGTGCATAGCTTCAAATATTTAAGAGCCATTGTCATGTTAAATATTATGATTTCCATAAAGAGCATGTGAGTCGTATGGGTTTTGCCCTTCTAGTTTTATTTTAATTTTTTAAATAATTTTTTATTACCACCTTCTTTTCCGAGGTCTTAGTCCAACGAAATCTACTTTCTGTTAGGTCAGTGCTGAGATCAAGGGTATGGTATGTGTGGAAGTTATAGACCTTAAAACAAGCTCTTACATTAGTATTAGCAGTTGCAGCAAGACAGGCGCTAGGCATTTATTGCCCGGGAAAATACAGTGCACACTGTAAATTCCTTCATGAGGTAATAAAGATTTGTTGAATTGAATTGAAAATGATACCCACAGAGATCGCTGCTGGCAGCACGACTACAGGACACTCTTTATGACAACCTAGAGATTAATTTTTGACTACAGGGCGCCTTTTATGACAACTCAGAGATTAATGCTGGCAGGACGATTTCATAGAAACTGTCATTTGCGGCAAGGTAGAAATGTAGACTCCGCGGGATTAGGCCAAGCAAAACTGCCATCTACATGTGTACGTACCCAACTCTCTTTCACACATTGTTCTGACAGTCACGTGGCTGTTAGAGGACCTGTTTAAAATGGTTTCATTTTCCTACTGTCAACAGGGGTGTCGGATAGCGCAGTGGTTGGAGCACTCGCTCCTGTGTCGCAAGTTAAGCACCGTCCAGTGCGGTTAGCACTTGGATGGGTGACCGCAAAACGTGAAGCGACAAAGAACAACGCCCCCAGTTGACTCAACTGTGACTGAGTACCTACTCTCTTAAGGGTGGGGAAGGTAAAGCAGCGAGGGGAGAGAGATGGGCATCACCCTCATTACGCTGGCCCAAGATAAGTGTGATCTCCAACATCACGCTCCCCTACGGCCACGAGGCTATGGGACCACCTTTTACCTTTCTTTACCTTACTGTCAACAGAAAATACGTTTTTACGCATAACACGTATAAAATGGGTTTGTTTCTTTTAGAGTCAACAAAACATGTCTTTGTTTGGTAGTGTGGGGTGGCAAGTGGTTGCCACATGGCCTTCATAAATATTTAAATGATGATGACGACGGTGACAACTGCCTGACAAAGTAGTGAAACGTTACACTGATGGCGAGATTTTAGTACTAATTACCCGATTTTGCCTAATGGCGAGTTATTGGTCTAATGAAGAAATGTGCCGCCGTATCAACTGGTAGTAATGATATGACAATCAACGAGTGCCATATTATAAAACAAGGGTAGTTTGCTTCATCAGCACTTTTCCCAGGGATAGGATGAAAAAGGAAGTGTATGAGAGAGGGAGCAGAGAGGGGGAGATTGCTTGATTCATTAAGCAGCAGTGTTGTGTTAATAACACAATTACGTGTAGATCTAATTATTAGATTAAACGGTGCCATTAATGCTGTCACAATTCGTTTTTCTGGGAAGACGGTGGTGTGTGTGCCAGACAGAATCTGTATACAAGGAAACATGCACAGAGGTTAGACCCTCAGCTTAGCACTCACAGTGTATACTTAGTCCCCTGTTACCAGCAGATCAGATATGATATTTCATCTTCCATTACGTTTCCAACCGAAGGCGGTGCTGCGGTACTCAAAGACTTTATGACAAAAATAAACAAACGTCCTTTAAATGCACAGTGCGTGATAAAGCGCTTTGTTTTGCATGATACACTGTACACAGTTCTGTGGCATGATACACTGTACTTAGTTCTGTGGCATGCTATTGTCGTGTGCGGCTACAGGTTATTTGTAACGGCTGTGCAGATTAAAGTGTAGTGTTGTTTGCAGTGCAGATAAAACTACTGAACTAGGTGAGGGTTCCAGTGTGGGAAGGGGAGAGAGGAGAGGGAGGAGTTTGTGTGAAGGTGTGAGAGGGAGGGTTTGTGTGAGAGGGTGAAGGTGGAGAGGGAGGAGTTTGTGTGAGAGGGGTGAAGGTGGAGAGGGAGGAGTTTGTGTGAGAGGGGTGAGGGTGGTGGGGAGGGTTTGTGGGTGAGGGGTGGAGAGGGAGGAGTTTGTGTGAGAGGGGTGAGGGTGGTGGGGAGGGGTTTGTGGGTGAGGGTGGAGAGGGAGGAGTTTGTGTGAGAGGGTGAGGCTGGTGGGGGAGGGTTTGTGTGAGAGGGGTGAGGGCTGGTGGGGGAGGGTTTTGTGAGAGGGGTGAGGGTGGTGGGGGAAGAGTGGGAGGGTGGATTTACAACAGTGTAGTGGTGGAGTGCAGATGTCCACACCTCCTGTGATGGGGTAGGAGCGAGTGCTACACCTCGTGTGAGTGCTACACCTTGAGTGAGTGCTACACCATGAGTGATAAGGGTAGTGATGAATGCTACACTTTGAGTGATAAGGGTAGGGATGAATGCTACTCTTTGAGTGATAAGGGTAGGGATGAGTGCTACACTTTGAGTGATAATGGTAGGGATGAATGCTACACTTTGAGTAATAAGGGTAGGGATGAATGCTACACTTTTAAGTGGTAATGGTAGGGATGAATGCTACACTTTGAGTGATAAGGGTAAGGGTGAGTGCTACACCTCAAGTGGTAAGGATAGGGATGAGTGCTACACTTTGAGTGATAAGGGTAGGATGAGTGCTACACCTCAAGTGGTAAGGATAGGGATGAGTGCTACACTTGAGTGATATGGGTAGGGGTGAGTGCTACAGTTCGAGAGATAAAGATGAGTGGGGTTTGGAAAATTGAGTGGGGGGTGGAGGGAGAATGGGGTGATTAGAGTGATGTGTAATGATGTGAGGGGAGGGGAGAAAACATGTGGATAATTTGCTTTTGCAAAGAGGTGTTGGGGTCAGATTTTTAAAACTTCACCGTAATTGCACCATGTAGTCGGAAATTGGGGTTAACTCGGTATCCTTTAAAATTGACATTGGGGTTAAGGTTGAAGAGCTAAAATGGACCTTAAATTGATTTCATTTAAAGTTCACATTTTGCAGCAGATGTTGCAGAAGACTACACTTGTATCATGTGGGCCGACATCTCTCACGGCACTGTAGCACTGACAGCTGCTCTAGCTGCTCTTTATGCTGTCTCACAACCAACTTGTTATCAATACTGCTGATTCAGACATTTAGTTTTTTTGTTGTTTTTTTAAAGATAGAAAACTGAATGGGGGAGGACAGTGAGAGAGAGAGTGAGAGAGAGAGAGATAATAAAAGTAGAGCCAAGAAGACTTGGCAGGCAGTTGGTGATCAAAGCACATTTATTGTTGTTTGACGTAGTCAGGCCAGTAGAGGGGCAGGGTAGGTCAGTTCGTAGAGCGTCTTACTAGTAACCGAAAGGTACCTGGTTCGAATCCCGGATTGGCCAATGTGTGACCATATTATTTTCCCCTTACCATCAACTGGTTCGCTGGTGTCAGAATAATGTGACCAGTAGTCGCCTATACACTTTGGTGTCGTGTGACTATAATCTACAGTTACTCAGGCCAGTAACCTTGCAATAAGGACATTATTGTTGTTTCACATAATCAAGTCAGTAACCTTGCAATAAGGAAGTAATTATTGTTGTTTGATGTAATCATGGCAGTAACCTTGCAATACGGAAATATTGTTGTTTGACGTAATCGGGGCAGTAACCTTGCAATAAGGACATTATTGTTGTTTGACGTAATCAGGGCAGTAACCTTGCAATTACATTTGTTTGTAGTTTGATGTAATCAGGTCAGTAACCTTGCCATAAGGACATTTTTGTAGTTTGACGTAATCAGGTCAGTAACCTTGACGTAATCAGGCCAGTAACCTTGCAGTAAGGACAGTATTGTTTGACGTAATCAGGCCAGTAACCTTGCAATAAGGATATTATTGTTGTTTGACATAATCTGGTCAGTAACCTTGCTATAAGGACATTATTGTTTGACGTAAACAGGCCAGTAAACTTGCAATAAGAACATTTTTGTTGTTTGATGTAATCGGGTCAGTAACCTTGATGTAATCAGGTCAGTAACCTTGCAATAAGGACAGTTTTATTGTTTGATGTACTCAGGTCAGTAACCTTGACGTAATCAGGTCAATAACCTTGCAATAAGGACATTTTTGTTTGATGTAATCAGGTCAGTAACCTTGCAATAAGGACAGTTTTGTTGTTTGATGTAATCAGGTCAGTAACCTTGACGTAATCAGGTCAATAACCTTGCAATAAGGAAAGCACACACTCTGCCAGCGTGTGTTGATCGCCTGTATGATATGATGATGATAATGAGGACGGTGATAATGATGGTGATGATAATGATGACGACGAAGGTAACAATTACGAAGGTGATGACGACAAGGATGATGATGTGTAAAGTTCAGTCCACTTTCTTGTGTTCTTGTTTGTTATGTTATTTGTTGACATAAAATAAAGTGGCAACCTTGGAACAAGGCAACAGAATCTGTCTATGCTATTTCAATGCAGCCTCAGTGTTTGCTCAGTGGCCAGTCCTCCAACACTGGACCCAGACAAGAGCTTGTTAGGAAACCATTTCAGCAAATGGAGAGATATCAGTTTCCACATTATGGTGCTTATCAACCTTGGCTTGATATACATTTTGTTCTTAATTTCTCTTTTCTTATTTTTTTGTGGGCGCACTCTCTTCCTATCCCCATCTCCCTATCCACATCTCCCTATCCTCATCTCCCTCCCTTTATCTCCCCCCTTCCATCCTAAAGTTCTGACAAATGCCAAGTCCGAAATTTCAGACCCAGTGACCTTTTCATTCACGCCAAACCTCTGAAGAGATAAAGCTAAAAAGACAAGCTGCCATGCCACCCTTCTGTTATTATTATGAAAATGGACAGTGACAGCGCAACACCCTGACACACTGAGCGGTAGCGGTCATTGTTGACATTGATAGCGGTCAATGTTGACGTTGATTGAGGAAGGGAGGGAAGGAGAGTGAGAATGAGGGTAAGAGGATGACGCGGAGGGGTGGGGAGGTGGGAGGTGCAGAGAGAAAGCAGGCGGACTAGTGTGGTAATGGTATGAGTTTTGTGGTACTGTGCCGTGTGTTGTGGTACTAATGACGCTTTGGTACTATCATTGTGGATGTGTTCACAAATACTATTGATATATATATGCATTGCAATCAGTGCATTTTTGTAATGTTACATTTTGTTTATGGTGGCCTTCTTTGCAGTGGTCTAATTAATTGGTAATCGTACATATAAATATGAATGGACGACAACATTCATTTTTTCCCTTATTGTTCACTTTCTTAACATTCTTTGTCTCTCTTTTCTTTCACACTGTACAACTCTTTTCTTTCACACTGTACAACTCTTTTCTTTCACACTCTTTTCTTTCACACTGTACATCTTTTCTTTTACACTGCACATCTTTTTTTAACACTGTACATCTTTTCTTTCACACTGTACTTTTTTTCTTTCACACTGTACATCTTTTCTTTCACACTTTACAACTCTTTTCTTTCACACTGTACATCTTTTCTTTCACACTTTACAACTCTTTTCTTTCACACTGTACATCTTTTCTTTCACACTGTACATCTTTTCTTTCACACTTTACAACTCTTTTCTTTCACACTGTACATCTTTTCTTTCACACTGTACATCTTTTCTTTCACACTGTACATCTTTTCTTTCACACTTTACAACTCCTTTCTTTCACACTGTACATCTTTTCTTTCACACTGTACATCTTTTCTTTCACACTTCATCATTTCTTTCACACTTTACAACTCTTTTCTTTCACACTGTACATCTTTTCTTTCACACTGTACAACTCTTTTCTTTCACACTGTACAACTCCTTTCTTTCACACTTTACAACTCTTTTCTTTCACATTGTACATCTTTTCTTTCATACTGTGCAACTCTTTTCTTTCACACTGTACAACTCTTTTCTCAATATAATCATCATTGAGACGCGGTCACCGACACCTATAAGTATAAATAAATAAGAGTACATTAATTTCCCAAACATGGTACACCAACTTAACCAAAACAGTACCAATTCCAAACAGGAGGGGAGTAACTATTCATTTGGATTACTACGGCACAATAGTACCAAAGCAATAGTACCAAAGCGTCACTACAACCTGGCTACTTGGTTGCTAATAGTACTAATACACATTTCCTTTACAAGACTTTGGGTTCATTAGCTACACACACACATGCGTACACACACACACAAAACCGTATGAAATATCAGTTGTTATGACTTTCATGAAACGCCACCTACATTGTGTTGACATTTTTTTAAAATTGTCAATTTTTTAAGCTAACCCTAACCCTAACACCCTTAACCTAACCCTAAGCCTAACACAGCCCTAACCCTACTGGAACACTTTTATGACCTAAAAATAATGGGGCCGTCAAAAGAACATAGATACAGTATGTAGAGTGTGTATAAATAACGGCGTTTCTACACACACACACACACACACACACACACACACACACACACACACAGAATGATTAGTATTCGCAGCAGAGTGCTGGAGAATGCTGGTGCTAATAAAGCAACCCAAATTTCACCCACATGGGTGACCTATATTTTCCCAAATCTAAAATTTCACATCTATATTCCCAAATCCAGCCTTGGTCTGTCTTTATTCTGGCATACACCTATTTGAGCAGTTTGTGCAACCCCCTTGATGATGATGTTATTATTTATCATTGTATTATATAATGATTTGTTTGATGTTGTGATGTCAATGTTTGCTTGTTGTATGTTGTAGGAACAAAAAGCTACAGGGACCTTGCTGTTTGCAGTGTTCGTGTCCTGCATCGGCAACCCTTTCCTCTATGGTTACAACATTGGTGTCATCAACACTCCCGCCGTGGTCAGTACATAGTCTCTTATTCCTTCCTTACTTATTTATTTATTTTATTTGTGTGTGTATTTTACAGTTGGCACGGTCGCACTTGGTCTAGGGCACACAAAGCCAGACTGTCCCTACATCCTGCAGCTGTCATATGTTTTAATGTGCCAGCAGTCTTACAGCCATTACATGTTATGTTTTAATCTGCCAGCAGTTTTACAGCCATTTTAATCTGCCAGCAGTCTTCCTGCCATTTCATGCTATGTTTTAATTTGCCAGCAGTTTTTACAGCCATTTCATGCTATGTTTTAATCTATCAGCAGTTTTACAGCCATTTCATGCTATGTTTTAATGTGCCAGCAGTTTTACAGCAATTTCATGCTATGTTTTTTCTATCAGCAGCTTTACAGCAATTTCATGCTATGTTTTAATCTGTTAGCAGCCTTACAGCCATTTCATGCTATGTTTTAATCTGCCAGCAGTTTTACAGCAATTTCACGCTGTTCTTTTAATTTGCCAGCAGTTTTACAGCCATGTCATGCTGTTTTAATCTGTTAGCAGCCTTACAGCCATTTCATGCTATGTTTTAATCTGCAGCATTTTTATAGCAATTTCACACTGTGTTCTTTTAATTTTCCAGCAGTTTTACAGCCATTTCATGTTATCAGTTCATTTCAAACATGCCAGTAGTCTTACAGCAATTTCATGCTATTAGTTTTAATATGCCAGCAGTTTTACAGCCATTTCATGCTGTTTCAATCTGCCAGCAGTTTAACAGCCATTTCATGCTATGTTTTAATCTGCCAGCAGTTTAATTACAGCAATTTCATTTTGTCTTATTTTAATTTGCCAGCTGTTTTACAGCCATTTCATGCTATCAGTTTTAATATGCCATCAGTCTTACAGCCATTTCATGCTATCAGTTTTAATATGCCAGCAGTTTTACAGCCATTTCATGTTTTCATCTGCCATCAGTCTTACAGCCATTTCATGTTGTTTTAATCTGCCAGCAGTTTTACAGCCATTTCGTGATATCAGTTTAAATCCCACTTTGGCTGACAGTGTCGGTGTTTGGTGCACATTGTTAACAAACTGTGTGTTTGTGTCCTTGTGTCCTTGTGCAGATCATTCAGGTGTTCTACAACCAGACGTACTTTGTGCACATTGTTTACAAACTGTGTTTGTGTCCTTGTGCAGATCATTCAGGCGTTATACAACCAGACGTACTTTGTGCACATTGTTTACAAACTGTGTTTGTGTCCTTGTGCAGATTCAGGCGTTCTACAACCATACTTTGTGCACATTGTTTACAAACTGTGTGTTTGTGTCATTGTGCAGATCATTCAGGCGTTCTACAACCAGACGTACTTTGTGCACATTGTTTACAAACTGTGTGTTTGTGTCATTGTGCAGATCATTCAGGCGTTCTACAACCAGACGTACTTTGTGCACATTGTTTACAAACTGTGTGTTTGTGTCATTGTGCAGATCATTCAGGCGTTCTACAACCAGACGTACTTTGTGCACATTTTTTACAAACTGTGTGTTTGTGTCATTGTGCAGATCATTCAGGCGTTCTACAACCAGACGTACTTTGTGCGTAAGGGTGGGAACTGGGACGACTTGCAGAAATATGAAGCCTACCGCATGGAGGTGGAGAAAAACGCCTCAGTGGCCGCCTCAGCCAACACCACGCTGCCCAACATCACTATGCTCACGCCCGCTGACTTTAACGTTGACACTTCCCTGCTGATGGAAAAATGGCAGCTGGAGATCCTGTGGTCTTCAACGGTCGCCATTTTTGTCTTCTTTGGCATGATCGGAGCTTTCTCCTCCGCTAAAATGGCCGACTACTTTGGAAGGTGGGGGTCGTTGCTGTATAAATGGATGTAATACAATAGTTTATACCAATTAAGATGATTATGAAGTCCAACAATGCTACCCAGCAATGTATAAATGAGGAGATACCATGATATATAATAAAAGGCCCGTGAAATGATGACAGGTTTGCTTACCTGTGTGTTACAGAAAGAAGGGCATGATCATCATCACAGTCATCATGTTTGTGGCAGCCATACTGGGTGGACTGCCTGTGGTTGCCAAGTCTCCTGAACTACTTATTCTGTCCCGTGTGTTGATTGGTATTCATTCAGGTATACAGTTAGTCAGTTATTTCTTTTGCTATCTATATTTTTATTTATTTACTAATTTGTTTTATTTAATTTTTTATGGCCCTCTTGTATTACCGCTGAGAATCACAATGTCACTCACGTCCGGGTTTAAATTCATTCAGTTATTTTACATTTATGTATATATGATGATTTGTGTGTGGTGCAATGAGTTTTTAACATGACATTATTATTATTATTATTATTATTATTATTATTATTATTATTATTATTATTATTATTATTTTTATTATTATTATTATTGTGATAAACAAGAATGATGATGTTTTGTGTGTATCGCAATGACAGTATTATTGTTGATGGTGATGTTTTGGGAATGTGTGTGTGTTGTACTTGGTATTATTATTGAAGAAGATAACGTTAATGATGTTATTGAAGAAGATAACGTTGATGATGTTATTGAAGAAGGCTAAGTGTGTGTTGTGCAGGTCTGAACATCTCTCTATGCCCACTGTATCTGGCCGAGATCTCTCCCAAACACATTCGTGGTGCTATTGGTACTTGCTTTCAACTGGCAATAACCATCGGCATTCTCTTCGCTCAGGTCATCGGTCTCAGGGAACTCCTGGGTTAGCAAAAACAGTTTGTATCCTCATAATAATAATGATAATGAAGAAAACAAAAGAACCATATGTCAAGCTTTTCCCGCACCAATGTACAACCAAAACAGAGGTATGTAAGTGCTATCATTGCGCGCTTCATGTGTAAACACAGTCTTAGCTGTCTCTAATTATGATGATGATTTGTGGTTCCTGATAATGAATGACACTACGATGTAAGTTTTTGTTTCCCAATGTTGACACGATGTTGATGATTGATGATGATGATGGATGGATGATGATAGATGATGAGGATTGATGGATGATGATTTGTGTTTCCCAATGCTGACACCACGACGATGATTTGTTTCAGGTACGGAGAAGCTATGGCCATTGCTGTTTGCTTTCAATGCAGTGCCAGCACTGGTGTGTCTTATCCTACTGCCCTTCTGCCCTGAGAGTCCACGGTTCTTTGCTCATCAAGCAAGGCAAGGAGGAGGAATCCCGCCAGGGTAAGGCTTACTGCGCGCTCTTTTACATTGTTTTATAACCTCAATAAGCTGGACTTGAAAGAAGGGACTCACAAAGCTGGCCGTGGGAAAAAGAATGTGTGTGCAGACTAACCTCCCCCATGATGGTATTGCAGCTTGACTCAATAACTGACTCATTTATACACCATTCTTTATTAGCATTATCATTATAATATCACAATAATATTCCTCATTGGCTGACTGACTGCTGTGTGCGCTGGAACAGGTGGAGATTTGACAGCATTAATGTACGATATCACAATAATAATCCTCATTGGCTGACTGACTGCTGTGTGCGCTGGAACAGTGAGGTGGAGATGTGACAGCATTTGATGTTGTACAAGAATGTGTGGCTTGTACCTACCAGATCAAACGTTCTGTCATGATGATAGTGATAAACACTGTTGTTCTCCTTGTAGCTTTGATTCGTCTGCGCGGGACTCACAGCATTGATGAGGAGCTGGAGGAAATGAGGGTGGAGTCTCGCAAGCAAGGAGGGGCAGCTAGCTACTCCCTAAAACAGCTGCTGACCTCCCCTGCCCTCAAGCTCCCTGTAATCATCGCTTGTGTCCTCCAAATCTCTCAGCAGTGGTCGGGCATCAACGCTGTAAGCCAACAATTTAACTTTTCTGTCTAGACTATTGCTCTGACTTGACTGTTGGTGCTCTGGCTTGACTATTGGCGTTCTAACTAGATTATTGATGCTCTAACTAAACTATTGGTGCTGTAACTAGACTATGGATGCGCTAGCTATACTAACTGTACTACACAGCACCATACTGGCCATCGCTATTGCGTAATCGGCTGTAAACCATGCGAGCCAGACCCTGCCGGCGTCTATCTCTTCTAGCATTGCTGCTAGACTGAGCAACTGTTACAGTGGATAGACAGCTGCTGCTGAAGGTGCCCCATGGTGACAGTGGCCAGTCTCCCTTTGCTAATGATGGTAATATGAATACTGGATGCTTTCTACGCGCTTGTCCTCAAATCACTAATAGGCTCCAAGCGCGTCAATCTTTATCAAACATACACGTTCACATGTTTCACCCACTCTGTCACACAAACAAACGCTTATCTATCACTAAGACGTGTGGTGTAAAGGCAGGGAGATCGCTATTAGAAGACGGAAAGGAAATTGAATACCATTATTGATGATGTAGTTTTAGATGATGATAACAATGTGGATGATGGTGATGATGATGTTGTTGCAGGTAATGTCGTACTCGGCATTCATCTTCCGACAGGCGCAGGTGAACGATGATTTAATCCCCTTTGTCATCGTCGGCACCGTACTATCAACGTTCTTGCTACTATTGTTGCTGTAAGTACTGTCCTTGCTGCCTCCAAAATTACTCCACTGTGATCTGCCAACACATTTGTCGCATCACCACCACAACAGAAAGATGAAATTTTGTGGTTTTAATTTGCTTCTATTTATTTATATATATTTATATTTCTTTGGTTGTAGATTAGATCCCACATTGAAGTTGTAATGTGCCATATTGTTGGTGTGTTTGCAGGTTCCACTGATGGAGAAGTTAGGACGTAGGCCGCTGTTGCTGTGGCCCATGTGTGGAATGTTCGTCTCTTTCATCCTGCTGACCATCTTCCTCAACCTGATGCAGAAACCCGAACTAGTGGTAAGTCACACTTATTAACCTATCCTACCAAACTAGTGGTAAGTCACACTTATTAACCTATCCTACCGAACTAGTGGTAAGTCACACTTATTAACCTATCCTACCAAACTAGTGGTAAGTCACACTTATTAACCTATCCTACCAAACTAGTGGTAAGTCACACTTATTAACCTGTCCTACCGAACTAGTGGTAAGTCACACTTATTAACCTATCCGACCAAGCTAGTGGTAAGTCACACTTATTAACCTATCCTACCAAGCTAGTTGTAAGTCACACTTATTAACCTATCCTACCAAACTAGTGGTGAGTCACACTTATTAACTTATCCTACTGAACTAGTGGTAAGTCACACTTATTGACCTATCCTACTGAACTAGTGGTAAGTCACACTTATTAACTATCCGACCGAACTAGTGGTAAGTCACACTTATTAACCTATTTGACCGAACTAGTGGTAAGTCACACTTATTAACCTATCCTACCGAACTAGTGGTAAGTCACACTTATTAACCTATCCGACCGGACTAGTGGTAAGTCACACTTATTAACCTATCCTACTGAACTAGTGGTAAGTCACACGTATTAACCTATCCTACTGAACTAGTGGTAAGTCACACTTATTAACCTATCCGACCGAACTAGTGGTAAGTCACACTTATTAACCTGTCCTATCTTATCCTATCCCATAACTCGAAGGTCTTTGGGGCACCTCTTATTAACCTAAACTCATAATAACAGCAAGTTAAATGAGCGCCACATTGAGGGGAGATAATAACAGCAATTTAAATGAGGACCATATTGAGGGGAGATAATAACAGCAAGGTACATGATGAGGACCATATTGAGGGGAGATAATAACAGCAAGGTACATGATGAGGACCATATTGAGGGGAGATAACAACAGCAAGGTACATGATGAGGACCATATTGAGGGGAGATAATAACAGCAAGGTAAATGAGGACCATATTGAGGGGAGATAATAACAGCAAGGTAAATGAGGACCATATTGAGGGGAGATAATAACAGCAAGGTAAATGAGGACCATATTGAGGGGAGATAATAACAGCAAGTTAAATGAGGACCATATTGAGGGGAGATAATAACAGCAAGGTAAATGAGGACCATATTGAGGGGAGATAATAACAGCAAGGTAAATGAGGACCATATTGAGGGGAGATAATAACAGCAAGTTAAATGAGGACCATATTGAGGGGAGATAATAACAGCAAGGTAAATGAGGACCATATTGAGGGGAGATAATAACAGCAAGGTAAATGAGGACCATATTGAGGGGAGATAATAACAGCAAGTTAAATGAGGACCATATTGAGGGGAGATAATAACAGCAAGGTAAATGAGGACCATATTGAGGGGAGATAATAACAGCAAGTTAAATGAGGACCATATTGAGGGGAGATAATAACAGCAAGGTAAATGAGGACCATATTGAGGGGAGATAATAACAGCAAGTTAAATGAGGACCACATTGAGGGAAGATAATAACAGCAAGTTAAATGAGGACCATATTGAGGGGAGATAATAACAGCAAGTTAATTGAGGACCATATTGAGGGGAGATAATAACAACACGTTAAACAAGTGCCATATTGAAGGGAGGTGATAACACATAAGCCAGATTTAATTAATGTAATTTAATCATTCTTATAGATTGAGATATTTTATTGCCAGGTGCCGTACACAGCACAGGCAATTCATTTAGTCTGTGGTATCAGTTTCCTAGCTTCTGATTGGCTTTGCAGTCAGCCATCTTGTTTGTGGCAATTGACTTAGTGTGGTGGAAACCTCCCTGAAAATGCCTGGAAAGTGCTGGTTTAGCAGACTTGCCTACCGTTCCGATTTTCCGTACTTTGTTCCGGAAAATTGACAAAAACAGGATGTGTTACGGAAAATACAAATATTTTATAAGCGTTCCGGAAAAGAAAAAAAAGTTAAGGATTTTTTTTTTGGGGGGGAGAGGGGTGGGGGAGAGGGAGTGTCTGTGGTTTCAGCCATATTTCGAGCAACTTCCGACAATTTCCGAGCGCATTGCGAGCATGCGCAGTCAAACTGATTCGAAGTTTCCGGCATGCGCTCTGTCGCTACTAGTTTGAAATCTCATTTCCACGTGTGTTAATATAACTCTTGTGCTCGGTGATAAGAAATGGCTAGTAAACGGAAAAATCCCACAGAAGTGTTGAGTGACAGTGACAGTGATGCTGCTAAGACACCACCAAAGACAACACATAAAAAGCAGCGGCGCATCCAAGCATTTCGTGACGATTACACTCGTGATTATCCTTGCCTCTTGGCTGGAAAGAAAGCAAACTATGCTTACTGCAAATTCTGTGACAAAGAGTTTTCTGTGGGGCACGGAGGTGCAGATGATAGTCGCAGGCATTGCGAGTCGGTTAAACACACCGACAATGAAAAGAAAGAGAAGGAGAAAAACAAGTGTCAGAAGATTTCAGTTTTTTTTGTGCAAGCCCCATCATCGACTGCAGAAAAAAACATGGCGACTCATCTATTCGTGCTGAAGTCATGCTCGTTGATTTAGTAACAGAATTAAACTTGCCCCTGTCATCCCTGGACACCTTCAACAAAGCTCTTCCCAAGATGTTTCCAGACTCGAAAATTGCTTCAGGCACTTATGGTCAACAAGGGAAGAGATGGAAAGGCTGTGGATAGGCAGTACAAATCCTCCGATTTGGAGAGCTTCAGAGTTGTTAGACCTCGCGTGTCCCCATTGACTTACTGTACTTTTATTATTATTACTTTTTTTTTTAATGGACCATTGCTGTTATGTCGTGCGGCAATACTTCGAGTTCAATTTGTGATGTTCCTGAAAAATTAACAGTGTTTCCGGATTTTTGGGAAAGCTGTTCCTGATTTTTGTGCTGGGGGGTAGGCAAGTCTGGTTAGTAAGATACAGCGGAAAAACAAAAAATGTGTTGGGCTGGCTAGCAGCACACAGTTTTAAGTTCTTT